>CM038679.1:98368675-98976623 GCA_021605205.1 Aegilops longissima | reverse complement strand
GAACGGTAATATAGAACCACTCTTGCTGCCACAGGCCGAGCTCCTCTTGAAGGATCCAAGGGCCACGGGCATCGCCCTCTTACTTATGGCCGCCTCGCCACACTCCGCTTGACGCCCGATCATCTTCGGCGCCACATTAAAGGTCTTCACCACAGTGCCAAAGTGAGGGTGACGCGAGGAAGGCTTCGCAGACGACAATAAATGCGGAAATATGGAGGATGGACTCCGGAGCGAAATCATGGAATTCCAACCCATAATAAAACATGAGCCCTCTCACAAAAGGATCCATCGGGAAGCCTAAACCCCGACGGAGGTGGGATACGAAAACGACATACTCGCTGGGCTCGGGGTGGGGATGGCCTGCCCTTCGCAGGCAACCCAGCGAAATCTCAGAAGATGTACTTGGCCTCCCGCAGCTTTAGCATCGCCCTCCTCGTGACGGAGGAGGGCATCCACCGCCCTCGGAGGTCGGAGCCGACATCGCTGGAAGTCTGCAGCAGCCAAACTGGAGCTCTAGGTGCTGGAACTTGGAGCGGGAGAGGATTCGATGAAGGATTGAAGAAAAAGAAACGAGCCTTGGTCCCGTTATAAAGAGGAGAATACCAAGAGCCGCCTCCGTGACCATTTGGGACTCGCGCCGATAGAGGCGTGGCGAACAGGCGCGTTGGGTTACCCACGTCAGATTAATGAGAATCCCAGATTAAGGGGAAACACGACTCTGCTCGACAAAGACATGCCAAGGAAACCGCCTCGCTAAATGCGCTAAGGTGGTAAAGTAAAAACAATTCAAGTAATGGCTTGGTAGTGGTGTGACGCCATGCCACAAAAACGCCAAAGAGATTGAACTTGTGTATATATTATTATTCTCTACTGTGGAATGTGGAATTTATTTTATGGAGCCGACACTATCCCGGTGTTCACAATCTTCTATCATTTGGAGGAGGAACCCGCCTTGCAATGCCAAGCAATATACGTGCCGGACTTATCGTCATTGAAGCCTAGTTCAGGGGCTACTGAGGGAGTCCTGGATTAGGGGGTGTCCGGATAGCCGGACTACCATCATCAGCCGAACTATCATCTGCCAGACTATCATCATCGACCGGACTCCAAGACTATGAAGATACAAGATTGAAGACTTCTCCCGTGTCCGGATGGGACTTTCCTTGGCGTGGAAGGCAAGCTTGGCGACACGGATATGTAGATCTCCTACCATTGTAACCGACTCTATGTAACCCTAGCCCTCTCCTGTCTATATAAACCGGATGGCCCTAGTCCGTAGGACGATCATCAGAACAACCCTTACAATCATACCATAGGCTAGCTTCTGGGGTTTAGCCTCCTTGATCTCGTGGTAGATCCACTCTTGTAAACATCCACAATATCAATATCAATCGAGCAGGACATAGGGTTTTACCTCCATCAAGAGGGCCCGAACCTGGGTAAAACATCGTGTCCCTTGTCTCCTGTTACCATCCGCCTAGACGCACAGTTCGGGACCCCCTACCCGAGATCCGCCGGTTTTGACACCGACAACCATCATCAGGACGAGGGGGCTGGGGGCTTCCAGGAGCCAAGTGCAATCGCTTGCATCCTGGGCGGAGCTCAAGCCCCAGCCTCTCAACGCATCTTCAAGTAGTTTGCCCATGAAGTGAATGCAGTCCTCCCCAAGCTTGAAGCCACGCGCCCTCTTAGGTGGTCAGCGTGCGCGATCACGTTCAGCTCAGCGGATCAGCTCAAGTGCGCAGCCACGGCCGGAGTCCTCCCCATGCTTTGTTCCCCAATCATCGCGAACGCAAGTCACCAGACCTCATCGATGGCGGGCAGGGCTCAATGTCCCGTCCGCCGAGACATTCAACAATCTCCAAGTGCCATACAATCAGCTTCAGCCAACCAAGCCTTTCTCCGGAGTCACTGATGGCTCCACAGTTCCGATAGGGCAGGTCCGCCTTCCTGTCACCTTTGGGGCACGCGACAACTACCGCACCGAGCTCATTGACTTGACGTCGCCACATTCGCCACCGACAATGCCATCCTCGGTACCCAGCTCTGGCGAATTCATGGCCGTGACTCATCACGGCTAGAATGTCCTCAAGATGCCGAAGCGGTGGAGTCATCACGGTGCCTTGTGAAGAGAGACGCAGCAGTGTTCCCCGGAGCGCGCTATTCAAGCCACAATTGAAGACCCAGATCACAGGAGCGGGAGGCTCCCCGAGGCTGCTCCTAAGAAGAAGAAGACATCGCCTGGCCCGACCCCTCGGGAGGCAGGCCCCTCACGGTCCGCGCCTGTTCAGGGGGCACCTCCTTCTGTCGCATAGGAAGGCGCACCCAGCGCCCTCCTCGAGCAAGGCTCGGGGGCTCTCTCCTGGAGGGCCACCGACTTTGCTAAGATCACGAGGGAGGCGCTTGGGCACCACTTGGAGGCGTGTTTCAGAGCATGTTTCCCTCAGGAAGGAGCGAGGCAAGGAGGGCCAAACCCTCAGGAGTTCATCAGCAAGGCCATTTAGGAGCTGCAGGAGTCAAGAGTCATGAGTGGCAGCTGCCGCTTACCCGCCGTAGCTCCCCATCCAGGCGAGGATGGTGGGCTGCGCGTCTGCATCGACATACCAGCGCTCAACCGAGCCGCCTCTCGGGAGCACCTCTGGCCCTCACGCGTGGGGCGCTGTGAAGGTCCACCCCACAGCTATGTTCGCATGCCTTACGGCTTGCCGAACGCAGCTGCCACGCATCGGCGCCTCATGAGGAGCATCCTGGAGGCTCAAGTGGCCGGGCGTTCCGCAGTCCTGGCGGAGATGGAGATGGTCCGCGAGGAGCCACCAGCGCCCCGAGCCTCCCGAGGCCTCTGGCCCGGGGCTCGGAAGATCGGCTTCCGTAGCGCACGACGCCCGCTACTTCAGCATCCCTTCATCCTCAACATTATCAGGTGACATCCTTCGAGTTTCATTTTCAGCTGGGAGCGCCCCCCAGGGCTGCATCATTCCCAGGCCGCGTGGGTCCGTCCCTGCGGCGTGTATCCCCTTTTGATTCATGCTTCTAGTTTACTTTATTGGGGGCGCCGGCTGCGCTATCCCAAGTCGCCGGGTTCGACCCGGCGATGTCCGCCTTCTCTGCACCTTTCTAAATAAACTTGCTCCTTCGTGATTAACGTGTTTTGACCTAGTCGCCCGCTCGATTGACACCAATTGATGGAGCTGCTCCCAAACGGCACGACGCTTGCGCATGGGTCCGTCCCTGCAACTCCAACAAACCTGAATGGTTGAGCTCTGGCCGCTGCAGCCCCGCATGGCGCCACCTCGTCATGCCTTCTGCTCGTCACCCTCCGAAAGCAACCAACGGTTGATCGTCGATTGTCATGGTAACTCTTGTTCTTCTTGTGATGAGCCTGCAGG
Organism: Aegilops longissima; assembly: GCA_021605205.1. Taxonomy (NCBI): domain Eukaryota; kingdom Viridiplantae; phylum Streptophyta; class Magnoliopsida; order Poales; family Poaceae; genus Aegilops; species Aegilops longissima. The sequence continues at coordinate 98,973,237 of CM038679.1, read as the reverse complement.
ATCTCTTCAAGGAGCAGCATCGCGCGAGGCCTTCACGGCGCCTCCTTCACTCCCCGCCCCCGCAAACCGCTTGCACGCTAAAGGGGGGTACCCGAGCATCGTGACTCATGGGCTCCTCATCGCTCTCCAGCCTCACCTTCCGCCTTGTCCACGGCATCGCGACCGGCATACCAGCGACGGCTGAGCTCGCCGAGGGCCGGACCCGAGGACGAGAGCAAAAGGGAGTAAAGGCGAGAGGGAAGAGGCACGCGGGGACCTCGCCAGGCAACTCCCCATCTGCCGATGCGCGGACCTAACGCCGCACCAAGAAGCGGTTCCTGACTCCCGAGATAAGTCATCCTCCGGGAATACTAGCTACCGCAGCACCGACCCCGCACCTAAAGCAATACCGTGTTAGCAACATTGCGCTCCTTTCCCACCGAACGATGGCTGCTTGAGCGCTAAAGGGGACCTCCTGAGCATCGCGACTCAGGGGCTCTTACTGGACCCCGGGCCGCTCAACTCCTGGCCTTGACCACGGCATCGCGACCTGGCATACCAACGACGGCTGAAGCCTGCGCTTTGGGACCGAACTGCCGGTGCAGAGCATCAAGCCCTCGCGAGGTTCGGAAGGAGGAACTAAGCTAAGATGGGATGAGCATCGCGCACCACTTCAATGCACAAGGATCATATTAACAAACAGAACCGCAAGCACCTTACAAGTTCCCCACGGGCGCGTGCCGATTCCTCGCAGGGAACAAAGGAGCAGATCCTAAAGAACGCTAAGTACACGCTACCGCAAAAGACGCCATCATCAACAAAGTCAATGCCAGCACCAGCGCCAACCCCATCCAGATTAGTGGCGGCGGCGGCCTCACGAGCCCGCCTCGCCCGAGAGCGACGCAAGCCTCGGGGCTCAGAGCTGTTGTCGCCGTCCTCGAGTCGCGAAGAGCTCGGCGGAGTTGCTGGATCCTCCGACGCCTGGCCACCGAGGAACTGCTGGGGAGCGGTTACGAGCCTAGTCCTCATCTGCGGCAGGCCCGCCACCTCCCTCGTGGAAGCACTCCAGCCAAGGCGCCCTTCCGTCAAGACCTTGAAGAACATCACGGAAGCACCGCTGCACTCTGTGGATCACGAGGGCGCCTCGCCCCGCAGACCGGGCGATCTCGCCCCAGCCTCGAGTCATGAAGACCTTTCCCGGAGCAACGACTGCAACCTCTGCTCCGATCGCAAGGGTGTTGCAGCCGGCGTGCTGCAACCATAGCTCCAGAGATCCCTTCTGCGGAATCACGAAGGCAAAGGAGGGAGGAAGGCGAATCCAAGACTGAGGAGGCATGGCGGCTTGGAGCACAAACTCTCGGGAGTAGCCCTCGGCATGGACTCTAGGAGGAACAACGCGCACCGCCGTGACCCGCCGGCGTCGACGTCGGCGTCGTCCATGGCGCTCAGCGTCAACTCCTTCAGGGCCCTCAATGCGGGCGTACAAGGGCAGCGGGAACCCTGGCGGTGGCCGCTCATACCAGGGCCTCGACACCTCCTGCCGGGCGGCCTCATCTCGGTGGCAGCGGGCTAGCCGTTTCTTCGGCGGTAGCGGATCGGGACCCTCTCGGGGGGGCCTTTTCTTATGCGGAGAACCGGCGGATCGGAGCCATTGCCGCAATATGGAGCAAGGGCAAGGATGGAGAAGAAGGAGAAGCAAGAAGAGATGGATTGGAAGGGCACGCGTCGTTTCGTACTTATAGCCGGGGAAGGCCAACCGTCGACCTCCACGATCACAGGTAATCATGACCCGCTTTGCATGCAAGGACTCGTCAATTCGTGCAGTTGCCGAGGCGTCATGGGGAAGTGGAGACGCCCACGTCCAATCAACCGCCACGCGGCGCCCGAGGCCGCAGGCTGTTTGGGCCGCTGGCGCTCAGACGGTTCTTCGCTTCTCGCTAAGTTAAGACCAGGCGCGCTTTGGGCCGGGGCTACTGTCATGCGCTCGGGAACGGGGTACCAGACTTGCTCGCCTCGCGCCCGCGGCGTGGCTCAAGGGTGGCCCAAGACGCCCGCCTTCATCAAGACAAGCTCAAGACCCTCGCGGGGCCAGATTGCGGGCGGACGACAGGAAGCTTCTCAGCACGGCCTCGCAGCTGGCTTGCGAGGAGGCGGAGAGATCAAGGCGGGTACTCACGAGGTGCCCATGACGCAAGCCATGACGACCAAGGGCGCCAGGCGGGCGCCAGCCTGCGCAGTGTCCTCATTTCCTCTTTGGTGCAAAGAAGGCAAGCGCAGGCGATAGCATCAAGCAAAGGCAACCATTTCGGTGCAACAAGACCAAAACCAACACAACGGCAGGAAGGAGGTCATCGTGGAGCCCAAACCGGCGTCACCGTCAGAGTCTTTGGAAGGCGAGGACCGACTTTAGTCAGGATAAGTGTACTAGATGTTCACCTTCAAAACGGCCAATTGTTGGCGCCCTTCCCGCTCATTATTTGGGAAGAGGCCCAGGGCCTCTGCCTATAAATAGGACTAGCCACCCATAGGGTAGAGGCATCTGAAATCGATCTAGAGATAGAGAGAAGCGACTGAACTCCCCCTAGCAGTTCGTCGCACCGGACAAGGACAGACCCTCGCGAGGCTGTTCTTCCTTGTACTGTTCATCATCAGCCCCAGAGGCAATCCACCACACCGCACACTAGAGTAGGGTATTACACCACAATGGTGGCCCGAACCAGTATAATCCTTGTGTCCCTTGTGTTGCTCTTTGTGTAGTTTAGATCCTTGCGAGGCGACGAGGTGTAGGTAGGTTGGAGGTGCGATCTCCGCGTGCACCCTAGAGTTCGAACCTAGAGGGTCTGCCGGAACCCGAAATCCGACAATTTCATCTCTAGATTCAATAGAAAAGTTCTGATGATGTCAACCAAATGACATCTCTTTTCCAATCCCTACTCATAGGAATTGAGATACTCCATGTCATCTCTTTCCCCACAACTTCCATGTATACATCTTATATTCCTAAATAGCTAGTACAACCCATTAGTAGCTTTTTTCCAAGACATGCAACTATGGCACAAGAACTATATAGTATGCGAAGAACTTGAAAGATGGTCGCTGGATGAAGCTAATCCGATAGTGCAGAGATGGAAAATCCGAGCACTACTGGCCATTGGATATCATCAACATTCCACAAGATCTGCCACATGTACAATTTAGAAGACTCCATGGTTGAACTTAAGCATAATGCACAAACCTCAAAACACATGCACTTCTCCTTTGTTCTAGAATCTTCCGTATCATTGATTTTTTTTCTAAATGAAATGCCATTTTTTGTTTTTTACTTTATGCTTTACAATGCACAACCCCATGAATCTTAACATTTTTATAAAACTAATTGATTTTGAATGAGATGAAATATAAGAACTAAACGAACATCTACATCATGCATATATGACTCAAAGCTTTACATGCTATAGTGTGTATTTATTCATAATTTGGTTTCGAAATCTCATGCGTTCAATCCATGTGTACCTTACTAGTTTTGAGTAGAGTAGAAAATTTCACGCGGCCTCGAGTATATCAAAATGCAGGGCCCATGCATCATTGCCTTCTATCGAACCTACGCCCACAATTTTTTGTACGTACTATATCTCCACTGGTCCCCAAACCCAAAATGCTGCCTCGTTCCCCTAAAACCAAGCGGCCCACACATATTTAAGGCGTCGACTCAAACTCAATCCCTCTCTAGTTTACTACGACATGGCCCCGCACGCCCTAGTAGTACTCCTACAAACCCTATCGCCGCACGCATCATCGGTTTTCTTCAAGAGGACAAGGGAGAAGCCGATTTGTAGTGGAGGCGCTTAAAAAAATGATCTGTAGTGGAAACCCCTACCCTAGGGTGCCCTAGGTAGCTGCCGACGATAATTGGTTTTCTTTTCTTTATGCTCTTGCGCCTTAGAGTGAAATGATGGTTGCTTCGTCTGGCCCAGCTTAATGCGGAAAGGTGGGGCTTTGTGATTTGACCCTCATCGCCATTTTCTACTATCATGCGCGCTTCACGACCGGGTGCCTCCAATTCCAACCGCTGTTCAACTGTAATTTTGTGCATCGACGTGGAACAAGACGGTGGATGAGCCACATGTTAGCTAAAGGGGTCCTGTTATGTGTCGCCATTTCGTAAAGCGGATCGACTCGCTTGAGTCGCTACGCCAACACGACAGGTGCGGCCTACCACTTGGTTTTGCTCCTTGGTGAATCCCAACTATATTGATCTAAAAAGATACACACTGAACTACCCTCTCCGTCTCATTTTCTAGACTTCTCGGTTTATAGGGCGTGCACGTAGTTCTAGGTCATCCGTTTGACTAACTAAATCTGATTTACTATGTCACAAAAAGTATATCATTGGATTATTAAGCGGATGTAGTTTCTAAACATATACTGTTCATCACATATATAGCCAGTTAAATTCTCAACCTAGAACGACGTGCATTCCATGTAAACCGATACGAGGAAGTATAGTAGTAAAAATGAGGTGATTTACGGAGCGATCGGCGGGGGAGCATGGCCTGTCATGCGGTCCCACGTGTCATGATGTACCAAGGCGATGCGCATGTTCCTCTTGAGGCAGAAGCAATACTACGTGGTTTGAGATGATGGCGAACCAAAGTGTGAAATAATGGTTGCTTCGCCCATCCAGGAAGGTGCAGATTGTGATTTGACGCCTCATTTCTCATTACTACTACTCATCAGGCGGTACGATCAAAAGGCCCCCTCGCTGTTCTCGCACTATTATTTGGTGCTTGACACATCGACCAAGTTGCTATATGTCCCACATGTCGGCGACAGGAAGTACAGAATTCATGAAAGCGAGCGTCGTCGGAGGAGTACAAGACACGACTTGGGTTTTTGCTTCTTCGCGTGATCCATCGATACAAACCCGGACTAAAAAAGGCGAGGGCGGGTCTTTTCCCGCGTGGCAGGCAGGGGAGTTTGGCATAGTCTGTTCGAGGCAGGAGGCAAGAAGGGAAACAAGCAAATAAAGGTTGAGCGACTTAGTTTTGGGAAAATCTGATTTTACGGAGTACGTACCCAGTAGGGTTTATAGGGCTCATCTACAAAACATTCGTTTTTCCGTTTTATAAGTGTCAATTCTACTACTGGTAGTAGTACCATTTGGATTTCGAGGTGCGTTAGATCACCCGATGCAAGCAGTGTCAAGAGAAAACTCACCAATGCATGTAGAAGCGTAACGCCCTCGATGCGGCTATATCTCCCACGTGTCGAAGCACGACTTAGAGGCATAACCGCATTGAAAGCAATGTCGCAAGTGAGGTAATCTTCACACAACCCATGTAATACATAAGGAAAGAGATACATAGTTGGCTTACAAATGCCACTTCACACAATACATAAATAAACATCCATCATCCAGATTACACTCAAGGTCTGACTACGGAACCAAAATAAAAGAAGACTACCCCAAATGCTACATTGATCCCCGATCGTCCCAACTGGGCTCCACTATCGATCATCGGGAAAAGACACATAGTAACGACCACGCTCCTCGTCGAACTCCCACTTGAGCTCGGTTGCGCCACCTGACGGCATCGCCGGCACCAAAGCAACTGTTTTGTAGAATCTGGAGTCACGGGACTCAGCAATCTCACACCCGCGAGATCAAGACTATTTAAGCTTATAGGAAGGACAGAGTTGTGAGGTGGAGCTGCAGCAAGCGACTAGCATATATGGTGGCTACATTCGCAAAAGAGAGCGAGAAGAGGAGCAAGGCACGGTCGTGAAGCTAGTAGCGATCAAGAAGTGATCCTGAAACTACTTACGTCAAACATAACTCCAACACGTGTTCACTTCCCTGACTCACGAGAAGAGACCATCACGGTTACACACGCGTTGATGTGTTTTAATCAAGGTCAACTTCGGTTTTCTACAACCGACATTAACAAATTCCCATCTGCCTCATAACCGCGGGCACGGCTTTGAAAGATAATACCCTGCAGGTATCCCAACTTAGCCCATTATAAGCTCTCACGGTCAACGAAGGATATTCCTTCTACCGAAGACCCGATCAGTCTCGAATCCCGGACTACAAGACATTTCGACAAAGAATAAAACAAGACCAGCAAAGCCGCCCGAATGTGCCGACAAATCCTGATAGGAGCTGCACATATCTCGTTCTCAGGGCACACCGGATGAGCAGTCCGTACAACTAAAACCAGACTTCAAGTTTCCTTGAGGGGGCGCTGCAAAGCGCTCTAGTTTGGGCCAACACTCAGAGGAGCATTGGCCCGGGGGGTTAAATAAAGATGACCCTCGGGCTCGCGAAAACCCGGGGGGAAAAGGCTTAGGTGGCAAATGGTAAAACCAAAGTTGGGCCTTGCTGGAAGAGTCTTATTCAAAGCGAACTGTCAAGGGGGTCCCATAAATCACCCAACCGTGTAAGGAACGCGAAAACAAGGAACATAACACCGGTATGACGGAAACTAGGGCGGCAAGAGTGGAACAAAATACCAGGCATAAGGCCGAGTCTTCCACCCTTTACCAAGTATATAGGTGCATTAATTAAACAATATATATTGTGATATCCCAACAAGTAAACATGTCCCAACAAGGAACAACATCTCCATGTTCCAACAAGGAACAAACTTCATCTTCTCCTGCAACTAGCAACGCTATAAGAGGGGCTGAGCAAAGCGGTAACATAGCCAATCAACGGTTTGCTAGGAAAGGATGGTTAGGGGCTTGACATGGCAATATGGGTGGCATGATATAGCAAGTGATAGGCATCGTAGCATAGGCATAGCAAAAGAGCGAGCATCTAGCAAGCAAAGATAGAAGTGATTTCAAGGGTATGGTCATCTTGCCTGCAAGGTTCTTAGAGTTGTCGAAAGCTTGATCCTCGTAAGCATTCTCAACAGGTTCCTCGTTCATGTACTCGTCTCCCGGATCTACCCAAAGCAAGAACACAAGCAAAGGAACCACAATAAATCACGGTGCAATGCACAAGCAACATGATGCAATACACGGCATGATATGCGAGATGTGATATGCAATGCGTATGCGTGTTCGAAGGAAAATGATGAACCAGGCATCAACTTGGCAAACCAAGTATGCCGCTGAAAGGTGAGATGATTTCGTTGAAATCGATATAAAGATCACCGAATCGGATGCACGGTTTGCAAATGACAAGCAAAACAAGAATGGCACAAATCTGCCATTAACAAAGATGATGCCACATAGCAAGCAACAAGAAATTAAGCTACTGCACCCAAACGTACCAACAAAGCATATGGCAGTGATCTACTCAAGATTCTTGACAAAATATGAACACTGAGCTACGGCTAAATCACATCATAACAGGTCCAAACAAGCATGGCAAAAGTGCAAAATATATCAGCTTCACAGACTTAGCGAAAATAATCGAACATTGCGAATCAGCATCGTGAAGCAATGTTCAGAGCAAGCAAACAACATGCTACAGGAACTTATAATAGCAAAACAAGGCATGGCATGAATCTACTCAAAGCATAGAACAAAAGTGCCTTACTGACCATGAGCCAAAAGGATCAGAAAATGTAATAGCACCTATGTCAATATAGCAAGTTCATAATGATTCAAGAAACAGGCATGACATTGACAGAATTATGAAGGCATCTTCGCGAGCTCGATGCACTCACTACAGAGTATTACATGATAATCTAAGCATACATCCATCAGGAAGACATGGCATAGAAGCTATACATGGCAAGAACAACATCATAGCATACACGGATCAACTACAACAACCTTGGCAAAATTGAATAACATGTAAACAATCTGCCAGGAAACATTTTATAGCAAAAGTAGAGCTCGATTGACTCAAGATATGGCACTCAATAATTGCAAACAAGGGCATGGATGGATAGAGCATAACCATATGTTCGAAACATCCTTACTGAAGTATCTCAAAATATGCATGGATCTCTCGGTAGCATCAAGTTTACATGGCATAAAAATATCAAGAAACAGGGCTGAAATCAGCAACATCATGAAGCCTAGTTTGCATGCTTGTGCTAGTCACCACAGAGATCATAAAAATACATGGCATACACCCCTGTAAAGATGGTATGGCATATTACAAAACACATGTAGGACTCAAGATCATAGGATGCACACCTCAATCATGGCAAAAATGACAAAAGTGCATGTTCTGATAAGAATCTGAAACTAACATCACATAGCCCTCTTCTAATAGCATTTCGGGCATCGAGATGAGCTCAAATGAAAATGATGCAATGAGATTAAATGATGTACTCATCGAGACGAACATTTCGGTAGGCTACACGCCCAAAACGGAGCCACGGGTGCAAAGTTATGGCATGACGAAAATGCAACAAAATTATCACAGATAAATTGACTTAGAGGAAATCGGGGAGAAGAAAGTCAACCGAGATCGGATCCAGGGCGCGCGAACCGAGGCGGCCGGATCCTCGCCGGAGTTGGAGGGAGGAGAGGCCGGGCGGAGCCAGCCGAGGAGGGCCGGGCCGGGCGCGGGCGGTGGCCGTGGGAGGCGCTGGGCGCGGGCGGCTGACGGGACGCGTGGCGCCGGGCGGCGGGCGACGGGCGGCGGCGGCTCCGGCGGTTGGGCTAAGCGGCCGGCGCATCGGGAGGAGGAGAGCGCGCACGCCCGGGCGCGGGAGGCGGCGCCCGGTCAGCGCGGGAGGGCAGGGGCTGGCCTCTGGGCCTAGGCGCGGCGGGGGCGATGCGATGGGCGCGTCGCCACGTGGCGGCGCGCGGTTGACGGGCGGCGGCGGACGGACGCGTCTGCCCGTTCGGACGTGTCCGCGGCGCGAGAGGAGCGGGCTAGGGTTAGGGTGGAATGATCCGGATTTCAGGGAGGAGGTGTTTTATAGGTAGAAGGAGCTAGGAAGCTCCAAATGGAGTGTAGTTTTCTCCCACACGATCGTGATCCGACGACGGAGAGCATGGAAGTGACTTAGATGGGTTATTGGGCTATTTTTAAGGGGTGTTGGGCTGCAACCCAAAAGAGGCCTTTGCGAGAGTGCGGTTAACCGTTGGAGTACCAAACGAGCTCCAAATGACCCGAAACTTGACAGGTGGTCTACCGGAGGTGTACCAAGGCCACTTGGCAAGGCTCGGTCCATTCCGAGAAAGTTTAGTACCCGCTCACGGAAAAAATGTAAAAGGGGACGCCGAGGGACATAGGAGTGCCGGATTGCAAAACGGACAACGGGGAAAATGCTCGGATGCATGAGACGAACACGTATGCGAATGCGATGCACATGTGATGCACATGATGACATGATATGAAATGCATGACATAAACAAAATGCAAAATGAAAGACAAAAACCCAACCATGGAGGGAATATCATATCACAATGCCGAAAATGGCAAGAGTTGGAGTTACAAATATGGAAAGTTACATCCGGGGTGTTACAAGAAGTTCAAGGAAATTTAGTGGTCATTCATGCATTCGTTCTAATTAATGCCTCGGTAAACATAACTTGTTGAGAAAAACGAGCATATTAATTACTTGTGCAAACTAGGAGTACAACATTAATTCAACCACTCACCGTCTACCTTGGTTGGAGAGATTTTGAAATTGAGCCATAAACTAGAAAGGAGGGAGTAGTAAGTTTTGTCTCGATTACTATTTGTGGCCTTGTGTAGATGCAAAATGTATTTTTTATAGTGGCCTTGTATAAGTAAATGGAGGGAGTACTAAAGGACATATATATTCCAAACAATATGATAATCTCTCTAACCAAGGTAGTAGGGACGAGGAGTAAACGGAGGGATTACTAGTAAAATTTTCTCCTCGTCCTACGAGCCACTGCCACAGGCGTGGGGGAGGGGGCGCGTAAGGCGAGTAAGCAAGCTTCACCTCATCCTCGCGAGCCACCGCGCCCGAGGTCCTGGGAGACGGTGTACTAAGCAAGCTTCTCCTCGCTCATGAGTTGACGGACACATCAAAAGTACTCCAAAGTATAGAGCCTTGCCTCTAAGGTAGGCCCCACATGGTTTGCCTCTTTTTAACATAACGCGTCAAGTCGCAATTTGTTTGTTCACCCGTAGTAGACGATCCTCCTCCATCTAGTGGACAACCAGACACGTGTCAAGTTACCGGTGGGGGCTACCTTTTCAGATAGAAATGAGCTCCACCTGTACCTGCCACGGTGTGGTTGGTAAAGAGATGGGAGACAGCGCGCCATGCGTGCACCTCTTCTCTTCAGGCACGCCCCCACCCACGTGGGTGTTTGTGAGAGGGACTATAGAGATACAAACCTAGACATAATGCGCCGTCCATCCCCATGCCTCCGCCCAGTCCGACCACCAGCCACCACCACGCCCCACTCCTCCTCACCTTATCTGTCGGAGTAATGGGCCACGGGTAGGCTAACCCGAGCCCCTGAACCTTTCAAGACATCGGGGCAAGCTGCGCCCCTCAAACCCTAAGATGATGAGCCGCTTTCCAAGAGTTGGCGGCAACGCTGCCGACTGCCACTCACGGCCGAGTCCCAGGGACGACTTCAAGATAAGCCGACTCCTAACTGACGACTTCCGGAGAAGCCGGCTATGGGGAGTCGGCCTGCGACTCCAACCACCTCTTGCCTTTGAAATAATGGACGGGACGGGGGACGTCCACCGCGCGGCCCATCCTTGCCCCGCTTATCGAGGGCAGGCATGGCCACAGTGCGCCGTACCGATGGAGATCTCCATCCAGCGCGGCACTGTTGCCATACCAGCCCTGACATCAGCTCCCGTGGGCGGAGCCCTGTGCCCACGACGGCCTGTCTGTACGACCCAGAGACGGCGGGTCCCACCCGTCAGCGGGGTGCGGAAGACGGCGAGGGAGCCGCAAGACGGACCCGTTGGGAGTCGGCCCCCGGGAGTCGGCTGGCCTCTCCCACGGGCCCCGCACGCCATTAACCAGACAAGACGGGGAATGGCAACAGTGATCGCCCGCCAGGCGGCGGCACGGTAACCATGATCCCACGACCAAGCCAGCGTCATTAGAAGCACGGCTACAGTAATCCGCAGCCGGCAAGACCTGCCCGCGGCGGACAAGGCCTGACGGCTCCGTACCGGGCCAGTCGGCGGGGCCCACCAGTCGGCGGGCCCCAGCAGTCGGCGGAGAAGACGGCGGCCTGAGAGACAGACGGCTGGGACCCGCGCCCAGCCGGTTTACCATTGTACACCCGGCGGGTAGGCCTATATAAACCCCCCAGGGCACCCATGCAAAGGGTTCGAATCCATTAGCACTAGACCAGATCATATAGGAAGGAGGGAGCTAGCCTTGCCTTCTCCTACCTCCAGAAAACAGCTCAAGGAGCAACCTTGTACTCACTTTGCCTTAGTGATCATGCGGAGACCCCGCAGAGCAGTAGTAGGGGCGTTATCTCCACGGAGAGCCCTGAAGCTGGGTAAGATCTGCCGGCGTGCATGTCTTCGCGTCATCCCGTTTCCAGGCACCGGCGATGTTCTACTCGTCCCCACCATGATAAGCCATCCCTTGGCATATGTCGCACCCAACCCCCGACATTTGGCGCCCACCATGGGGCTAGGTGCACCGTCGTCCGGAGACCTGTTCTGGACGGGAACCCTTTTCCTCCCTGGCGAGCGCAGCCAGCCAGGCACGCCGGACGGAGTCTGCGTCGACGCGCTGCACAGCGCTGAGGTCGCCTGTGTAGCCAACTGCCTCGCCGAACTTGTCGGCGAGGTTCGCCTCTCCGACGAGCCTGCATCCGACGCAGGCACGGGCGGCCCCGAGAGCCTCCTCGCAGGCCTCCTCGACCAACTCCGCGTCACCGGCGAGCCTGCCGTGGATTTGGAGTCCGTAGGCTCCACCGACCTGATGCTGGTCGACTCCGACACCGCGTCGCTCGACGCGTTCTGCACCAACGTGGTGGTCTACGACGAGCCGCTCCCTTGCGAGGAGAGCGGCGGAAGCGCCGTCACAGAAGTACTCGCCATCGGTCATGGCGAGCATTCCGGCGAAGGGGCTCATGACCCACTCGACGCGGCTCTGCGAGACCTGACCGCGCCTATTCCGGAAGACGCTGGCGCCGAGATGCTGGAGGCACGCCGCCTTCAGCTCATCGAAGGTGCGAAGAAGCTGGCAAGCATGAGACGCTTATCAGAAGCCTACCAGCGTGAGATGGATCGCGCTGTGGGCGGCTCGCCGGCCCCGACTGGGCCTAGCCGCCTAGGCACGGTCCAGCAGCGCGGCGTGGCCATCGCCAACCTGTTCAGGGCCAACCGCCCTGTGTACGCCACGCCTGCGGAGAACATCCGCGCCGCCCAGGCGGAGGCGGATGACCTAGACAACTTCGAAGGCGAAGAGCGCCGCCTGATGACGGAGCGAGTCCAGCAGCTCCTTGACGCGGCTGCCGCGCAGAACGAAGCCGGCTGCCGCACAGAGGCACCACAGTGACAAAACGACGACCTGCCTCCCTGCCGAGATCAAGGCGCGACGTCTCGGACACCGACTGGCGGTGTCCGCGGAAGAAAAGACAAGGATCCAGCTGTCAGCCACAGTCGGACTCGCATCACCATCGAGTGCGACTCAAGACGGCTGCCCACGAAAGCAAATGGAACGGCGGGCGACTATTCGCCTCCTCCTCCTCGCAGAGAAAGGCGAAGTCTCCCCGCCACCCGCCGAAGCATCCGACTCGGTGACCGCCTTGGCGCCGAGGGAGTCGAGAGAATGACGCCCGCCACCGGATCGACCGACTCCACCGATCCCTCGGCGCTGGAAGAAGAAGACGAAGTTGGGTCCGCCCTGTTTGACTCGCATCCGAGACGAGCCCTTTCCCAAAGGGTTCACGCCCCGAGATACGCCAAGTACACCGCCCATGAAGCCGAAGACCGGCTGGTTGACTACCCATGGCCGTCAACATAGCTTAACGGCAACAAGCGTGCTGCCGAAAGTATGTTCCACTCATGCTCCGTGGCACGACCCGGACGTGGTTGAACAGCCCGAAGCCCCACAAAGATCAACAGCTGGGTCGACTTCACCGAAGCCTTCGTCCGCAACTTCACGAGCACGTATAAGTGACCTCCCAAGCCTCGCTAGCTTTCCTTGTGCGCGCAAGTCCCCGACGAATCAACTCGCGACTACTTCACGCTACCGGGCCGAAGCCGAACTCCTGCGAGGGCGCACGAGGTGCAAAGCTATCGAGTACTTCACCGCCGGGTGTAGAGAAGGCACCCTCCTCAAGCACAAGCTCCTCTGCGACGAGCCGGAGACCCTCAACGAGCTGCTGATCATAGCAGACAAGTACGCGACGGCCGACTCCTCCATGAAGGCGGAGATCCAAGTCAGTGCGACCTGCAAAGCGGCCCCTCAGGCTCCTAGAACTCCGGCTGGAGACGCCAGTCGGCGACAACAACAGAACGATCACAAGCGCAAGGCCCCGCAGCCGGCTTCCAGCAGCCGGCAAGTTCCGACAGTCGAAGACCGGCAGCCGGAGGGGCAGCCTCTGACCAAGCGCTAGAAAGGCGGCAAGTCCAACAGGTTGCCGGCCTTCTCTTACGAGCAGACTCTGGATGGTCCCTGCAAGTTCCACAGCGGCGCGAAGCCGTCAAACCACACTACCCAGAAGTGTCACTGGCTCGCCAGAATCGCCAAGGGAGACGGCCTCCTGCCTCCCCCGCCTGCTGGGCCGCCGCCTCCACCATCGCCCCAGCAGCCGGCTGTCAGGCCAGTCGGCGCAGTACAAGACGAGTACCTAGAAGAGCACGGAGCCTACGTGGTGTTCACCGGTGTGGTTGATGATCGACGCAGCAGGCGGCTACAGAAGCAAGAGGTGAATGCAGTAGCATCAGATACTCCAGAGTTTATGCACTAGTCCGAGAAACCTATCAGTTGGAGCAGAGCTGATCACCCAGAGGTGATGCCGAATCCGGGCTCCTACGCCCTGGTTTTGGGTGCCACCTTAGCCACGGATAGGCGGGCCGCACGCTTCTCGCGAGTGCTAATAGACGGAGGCAGTAGCATCAACATCATGTACAAGGATACCATGGAGAAGTTAGGAATCAAGCAAAGACAGCTTCAGAGCAGCCGGACTGTGTTCCACGGCATTGTACCTGGCCTTTCCTGCTCACCAATCGGCAAGATCCTGATAGACGTCCTCTTCGGAGACAAAGATCATCTCTGCCGAGAGCCAGTTTGGTTTGAAGTGGTGGACCTCGAAAGCCCGTATCATGCGTTGCTTGGCCGACCTGCTTTGTCCAAGTTCATGGCGGTCCCCCACTATGCCTACCTCAAGATGAAGATGTCGAGTTCCAAGGGGATTCTGACCGTAGCCGGCGACTTCAGAAAGTCGTCCGCCTGCGCGGCTGAAAGCAGTCGGCTAGCCGAGTCCCTGGTAATTGCAGCCGAGAAGCGGCTTCTTGATCGGGTTGTGGCGATGGCCAGCAAGCAGCCCGAGATGTCGCCCGACCCCAAGGAGTTGGAAGCTGAGGGTTCGTTTAAGCCGGCCAAAGAAACGAAGAAGATACCCTTGGACCCGGAGCACCCAGAGAGGTACGCTGTCATGGGTACAAACCTTGACAGCAAATAGGAAGGCGAGCTCGTCGATTTCCTCCGTGAGAATCGAGACATCTTCGCATGGTCCCTTAAAGACATGCCAGGTGTACCGACGGAATTCACCGAGCACAAGTTACATGTCCGACCTGATGTGAAGCCCGTCAGGCAGCCCTTGCGCCGCCTATCAGAAGAGAAGAGAAGAGTTTTTGGAGAAGAGATAGCCCGGCTCCTAGCAGCCGGATTCATTATGGAAGTGTTCTTTCCAGAATGGTTAGCAAACCCGTTCCTGGTGCTGAAGAAGAACAAGCAGTGGCAGATGTGTATTGACTACACAAGCCTCAACAAAGCTTGCCCCTAAGGTGATCAAGCTGACCCCGATCCCAAGTCACATCGACCTAGCTGGTAACACCTCATATCACTTTGCGGCCTCACGCACGGTATTCGGAAAGCGGAACACGGTGTCGAAACCTTACCATGGCCCGGACCGCTTATGCCTTTTGGCTCACGATATGATAGTGTCGCTAGCATCCACATGACAAAGAACCCGGCCGACATGGCTAGTCGTCGAACCCAAAGCTAGCACTAACCTATGGGGACAGCATACATGAAACACTTCGAGCATGTCGGTCATCAACGATGAACTGGGCTGTAGCACTGGCTAACAGACTCCGTATCCCGGCTGTAGCAGTGCTAGGCAGACTCCAAGTATCACCGCTGTGACATTTCAAGGGATGTATATAGGAACGAAATGAATCACATGCCGCCACCAAGTGTCCAAGCAGAGTGCTGGGCTAGCAGGACTCGTGAACCGGCAGTAGCGGACTACTATCGCCGTAAGCACAAGACTTACATTTCCCCATATGAGAGGCTGCCAAGGATAAACAACTAGATTGTCGGATCCCACTCATACCAAGCATTTCAATCATACACGCAATATGCCCGATATGAGTAAATACAACAAGGCATCACAACAAAACTCTACAACTCAAGTACTTTATTTAAGAGGCCCGAGGAGCCATACATAACATATTCATACAGGTAGGGGTCACATGACCCAACACTCAAGTCATACAATCATACAAGCACAAGCGAAGCAAAGTAGTCCGAGTACGACTCTAGAAAGAAAGAAAGCTTGTTGGAGCCTTTCTATCTACAACGGCCCTTCACAAGTCTTAGATCGCCACCGGGTGGCTAGCTTACTCGTCAAGTCAACATCTACATAGAACTGGCTTGAGGGGTAGTATAGTCCTCTCAAAATATTGATTACAAACATGAGTACAAAAGTACTCAGAAGTCTTACCACGTAATCCTATCATACATGCACATTCTCAAGGAAGGTAGTGGAGTTAAATGCAGCAAGCCAGCTTTGACTCTTGGCTAAGCTATCCTACGTGACACACTTTGTAAAGCATTTTGTCGTACACGAGTCCACTATCCACCATCACAATACTCCACCGTGGATCCTCTCTCGTCATCCCCGAGAGGGCCATCCACGATACTCACACTTATCTTGAGGCTTTTAGTAGTATCCATTTACTTGTCTATGAACTGATATAGGTAACCCAGAAGTCCTTCTCCGTGGACACGGCTATTCAATAGATCATAATTAAACCCGCAGGGTATACTTCTTCACACACGCTCACCACTTATCGTCGCATACACGACATGTACTGCAACCTTCAAGCGGAAGCCCAACGTGGGTGTCGGCCACAGCCTACCTAAACACTCAAGTCCCTAGTCCAGTTTATCGCCTATTCGGTTCCATCCGCAGGAGTCCGCCGAGGTTTCCCATACAGCCCCGAACGATGTGTGCAGGGTTCCCGAGATACCAAACGGCACTCTGCACATCGGGCCACGGTGCCTCACCGCAACACAACCCACCCCTAAGGTCAGCGCTATATGCCCCAAAGATGCTACAAACACCGTAAACTACTTGCAACTCCCTGACTATGAACAGGGTGGTTAAGAAGTTTAGAGGGTCAATTAAGGATCCCAATGTGTGGTAGTAGCTGGTTCATGGATCACAAACACAGATCTCAGCCTAAGTTCGCTTCAATGAAACAACCCACCATGTACTCCTACATGGCCTCTCATCGATACCTTTACCAAATCGTGTTCAACACTTACACTCGAACCAACACAACCTTTCACTCCAGCTCATCATCCCGATGAGCCGACTGACACAACTCTAAGCATAGCAAGCATAGCATGGTAGGAATCACAAACATGGCTCAAACAACTCCTACACATACTAGTGGGTTTCATCTAGTTATCGTGGCAATGACAGTCATGCAAAGGAAGTGGGTTCAACTACCGCAGCACACAACAATTGAATCGCGTTGTCTTAATGCAGAAATGAGAGCGAAGCGAGAACATGGGTTTGTATCGAATGTTCAATGAATTGCTTGCCCGATGGAACTGGGTAGAGAACTGCCTTCGATGGGTTATCGAGGTTATCTTCGGGCAGAACCTATCATGAAAACACACCAAAATAAACATACAACCAATATGCAACAATATGATGCATGCTATGACATGGCAAGATGAATGTGTGTTGGTCTAATGCAAATTGAGGGATAGGATGATCTCATTTGAACCAAAGGTTCAAATGATAGATCATGTGAGTTAGTCCTAATGGTGCAAAATCTTAATCTGGTTATCAGCATAGTTAACTTGTTTTAACATGCATGAAACCTGTACCAATGGATAGAGTGTATTTTTCTGATAATTTTCATATATAAATCTTTGCATTTGGAGTTATAGAATAAAAGTTATAAGCATTTGAAATTTGAATTATATTCTGGATTTTAGTATATAAAATAATTCCAGAATTTGAATTAATGCGCCAAGATGAGGTCAAGATGACGTCAGGGGTCAACGGGGTCGCCCAGGTCAAACTGACCAGTGGGACCCGCATGTCAAGTTAGTTTAACTAATTAGTTTTAATTAAAACTAATCCTAATTAGATTAGCTGGAGGGGTCCACTGCCATCGACCTGAGGGTCAACAGGCCCACGGTGAGGTCAACTCACCGGCGCTCAGCCGCCGGGCGAGGCCAGACGCGGCGGAGCAAGTGCATTTGCACTTTCCGGCTCCAAATGGAGCGCTGGGAGCATCTACAGTAGCTAGAGGTGAGCCGCTGGGTTTGGTGGGGTCGGTTGGGTGAGGGGTGGCTTGAGGGCGCCGGCGACGAGTCGGGCGGCGACGAGGCTCGCCACCGACGGGTTAGGGGTTAGCGGCCTCGGCGAGGCACGGGAGTGCGTGGTTAGACTCATTGGAGAGTGGTGAGTGCGATGGGCATAGTGGAGTGACTAAAGGTGACGGAGGCTCTGTCGGCGACGAGCGCCGCAGGGCGGTGGGTTCAGCGATCGTCGGGTGCTCGCTGTGGTGCAAGAAGGAGAGAACGGAGAGGATAGGGGGTAGCTAGGTTCAGAGTGAACCTGCAGGAAGCTTCGCCGGGTCGGGCGGACTGATGCGCGGGCGGCGACGATGGGGATCTCCGCTGCCTTGGACTCGGCCGAGGTCGGAGTAGTGGCCTCGGGGTCTTGGAGCGAGGGGACTAGCTGGCTAGGGGTAACGGGTGCGGCGGAGCGCCGACATGGCGGTGAGGTGCGTGGACGGCGGGAGCACGGCGGCGACGGTGGCGTCGTCGGTGGCGCCGGCCAGTCGAGAGCGAGCGAGAGAGAGGCAGGGGAAGAATGGGGTGTCTGGGGTTCGGGGACGACGCGTGGGTCGCCCCGGTCGGCGAGGCGGCGAGGGTGAGGCAGGCGGCGGCAGGTGCGTGGCGCGCCTGCGCTGCGGGCCAAGCATTAGCCTGCCTGTCAAGCCGAGCCAAGCAGTTGGCATGCTGTTGCTGGCTGGGCCGGGCAGGTGGGCCGAGTCAAGGCTGTAAGGGTTTTTTTTTTTTATCTTTTTTCTATTTTCTGCAATCTGTTTAGGGTTTTAAAATACCAAAACACTTTCAAAATTTACCAAAATGTTCCTGGTCACTAGTTGAATATTCCCAACATGAAACATTTTAGTTTAACAATTTTTGAACACTTAAATATTTTTCATAATTTAAAATGCTCTTTCAGAAATTTGTGAATTAAAATTAGAACCCTTAGGTGACCTAGAAAATGTCCCACTTTCTTTGACATGGATCTTAAACCCAAACAAAGAGGATGAGCATTTTGAAGGGCATTTTGATTCATTGAATTAAATTTTAGTAAACCCTAGTTATTTTAAAAGGGGGTGTTCTGGGGTTTCGCCTTCCCCATTTCAAATTCAGATGAAATTTAAACATGATGCACACCCTAATGCATGGTCTATCCGGGATGTGACAACTCACCCCACTCAAAAGAATCTCGCCCCGAGATTTAGAATCTGTATGTAAAAAGGTGGGTACTCAAGTCAAGACGATCCTCCCTTTCCCAAGTTGCTTCTTGCTCGGAATGGTTTGACCATTGAACCTTTAGAAACTTGATATTCGACGCCGAGTGGTACGCCGGTTTGATCGAGGATACGGATGGGGTACTCGATAGGTGAGGTTATCTTGGAGATCAAGCGCTTGTGGTCCACTCCACGGATAGGATCCGAGAAGCAACGCCTGAGTTGGGAAACGTGGAAGACATCATGGACCTTGGAAAGATGCGGAGGTAGTTCCAATTGGTAGGCAACTTCCCTCGCTTGGCAAGAATGCTAAAAGGTCCAATGTAACGAGGAGCCAACTTGCCCTTGATATCAATCGATGGGTTCCTTTAAAGGAGAAACCCAAGGTAAGCCTTCGCCAATTTCATAAGCCATAGGCTTATGCTTGCGGTCATATTGGCTCTTCCGACGAGATTGGGCTGTTTTCAAATTTCACGAACAACGCGAACCTGCTCCTCGCTTCCTCGAATCATATCCGCCAAAGAGTTGTCTCTCCCGGTTTTCACCAGTTAAGAGGCGCTCACATTTTCGCCCATAAAGAACTTCGAAGGGCTTTGCCTGATCGGCTTGATAACTGTTGTTATAAGTTTAACTCGGCGAATGGAAGGCATTTCTCCCAATTCATGCCGAAGAGATGATGAAGCTCAAGCATATCCTCTAAGATTTGATTGACTCGCTCTACTTGACCACTTGATTGGGGATGGAAAGCGTGCTAAAGGAGAGACGAGTCCCCATAGCGCTTTGGAAACTTTCCCAAAATCGAGAGGTGAAGAGACTACCACGGTCCGAGTTAATTTCCAGTGGAACACCATGAAGAGACACTATTCGGGAGATGTACAAATCAGCTAGCTGGCTAGCGGTTATACTCTCACGAACAGGTAGGAAATGGGCTACTTTGGAAAGACGATCAACAATGACGAAGATAGCGTTATTCCTCTCTTGGTCCCGGGAAACCCGTAATGAAATCCATACCGATTTTATCCCATTTCCATTCAGGAATGTCCAAAGGTTGAAGGGTACCAAGAGGTCGTTGATGCTCGCTTAACTCGACGACAAACGCCGCAGCTTAGCAATGTATTGAGCGATTTCTCTTCATCCTAGTCCACCAAAACCTCCGCGAGATCTTGATACATTTTAGTACTACCAGATGAATGGTGAGAGGAGAGTCATGAGCTTCCTTAAGGATCAATTGTCGTAGCTGTTGTTTCTTGGGAACCACTAAGCGGTTTTCAAGAAGACAACACTGTTCATCTACGGAGAAACATTTAGCAGCTCCGCTAGCAATGTTCTCCTTGATCCGAGATATCCTCTATCATACCGCCGAGCAGCTATGATTCGATCCGTGAGGTCAGGTTTCGCCACTGTGGTGGAAAGAAACTCGAGGAACAATGTGAAGATTAAGCTTACGTAAATTCCTCGTGGAGAATTGGTTGACCTTGTTGTAACATCAAATTGTTACAAGAAGATTTATGATTTAGTGCGCCAGCCATGACATTGGCCTTGCTCGGGTGTAAGATATTCCTAAGTCGAAATCTGTATCAATCTCGACCCAACGCCTTTGCCTCGAGATTCAAACCGTTGGGTGAAGATATATTTCAGACTTTGGTGATCTGGTAGATTTCGCAACGATTACCCGTAAGGTAATGTCGCCAGGTTTTGAGTGCATGAACCATCGCCGCAAGCTCTAGATCGTGTGGGATAGTTATCTCATGTGGACGAATCGTCGAGATGCGAGGCAATCACATGACGATCTTGCATGAGTATGCAACCTAGTCCTTGTCGCGAGGCGCCGCAATAGATAATAAAGTCCTTAGAAAAATCTGGTGGAATAAGTACGGAGCAGATGTCGCGCCTTTTCAGCCTCGAAGCTGATCTCAGATCGTGGCGCCCACTCAACTTCTTATCTTTCTTGAGGAGTTCGTTAGAGGTTTAGCAACTTTAGAGAAATTTCGACGAAGCGGCGGCAATAGCTCGCTAAACCGAGAAAACTCCGAACTTGCTTGACCGATTCAGGTGGAGTCCAATCAAGGACGGCTTGAACTCGCCGATTGACAGCAATACCCTTACCAGAAATTACATGTCCTAGATAGGTCACTCGCAACCAGAATTCACATTTAGAGAATTTGGCATAAAGGCGGTGCTCTCAAGTTTCATCAATACTAGCCTTAGGTGTTCGCATGTTCTTCCTCATTCTTGAGTAGATGAGTATATCATCGAGGTATACCACTATTTAATTTATCCAAGTACTCCATGAAGATTGAGTTCATTAACCGAGAGAAGGTGGTGGAGCATTGGTTAATCCAAGGACATGACGGTGTACTCAGATTGGCCATAACGAGTGACAAAGGCCGCTTTTGGGTATGTCCTCGTTTTGATTTTGATTTGATGGTAGCCCAACCTCAAATCCATCTTGAAAAGATCGAGGATCCAGCGAGCTGATCATA
Source organism: Aegilops longissima (assembly GCA_021605205.1). Taxonomy (NCBI): domain Eukaryota; kingdom Viridiplantae; phylum Streptophyta; class Magnoliopsida; order Poales; family Poaceae; genus Aegilops; species Aegilops longissima. The sequence goes on along the minus strand of CM038679.1, from coordinate 98,951,871 downwards.
CAGTGTCGTTGATCCCGGGAGCGGATACTTGTTCTTGATAGTGACCAAATTGACAGGTCGGTAATCTACAACCATCCGATCCGCATCATCCTTCTTCTTGACGAAGAGGACGGGCAAGCCCATGGAGATGAACTAGGACGGATGAAACCCTTTGCAAGGACTCATCGAGTTGTTTCTTAAGTTCAGCTAGTTCTAGGGTGCCATCTTATAAGGTCTCCTAGAGATTGGGACGGTTCCGGAATAAGATCTATTACTTAACTCGACATCCCCGCTGTGGAACACCGCAGTTCTTCCGAAAGACATCCGGAAATCACGGACTACCGGAATATCTTCAGATCCGGAAGAGGGTTGGCATTTATGAGTAAAGTCGGCGCTTAGACACTCGGGTTAAAACATCCACTGTTTTGCCCGAAGGATGGGTAAGTTGAACGGTTCTAGTTGAACAATCAATCTTGGCATAATGGGCTGACATCCAGTCCATACCCAAGATGATGTTTATGTCCGAGGACTTGAGAGCTATTAGAGATGCAAGGAAAACTAATCTGTCGACAAGAATTTCATTCCCATGACTTATCCTAGAGGTTTGCCATCTAGAACCAGGAGTTTGAATTTCCATGGAGGTAGGCATGTCGCAGAATGTGGTGTTGTGCAAACGAGCATAGCTCTCAGAAATAAATGAATGAGATGCTCCAGTATCAAAAAGAACAGTTGCCGGATGGCAATTAACAAGAAGCGTACCGAGGACGACGTTGGGATCCTCATAGGTTTCTTCAGCAGAGACATAGTTGACATGGCCACGAGCGGTGGCAACTGGCTTGGCATAGGGAACCTTTCCTGCTGGCTTGCCGCGACCAATGACTTTCCAGCTTGATTGGGGTTGTTTTGGGACACTCTCAATATAGTGGCCCGCCTCTCCACATTTGAAGCAAGTGATCACATTTGGCCGTGGGGCCACATTAGCAGCTTGGACCTCCATATGTCTTGGGTGGAAAATACGGTTGGTTGGGGCGAGGCGCTCAAGGATGGCCTCGGGTGTACCTGGGTGGTAGAGCCAGATAGGAACCCAAACCCGCGCTTCGGGAACCAGAGCCGGATGATGATCCGTAATCACGGATGTGCTTGCGTGAAGCCTCAAGTCGTTCGCCCAGCCTCGCGCCGATAGCCTTATTGACTAGCTTCGAGAAAGAGGTGCATTCATGTAGACGGAGATCTCGGCGTAACTCGGCTAAGTCCTTACGGAACCTCGCCGCTTCTTAGCATCGGTAGAAACTTCTTCGAGCATAACGCTAACCTCCCGAATTCACGGTCAGAGGCATCCACGCTCAGCCGCCTTGGGTGAAACTCGCAGAATTCTCACGCTTATGGTCCATAAGTCCTTCGAATATGGTGCTCGCGAAGGCGGCATCAATTCATCCTGTTGTAACTTGTCCAGCCGGACGATAGCCTCATAGTTTTCCCACCGAGATCGGCAGGCCTTCCAGATGGTAGGCGGCAAAGGTAACTTTGTCAGCCTCGCATACATTGGCGAACGCAGCTTGTGATGAATATCATGGAGCTAATCATCGGCGCCAAGTGGCTCGACGGAACATTTGAACTTTGGAGGATAAAGCTTGACGAAATCATTGAGTGAAACCCCATCGCTTCTTGGCTGGCGGGCTGTGTTTTGTTCAATGCGCCCAATAAGCGTTAGTTTCAGGCTTATTATGCTCGCTTCAAAGATCACCTCAGCCAAAGATGGCGGTTGCGCAGATTCACATTTCTGGCTGCATCGCCTCTCCCCGCCTCGAACAGCAGGAGAATTCGAGTGTTGACCATCCCGGGAGACAAAACAAAGGTTTAAACCAGGATGGCAGAATTTAACAAGGAAGTGCGGAAGGTAATGGACAAGATGGAATGCAAAGATGTTCATCCGTATGACATGGTAATATAACTGCCATATATATATATACCAACGGTCATACACACCATTCATAGTTTAGTACAAGCCCGACGGAGTACAACTATAAGGAAAGGCGCTACATCTCATCGGAAGCATTCCAACTCCTATACATTATTTTCTACACTTCCGAATGATACACACTAAGTCGTATTCCACGAGTCACGCAGACGGTGGAAACACAACTAGTACCATACTAGGAATACTACTACTATCTCGTGCAGCTCCATAGTAGTCCTCATAGAAGTCACCACCTGCACTGAAGTGGAACATGGTCGTCTGGGAATGCATAATCCTGTGGGGCCTGTGGACCATAAGGACTCGGATGTGGTCGTGGACCCACAAAGGGTGGCGTAAGAGGCCCACGAGGAGGAGTGATGCTCCAACCTCACGCCACTCCATGAAGTCCGCAGACTCGCCGCCCGCACAGGTACAAATCTCTCATGTCCATACATCCGCTTGCACGGCAGTGCAAACCTAGTCGTGGTAGCCCAGTGGTCGGAACGGGCATTATACAGCTCCATACGCAAGGCCCGGTTCTCACGGTCCTTGTCCTCCAAAGAACTCAAGAGTGGTACGGAGGAGTGAGTCCTCATGGGATGCATCACCGCACAAGCCCTCGAGGTAGCCATGCGCCTGTGAAGAGATGCCGCATATAGCGGAAGTCGTTGTTGCTCAAAGAAAGCAGTCCTCGCTCAATGATAGTCATCATGGAATAGGCTGCATCTTGTACGATATTCCAATAGTGATTCCGAGCCCATAGGAACAAAGTGAAGTGGCTCAAGAGTCGGGTAGGATGGATAAACCGACCGCATAGGTATTGGCTTTGATTGAAATCCTGAACTGCTCCTCGACGGTATATTCAGGATACCATCGATAACCAGCCTCAATCATCACCCTAACCAACATGGCCGCAGTGACCGCACACATCGATGCAGCGAGTCAAAGTAACCACTTGGTTCTCGGGAACGGTGGCCATCCGAAAGCACAGCCATAATGCAAAGGCATTAGAATTCTAGGAAAATCGGCAGCATAACATCTCAAATGCTCAAATCAAATTTGAGACATTCAAAATCAGATTTGCAAAACCACTCAACAACATCATATCAAGGTTCTCGTTCAAGTAATAGCATACTAAAATTTAGTAACACCGAATCGAGGATGTAACCAACAATCCTACAAGGTACTACGGATAGTAACACGTGAACCTCGATAGAGAAAGAGAGCCTAGTCCTAAACCCACGTTGAATGAGAAGAGGATGACTCAGATCGAGGGCATAAGGTAAAGGAGTAAAAGAGCCTTACGCTCCTCCCACAATCAATTCCCTACATATAACTAAAGCATTTCTAGACTCAACTTCACCAGTTTGGCTTAGCGGACCTACAGCAGCCCCGCTCGATGCCAACGCTGTCAGACCCCGATCCCAAGTCACATCGACCTAGCTGGTAACACCTCATATCACTTTGCGGCCTCACGCACGGTATTCCACGGTGTCGCTTACCATGGCCCGGACCGCTTATGCCTTTTGGCTCACGATATGATAGTGTCGCTAGCATCCACATGACAAAGAACCCGGCCGACATGGCTAGTCGTGAACCCAAAGCGGCACTAACCTATGGGGACAGCATACATGAAACACTTCGAGCATGTCGGTCATCAACGATGAACTGGGCTGTAGCACTGGCTAACAGACTCCGTATCCCGGCTGTAGCAGGCTAGGCAGACTCCAAGTATCACCGCTGTGACATTTCAAGGGATGTATATAGGAACGAAATGAATCACATGCCGCCGGTCAAGTGTCCAAGCAAGAGTGGGCTAGCAGGACTCGTGAACCGGCAGAAGCGGACTACTATCGCCGTAAGCACAAGACTTACATTTCCCATATGAGAGGCTGCCAAGGATAAACAACTAGATTGTCGGATCCCACTCATACCAAGCATTTCAATCATACACTAATATGCCCGATATGAGTAAATACAACAAGGCATCACAACAAAACTCTACAACTCAAGTATTTTATTTAAGAGGCCCGAGGAGCCATACATAACATATTCATACAGGTAGGGGTCACATGACCCAACACTCAAGTCATACAATCATACAAGCACAAGCGAAGCAAAGTAGTCTCGAGTAGTACGACTCTAGAAAGAAAGAAAGCTTGTTGGAGCCTTTCTATCTACAACGGCCCTTCACAAGTCTTAGATCGCCACCGGGTGGCTAGCTTACTCGTCAAGTCAACATCTACATAGAACTGGCTTGAGGGGTAGTATAGTCCTCCAAAAATATTGATTACAAACATGAGTACAAAAGTACTCAGAAGTCTTACCACGTAATCCTATCATACATGCACATTCTCAAGGAAGGTAGTGGAGTTAAATGCAGCAAGCCAGCTTTGACTCTTGGCTAAGCTATCCCACGTGACACACTTTGTAAAGCATTTTGTCGCATACCAGTCCACTATCCACCATCACAATACTCCACCGTGGATCCTCTCTCGTCATCCCCGAGAGGGCCATCCACGATACTCACACTTATCTTGAGGCTTTTAGTAGTATCCATTTACTTGTCTATGAACCGATATAGGTAACCCGAAGTCCTTCTCCGTGGACACGGCTATTCAATAGATCATAATTAAACCCGCAGGGTATACTTCTTCACACACGCTCACCACTTATCGTCGCATACACGACATGTACTGCAACCTTCAAGCGGAAGCCCAACGTGGGTGTCGGCCACAGCCTACCTAAACACTCAAGTCCCTAGTCCAGTTTATCGCCTATTCGGTTCCATCCGCAGGAGTCCGCCGAGGTTTCCATACAGCCCCGAACGATGTGTGCAGGGTTCCCGAGATACCAAACGGCACTGACACGGGCCACGGTGCCTCACCGCAACACAACCCACCCCTAAGGTCAGCGCTATGGCGGCCCCAAAGATGCTACAAACACCGTAAACTACTTGCAACTCCCTGACTATGAACAGGGTGGTTAAGAAGCCGAGAGGGTCAATTAAGGATCCCAATGTGTGGTAGTAGCTGGTTCATGGATCACAAACACAGATCTCAGCCTAAGTTCGCTTCAATGAAACAACCCACCATGTACTCCTACATGGCCTCTCATCGATACCTTTACCAAATCGTGTTCAACACTTACACTCTCGAACCAACACAACCTTTCACTCCAGCTCATCATCCCGATGAGCCGACTGACACAACTCTAAGCATAGCAAGCATAGCATGGTAGGAATCACAAACATGGCTCAAACAACTCCTACACATACTAGTGGGTTTCATCTAGTTATCGTGGCAATGACAGTCATGCAAAGGAAGTGGGTTCAACTACCGCAGCACACAACAATTGAATCGCGTTGTCTTAATGCAGAAATGAGAGCGAAGCGAGAACATGGGTTTGTATCGAATGTTCAATGAATTGCTTGCCCGATGGAACTGGGTAGAGAACTGCCTTCGATGGGTTATCGAGGTTATCTTCGGGGCAGAACCTATCATGAAAACACACCAAAATAAACATACAACCAATATGCAACAATATGATGCATGCTATGACATGGCAAGATGAATGTGTGTTGGTCTAATGCAAATTGAGGGATAGGATGATCTCATTTGAACCAAAGGTTCAAATGATAGATCATGTGAGTTAGTCCTAATGGTGCAAAATCTTAATCTGGTTGATCAGCATAGTTAACTTGTTTTAACATGCATGAAACCTGTACCAATGGATAGAGTGTATTTTTCTGATAATTTTTCATATATAAATCTTTGCATTTGGAGTTATAGAATAAAAGTTATAAGCATTTGAAATTTGAATTATATTCTGGATTTTAGTATATAAAAATAATTCCAGAATTAGAATTAATGCGCCAAGATGAGGTCAAGATGACGTCCGGGGTCAACGGGGTCGCCCAGGTCAAACTGACCAGTGGGACCCGATGTCGTTAGTTTAACTAATTAGTTTTAATTAAAACTAATCCTAATTAGATTAGCCGGAGGGGTCCACTGCCATCGACCCGAGGGTCAACAGGCCCACGGTGAGGTCAACTCACCGGCGCCTAGTCGCCGGGCGAGGCCAGACGCAAGGAGCAAGTGCATTTGCACTTTCCGGCTCCAAATGGAGCGCTGGGAGCATCTACATGTAGCTAGAGGTGAGCCGCGGGTTTGGTGGGGTCGGTTGGGTGAGGGTGGCCGAGAGGGCGCCGGCGACGAGTCGGGCGGCGACGAGGCTCGCCACCGACGGGTTAGGGGTTAGCGGCCTCGGCGAGGCACGGGAGTGCGTGGTTAGACTCATTGAGAGTGGTGAGTGCGATGGGCATAGTGGAGTGACCAAAGGTGACGGAGGCTCTGTCGGCGACGAGCGCCATGGGCGGTGGGTTCAGCGATCGTCGGGTGCTCGCTGTGGTGCAAGAAGGAGAGAACGGAGAGGATAGGGGGTAGCTAGGTTCAGAGTGAACCTGCAGGAAGCTTCGCCGGGTCGGGGCGGACGGATGCGCGGCGGCGACGATGGGGATCTCCGCTGCCTTGGACTCGGCCGAGGTCGGAGTAGTGGCCTCGGGGTCTTGGAGCGAGGGGACTAGCTGGCTAGGGGTAACGGGTGCGGCGGAGCGCGACATGGCGGTGAGGTGCGGACGGCGGGAGCACGGCGGCGACGGTGGCGTGTCGGCGATGGCGGCCAGTCGAGCGAGCGAGAGAGAGAGGCAGGGGAAGAATGGGGTGTCTGGGGTTCGGGGACGACGCGTGGGTCGCCCCGGTCGGCGAGGCGGCGAGGATGAGGCAGGCGGCGGCCAGTGCGTGGCGCGCCTCAAGGCCGCTGGCCGGGCATTAGCCTGCTTGTCAAGCCGAGCCAAGCAAGCCTGGCCTGCCATGGCTGGGCTGGGGGTGGGCCGAGTCAAGGCCTGTAAGGGTTTTTCTTTTTTTATCTTTTTCTATTTTCTGAATCTGTTTAGGGTTTTTAAAATACCAAAACACTTTCAAAATTTACCAAAATGTTCCTGGTCACTAGTTGAATATTCCCAACATGAAACATTTTAGTTTAACAATTTTTGAACACTTAAATATTTTTCATAATTTAAAATGCTCTTTCGAAATTTGTGAATTAAAATTAGAACCCTTAGGTGACCTAGAAAATGTCCCACTTTCTTTGACATGGATCTTAAACCCAAACAAAGAGGATGAGCATTTTGAAGGGCATTTCGATTCATTGAATTAAATTTTAGTAAACCCTAGTTATTTTAAAAGGGGGTGTTCGGGGTTTCGCCTTCCCATTTCAAATTCAGATGAAATTTAAACATGATGCACACCCTAATGCATGGTCTATCCGGGATGTGACACCTTCACTAGAATCAGACTCCATTTTTGTGCCGGCTCCCCCCGAAGAAGTCGGATCCAACTCAAGAGCCCAGCAGACGGCACAAGAATTCTTACGAATAACTCCAAGAACACCGCAGTTGAAGCCGGCCCGGGGACTTCAGAACCAGGCCCGGGGACTGCGACGACCAGTCCAAAGAGTCCAGAGCTCGGCCCGGGGACTGCGTCCGTCGGCCCGGGGACTGCTCCAGTCGGCCCGGGGACTGCGCCAGTCGGCCTGGGGACTTCGTCAACCCAGCAAGCGGCCGCGAACTCCAGCCTGCCGCCTCCCAACCCAACCGCCCTTGTCCAAGTCGCAGTACTGGCAGTTGAAGAAATAGCAGCACCCTCATGGGCCCAGCCCATCCTCAAGTTCCTAGTAAGCAAAGAGCTGCCACCGATGAAATCTTGGCTCGGCAAGTATAACGCCGAGCGGCAGCCTACACCATAGTCAACAGAGAGCTGGTCAGGCGCAGCGTCACTGGTGTCTACCAGTGTTGCGTCGAGCTAGAGCAAGGCCAAGCAATTCTCAAAGACATCCAACAAGGCGAGTGCGGCCATCATGCGGCCTCAAGAGCACTCGTCGCCAAAGCCTTTCGACACGGTTTTTTCTGGCCAACTGCCCTAGAAGAGGCCAAGGAATTAGTCCAAAAATGCAAGGGGTGCCGGTTCCGCCTCCAAGCCGCATCACCGGCTTCCACACTCAAGACTATCCCCATCGCCGCCCTTTGCGGTTTGGGGCCCGGACATGGTGGGACCATTCAAGACGGCACAAGGCGGCCTAACTCACTTACTTGTCGCGGTGGACAAGTTTACCTAGTGGATAGAAGTAAAGCCCATCAAGAAGTTGAATGGTCCGACTGCAGTAACTTTCATCTCCGACATCACGATTCGCACGGCATACCACACAAAGATCATCACCGACAATGGCACAAATTTTGCCAAAGGCGCTTTGGCCCGCTTTTTGCGCGACGCAGGCATCCGATCGACTTGGCGTCCGCTGCTCCATCCGCAGTCAAACGCCAGGTGGAGCGAGCAAACGGCCTCATCTCGTCTCGCATCAAGCCTCGACCGGTCGAACCAACGCAGCTGCTCGCCGGCTATTGGCTTGAGGAGCTGCGCTTGTCCTCTCGGAGTCTCCGCGCACGACTCCAAACAAGTCAACCGCTTCACGCCTTTCTTCCTCGCTCACGGTGCTGAAGCTGTCATCCCAACGGACATCGAAGTTCGACTCCCCGCGAGTCACCATGTACACCGAGGAGGAAGCAGAAGAAGCACGTCAAGACGGCGTCGATCTGCTGGAAGAAGGTCGGCTGTTGGCACTCAGCCGGTCCAGCATCTACTAGTAGAGCCTGCGCCGATACTACAACAGGAAGGTCAGGCTGAGATCTTTCCAAGAGGGTGACCTTGTGCTCCGACTGATCCAAAGTGAGCAGCCGGCCAGCACAAGCTGTCAGCGCCTTGGGAAGGCCCCTTCATTATCAGTAAAGTGCTGGGAAACGACTCCTACTACCTGATCGACGCTCAGAAGCCCCAAGCACGCAAGAGAGTCGACTCCGGCAAAGAGTCGGAACGGCCATGGAACGCAAATCTTCTCCGAAGATTTTACAGTTGATGCAGTATGTACCACGCTACCCTTTGTACTAAAGTACCCAGACTTCGGGCCCCCCGAGATGAGCTCGGGGACTGCCCTTTTTTGTTATCTATATGATAATAATTATGCCTTCGAGTATGCTACTCTTTATTGCGCCACTTGGCACCGGGTTCGACTAGTCGGCCCGCTGCCTTGCGCTATGAAATGCTTCCTGCAGTCGGACAAGTAGTGTGTGGTGCCTAAGCCATCTCCTGTCAGAAGCCACAGCTCGCAGAGCGACTGTTTGGTAGGCAGGAGTAAGGAAGAATGGGCGCCCACATGAAAAATGGCTAAGGACTTAAAGCATAAGCATAGCCTAAGCCGGCTTCTAGCCTCTCTTCGCAAAGCCGACTCTTGAGTAGTCGGCTTGCCGCTTTCTATCCAACTTGTTAAAAAGACTCTAGAAAATGGCCAAGTACTTGCCTTCCCCAAAGTAGCCAAGCATTTAATCCAGCGACAGTCCGCAGAGCGGTTGTCCAACTGGCAAGGTGTCGACTAGGGGAAGGCGGCAAAGGAAAAAGCCAAAGGAGCAATGAACAAGGAAAGATAGAATTCGGATAAATATTTACCTAACATAGGCCCTTGGCCGAATCTTCATGCAGAAGTTCAAAATACACCCCATGGGTGGAATTGTGCGAATTGACAAGTTCTTCAAAGACTATTAAAGCAGATAAAATAAAGGCCAGACGGTAGCCTAGGAAGCGGCACACGGGTTCGGAGGGTCGGAAGAGACGGCGGTGTCAGGCGCCGGGGCGGCCGGCTGGGCAGTCTCGGCTTGATCGTCTCCGGTGGCAGCCGGCTCGGTCGGGCGCGGCTCGTTGCTAGAGGCACGGTCGAGCTGAGGTTGGTCGCCCGCCTGCCTTCTCCGGGCGCCTGCCTCGCCTCCATCCTCCGCCTCGGCTTCCTCCTCGGCGCTGGAGCCGATCACCTCCGCCGAGTCCTCGTCGTAGTCCGGGTTCATCCCGAACCACTCCGGTGGCACCTCCTCGCCGTCTGCAGCCCGCTCAGGGACGAAGATGCTAGTGTCTGTGTAGTCAGCAATCGCCGCCGCGCGCTTGACGAGGGCGTCTTCCACAGCTAGCAGCTCCGCCTGGGCCTCTGACCGGAACATGGCCAGCCGGTCCAGGTCCAGCCCCGGATACCACGCCTTGACGAATTCCAAGGCTCGGCGTGCTCCAGCCCGGGCCGAGGAACCCTTCCAGGCCTCAAGACAGCCAGCCGCGACCTCTAGCCAGTCGGCAGTCCGACTGGGAGTGCGCAGAACCGGCATGTCTAGCCACAGGGCGGCAATCGTCTGGGCGCCGACACGTTGAAGCCGGCGCAGCAGCCGATGGGCCGGCCGCAGACGAGCCTCGATGCTCAGAAGCTGCTCGTCGAGGGTCCGGGGGGCTTTGGCGGCGATCTCCATGCCATTTGCCCTCCGCGCCTCGCGATCAGCCTCGATGGCTTGAGTGGCCACCTGTGAGTGGCCAGGGAAGAAGTCTGCCAAGACGAAAGAGAAGCAAGTTAAAAAATCAGGAGTCAGCCTGACCTATAGTCAGCGGCTCAAAGAAAGAAAGTAAAGAAACTCACCGACAACGATGTCCTCAATCTCATGGAAGTCGGAGGTCAGCAAGGCCTCCTTGTCGGTCCAGAGGAGCGCCGTCAACTCGCCAGAGAGCAGTCTCTTTCTTCTCCGCCTCGTCTTGTGCCTTCTTAAGCAACTCCTTCTGCTCCACCAGCTGTGCAGCCAGCAGGTCGCGCTCCGCGGCGAGCTTGTTGCACTCCTCCCCTTTGACACGCAAGGCGGTGTTGGCTTTGCCCAGCCGTTCCTGAAGAGCGGCGTTGGCCTCTGAAGAATAAAAAGGAAGAAGACGTTAAGTCGTCAGCAAAGAAGGTCGCAAGGAAGATCCGCCCGATCGCCGCTAGCCGCCCGAATCTCGGGATCAGAGAGCTGGAAAGCGCAAATAGCGCCCCCATGAAGAAGAAGGAGGACTCACTCCGGCCCTCCAACTAGTCGGCAGTCCGCTTGCCCAGCTCCTCAACATTGCGGTTGAAGGCAGTGACGCGGAGGTTGTGATACCCCGTGATAAACGCTTTAGACAAAGGTAAATATTTGAACTGCCACATGGAGTTCCGAGTCACCGCCAAAGACCCGCCCAAACTCGGGATTACACTCAGCTGGGCCGCCGCCTCTACAGAGAAGAGCAAGAAAAACAGAGTCAAAAGAAGAAAGCGTACCCGGACGGCTGCTCGCGACGCCAGATGCGCCTTGGTACAGTTCTGGATGGCGTCGCCCTCGGGTCGCAGCTTCGCCTGGACGTCCAGAAGCGCATGGTTCAGCGGGCCATTGCCGCCTCCTCGCACCCACCAAACGGGTGCGGCGCTCGTCGCGTCGGCGTCTGGGATGGCCGAGCTGGTGGCACCGGTCTCCAAGGGGCGCGGCGCCGAAGTCGCCTTCTCAAGGCGGCGGCGTGCTGGCGAGGTGACTTGAAGGAGCAGCTTCGCCACGGCCTCGTCTTCAGTCGGCGGCACCGGTGGGTCCGCCGGCTGTTTACCTTGCGTGCTCCCAGATGGTGGCGGAGGTGGCGGCGGCGGCACGGCCGTGTCCGACATGGAGGCCTCGCCGCTTTCCCTCTCTATGATGGGGTTCTCGCCGCCGGCTTCCCCAGTCTGCCCCATGAACTCCGGGGGCGGCGGCGTGGAGCTCAGCTGGATGACAATCAACGCCGACTGGAGGCGCACGGCCTCCTCGGCTCGCCGCTGTGCCGCGACGGCGGCTTCAGCCTCTTCCAGCCTCTTCTAGGCGGAGGCCGCCGCCTTCTCGGCCTCCGCCTTCTCGAGGCGGTCGGCTTCCTCCTCGTCGCGCTTCTCCTGCGCGTTTCGCTCCGTCGCCTTTCGGAGGTCGGCGGCGGGGTCAATCCACCGAGTATTGGTGGACGTCTCTGCAGACCCCATGATGGAGGCGGCGGCGACCCTCTCAAAAGTAAGGGGAGCCCTGAAGCAAGGAAGGCATGTAAAAGACTTGGACAAAATTCACCAGAAGAAAATAAGACAAAGGCAAAAGCACTTACGCAGAGACCAATGGCGGCTTCTTCACTTCCTTGCGGAAGCGGTTGGCTTTTGTGACCGCCTCCTCCCGCTTGGTCGCGGCGGCTGCTCCCTTGAACTTCTTCGACCGGCCGCCAAGCAAGCTCGGCCCGGCCTGGCGCTTCTTCGCGCCGCCTTGACCGTCCAAGCTGGCGGAGGAACTCGCGCCCGGCTAGCCGACCTTCGACTGGTGACGCGGGGTGACTTCCCCTTCGGTGTCGTCATCAGGCCAGTCGGCAAAGGTGGCCAAGGGCCTGAAGCCGCCTCCTGCTCCTCCTCCTCCTCCTTTGGCATCGGTCTCCATCGCCGCCGCCCCCAAGTCAGGGTCGTCGACGTCGCTCTCCGCTCGGTCGGGGACGAACTCACGGGTTGGTCCCGTGGCGCCGGCTGCAGGCTGGATGAGGGGGTTCTGACCCAAAAAAACCAAAAAGATCAGAAGTCGGATTCGGCTGCAAAAGAAAACAGAAGAACAAGAGAGACGACTTACGACAGGCGCGGGGTTGGCGCGCGAGTACGGCTCTTTGCCGAACTGCCAATCCGCCGCAAGATTGCAGTTCGCGATGTAGTTCACCATGTTCGCAACCTCCGCGTGGGGCATGTCCTTGGTGCACATCCGGCTCAGGTCCCGGTTGTCGCTCATCTGACTGATCAGATGAGGTCAGCCTTGGAGTGGGAGGACTCGGCGCACCACGAAGGCGGCCAGCAAGTCGGCTCCGGCCAAACCCCACGATCGCGCCAAGACTCGTGAGTCGCTGACGGCGGCGCACCAGCGGAGTCGCCCGCCCAATGGGACCAGCTGAGCCTCCCAGCCGGGCGCTACCGCCAGAGGGCGGTAGATTGACCCGCCGCTTCCGGGCGACGTTCTTCACGTAAAAATAGGACCGCTGCCACATCTTCACCGACTTAATCAGCGGGATAGAGGGAAATGGGTTGTCGGCCATCGATCTCCGCATCGCGATGAAGGCGCCGCACTGGGCTGGCACGCCGGCGACGTGCGTGCCGAGCTTGGGCTGGAAGAACTCCCCCCACAGCTCGATGGTGGGGAGAACGCTGAGGAAGCCTTCGCACAAGGTGGCGAAGGCGGCCAGTAGCACCACCGTGTTCGGAGTAAGGTGGTGCGGCTGGAGCCCGTGGAACTCCAAGAAAGAGCGGAAGAAGCTGCTCGCCGGCAGCCCTAGGCCGCGCATGAGGTGCGAGCGGAATATGACCCGCTCGCCCTCCTCCGGCGCCGGTGATATATCCCTCGCTGGCGCGGCGCAGGCCCGCACTAGGTTCTTGCTGGGGAGACGACGCGTCTTGCGGAGGAACTCGATGTGGTCGTCGTCCACCTCGGAGCCGTCCCACACGCCGGAGCGCACGGCAGGAGGCGCGGCGGCGGACGAAGAGCTCATCGCCGCGGGCGTGGCATGGTTCGGCGCGGCAGCGGTGAGAGGAAGAAGAAGCAAGAGAAAGCGGGGGGAGTAGGGAAGATGGGCGCGCGTGCTTCGCCGCCCCCTCCTCTCGCCTACTTATAGGCCCGTGGGCTGAGAAGCCGATGGGGCGGACGTGGGATTAACTGTGCGCAGGACCCCACGCCGCCCACGATTTACCGCACGAAGTTACTGCATGCAGTAACGACGTGGGAACCCCAACCGTCCGCACGGCCGCGACGGATCCGTTCGCGTGCCGAGGCGCGGAAGTGGCGGGTCCCGCCTGACGGCCTGCCCCATCGCGCGCGTGGGTGGGCAGACTGTCCCTGCTGCATGGCGCCACGTGACGGGTCCGCAAGGGGCAGCTGCATGGAAGCGTATCAGGCACGCTGCCTGGATCCCGCCGCGACTTTCAAACTCTTTAAGGGGCAAGACGGCCTTCTGCGAGTCCGGCTCCAGCTAGTCGGCTTAGAGGAAGACGGCGAGCAAGACCCAAATCCCACCACCAGAAGGATGAAACTGTTGAGGCCCCTCGACATATCGCCCTCGGCGCTTCACCAGCTTCGGGGACTACTGTCGGAGTAATGGGCCACGGGTAGGCTAACCCGAGCCCCTGAACCTTTCAAGACATCGGGGCAAGCTGCGCCCCTCAAACCCCAAGATGATGAGAGGCTTTCCAAGAGTCGGCGGCAACGCTGCCGACTGCCCCTCACGGCCGAGTCCCAGGGACGACTTCAAGATAAGCCGACTCCTAACTGACGACTTCCGGAGAAGCCGGCTATGGGGAGTCGGCCCGCGACTCCAACCACCTCCTGCCTTCGCAATAATGGACGGGACGGGGGATGGCCACCGCGCGGCCCATCCCTGCCCCGCTTATCAAGGGCAGGCATGGCCACAGTGCGCCATACCGATGGAGATCTCCATCCGGCGCGGCACTGTTGCCATACCAGCCCTGACATCATCTCCCGTGGGCGGAGCCCTGTGCCCACGACGGCCTGTCTTTACGACCCAGAGACGGCAGGTCCCACCCGTCAGCGGGGGTGCGGAAGACGGCGAGGGCGCCGCAAGACGGACCCATTGGGACTCGGCCCCCGGGAGTCGGCTGGCCTCTCCCACGGGCCCCGCACGCCATTAACTGTGACAAGACGGGAATGGCAATAAGGATCGCCCGCCAGCGGCGGCATCAGAACCATGACCCCATGCACCAAGCCAGCCATTAGAAGCACGGCTATAGTAATCCACAGCCATGAGACCGCCACGGGCGGACAAGGCCCGACGGGCTCAGCATCGGGTTAGTCGGCGGGTCCCACCAACAAGCGGGCCCCAAGAATGGGCGGAGAAGACGGCGGCCTGAGAGACAGGCGGCTGGGACCCGTGCCCAGCCGGTTTACCATTGTACCCCCGGGGGGTAGGCCTATATAAACCCCCCAGGGCACCCATGCAAAGGGTTCGAATCCATTAGCACTAGACCAGATCATATAGGAAGGAGGGAGCTAGCCTTGCCTTCTCCTACCTCCAGAAAACAGCTCAAGGAGCAACCTTGTACTCACTCTTCCTTAGTGATCATGCGGAGACCCCGCAGAGCAGCAGTAGGGGTGTTATCTCCACGGAGAGCCCTGAAGCTGGGTAAGATCTGCCGGCGTGCATGTTCGCCCATCCTGCTTCTGTGCACCGCGACGTTCTACTCGCCCCCACCATGATAAGCCATCCCTTGGCATATGTCGCACCCAACCCCCGACATTATCTCTCATCTTTCTCCCTCCATTTTTATATACAAGGCCACTATCAAAATTACAATTTGCAGATATACAAGGCCACTAACACTAATTGATGCAATATTAATGGTGTTTGCCTCTTAGTACTACTAGCAAAGGAGGACATTAATTATCCCTTGCATGCATGTGGGAGTGTGAGCATTGGCTTGATGTGCATGAAAGAGAAGAATAAACATTTACACGGCAGACAAGGAAACAAGGTGGCTTGCAACATTGAGTTGGAAGACATTAATTTTTTCCTTGGTACCTGTAATATGAGTTTGTGGCCTTGTATACAAAAATGGAGTCCGATAAAATTCTCGAGATACCATTTATCCGATAAAATTCTCGAGCAATCATTAGTTTTTACAAAATGGGATTACTCCTGCAAGGGTCAATCACAACAGGTGTTTTGTAAAAAAAAATGCATCTTGATGTTTTGTGCAATGCACGGGCATCTTGTAAGTCCATGAAAACAACACATGGCAAAATTCGACCGCAAACGAGGGATTTGAATCTGTTGGGATGGGCTGTTTGGATCTTGCCCGGGGTAGCCAAAATATTGGCGACCCTTTTGTCCACCGGTGCCTTTGCCACCGATGAACGAGGAATGGCTCGGGTTCTCATGCATCCTCCAGCGCGCACGTTGGAGACGAGCTCGCACGAGCTGTGTTCTTTTTGTCCCACCACGCCACCCGAGCCGCCCGCAGACCGACTGACGACCAGCAAATTACGCCATGCAACCGTAGCCGCACACATTATGACAACAAGTCAACCAACCGGACGAAATTCACGCAAACACGGCGATATTTCATATAAACAACGACGGAAATCATATAAGATACCGGATTTTCATACAAACATGACGGATTTCATTACATTCAAATGAACTACGCAGTGCTAGTTCTAGACAGCACAGGTATATAATACCTGGCCTAAATGGTCGCTCGCCGATCGATTTGTGTTCCTCATGTTCGGCAGCACGATCACTGAACTGTCGGGAGCCCCGGAGGTATATGCGGGGTCGACGAAGGTCCTCGCAAGAAAAGGATCCAGCAAGACACACGCTGTGTACGCCGGCGTCGCCTCCGTAGTGGCCTTCATGGGACACAAGCGGCGGCGGCCTCCCGTGTTCTACTTCTTCTCGATGATGGCGGTGGACGCTGAGGCGCTCGCCACCGACTCGTCGCTCTCCGCGCACCAGGCTTCTGTCGCTGCTTGCATGGCGCGGCCGCCGGCATGGGAGTCTCGACCACAGAAACGGGATACGCGGTACGAGGCGGCAACGAGGACGGCTGCAACGACGCCCGTGCGCCGCTCCTCGTCGAGCTTGCCTGGAGCGGTGAGTTGCTGAACCGCGCGCCGGCTTGGGGCGGCCACTGGCTCTGTCGGACGAGGGGAGGGAGGTGGATCAGCGAGCTGCATAGCTCTTATTCGGCGGGCTCGGCGAGCCACCCAGCCGGCTTGGATGCTGAATAAGTACTCTTTGTAAGCCATTGTAAGAGTGGACAAAATGGTGAAGCAGGAGATAGGGGAGCGGCGGAGGTGTGCGATTCTTGGCCGGCGTTTGGCCTCGTTTGAATAGGAGTTTAAATAGACGGCAGACGGGAGGAGCTCGGCCGGCGTTGCATTTAATGCCGGCCCGGTCATGAACGGACATGCGTCCAGAGTGGGTTTCCCGGCTTCCACACGGGTGGGTTTCATGGAGGCGTTTGAATGCGCCAAGGAGGCGTGTTCAGCCGGTCGCAGCGTGAAAGTGGCGCCGACTCGACGAGAACAGCACGCCATTCTTCCACCGACGCAGGGCTCTTTGGGTACATGGCTCGCATGTCGCTGACCCAACACAGCAGCAAGACAGCAGAGGAACCTTTGGTGGCCAGGCAGTCGAAGCGGGCATTTCATAAACCGATGATTGTTCATTGAGTGTGACGTCATCCTTTTCATGTAGATAAGCCTACTATGTTGATAGCCCGCTCGACACGCCAGATTCATAAAGACCGCTACAAACATCAATGTTCTGCTTATCACAGATAATATTGATTAATACCTGTAACAATCCATGTCCTTAACAAAGGGTGCATGCACGTATAGGTTGAGTGTGTGCCTTGCGTCGTGTGCTTTGTGCATGCAGGCGTGCGAGTGTTGCGTGCATGCAAGGGTACGTTTAAGTGTTGCATGCATGTGTGCGTACGTGCGTGTGTTCGTGAGTGCATGTGTACGCGTCAGTGTTGCACGCCTGCATGCGTGAGTGTGTTTGTTATGTGTACGTGTCAGTGTCGGTGTGGAATGACACCTATGGGATCACAAGAATCCCTACTAAGGTTGCCGGGGCGCAGGGTTGCGAGGAGAGCAGGGCTAGTAGACAGCACAAGGATCATTTACCCAAGTTCGGGCCGCGAGGATGCGTAAAATCCAAGTCCTGCTTTGGTGGGTGTATTTCTGAGAGTTCTTGAGCTCTCGAACTAGCTATGGTCAGCGCGTGGTTCGGAAGAGCCAAATCCTCCTTCAGTATGCCATGGGCCTCCTGTTATAGTTGAAAAGGGGCTGCCACAGTGAGACACAGGAGGTGGAAAGGCGTACAGTGCCCTGAGCTTATTGCTCGTATTACAGGACAAGACGCATTTAATGCGTGGCTTAGGTGTCCCCTTGCTTTATCGGGGACGGGGAGAGGCCCGTCCCGTCCGTCGCTGCTCCTCCTCGCTTCGACACGCGCCCCGGCCAATAATTTGTGCGGTGCCATGTAGGCAAGCAGGCAGCTGGGTGGCACAGTGGTGGAGCCTTCACGAAGATCTGCATGCCGCCACGCAGGCGCTTGATGAGTTGGCCTGGGAGCTGCATGTTGCCACGCGGGTGCCCGCCCAGCTGGTTGGGCTGGCAGCTGCATGGGAACGGTGGTGGAAGCTTGGTTGGTCGCGGGCAAGGCGGTGGTCCCGCTGGCGTCCTTGGTGAGGGCCTTGCCGGGTGGCCCGGCAAGGGTCTTTCCGTGGCGCGCTGTCGTCCCCGGCAAAGGTCTTGCTGGGGGTATGGTAGCCTTCCTCGGCAAGGATCTTGCCGAGGATCGTCGTCTTCTAATCCTCATCTGATCTTGAATATGTCTTCACAAAGATCTGCATGCCACCACGGAGGTGCCTTCCGAGCCCTGGCCCCACGTGGATGATGGTGTTGGGGATCGTGGGCTCAAGGGGTGGCTCGCCTGCTGGTGTGGGGCGAGCTGTCCTGAAAGGGTCTTGCCGGGGCCATTGAGGCTGCCCAAAGAAGGGTCTTGCCGGGGAACCTGCTTCATCCCTCTGCTCTTTGTGGTCTTGGAATTGGCGTTGCCTTGATTGTCTTCGGCTTTGGCCTTACCTTGCCTCACCTCCCCTTTTCTGCTTGGTGTGGTCGTGGGCGCGGCTCTGACTTCCCGTGCATAGGTAAAGGGGTACAAAAGCGTGCCCTCTTTTGTACAATCGACAGAGCCCCGGCCTGGGCCACACATAAGCGCGACACGTTGTTGGGTCAGGCCCAAAACAGTGCGCGGGAAGGCGGGGTTTTTTTTACCGCGGTAATACTTTTCGCGCGCTCCGCTTACCACGACCCACGCGCGCGGTGTGGCATGGAGGGGTGTGCGTGATGTGGGTGGCATGCGTGGGGCGGTTTTCACACGCATGCGTCACATCACAGTAAAGAGGTGGTTCGCGTCTTCCCCGTAAAAAGAGGGAGGCGTGGAGGCGCGACTCATTTACTGAATGGGGCCAGGGCGCGGTCTTCAAGGCGTCCACTCCCCACTATCACGGGGTGGGGAGAGGTCGCTTCGCCTGACCCCTTGGTTCCGCACGTCCTCCACGCGTCCCCCATGCACTTGGGGTAGCAAGCGGCGGGGGCGGGAAACCGGGTCGTCGCTGGTTGGGGCAGCTGGTCGGTCCTGATTTCATGCACCTCTGGTGGCTGGATTGGCCGAACGGGACGGCCGAGCCCCGACCCCGCTCCTTTATAATGAGGGGGAAGGGGGGATGGCGTCCCGCACTCTTCTGTCATCTATCTCCTCTTGCTTCTGCTTCTTCCTTTCACTCGCCATGGAGAAAGGGAATCCTGGTCCTTCGACGATGGCGGCGAGGGTCGCTGCTCGACAATATGTCCCTCCTCCTCCTGAGCCCGCGGTGGTGGAGCCAGCCGCGAGGGGAAGGGGGAGGGGGCGAGGCCGTGGGTGAGGCCGGGGCAGAAGTTGCAGTGCTCGGGGAAGAGGAGGACGGGGCGGCGCGCCGGCTTCGCCCCCGCCAATGATGCCTTTCCCGATGGAAGGCCATGTCGGAGACCAGCCCCGCGAGTTCTTCATCAGGCTGCACTGGCCTCCGCGTCACCGTCTTCGTCTTCCCGCCCCGTTTTCTCGGGAGATGGAGCGTGACCGGCCCCAATCCCTCAGATTGCACATGAGGGGTTGCGAGAATGGGGGCACGCGAGTCGACGTCGACTTCCCGGCTCCTCGAGTCATGTACCTCCGTCGTGGATGGAAGACGTTCACTCGCATCCACAGCCTGACGGCGGGGCTCGTCCTCTACTTCAAATTAATGGAGGACGGCCTACTCTCCGTCAAGGTCTTCGGAAAGTTTGGGACTCGCCTGAAGTGCTGCGTGGAGAGCTCCTCCGATGGAGATTCTGTCGATGGAAGCTCTTCCTCAAACAAAAGTGATGAGGAGGACAGCGGGGCGGATAGCGGGGACGAGTCCAACTAGGCGTCAGACGCCTCGCGCCAGGGCGGGTGCGCCAGCAGCAGCATCTGCACCTAGCCGCTACTCCGGCAGAGGTTTTCCGGGGGTAGGGCCAGCTCCTTGAACTTCTCGGTGCCATCTCCTTGGGCGGCTGGCGTCGGGAGGCTGCCGAAGAGGAATAGGGCGGGCAGCAAGATCGTCAACTCGGAGTACGCGGGCACCGACGCCTTCATCGCGTATTGCCGGTCCTGCCGCCTCGTCTTCCGCACCATCATCACCGGCCTGCCCATGGGCGGCCACCGAGGTGTTCTCTTGGTGCTTTCTGCTGCTCGTAGCTCGCCTAGGCGCCCCTTTTGCCCTTTCGCCTCCTTGACCTGCCTCCTGAGGAGAGGGACAAGAAAGGGATTACGGGCATCTTATCTCTTTTTTAGTTTGTAAGCCTGCGGCCTTTGATTAATTTAAAACTTGTAATCCCCTTGCTCATGTTTTTCATCTCGCACGAACTGTACCTGTATGTGATGTTTTTAATGAAAAAGGGATGCTTGTCGGGTTTTTCGTTCGTGGGTAAATTCCGCGACAAGGAGCGAATCCTTGTTATTGTTTAAGATAAACGTTTTTTGCCCGGCAACAGGCCTTACCGTCCCCCCACTCCACTCGACTGTTCTCGCGCTCTTGGAGGAGGCAGAGATGAATTGGGCTTCAGGCTCCTCGTCCCACCTCCTTGCCGCCGCGGCTACGACCAAATCCGGACCCAAGGAATAATCCTTAGGTATAGGAAAAAGGGGAGCGCGGCAGCCTAGAGATAAAAAAACAAGGTTTCACATACCCCATCCGTTCAAATGCATGATGAGGATAAAGACTTATCTGGATCTGCAGCCCCCAGCAATCTCATCTTGCCGCGGTTGGATCCTTGTGCTTGCAGCCCCCGGCAACTCTGGTTTGCCGGGGTCGGGGTGCCGGTCCGTTTCCTTCTTTTCGATTAGCTCAGCAGAAGTGCTCATGTGCCCTGCGAACCAAAAGAGGACAGAAAAGGAACAGATAGAGGCGCACTCAACCTCTAAGCTAGGGGTTAGTCGCTGCTAAGCACTATCAACCCTAACCAAGGAAGAGACACGACCTAGCATGCATGCTATAACTTAGGGCACTAGTGCTTCATTTATTTAAGCTCAGGGTCTGCGCCTGGCTTTGTACAAAGGGTCACATGCCTTGCCGACAAAGCTTGTACAAAAGGTGGCTTGCCGGGAGGCCCGGCAAGTCGCGCCTTATGGGTATAACTTGCGAAGATGCTTGATGTTCCAGAGTTGCTCACTCGACGGCATCTTGATCTCCGTGTGGATCGCGCCAGTTCGGTGACTCAGACACCCGATAAGGGCCTTCCCACTTTGGCGCCAACTTGTTGGAATTCTTGGCCGACTGAACGCGCCGAAGAACAAGGTCGCCTTCCTCAAGGCTTCGGGCATGAAACTTGCGGCTATGGTAGCGGCGCAAGGCTTGCTGGTAGCATGCCGCTCTCACAGCCGCCCGAAGACGATCTTCCTCAAGGAGCGCCGCGTCATCTTGGCGCAACAGCTCTTGCTCAAGCTCATCATAAGCGAGCACTCGAGGTGACCCGTATATGAGTTCCATGGGGAGAACTGCTTTTGCCCCGTATACCAGGGTAAAAGGTGTCTGGCCGGTGGCTCGATTTGGCGTTGTCCTGATCGATCAAAGAACCGCCAGCAACTCATCAACCCAGTGCCTTCCGCTCTTGTGCAGCTTGTCAAAGGTCTTCGTTCTCAGGCCTTGCAACACTTCAGCATTTACCCTCTCGGCTTGGCCATTGCTCCGTGGATGTGCCACTGAAGCAAAACAGACCTTGCTGCCGAGGTCTTGGATGTACTGCATGAAGGTGTGGCTTGTGAACTGCGTGCCTTTGTCGGTGATGACTCTGTTTGGCACACCAAAATGGCAGACCGGTCCTTTGAAGAACTTGACGGCTGATTGAGCAGTCACCTTCCTCACTGCTTCCACCTCCGGCCACTTTGTGAACTTGTCGATTGCAACGTACAAGTACTCAAAGCCCCCGATAGCGCGGGAGAAAGGGCCCAGTATATCGAGCCCCTAGACCGAGAATGGCCAGGAGAGAGGGATTGTTTGAAGGGCTTGGGCTGGTTGATGAAGCTTCTTTGAATGGAACTGGCACGCTTCACACTTGGTTACTAGTGCCGTCGCATCCTGGAGGTCGGTGGGCCAGAAGAAACCTTGCCGGAATGCCTTCCCGGCAAGGGCCCTCGACCCTATGTGGGAGCCACATATGCCTCCATGTATCTCCGCCAACAGCTCCAGTCCTTCCTCCCGGGGGATGCACTTGAGTTTCACACCATTCGGCCTTCTCCGGTACAGGACGTCATCGACGAACTGGTACAGGGCAGACCGACGGGCCACTTCCTCCGCTTCTTCCTGCTCCTTAGGAAGCTCCCTTGTTGGAGGAATTGGACGGTATGTTGCACCCATGCCGGAGCCTGGGGCTCGATAGCAAGGACCAAAGGCATCTCTTCCGCCATGGGAGCGGCTGTCTCTACGGCCAGGGCTTGACGCCCTACCGGAGCCAGTTGCTCTTGGGCTGGCTCAGCGTCCACAGTAGCACCCTTGCCGACAGCCCCAGGGGGCTCGGTAGGAAAGTACTTGCTGGGACCTGATTTTCTCCGCTTGCTCTGCCCCGCTGATGGTTCGACGGATGGTTGAGTTAACCGGAGTGAAAGTGCAACTATCCCTAGGTGGTTTTGGTAATTCATAACAACATATAGCTCATTGAGCTAATACCATTCCAAGATGAATATTTCAGGAAACCTCAATGATTGGCATGGCTTGGATGATGAAAGTGGATCCCTCAAAATATTAAGGACAAAGGATTGGCTCAAGCTCAAAAGCTCAAGACTCTACATTTTACATTTTAGTGATCCAAGATCACATTGAGTCTATAGGAAAAGTCAATACTATCAAGGAGGGATGATGTGTTGCTTAATAAGCCTCTTGCTTCATGTTCTTAGTGATATGCTCCAAAACCCTCCACTACTTCCTCACATCCACATATGACCTAAACCCAAAGCCAAACTTGGCCCTACCGATTCTTTCTATCCGGCGCCAACGAGTTCAGATGTCATAGCCACTGCCACAAACCCTAGGCAAATCGGTCTCATCGATAGGGATCTCGGTCTCACTGAGATGGGATTGTAATCTCTCTGTTTCCCTTCGTAATGTTTCGGTCTAACCGAAGTGAGTGATCGGTCCCACCGAGATTGCAATGTAAACTCTCTGTTTCCCTTTCGTAACTTTTCAGTCTCACCGAAAGAGCGAATCGATCCCACCGAGTTTACCTGACCAACTCTCTGGTTAGCTAATTACCAAAATCGGTCTCACCGAGTTTGTGTAATCGGTCTCACCGAGATTACGTTATGCCCTAACCCTAACCATATCGGTCCTACCGAGATGCATGTCGTCCCCATCAAAACCCTAACGGTCACTAGGTTTACTAAATCGGTTCGACCGAGTTTGTTGATTCGGTCCCACCGAGTTTGGTAAATTGTGTGTAACGGTTAGATTTTGTGTGGAGGCTATATATACCCCTCGACCTCCTCTTCATTCATGGAGAGAGCCATCAGAACAAACCTACACTTCCAACTTACCAGTTCTGAGAGAGAACCACCTACTCATGTGTTGAGGCCAAGATATTCCATTCCAACCACATGATTCTTGATCTCTAGCCTTCCCAAGTTGCTTTCCACTCAAATCTTCTTTTCACCAAATCCAAATCCTGTGAGAGAGAGTTGAGTGTTGGGGAGACTATCATTTGAAGCACAAGAGCAAGGAGTTCATCATCAACACTCCATTTGTTACTTCTTGGAGAGTGGTGTCTCCTAGATTGGCTAGGTGTCACTTGGGAGCCTCCGACAAGATTGTGGAGTTGAACCAAGGAGTTTGTAAGGGCAAGGAGATAGCCTACTTCGTGAAGATCTACCGCTAGTGAGGCAAGTCCTTCGTGGGCGCCGGCCATGGTGGGATAGACAAGGTTGCTTCTTCGTGGACCCTTCGTGGGTGGAGCCTCCGTGGACTCACAAGAACTGCTACCCTACGTGGGTTGAAGTCTCCATCAACGTGGATGTACGATAGCACCACCTATTGGAACCACGACAAAAACATCCGTGTCTCCAATTGCATTTGAATCCTCCAAACCCTTCCCTTTACATTCTTGCAAGTTGCATGCTTTAATTTCCGTTGCCAATATACTCTTTGCATGCTTGCTTGAATTGTGTGAAGATTGCTTGACTTGTTCAAAGATAGCTAAAATCTGCCAAAGTTTAAAACTGGGAAAAGGTTAGGTTTTTATTGGTCAAGTAGTCTAATCACCCCCCCTCTAGACATACTTCAAGGTCCTACAAGTGGTATCAGAGCTTTGGTCTCCATTTGCTTTGATTTCCATAGCTTTTGGTGGTCATAGCCTTGGTTTCACAACCTAGGAGAGTATGGCGTCTAGCGAGGGAAATTATCACCGTAGAGGTCCTTACTTTGATGGCACTAATTTTGCTAGTTGGAAGCATAAGATGAAAATGCATATTCTCGGACATAACCCTGTTGTTTGGGATATTGTGTGTATTGGTTTGCAAGGTGAATTCTTTGATGGGTGAGAACCGAACCGTGAAGCTAGTGCGGAAGAGTTGAAGATGCTGCAATACAACGCTCAAGCTTGTGATATCCTCTTCAATGGCTTGTGCCCCGAAGAGTTCAACAAAATCAGCCGTCTTGAGAATGCAAAGGAAATTTGGGATACTTTTATTGATATGCATGAAAGTACCGACTCCGTCAAGGAATCCAAGTTGGATGTGCTCCAAAGTCAGCTTGACACGTTCAAAATGAAGGATGGTGAAGGTGCCGCTGAAATGTACTCTAGGCTTGCTCTTATGACAAATGAGATTGCCAGCTTAGGAAGTGAAGAGATGACCGACTGATTCATCATCAAGAAGATCCTAAGAGCATTGGATGGAAAATATGATACCGTGCACATTGATCCAAATGATGCCAAATTACAAAGATCTCAAGCCAACGGAAGTCATTGGAAGAATTGTTGCTCATGAGATGTCACTCAAGGATAAGGAGGAACTTCACAACAAGTCAAGTGGTGCTTAAAGCCTCATGTGAAGCCCCACATCATCAAGTGAGAAACAAACCTTCAATGAAGAATTGAGCTTAATGGTGAAGAACTTCAACAAATTCTACAAGAGTAAAGCAAAGAAAGAAGCTCTAAGTCAAGGTCCTACAATGACAAAAGATCTTCTAGTCGAGAGCATTAATTGCTACAATTGTGGGAGACCCGACACTATTCCAATGAGTGTACTGCACCCTACAAAAGAAGAGAAGATTCTCCCAAGAGAAGAAGTAGAAGAGAAGAATCACCACCAAGAGAGAGAAGGAGTAGAGATGATCGTTATGAACAAAGACCCTCACGGAGAAGCAAGGATTCGGAAAGGAAGGACAAGTCATCAAAGAGCTACACAAAACAAAGACATCAAGCTCATGTTGGTGAATGGGTATCCGGCTCCGACTCCGACCATCACCCCGAGAGAAGCTATCACTGCGACTACGAATACACTCAAGATGAAGGTGTTGCCGGTCTAGCACTTGTGTCAACCAAATCCTACGACATATTTGAATCACCAAATGAAGGAATTGGAAGATGCTTCATGGCCAAAGGTCCGAAGGTAACACACCCCGAGTATGTTGATTTTAATAGTGATGAAGATGATTTGCTAGGTGATGATGATTTACTTGTTGACAACTCTAGCGATGAATACTATGATGAAACGTCAATTAATCATGCTAATCAAGATGAAACGAATGACAATGATAAGGAGAAGATTGAGCATCTAACTAAAGAACTAAACACTCTTAAGTTAGCTCCTGAAACTATCTTCGAAGATCATCGAGAACTTTTAAGGGCTCATGAGAAGTTACGCTTTGAAAATCTCAATCTTGAGCAAGAGCATGAGTTCTTAAAGGCAATCAATGATGATCTCCGTAAGAAAAGTTCTTCTTACATCGCCAAGCGTTTACTCTTATCTACTTACATGCCTCAAGTCAAGTCTAGTAACAAGAACAAGAAAGACTCTTCCACTAGTAGTAACAATAATAATGCTAAATCCAATATTGTTGCTTCTAGTAGTTCTCTTGATTCCACTAATGATCCTCTTAGCCAAGTTACACTTGAGCAAGAAAACAGCTTATTTAAGGGAATTATAGAGAAAGGTGTATACAAGAGCCTTGCTGGGAGTAAGCAATTCGAAGAAATTGTACGCAAGAAAGGAAGACACCGGAAGAATCAAGGTGTTGGTTTTGGACGAAAGTTCAATGCCAATGGAGTTGAGTGGGAAGAAGATCAATACCCCAAGACGAAGTTTGTTCCTCAACAAGAGAAGTATGATCCTACTTCCTTCAAGGGAACACAAGCACAAGATGATTTTCCACCACAAGACCACAAGAACAAAGGCAAGGACAAGCTTCAAGGGGAGATTGATGCATTTGAAGAAGCACCTAAGGCCTTGGTCAAGTGGGTTCCCAAGACTACGTCAAGATCTACTTCATCAAGTACAACTACTACACCAAGGATTCCCATCAAGATGATGTGGATCTCGAAGAAGAAGAACTAAAGAGTTCTTGAGGGTGACTCCGCCAACATATTTCACTCACATCATTATGGCAAGGACAAGTGCAATCAACTTCCATATCTTGCACTAGTTCAAGGAGTCATAAACCCTCATGTTGGTAAGGCAAGGGACAAGGTAACCTAATGTTTTCATGGACATCATTTTGTGTGTGCATCACTCTATGTCTATGGATATTCTTTTTTGTTCTTTGTGGGACTAACCCATGTAGGTATTGAAAGTGCAACTCACTCCAAAGGATTGCTCCAAACGATCTACATCAACTTTGAGCATCCACATCTTCAACACCTACATGAAGTCATCATCGACAAAACCCAAGGTTAGTTCATCCCTCTAAGGGGGGATATCACATCTAGGGGGAGCTTAACTCTAAGAATTGAGTCAAAGAAACTCTAATGATGTGAACACATAAATGCTTTATGTAAAAGTGGTAACCCCACTTGATCTTAAACGATGAGTATGACCTATGATCAAATGTTCTCATTTGACTCCTAAGTCAATATACTCATATATAGATGACCTAGTCATCGCCAATTGTTTGATAGATGCTAGAATTGGTTGTTCATGCTTTGTCACATATTTCATTTGTCATTTTATTGTGTGAGCATGTTGGTTGCATATTTTACTCATTCAAGGACATCCACTTGTTGTTTTGATTGATTGGCTTCTTTTTCTTTGGCCAAGCGGATGGACAAGAATGCCTAAGAACCTTCTCTAGCTATCTATGCTTTTCTCGTCTCAAACTCTATTCATGGTACATCGCAAAATTTGATCAAGTCAGATTCGAACCACTCTGTGTGAGGAGCACTCGGAGTCCCCGATTTGTCATAGACTTAAAGTTCCAAAACTTCTTTGTGATTTTCGGTCTGACTGATTCCTCCATTTCGGTCATACCGAGATTACTAAGTCGATCTAGGTTTTCATCTCGGTGCAACCGATTTGTACTTTTCGGTCACACCGACTTGCTGTAACTGTTAACAGTTATGCATCTTGGTGCCACCGAGTTGTACCACTCGGTCACACCGACAGGGTCGGGCTATATATTCGCACGGGAAAAATTTGGAAAACTTTCTCCGACACCTCTCGCCCGCGCATAGCTCACTCTGCCAACTGGGTCTACGGATCATCGACTTCGTCGCCAGCCGCCTCCTGTCGCTGGTCTCCGCCGCTGTCAATGGAATTCTCCACCGCCGTTGCCGCCGTAGCGAGTTCCCTCCGAACTAGGGTATGAACTCGATCACAGTGCTTTCCTCGTCCGATTCTCAGCACATTGTGTTCGTTATGCATCTTGCCATGATTGAAACACTCCTATCCAGTCAAATCAATCCTTAGAATAGTTGTGATTTGAAAATTTAGGGTTAGGTTTCCGCCGAAACCATCTCGGACCCACCGAGTTGAAAAACTCGGTCCCACCGATTTGGCTAACGCCATTGCACTAGTAATTCTCGGTCTGACCGAGAATTGCTAATCGGTGTGACCGATTTTAGAACTTTGTGAAACCCTAGCAGTCTCGGTGCCACCGAACTCGTGACTCGGTCTCGACCGAGTTCACTAGTTTAGGTTCCAAAACTGCTTCGTATCACCGAGTTTGAAAATCGGTAGATCCGAAATGCTTCGTGGGAAACTAAAACTAAGTTTTTGAATCATTCTTTTGCAAAAATCTCTGCATTTTTTGATGCTCATGCACTCTACCTCATCTATAACTATTCACAGGGTCAGCAGTCAGTGAGAGCAGCATGTCAGACCAAAGTGATAGCCAGAACAAATCTGAAGAGCAGATCCAATTGAGTGAGGGCACTAGTCCCTCCAGCAGCTCAGATGAGGGGAACAGAAGCACTCCCAACAATTTGCCCAAGGCTGCCACAAGGACAAGGAAGAAGAAGACCTCACAGTCTGAGGATGAGGATTATGTGGCAGTTGAGGATGAGGCAAGCTCCAAGAAGAAAGTGCTTAAGAGGGAGTTCAGCTCATCAGTAGTTAAGCCTGGTTTGAAAATCAAAAGGCCAGCAGGTAGACAACTAATGTCCAAATCCAGAGTGTCCACTCAAGCTTATTTGGAATCCCAACCCAAAGAGCCTGCTGCTGCTGAAGGAAAGAAAAGGAAGGAAAGGGTCAAGAAGACCATGGCCAGAATAATTGGGAAGCCTTCCATGATGGAATAGGAAGAAGAAGAAGAGCTTGCAGAACCAGCACCCAAGGCACAAAAGCTGATGGGTGATGCTATCAAATCAGGGGCTGCAACTTCAAAGCCCAAAGCTGCCCCCAAGCCCAAGAATGCACCCAAGAGAAATACCATGAGCATACCAGCAGCTGAAAAGAACAAGGCCCCAATGCCTGAGGTTGATGCTGAGGAAGATGAAGAAGGGCAGGTCCTAAGGAAGCTCAAACCCAAGATCCCAGACCACAATGATGCACATCCTGTGGCTGAGGACATGAAGATCAGGAGAGATCATGGGTTGAGGCTATGGAGAGAGGCAGATCCATATGCCACCAGGGGAAGGACTGCCGTAGATTACAGGTTCCACACCAAGGAGCAGCAGGACTTCTATGAGACTATTTTGTTGGATAAGAAGCCCATAGTTTGTGACATGAGGTGGGTCGACTGGACCTACATGCAGGAGAATGCAGAACACTACCCTGGAGTATATGAAAGCTTCAATGCATGTGGAGTTGCAGATTTTGTTGGGCAGAAGCTCACAAGCTAGAACGATGAGCTCATCATGCAATTCTACTCCACAACACATTTCTATCCAGATGGCAGGATAGTTTGGATGTCAGAAGGAACCAGATACCAGTCTACCATAGAGGAATGGGCAAGTTTGATCAATGCCCCAAAGGAATGTGAAGATGACTTGGACATTTATGGCAAGAAGAAAATGGATCACAACTCAATGTCACAGATGTACAAGGAGATCCCAGATGATGCACTTGAGTCTTTCAAGTTTGGATCAGTCCATTTTCTGTTGTCAGGGCTGCCTACGATCAACTAGATCTTAAGGCATACTCTGTTGCCCAAATTAGGTGACCATAACATGATTAGAGGGCATGCAATCAATTTGCTTCACGTTTTTGATGTGCCTCAGAAATTCATTGTCATGAGCCTCATAGTTGAGACTATTAAGAGGACAGCAGCAGACTAGAAGAGGAGCTGTGGATATGCCCCACAGATTCAGGAGTTGATTAACTCGAAGATGGGCATAGGGAAGTATCTATTGGATAAGGAACACATGGTTCTATATCCTGAATTTGAAGAAAATCGAGTTGTCATGACTGAGAATGAACCATCATCAGTGCATGCTCAAGAGAGAGTGGAGAAGGCAAGGCAAGAGAAGGCTGCAAAGATGCCCACTCTAGCAGAGGCATCAGAGTACTTTTTGAAGAACAAGTAGGAGAAACTTGGTTACTTGATAGCATCAACTCTGCGGATTGAGAAGGGGTTGGCCACCCTAACTCAAAACCAGGAGAGCCTGGAAAGAATCATGGAACAAAAATTCTATGATCTTCATGTCAAAGTGACTGAGATTCAGTCAGCAGTGGAGCAACTACAAGATCATATGCAGGAGAGGAAGGGAAATACAACAACTGATGCATTTGCCAGAGTGCCTAGAGCTCAGAGGTCAGCTGAAGTGCCAACTACAGACACCAGAGCCAAATCTTCAGCTCCAGCTCAACTAGCTCCAGCACCAACTCCTTCAGCTCCTACCACGTCTACTGATGCGTTCATCCTTGGAGTCCTATCTACACCACCACTAGAAGGCCAAGCCTAAGAGACGACATAGTGCTATGCATTTTCTAGGAACTTTTTGGTAACTTGTTGCCAAAGGGGGAGAAAAATGTATAGATCACAGGCTTCGAGAGAGAGAGATAAATTTGCTTTTGTTCTCTCTTGTCTTTATTTGTGTTTGATTGCTTGAGATACTATGCTTTACCTATGAGACATTGATGATCATGTGTTTGATCATAAGCTACACTTATGCTTGTTATGATATTATCTTATTTATCCTTATATGATCATTCACTGCGCTTGGTGATGAGTGCATGTATTCAATCTTTATTATTTTGAGCGCTCCACCAAGATGTATGTGACATGGAAGAGTAACCCATGAGCCTAATTCCTTGTGCATTTGCAGTCCAAAGAAAATCTTAAAATATGCACAAATTTAGGGGGAGCTCTTGCTTATCACATACTTCTCAAAGCGACGATGTTTTTCAATCTTATTATCATTTGTCGAAGATTTGATCTATATGTTGTCATCAATTACCAAAAATGGGGAGACTGAAAGTGCAACTATCCCTAGGTGGTTTTGGTAATTCATAACAACAAATAGCTCATTGAGCTAATACTATTCCAAGATGAATATTTCAGGAAAGCTCAAGGATTGGCATGGCTAGGATGATGAAAGTGGATCCCTAAAAAATATTAAGGACAAAGGATTGGCTCAAGCTCAAAAGCTCAAGACTCTACATTTTACATTTTAGTGATCCAAGATCACATTGAGTCTATAGGAAAAGCCAATACTATCAAGGAGGGATGAGGTGTTGCTTAATAAGCCTCTTGCTTCATGTGCTTAGTGATATGCTCCAAAACCCTACAGTACTTTCTCACATCCACATATGACCTAAACCCAAAGCCAAACTCGGCCCTACCGATTCTTTCTATCCGGCGCCACAGAGTTCATATGTCATAGCCACTGCCACAAACCCTAGGCAAATCAGTCTCACCGAAAGGGATCTCGGTCTCATCGAGATGGGATTGTAATCTCTCTGTTTCCCTTCGTAACATTTTGGTCTAACCGAAGTGAGCGATCGGTCCCACCGAGATTGCAATGTAAACTCTCTGCTTCCTTTCGTAACTTTTCGGTCTCACCGAAAGAAGCGAATCGGTCCCACCGAAGTTTACTCGACCAACTCTCTGGTTAGCTATTTACCAAAATCGGTCTCACCGAGTTTGTGTAATCGGTCTCACCGAGATTACGTTATGCCCTAACCCTAACCATATCGGTCCTACCGAGATGCATGTCAGTCCCCCCGAAAACCCTAACGGTCACTAGGTTTACTAAAGGTTCGACCGAGTTTGTTGATTCGGTCCCACCGAGTTTGGTAAATTGTGTGTAACGGTTAGATTTTGTGTGGAGGCTATATATACCCCTCCACCGCCTCTTCATTCGTGGAGAGAGCCATCAGAACAAACCTACACTTCCAACTTACCAGTTCTGAGAGAGAACCACCTACTCATGTGTTGAGGCCAAGATATTCCATTCCAACCACATGAATCTTGATCTCTAGCCTTCCCAAGTTGCTTTCCACTCAAATCTTCTTTCCACCAAATCCAAATCCCATGAGAGAGAGTTGAGTGTTGGGGAGACTATCATTTGAAGCACAAGAGCAAGGAGTTCATCATCAACACACCATTTGTTACTTCTTGGAGAGTGGTGTCTCCTAGATTGGCTAGGTGCCACTTGGGAGCCTCCGACAAGATTGTGGAGTTGAACCTAGGAGATCGCCTACTTCGTGAAGATCTACCGCTAGTGAGGCAAGTCCTTCGTGGGCGACGGCCATGGTGGGATAGACAAGGTTGCTTCTTCATGGACCCTTCATGGGTGGAGCCCTCCGTGGACTCGCACAACCGTTACCCTACGTGGGTTGAAGTCTCCATCAACGTGGATGTACGATAGCACCACCTATCGGAACCACGACAAAAACATCCGTGTCTCCAATTGCGTTTGAATCCTCCAAACCCTTCCCTTTACATTCTTGCAAGTTGCATGCTTTAATTTCCGCTGCCAATATACTCTTTGCATGCTTGCTTGAATTGTGTGAAGATTGCTTGACTTGTTCAAAGATAGCTAAAATCTGCCATAGTTTAAAATTGGGAAAAGGTTAGGTTTTTATTGGTCAAGTAGTCTAATCACCCCCCCTCTAGACATACTTCAAGGTCCTACACGGAGAAAAAAGGTACCTGGTTCCACAGGTAGCTTGAATGCGGCACGCTTTGACAGGTAATCGGTGATGTCGTTCTCCGCTCAGGGGACGTGCTCCGCCTGGATACCATCAAATCGTTCCTCCAGCTTCCTCGCCTCATCTACGTAAGCTTCCATCAATGGGCTCTGATAATCCTTGTTGACCCGCCTGACAACGAGCTGCGAGTCACCCCTGACGATGAGCTTCTTAACCCCGAGGTCTGCCGCGATCCTGAGACCGGCAAGCAATCCCTCGTACTCAGCGATGTTGTTGGTGGACATCTCCCTGGGGAAGTGCATCTGGATCACGTACTTGAGGTGTTCTTCGGTGGGTGCGACGAGCAGCACACCGGCACCGGTGCCTTGCAGCGAGAAAGCCCCATCAAAGTACATGATCCAGTCACGGTCTGCTTCCTTGTCGGGGAGAGTGGTCTCCTGGATTTCTTCGTCAGGCGTCGAGGTCCATTCTACGATGAACTCCGCCAAGACTCTGCTCTTTATTGTCGAGGTACTTTCAAACTTTAAACCAAAGCTTGACAGCTCCAAGGCCCATTCCACAATCCTTCCGGTTGCGTCCGGGTTGTGCAGTATCCGTTGCAACGGGAGGCGGGTGACGACAGTGATCTCGTGGGCCTGGAAGTAGTGACGCAACTTCCTCGAGGCCATAAGGAGGCCGAAGAGCAATTTTTGCATGCAGGAATACCTCGACCTAGCCCCCTGAAAGAGGGAGCTGACAAAGTAAACCAGGTGCTGCATCATCTTTTTCTTTGGCACCACTTCACTCGACTGCGCGGGCATTGCCTTGGTGGCACCAGACTCTACCGGGGGTCGCGCCTTGTCGGCACTAGGCCCTGCTGGGGGAATCTTTGGCTTGCCATCCGCTGGTTCTTCCGCCATTGGTGCCTCCTCGTCGACCTCCCTCTGAGCCACCAGTGCGGCGCTGACCACTTGATTCGTCGTCGCTAGATACAGCAGCAACAGCTCTTGTGGTTTAGGCGCAACCAGTATTGGCGTGGAGGAAAGGTATTTCTTCAGATCCTGCAGTGTTGCCTCGGCTTCTCGGGTCCACTCTATTGGGCCTGCCTTCTTCAAGATTTTGAAGAAGGGAAGAGGCGCTTCGGCGGACTTGGAGATGAATCGCTCATGGCGGCAACGCAGCCGGTGAGCCGACGCACATCCTTGATCCGCTTGGGCGCCTCGATCTGCTCAATAGCCTTGATCTTGTCTGGGTTTGCCTCGATCCCGCGCTGCGACACAAAGAACCCGAGAAGCTTGCCGGACAGAACGCCGAAGAACCAATTTTGACTGCTCTTGCAAACGTTGAGCCAGCACTCTTCAACCCGAAAGGCATCCGTAAAAAGCAATACGTACCACATGGGGTGATGAATGTTGTCTTCTCTTCATCCTCTCTTGTCATGAAGATTTGGTGGTAGCCTGAGTAGGTGTCGAGGAATGATAACAGATCACACCCGGCTATGGAGTCAACAATCTGGTCGATGCACGGCAACGGAAAGGGGTCCTTAGGACAAGCCTTATTAATATCTATGTAATCAATACACAGCCTCCACTTCCCATTCGCCTTGCGCACCACTACCGGATTGGCCAACCACGTTGGGTGGAGCACCCCTCTCACCGAACCTGCTGAGGGAGTCCTGGATTAGGGGGTATCTGGACAGCCGGACTATATACATCGTCCGGACTATTGAAGCGTGAAGATACAAGACTCAAGACTTCATCCCGTGTCCGGATGGAACTTTCCTTGGCGTGGAAGGCAAGCTTGGCGGTCCAGATATTATATTTTCTTCATCGTAACCGACTCCATGTAAACCCTAGCCCTCTTCGGTGCCTATATAAACCGGAGAGGTTGGTCCTTAGAAGGCCGATCACAATTACAATCATACCATCATAGGCTAGCTTCTAGAGTTTAGCCTCTACGATCTCGTGGTAGATGTACTCTTGTACTACCCATATCTTCAATATTAATCAAGCAGGAAGTAGGGTTTTACCTCCATCGAGAGGCTCGAACCTGGGTAAACATCTGTGTCCCTTGCTTCCTTTTACCATCAGCCTAGACGCACAGATCGGGACCCCCTACCCGAGATCCGCCGGTTTTGACACCGACATTGGTGCTTTCATTGAGAGTTCCTCTGTGTCGTCGCTGCAAGGCTCGATGGCTCGTCTCGTTGTCAGGGACAACATTACTGCAGGGGGAGCTCTGGTTGTAGGCCAAACTCTCCGACTAGGCGGCTTCGTCATGGCGGCCCCATCGGCTGTCGCGCCGACGATGGCCTCTCGGGTCATCACGCATAAACTTCACATCAATCCGGAGCTCGCCGAACAGATGTATCCGATAGAGCTCTCTTCTCTTAACGAGCTCTTGGATCGCATCGCCGCTTTGGGAGTCGCAACGGACTATGACCGGATCGGGCTTAAACCTGACCAAAGGGACATTAAATCCCCGCCGGCCACCCATGAGATAGCGGTATCGGAGGAACCACACAAGGAGTATCCCTCTATTTTGAGGACGTATTATGTCCGGATCGCAGAGCTCCCGGAGCCGAACACCCGCCCGGGGGATGATATCACCCAGGTCCCGGACTTAGAATCGGGCACGGGGCCGGAAAATTGGGCAGCGTCCCGTATCCCGAGCTGTTGAACTCGGAAGCTTCCATGCCCCGGGGTGCTAGATCAGAACAGAATCCGGTTTCAGCTATAACCACCCACGCGGACTTAAATCGTCTCTCCCATATTAGGCAAGAGCCCCGGGAGACAGTACATCATTACTGGGCTAGATTCCTCCTTGCGCTAAACAAGGTTGAGGACTACCACGATGTCGGAGTAATTGGACATGGATACCCCGAAGACGGCAAGACGATATTTCAAGACATCGGGGCTAGCAAAGCCCCTCAGTCCAACTACCCGGCCGGCTGCTGACTGCAGGCTGCTGACTTCACCACTAGGCCGACTGCAGGCTGCTGACTTCACCACCAGGCCGACTGCAGGCTGCGGACTGCACCACCAGGCCAACTCCGGGCTGCCGACTGCACCACCAGGCCGACTCCGGGCTGCCGACTGCACCACCAGGCCGACTCGGGGCTGCCGACTCCCCGGCCGCCCAGGCCGACTCCGGCTACCGACTCCTGCCGCCAGCCGACTCCGGCTGCCGACGCTCCACCAGGCCGGCTGCGGCTGCCGACCTCGCCAACCAATTGATTGCCGATTGCAACCCGACGCGCACCGACTGCGATGTGGCGACCATACCGGCTTTGTTCACATGACACCCCAGCCATCATGTATACGGTGTCACTTGTCCCCGGCACTATTTATGAAGTGACCCAGGGACAAGGATGACACCCCACCATGCCTACCTAGCTTACTTCCTAAGCTACCCACATAGCTTACATATCAAGCTAGCCATGCCTATATAAGCTAGCTCCATCCATCCATCGGGGAAGGACTCAATGATGAGCACCAAGATGCATGCTCACGGCCATGAGCATGGCCGCCACTAGCATGCCACATACAATGCATATACGAGGCCGGATGCTCACGACATCGACCTCGAGATACAACTCCGAGAGCACTGTGCAAATATACGGATATACTCAGACATGCAGGTAGGGTGTTATCTCTCCGAGAGCCCTGAACCTGGGTAAACTAGCGCGTGCTACTCGCGTACCCGCTCCCGGGCCTATCAGCAGCAGTCTTGCCCTCACACGAAGCCACCTTGTGGCATATGTCATCTTGCACCCCCCGTGAGAACACCACGACATTTGGCGCCCACCGTGGGGTGGTACTATGCTACCGCGCTGCTGCTGGTTTCGCTGTCCGGGCGGGACCCTTTTTTCTTCATCGCCTCCGCATGGCGGCGCTGCGCCGTCTCTCGGTGGCGCTCGGGGCTCGACATCGACCGCCCCGGAGGCGGCGCGAGGTGGCGCGTCCTCGCCGTCGGCCTCTTCGTCACCACCAATGCAACGCCGGCTATCCGTCCAGCCTGCAGCATACATGCTGGGCCTCAGATCGATCGACCATGGCCATCCACGCGCCGCTTGCGTTTGCTTCCCTCCGCGTTGCGCCTTGCTTTGGCCGACACACGAGTGCTCGCTCCTCCATATACATCATCTATGCAGACTAGCTAGATCAAGTCAACAATGGTCAAACTATAGCCATACATTGCCTATACACCATCCAACAGCCACTACAACACGAGTGCGTGAAGCTAGCAAGCAAACAAACACCCTGGCAGCTCGATCGATTCTGCAGCTAGCTAGCTCTACGTACGTACATACGTGCGTGCTATCTCACTTCTGCGTCGCCGGCCGCGAGGTCTTCATCGCGACGCCGTCCGTCCTTGTACACGCGGCCGCGGCCTCGCCTCCATGGCCACCACCGCGCACCTCCTCGCTGCGCCACGGTGGCTCCCAGCAGCCACTCT
This sequence comes from Aegilops longissima, assembly GCA_021605205.1. Lineage (NCBI taxonomy): Eukaryota > Viridiplantae > Streptophyta > Magnoliopsida > Poales > Poaceae > Aegilops > Aegilops longissima. The sequence goes on along the minus strand of CM038679.1, from coordinate 98,914,941 downwards.
ACCGCCGGTCTTCAGCGCCCGTGGTCTCTGCCCGCCGCCTCCACCTCGCGAGCGCTGAGGCCCATGTGCGCGTATGCTCCCCGCCGCGCTGCCGGCTGCGGCCGGCCGCCCCCGTCTCTCGCCACTGACCGGCTCCGCTTACTCCCCCGAGCTCACTGGCCGGCTCTGAGCATGCCGTCTGCTCGCCGGCTCGCCGCTCTGTCCCTGTGCGCCGGCCTTCTCCGCGCCCGCTACCTCGTCCTCGACCCCAGCAGGGGTGGGTCCGGCCCCATCCGCCAAGTCGGCTCGTCGCCTATCGCCCCCGCGTCGGCTCCTCCCCAGCTTCCCTGCAGCGTTGCCGGCTCGCGCCTTCGCCTCCACTTGGCCGCGGCTTCGGGCCGGCTCCGCCCCGCGCCTCCACCTCCACTCGGCCGCGGCCGGGCGGCTCCGCCCAAGGCGTCCGCCTCGATCGGCCGCCATCTCGGGCGGCTCCGCCCCTGCGCCTCTCGCCCCCACCTCCCTGTGTCCACGACTCGGCCGTGCGCAGACCCCGCCGTGTGGTCACTACCGCCTCCATGGGCCACCCCTGGCTGGCTGGCTCCGCCTTCGCCCGCGGTGGACACTTCCTTGGCCCACCTCCAAGCCTCACCCGGCCGCTGGCCCGCGTCCGCTGGTCGCCAAGCCGGCCTGGCCGCCTCCGCCGGTTGGGCCACGTGGCCGACTCCGCGCCCGCGCTTTGCTTGCTCCGCCTGCCATGCTCCTCTCGCCGGCTCCACCGGCTCCACGTGTCTGCTCGTCCGGCCTCTGCTGCTTGGCTTGCGCCGCCCCGGGCCGGCTTCGTGCATCGGGTCCGCCTCCTCCCCGCACCCGTCCGGCTGCCAAGTCCGGCTGCTGGCTCGTCGCCCCAGCCGACTGGGCTAGCTCCCAACCACCCCTGCGCTGGCGGCCTTCCCGGCGCCTCCTCGGGCTCGACCGTCGCTGCCCCTCCTGTGGCCTTGCCATTGCGCCTCGCACTCGCCTGCCGGCTGCTCCTAGTGGGCTCTTTCGCAGCTGCACAAAGAAGAAAGGAGGGGAGGTGAAAAGTCAAAGGAGCTGCTCCCATCCGGCCAAAGTGGATCTTGTGCTGCTGCTTCTTTGAAAAAAGGGGAGTTGTGTCCGATTGCTCAAAGCCGGCTGGGAGAAAAGAGAGAAATGGCCGGGTGCCCAGCCGGCCGGGCGAAAAAGTCAGGCGGGTTCCCAATGGTGATCAGTAAAAAAAAGATGCCGGCTGAATATGGGTCCAGCTGCAAAAAGAAAAGAAAGAGCACTGCGTCCGGCTGAGAAAGTGGCCGGGTGCTGAGAAAAAAGAAACATGCCTGTCCCGTTACCAGCAGTCGGCGGACAAAGAAAAAAAAGAAAAAATTGTCGGGTTGAGAAAAGTCAGGTCGGGTGCCCACCTGACTGCTTGTACACAAGAAGCGTCCGGCTGTCGACGACCGGCGAAAGAGAAGAAGACAAAGTAGTCACCGGGAGATCCAGCCCGACTGCTCAAAGTGATCGCCTCAATCTCGGGGCTACACCAGTGGTCTTGTTGACGCCCGCAAAGAAGACAAAGTAGTTATGGGAGATCTGGCCTGACCGCCGTGATCAGCCGAATCTCGAGGCTACTCAGCTGGTGTTTGGCGCGCGCTTCGCCAAGAATGCAGAACAAGAGAAGAGTTTTGTCGCTGCCGGCAGCGGCGGAAGAGAAAAGAAGAAGAAGGGCGTTTCGAGACGCCTCGCCGCCTGGTCGGTCGAGCCTGACCGGCCGGGACCCCCCTTCGAGTACCCGGGGGCTCGAAGGCCACAACCAGTGGGTGCGCCAGCGCGCTCCGCGAGCGCCGAGCCGCGCCGGCTGTCTAAGGCAAACTCCGCCTCGGCTACACGAAAATCAATGTGAGCTCCTCACCCGTATATTTTTTGCACCACAAGAGCACGGATAACCCCGAGCGATGCTCGGGGGCTACCTTCGCATTTCATTATAGTTGCATCACTGTTTGCCCCGGCGCCAGCCAGAGTTGGCCCGGGGGCTGGTCGCTTGGCCTGAGACGCTATTTCCCGCAAACGGCTTAGTAGCGTGTGCAGTGCCAAAGGCCCACCTCTCAGCCACAGACCGCAGAGCGGCTGTCCGGCTAGCAAGAGTGAACGCTGGAGGCCGCCCACGCGAAAAACGTCCGGGAAGAGAAATGCTTCGGGCGACCCGACCATTTACTTTACAAGTATCAACTCGGTTGAATCTGCTGCCAGACTTTGAGTACTGTACACTCCACTTGCAGCCCACTCTCGCCATGATCGCAGAGCGGCTCCCATGAAGCGAGAGCACAAGCCAAAAAGCAGAGGGAACACGAAAAAGATTAAGGGGGCTCGGACGAAACCGAGTCGGCACCCTCCGCATAAAACTTGCAATGCTAAAAACAATCATTTGATATATCCGCGTGGACTAACTTTGTATTTTTTCATGATCATTTCCACGAACACTCGCCAAAAAACCTCCGCCCAACTTTACCAAGTTGCCCGGAGGCTTGGCGGCTACTGTCGGAGTAATTGGACACGGATACCCCGAAGACGGCAAGACGATATTTCAATACATCGGGGCTAGCAAATCCCCTCAGTCCAACTACCCGGCTGGCCGACCGCAGCTCCGACTTCACCACTAGGCCGATCGTAGGGCTGTCGACTTCACCACCAGGCGATTGCAGGCTGCGACTTGCACCACCAGCCGACGACTGGCTGCCGATTGCACCACCAGGCCGACTCGGGCTGCCGACTTCCCGGCCGGCCGAGGTCGACTCAGGCTGCCGACTCCCGCCGCCCGGCCGACTCGGGCTGCCGACTCCCGGCCGCCCAGCCGACTCAGGCTGCCGACTCCCGGCAGCCCAGCCGACTCAGGCTGCCGATCGCTCCACCGGGCCGATGCTGGCTGCGACTCACGCCAACCAGCCGATTGCCGATTGCAGCCCGACGCGACCCCGATGTGACGACTGCACTCGCACTGCTCACATGACACCCCAGCCATCATGTATAGTGTCACTTGTCCCCCGCACTATTTATGAACAGACCCAGGGGACAAGGATGACACCCCACCATGCCTACCTAGCTTACTTCCTAAGCTACCCACATAGCTTACATATCAAGCTAGCCATGCCTATATAAGCTAGCTCCATCCATCCATCAGGGGAAGGACTCATGCATGAGCACCCACATGCATGCTCACGGCCATGAGCATGGCCGACCACTAGCATGCCACATACAATGCATATACGAGGCCAGATGCCTACGGCACTGACCTCAGATACAGCTCCAGGAGCACTCTGTACCAAATATATCAGATATACTCAGACATGCAGGAGTAGGGGTGTTATCTCTCCGGAGAGCCCCGAACCTGGGTAAACTAGCGCGTGCTACTCGTATACCCGCTCCCGGGTGTCGGGACCCCGATCCTAAGTCACACCGATCTAGCATGTAACACATCATATCCCTTTGCGGCCTCACGCACGGTATCCCCACGGGTGTCGCCTTACCATGGTCCGGGACCGTTTGCGTCTTTTGGCTCACGTATATGATAGTGTCGCTAGCATCCATATGACGAAGAACCCGGGCCGACATGGCTAGTCGTGAACCCAAAGCGGCGCTAACCTATGGGGACAGCATACATGAATCACATCGAGCATGTCGGTCATCAACGTATATATTCGGGCTGTAGCACTGGGCTAACAGGACTCCGTATCCCGGCTGTAGCAGGCTAGGCAGGACTCGAATAACACGCGTGACATTTCCCGAAGGGACAGACATAGGAGAAGTGAAACACATGCCGCCGATCAAGTGTCCAAGCGGTAGTCTGGGCTAGCAGGACTCCGTGAACCGGGCTGTAGCGGACTACTATCGCTCGAGGCACGAGACTACATTTCCCCATAAGAGAGGCTACCAAGGATAAACAACTAGGTTGTCGGATCCCACACATAGCAATACAAGTTACACGTCGCATAACATGCAAGTATGTGCTGTACAACATGGCATCACAACATAGCATAAACTCATATAGATAAAGGCTCGGAAGAGCCACATAGCAATAAGTACAAACAGGGTCACATGACCCATCATTGAACATACAAGCAACAAGCGGAAGCATTACATGTCTGAGTACAGACATCTACAAAAGAAAAAGGCTGAGAAGCCTGACTATTACAAGACCCTCCCAAGGGTACAAGATCGTAGCTGAGGTAACAAGCTACTCGTCGAAGTCCAAGCGGAACTACTAGTAAGACCGAAGTCTCCGCTGCAAAACATAAATAAAGCAACGTGAGTACAAAGGTACTCAGCAAGACTTACATCAGATCCTATCATACATGCATTAGTGTCAAAAGGTAATGTGGAGTTTAGTTGCAGCAAGCCAGCTTTGACTCTGTGGCTATCCTGTTCTACGACTACAAGAAACTCTTGAGGTGAGACAATGTACGCAGTCCACTAATCACCACATCAATACACTACTACGGATTCATTCCCGTCTCCATACGAGAAGGCCATCCATAGCACTCACACTTGTCTTGAGCATTTTAGAGTATCCACTTCAAGTTGTCTATGTACCACGTAAGCATCCAAGAAGTCCATAACCGAGGACACGGCTATTGAATAGATCATGATAACCTGCAGGGTGTACTTCTTCACACACGCCTCGCCACTTACCGCCATATACCGTCATGTATCTCGGCAACCTTCAGCGAAGCTTTGGCGAGGGTGTCGCCACGACCGACTAACCACACAAGACTCTAGTCCAGGCTTATCGCCTATTGGGTTCCATCCGCAAGGAGATCCGCCGGGTGTCGCCACGGCCCCAAACGATGTGAGCAGGGTTCCCAAGCCCACCATCCGGTGCCACTTGGTACACGTGCCACACTGTGCCTAGTCTGTCCCAAGCCCACCCGCCGGGTGCCACTTGGTAGAAAAATAGCACTACCTACAAACACCGAAACTAGTTGCGACTCACGGACAGAGATCAAGTTGATTAATAAGTCGAGAGGGTCGAGTTACGGAACCCAATGTGTGGTAGTATCGAGTCATTGGACAACATACATAGAACTCAGTGCTTAAGGGCGGTTCGGTGAGACAACCCACCATGTACTCCTACATGGCCTCTCACCGCTACCTTTACCAAATCGTGTTCACACACTTCACTCTCAAACATCGAACATAGAACTATACTCCAATTCATTCCCAATGAATCAGACCGACACAACTCTAAGCAATAGCAGGCATAGCATGGTAGGAACACAACATGGCTCAATCAACTCCTACACATGCTAGTGGGTTTTAACTATTCTTGTGGCAATGACAGGTCATGCAGAGGAATGGGTTCAACTACCGCAGCACAAAGTAGCAGGTGAATCGTTGTTGTCCTAATGCAATAGCTGAGAGCAGGAGCGAGAGAGTAGGATTGTATCGGAATGAACAAGGGATTTGCTTGCCGGTAAGTCAACAAGGAGGCACCGCTTCATAGGCAGTACTACTGGAGCGTCTCCTGAGCGGGACCTATCGAGAAGGAACAGTGCGGCAATCAATACACAATCATATGCAACAATATGATGCATGAACATGGCATGTAGATGTGATGCTGTTTGAGTTAATGCAACTGGTATTTGATTTGAATGAAGTCCATTTGAACCAAAGGTTCAAATGCAATTCAAAGTAAGCTCTTATAAATGCCATTTTAGAGTTTCACTTATACAGCATGTATAAGTTGGTTTGTCATGCATGAAACTAGTACAGATGGATAGATTGAATTTTTCTGATAATTTTCATATATAAATTATTTCAATCTGAGCTACGGTTGAATTTCTATGAATTTTGAAGTTTTGAATATATTCGGAATTTCCTGATTTAAATTAATTCGAGAAAATAAATATTGCGTCGAGATCGCGCAAGCATGACGTCGGCCAGTCAGCTGCGGTGGCTGGGTCAAACTGGCGTGTGGGGCCACGTCGGTGACACGAGTTAACAGGGGGTTAGTTTAATTAATTAGAGATTAGGGGGCACTAGGGCCCACCGTCGATGTCGGGAGGGTTAGGTTAGTTGGTGATTAGCCTTAAGCTAATCACGACCTGAGGCCCACCGGACGGCCCAGCGAGGTCAAACGGTCAACCCCACGGCGTTAAGCGCCCGGCGACCACGGGCTCGGCGGAATCCGCGCTATAGGCCACGGAACAGGCAGCGGAGAGCACCGGGCGTAGCCCGTGCTCTCCGCCTCGTGGAAGCAGGAGAAGCCCGGGGGCACGGAGCTCGCCGGGCGGAGCTGTGGCTGGCGCGGCGGAGCTCGGGCTCGGCGGGGCGCTACTGGCGTCTGAGGGACGAGAACGAGAGGGAGAAGGAGGAGAAGCTCACGGTGGTCGCGACGAACAGGCGGCGAGGTCGGGAGGAACCCAGCGGTCGTGGCGGCGAGAGGATCTCCGGCAACCGGAGACGGAGAGCGAAGGCGGCGGCGGCGCTCGAGGCTTCCCGCGCCACGTGACTCGGCGGGAGGTAGCGGCGGCGGCGCGGAACTAGCGGACACGGAGAGGCGAGGGGAGACGGTGGCACGCGGAAGCAGTGGCGCCTCGGTGTCGAGAGAGAGAGGAGGAAGCCGAGGAGGAGGGGGCGAGAGAGTGGGGAAGGACCTGGGCGCGTGGCGTCGCGGGATCGTCGAGGCGAGGAGGAGGCAGGCAGGCAGGTGGCGTGGCGGGGGCGTGGCAGCTGGCGGCAGCGTGCCCCCATCCTCTGGGGCGCGGAGAAAGGCGGCGGCACTTGGCCGGTCAGCTGGGCGATGGGCAGGCCAGCCATGAGGAGCTGGGCAGCGGTGGGGAGGTAAGCCCAGGTAAGGGCTTTTACCTATTTTGTTTCCTTTTCTATTATTCTGACATTTGTTTGATTTAAATAAAATACTAAACTAATTTATTTAATTATGCCAATTTTTGCAGGAGCTAACTATATTATTCCAGAGCTCCTCAACAAAAGGGCACAATTTTGGACAATATTTTATATATATAATAATATATATCCAAGGCAAATAATTACTGCATTAATTCCAAATGCCCAAAATAAATACTTATGAGATCCTAAAATATTGGTTAGATTGTTATCTCTGTCCAATATTTTGAGAGAACCACATGAGCATTTTCTTGGACCTTTTGGAGCAATTTTATTTAGGTCATTTCAAAAGTGATTACGAGGGTTTCACAATCCCCATTTCAAAATTAAATGGAATTTAAACATGATGCACAATGACTAGCTAGCCTTGAGCATACCAGCACTAGGGATGTGACAACTCGCCTCACTTGAAAGAATCTCGTCCGAGATTAGTGGGTCGACGGAAAAAGCGGGTACTCGGTCGAAGGCGATCTTCTCGCTCCGGTAGCTTCTCTCTCGGAATGATGAGACCACTGAACCTTGAGAAACTTGATGTTACGGCGTCGAGTAACACGTTCGCTTGATCAAGAATGCGAACCGGTACTCTCGGTATGTGAGGTTATCTTGGAGATCAAGCGTTTACGTGGTCCACTCCATGGATAGGATCCGAGAAGCAACGCTGAGTTGAGAGGCGTGGAAGACATCATGAACTCGAGAAAGATGTGGGGTAGTTCCAACTGGTAGGCAACCTCTCCTCGTTTAGCGAGAATGCGAAAGGGCCAATGTAACGAGGAGCCAACTTGCCCTTGATACGAAGCGATGGGTACCCTTTAGAGGAGTAACCCGAAGGTAAGCCTTGTCGCCAACTTCATAAGCCACTTCCTTATGGCGACGGTCATCTTGGCTCTTTTGACGAGATTGGGCTGTTTTCAAATTCTCACGAATGATGCGAACTTGCTCTTCGCCTCTGGATCATGTCGGTCCAAAGAATTGTCTTTCACGGTTTGACCAGTTCAAAGGTGTTCGACATCTTCGTCCATAGAGAATCTCAAAAGGAGCTTTCTTGAGACTGGATTGATAGCTATTGTTATAAGCAAACTCGGCGAAAGGAAGACATTTCTCCCAATCCATACCGAATGAGATAGCATAAGCTCTAAGCATGTCTTGAGAATTTGGTTGACCCTTTCCACGACCACTTGGTGAGGGTGGAAAGCGGCATGAAAGAAAAGATGGGTTCCCATGGCAGTTTGGAAACTCTCCCGAAATGAGAAGTGAAAAGACTACCACGGTCTGAATTGATCTCTAGTGGAACACCATGGGTGACACTATTAGAAATGTATAAGTCAGCGAGCTGACTAGCAGTGATACTCTCTCGAGCAGAAGGAAGTGAGCCACTTTGGAAGGCGATCAGCGACTACGAAGATAGCATTATTCCCTTTCTTGGTCCTGGGAAAGCGGTGATGAAATCCATACCAACTTTATCCCATTTCCACTCGGGAATAGCTAAGGGCTGAAGGGTGCAAGAGGCCTTTGATGCTCTGCCTTAACGCGACGACAAACGTCACGATTAGCAATATATTGAGCAATTTCTCTCTTCATCCTAGTCCACGGAACCTCTGGCGTAGGTCTGATACATCTTAGTACTACGGGATGAATTGTGAGAGGAGATTCATGCGCCTCCTTAAGAATCGGTTATCGAAGATGTTGCTTCTTAGGGACCACCGGCGGTGCCCAAAGAAAAGCGACACCTCGATCATCTATAGAGAAACTACCAGCAATACCCTTGGCAATGTTTCTCTTGATCGGGTAATCCCGTATCATGCTACAGGCTTCTATGATATGATCCACCAGGTAGGTTTAGCCACCAAGGTAGAAAGGAATCCGTGAGGAGCAATGTGAAGGTTAAGCTTACAAAATTCCTCATGGAGAAGTGGTTGGCCTTGCTGCAACATGAGATTGTTGCAATAGGATTTCTGACTTAACGCATCAGCCATGACATTGGCTTTGCACAGGGTGTAGGTAATCCCTAGATCATAATCTGTGATCAACTCCAACCAACGTCTTTGTCTAAGGTTCAAATCTGGTTGGGTGAAGATATACTTGAGACTACGGTGATCGGTGTAGATCTCATAGCGTTTACCAAGAAGGTAATGTCGCCAGGTCTTGAGTGCATAGACTACGGTGCAAGCTCTAGATCATGTGTAGGATAATTCTCCTCATGTGGATGCAAGCGGCGAGATGCATAGGCAATCACATGACGATCCTGCATAAGAATGCAACCTAATCCCTGTCGTGAGGCGTCATGAGAATAACAAAGTCTTTAGTGAAATCCGGTGGCACTAGTATGGGAGCAGAAGTCGAGCGTCTTTTCAGTTCACTGAAGGCTGTACTCACTGCGTGGGGACCACTCAAACTTTTATCTTTCTTGAGAAGTTCCGTGAGGGTTTAGCTACTTTGGAGAAGTTTTCAACAAAGCGGCGACAATAGCTGGCTAGACCAAGGAAACTCCTAACTTGTTTAACGGTTTGGTGGAGTCCAATCAAGAACGGCTGAACTCTCTGGGATTGACAGCAATGCCCTTACGGAGATTCGTGGCCTAGGTAGGTCACTTGGCAACAAAATTCACACTTGGAGAACTTGGCATAAAGGCGGTGCTCTCGAGTTTTTCTAGCACAAGTCTGAGATGTTGGCATGCTCTTCCTCATTCTTGAGTAAATAAGAATATCATCGAGGTAAACCACGACAAATTTATCTAAATACTCCATGAAGATCGAGTTCATCAAGCGGGAGAATGTAGCTGGAGCGTTGGTTAGACCAAAGGACATGACGGTGTACTCATACTGGCCATAACGAGTGACAAAGGCTGTCTTGGGAATGTCTCCATTCGATCTTGATTTGATGGTAGCCTAACCTCAAATCCATCTTAGAAAAAGGCGAGGATCCAGCGAGCTGATCATATGTGTCGTTGATCACAGGGAGCGGATACTTGTTCTTTATCGTGACCAAATTAACGGGACGATAATCTACAACCATCCGGTCCGTACCATCCTTCTTCTTGACGAAGAGGACGGGGCAAGCCCAAGGAGAAGAACTAGGACGGATGAAACCCTTTTGCAAGGACTCATCAAGTTGTTTCTTAAGCTCGGCTAGTTCTAAGGGTGCCATCTTATAAGGTCTCCTAGAGATTGGGGCGGTTCACAGGATAAGATCTATGCGAACTCTACATCTCTGTCGGGTGGAACACTGGCAGCTCCTCTGAAAAACGTCCGGAAAGTCACGGACTACGGGATATCTTCAAGGTGCGGAAGAGGGCTGGCATTAAGAGAATAGAGTTGGCGCTTTGCAACTCTAGTGGAGCGGTGACTATCTTGCGGATGGGTGTGTAAGCTGAGCAGACCTAGTGAAACAATCAATCTTGGCATGATGAGCTGTCATCCAGTCCATACCCAAGATGATGTTAATATCGAAGACTTGAGGGCTACAAGTGAGGCAAGGAATACAAGTCATCAACAAGGATTTCGTTACCATGGCTTATACAAGAAGTTTGCCATTTGGATCCGGGAGTTTGAATGACTAGCGGAGAGGGCATATCACAAAATGATATGTTGTGCAAGTTAGCATAGCTTCGAAATGAAGGAATGAGATGCTCCAATATCAAATAGAAGAGGCGGGATGACAATTGACAAGGAGTGTACCAAGAACGACATCCGGATCATCATGGCGTCTTTAGCTGAGACGTGATGCACACATCCACGTTCAGCGGAGCTGACTTGACACCGATCATCTTGCGTGATGGCTTAACACAGCCAACAGGCTTCTCGGCTGGGGTGGAGCATAACTAGCTTGAGAGCGATCCGTGCATAGTGTCACGGCTCTCCGCATGTGAAGCAAGTCCACGAAGTTGGGCGTGGACCCGCATTGACAAGTGGTCTACCAATAGGCCTGGGTGGAGCATGTAAGCTGAAGCTGGGTGAGGCGCCATATGGGATGGCCTCGGTGAATATCCGGGTGGAAGAGCGAGTTCGAATCCAAATCCGGCGTTTCGCGAACTAGAACCGGAGGAAGAAACCAATTCACGGTGGTGCTTACGAGACTCCTCGTAAGTGAGCTGAGCTGTCTCTGCATTAATGGCCTTGTTCACAAGAGCTTGGAATGTATCACAATGGTGCAGGTGGAGGTCACGGCGCAACTTGGGGTTGAGACCCTTCCGAACCTAGCACGCTTCTTGGCGTCCGTGGACACTTCTTACGGGCATAACGGGCAAGGTTCTCAAACTCTGCTGTAAGCATCAACAGCCATCTCACTGGGTGAAACTACAGAACTCTTCTCTCTTGCGATCGATGAGGGCTTGAGGAATGTGATGCTCGCGAAAAGCCTCGGTGAAATCTCTCGTGTTGGAATCGACCAGCTGGAAGCATAGCCTCATAGTTCGCCACCAAAGACTAGCATGACCTTCCGGTGGTATGCAGCATAGGTGACCTTGTCATCTTGAGACACGCTTTGAGCGCAGCTTATGAGTGATGCTCTGAAGCCGTCATCGGCATCGAGTGGCTCGATGGAATGATGAAAGGTAGGTGGGTGCAAGCGAATGAAGTCATGAATGGTTGCAAACCCTTTGGACTGATGTGCGGTGTTCTCCTCGACACGTGCCAACAAGCGGTTAGACTCACGCTTGTTCCTCTCCATTTCTAACATGAACCTGTCAATGAAGGCTGGTGGGAGGATCCTCATCCCTTCCATCTCCGTGGTTACGGCTACGAGCAGCAGAACTTCGCTTAACGATGACATCACGAGAAAGCGAAACCAAGGGCGGAATCACATCACTACATACTTGAAAATGTGGACACGATATTAGTAACTCTCGAACTCTGGGGCAATTCCGGCAGCATAACGGCGGTAAAATGTTCAAAATGAGACATTACGCAAAATGGGGTAGCACCATACTCAACATCATCATTCAAAGGTTACGGGATAATACTAAACATGCTATACCGAGGGTACTCGAAAACTGGGGTAAGACTACGATCAACCAATCCTATGGGACTACGGAAATAGTAACACGTGATCCGATAGATGGAAGAGATAGCCTAGTTCCTTAACCCGTAGGAAAGATAGGACGACTCAGATCGAGGCCATGAGGTAAAGGAGTAAAAGAGCCTTACGTTCCTTCCACAATCAATTCCCTATATAACTAAAGCATTTCTAGACTCAACTTCGATCAGGTTGGCTTGGAAATCTCTGAGCGATCGAGCTCGATACCAAAGCTGTCGGGACCCGATCCTAAGTCACACCGATCTAGCATGTAACACATCATATCCTTTGCGGCCTCACGACGGTATCCCCACGGTGTCGCCTTACCATGGCCGGGACCGTTTGCGTCTTTTGGCTCACGTATATGATAGTGTCGCTAGCATCCATATGACAAAGAACCGGGCCGACATGGCTAGTCGTGAACCCAAAGCGGCGCTAACCTATGTGGTTCTGACCACAAAGGCCGAGGTCCATTCTACGATGAACTCCCAAGACTCGCTTTTTTATTGTCGAGGTACTTTCAAACTTTAAACCAAAGCTTGACAGCTCCAAGGCCCATTCCACAATCCTTCCGTTGCGTCTGTTGTGCAGATCCGCTAACGGGAGGCGGTGACGACAAGTGATCTCGTGGGCTCGAAGTAGTGTGACGAATTTCCTCGAGGCCATAAGGAGGTCAAGAGCAATTTTTGCATGCAGGAATATTTCGACCTAGCCCCTAGAGGGAGTCGACAAAGTAAACCAGGTGCTGCATCATCTTTTTCTTGGCACCACTTCACTCGATCAAGGCTGGCATTGCCTTGGTGGCACCAGATTTACCTGGGTCGCGCTTTGTCGGCACTAGGCCCTGCTGGGGAATCTTTGGCTTGGCCATCCGCCGTTCTTCCGCCATTGGTGCTCCTCGTCGACCTCCTCTCGAGTTACCAAGGCGGGCGCGCCGACCACTTGATTCGTCTGTCGCTAGATACAGCAAAGAACAGCTCTGTGGTTTAGCGCTAACCAGTATTACGGAGGAAAGGTATTTCTTCGATCCCGCAAGGTTGCCTCTTCGCTTCGGGTCCATACTTAGCCTGCCTTCTTCAAGATTTTGAAGAAGGAAGGCGCGTCAGCGGATTGGAGATGAATCGGCTCATGGCGTAACGCAGGGTGAGCCGACGACATCCTGATCCGCTTGGGCGCCCGATCTGCTCAATAGCCTTGATCTTCAGGTTGTGCCTCGATCTCAAAGGCACACACAAAGAACCCGAGAAGCCGACAGAACGCCGAAGAACCAATTTTGACTGGCTTGCAAACGTTGAGCCAAGACTCTTCAACCGAAAGGCATCCGTGAAAAGCAAACGCACTACATGGGGTGATGAATGTTGTCTTCTCTTCATCCCTCTTGTCATGAAGATTGGTGGTAGCCTGAGTAGGTGTCGAGGAATGATAATGATCACACCCGGCCATGGAGTCAACAATCCGGTCGATGCACGCAACGGAAAGGGGTCCTTAGGAAGCCTTTTAATATCTATGTAATCAATACACAGCCTCCACTTCCCATTCGCCTCTTAAGCACATCACTACGGATTGGCCAACACGCTATGGAGCACCCTTCACCGAACCTGCTGAGGGAGTCCGGATTAGGGGTATCTGGACAGCCGGACTATATACATCGTCCCGACTATTGAAGCGTGAAGATACAAGACTCAAGACTTCATCCTGTGTCCGATGGAACTTTCCTTGGCGGAAGGCAAGCTTGGCGTCCAGATATTATATTTTCTTCATCGTAACCGACTCCATAAACCCTAGCCCTTCGGTGCCTATATAAACTGGAGAGGTTGGTCCTAGAATGATCACAATTACAATCATACCATCATAGGCTAGCTTCTAGAGTTTAGCCTCTACGATCTCGTAGATGTACCTTTGTACTACCCATATCTTCAATATTAATCAAGCAGGAAGTAGGGTTTTACCTCCATGAGAGGCTCAACTGGGTAAACATCTGCTGTCCCTTGCTTCCTTTTTACCATCAGCCTAGACGCACAGATCGACCCCTCACCGAGATCCGCCGGTTTTGACAATCGACATTGGTGCTTTACTTGAGTTCTTCCGTCGTCATGCAAGGCTCGATGGTTCGCCCGCTGTCGGGACAACATTACTGCGCTGGGGAGCCTGTGTAGGCCAAACTCTCCGACTAGGCGGTTATCATGGCGGCCCCATCGCTGTCAGCTACCGACGATGGCCTCTCGGTCATCACGCATAAACTTCACATCAACCGAGCTCTCGCCGAGATGTATCCGATAGAGCTCTTCTTAACGAGCTCTTTGATCGCATCGCCGCTTGGGAGTCGCAGAACGACTATGACCGGATCGGGCTTACACCGACCAAAGGGACATTAAATCCCCGCCGCCACCATGAGATAGCGTATCGGAGGAACCACACAAAGAGTATCCTCTATTTTGAGGACGATATGTCCGGATCGCAGAGCTCCCGGAGTCAACACCGGGGATGATATCACCCAGTCCTGGACTTAGAATCGGGCACGGGCCGAAAATTGGCAGCGGCCTGCATCTCCGAAGCTGTTGAACTCGAAGCTTCCATGCCCCGGGTGCTAGATCGTAACAGAATCCGTTTCAGCTATAACCACCCACGCGATTTAAATCGTCTCCCATATTAGGCAAGAGCCCCGGAGACAAGACATCATCGGCTAGATTCCTCCTTGCGCTAAACAAGGTTGAGGACTACCACGATGTCGGAGTAATTGGACATGGATACCCAAGACGGTAAGACGATATTTCAAGACATCGGGCTAGCAAAGCCCTCACCAACTACCCGGCCGGGCTGCCGACGCAGGCTGCTGACTTCACCACTAGGCCGACCCAGAGTCGCTGACTTCACCACTGTGCCGACCGCAGGGCTGCGGATCGCACCACCAGGCCAACCGGCTGTCGATCTGCACCACCAGTCGACCGGCTGCCGACCGCGCACCACCAAATTCCTGGCTGCCACTTCCGCCGCCCAGCCGACCGGCTGCCGACTTGCCGCCCAGGCCGACCGCTGCCGATCGCTTCCACCAGTTGCCGACTTTCTAACCAAATTGACCGCCGACCGCAACCCGACGCATCAGCGATGTGACGACTCATACCGGACTGTTCACATGACACCCAAATTATCATGTATAAGAAGTCACTTGTCCCCGGCACTATTTATGAAGTGACCCAGGGACACACCCCACCATGCCTACCTAGCTTACTTCCTAAGCTACCCACATAGCTTATATCAAGCTAGCCATGCCTATATAAGTTAGCTCCATCCATCCATCGTGGGAAGGACTCACGCATGAGCACCAAGATGCATGCTCACGGCCATGAGCATGGCCGGCCACTAGCATGCCACATACAATGCATATACGAGGCCAGATGCTCACGGCTAATCGACCTCGACAACTCCGGAGCACTCTGCATCAAATATACCGATATACTCAGACATGCAGGAGAAATATCTCCCAGAGCCCTCAACCTGGTAAACTAGCGCTGCACTGCTGCATTCGGCCCCGGCCTCATCGACAGTAGCTTGCTACACAAGCCACCTTGTGGTATGGTCATCGCACCCCCGTGAACACCACCATTTGGCGCCCACCGTGGGTGGTATATGCTACTGCGCCGCTGCTGGTTTCGCTGTCCCAAGGGACCTTTTTTCTTCATCGCTTCCGCGCCGCGCTGCCTTCTCCGTAGCGCCGGGGTCGACATCGACCGCCCCGGAGCGGCCATGGGTGGCGCTCGCCGGGCCTCTTCACACCACCACCAATGTAACGCCGTTATCCGTCGAGATGCCACTGCTGGGCCCTCAGATCGGGTCGACTATGGCCATCCACGCCGCTATGCTTGTTTCCCTCCGCGGCGCTTTGGCCGTATTAATGCAGTGCTCGCTTCCTCCATATACATCATCTATGCACTAGCTAGATCAAGTCAACAATCAGTCAAACTATAGCCACATTGCCTATACACCATCCACAGCCACTACAACACGAAAAGCGTGAAGCTAGCAAGCAAACAAACACCCGGCAGCTCGATCGATTCTGCAGCTAGCTAGTTTCACGACGCATACAGGCGCATATCTCATTTCAGCGCCGCCGCGAGGTCTTCATGCGCGACGCCGTCCGCCTTACACACGCGCCGCGGCTTCGCCCATGGCCACCACACGCAACCTCCTCGCTGCGCCACGGTGGTTTCAAACATACCTCTACTGGCTCGGGCCAACAGTGGTCTTCGCCGCCCACTCGCGAGGCCGAGGCCCACGGCGCTGCTTCGTTTCCTCGCTGCTGCCAGGCGGCCGGGTTTTCAGATCTCGCCATCGACCGCTCCGCTTATCTCTGCCACATCGGGCTGCTCGAGCATGTTGCCTGCTCTTCGCTGCTCGGCTTCGCCCCTGGCGCCGCCTTTCCGCGCTCGCTACTCGCCCTCGACCAGCAGTGGGTCCGCCCATCCGCTAAGTCGCTTGCCGCTTATCGCTTCGCTGCCGGCTCCTCCCGCCTTCCTCCATTACAGCTGCTCGCCGCTTTTCGCCCATTTTGCCGGGTTGCCGCTCACGCCCACCTCCACTGCCGCTGGCTGTCGCTCTCGCCTCACACCCCATCGCCGGGTCACATCTGCCCCGCTCGCCCCACCTCCCTCAGTCCACGACTCGCCGCGGCGCGAGACTCCCTGGGTGGTCACCATCACCCATGGGCCACCCCGGCTGGCTGGCTCACGCCTCATGTGGACACTCTTGGCCCACTCCAGCCTCACCCCGTCACAAGGCCCCATTGGTCGCTAAGCCGGCCTGCCGCTTGCCCGCCTCACGGGCCGACCTGGGCTGGCTGTTCACCGCCATGCTCCTCTCGCCGGGCTCCACTGCTCCAGCCTCGTCTGCCCGCCGCTTGCCGCTGGCGGCCGGGTCAGGCATCGGGTCCGCCCCCCACTCCGCCCGTCCGCTGCCAAGTCCGGTGCTGGCCTGCCGCCCACCGACTGGCTAGCTCCCAACCACTTCTGCGCTGGCCGGGCTTCCCGGCGCCTCCCCTGGCTCGGCCGTCGCTGCTCCCTCCGCGAAGGCCACTGCTGTCGTCATGCCGGCTGCTCCTAGTGGGCTCTTCCAGAGCTGCACAAAGAAAGGGAGGGGGAGTCCGGACTGTAGTCAAAGGAGCTGCCCCCATCCCGCCCAAAGTGGATGCTGTCATGCCAGGAAAAAAGGGGAGTTGTGTCCGATTGCTCAAAGCCGGCTGGGAGAAAAGAGAGAAATGGCCGGGTGCCCAGCCGGCCGGCCGAAAAGTCAGGCCGGGTTCCCAGCCGGCTGACTGTAAAAAAAAAGATGTCGTGGGTCCAGCTGCAAAAAGAAAAGAAAGAGCACCGCATCCGGCTGAGAAAGTGGTCGGGTGCTGAGAAAAAAGAAACATGCCTCGTCCCTGCTACTTCAGCAGCCCATGGACAAAGAAAAAAAGAAAAAATTGTCGGGTTGAGAAAAGTCAGGTCGGTGCCCACCGACTGCTTGTACACAAGAAGCCGTCCGCCGTCGACACGACCGCCAGAGAAGAAGACAGAATATCGGCCCGATCGCCGCCAGCCTCACATTCCATGGAAGCTTGACGCTACAAAGAAGACAAAGTAGTTACTGGAGATCTGGCCTGACCGCCAGCAGCCAGCCCGAATCTCGGGTTACATCCATGGGGCTGCTGCCTGCAGAGAAGAGTTTGGTCCGCCGTGAGCGGCAGAGGAAAAAGAAGAAGGCGTTTCGAGACGCCGCCGCCTGGTCGGTCGAGCCTGATCGCCGGGACCCCCTTCGAGTATTCGGGGCTCAAGGCCACAACTGCAGTGCGCTAGCTGGGCCCATGAGCGCCGAGCCGCCGCTGTCTATAAGGCAACCCACCAACACGAAAATCAATGTGAGCCTCAATTCGTGATATTTTTGCACCACAAGACACGGATAATTCCCGAGCTGCATGCTCAGCTCTTCGCATTTCATTATAGTTGCATCACTGTTTGCCCCGCGCCACCAGAGTTGGCCCGGGCTGGTCGCTTCGAGACGCTATTTCCGCAAACGGCTTAGTAGCGCAGTAGTGCCAGGCCCACCTTCACCACAGATCGCAGAGCGGCTGTCCGCTAGCAAGAGTGAACGCTGGAGGCCGCCCACTAAAAACGTCCGAAGAGAAATGCTCGGGCTTAACTCGACCATTTACTTTACAAGTATCAACTCGGTTGGCCGCTGACTTTGAGTACAGACACTCCACTGCAGCCCACTCTCGCCATGCATCGCAGAGCTGTCCATGAAGCGAGAGCACAAGCCAAAAAGCAGAGGGAACACGAAAAAAGATTAAGGGGCCTCGGACGAACCGAGCTTCGGCTCCGCGATAAAACTTGCAATGCTAAAACAATCATTTGATATATCCGGACTAACTTTGTATTTTTTCATGATCATTTCCATTTAACACTGCTAAAAACCTCCGCCTAACTTACCAAGTTGCCCGGAGGCTTACGGCCACCGTCGGAGTAATTGACACGGATACCCCAAGACGGCAAGACGATATTTCAATACATCGGGCTAGCAAATCCCCTCACCCAACTACCTGGCTGGCTGCCGCAGTGCCCCGACTTCACCACTAGGGCCGACCGTAGGCTCTGACTTCACCACCAGGCCGATCGCAGGGCGCGCGATCGCACTACACAGGTAAGACTCGTGGCCGCCACTGCACCACCAGGCCGACTCCTGCCAGCCGACTTCGCCGCCGAGGGCGACCGGTTGCCACTTCGCCGCCTCGGCCGACCTCGCCGCCGACTCCCTCGCCGCCAGCCGACACTGCCGCATTCCCCGCAGCCCAGTTTAATTGCTGCCGATCGCTCCACCAGGCTGCATCACAAGCGTCGAATACGCCAACCACCGACGCCGATCGCAGCCCGACGTAATTCGATGTGACGACTGCATCGGCACCGCTCACAGACACCCAGCCATCATGTATAAGGTCACTTGTCCCCTCGCACTATTTATGAACGTAATTCAGGACAAGGATGAATCTACCATACTACCTAGCTTGCATTCAAGCCATAGCGGCATATCGCTTTCAGCCATGCCTATATAAGCCAGCTCCATCCATCCATCAGAAGGACCCATGAGAATTCCACAATGTGATGCTTCACGTTGCGAGCATGGCCAGACTGGGCTATAGCATGCCACATTAATGATATATACGGCCAGGAGGCTTAATGCACTTAATTTTGTGAGACAGTCCCTTGTAGAGCACTGCACACAAATATATCGACATACTCAGACATGCGTGAGTAGGTGTTATCTCCTCCGAGAGCCCGAACCTGTAACTAGCGCTGCTACTGTGATACCATTCCGGTGTCGGGACCCCGATCCTAAGTCACACCGATCTAGCATGTAACACATCATATCCCTTTATGCCACGACGCAGTATTCCCACGGTGTCGCTTACCATGGCCGGGACCGCTTATGCCTTTTGGCTCACGATATGATAGTGTCGCTAGCATCCATATGACAAAGAACCCGGGCCGACATATGTAGTCGGAACCCAAAGCGGCGCTTAACCTATGGGGACAGCATACATGAATCACATCGAGCATGTCGGTCAACAAGATATATTCGGCAGCACGGCTAACAGACTCGCATCCCGGCCAGCAGGCTAGGCAGGACTCAATAACACGCGTGACATTTCCGGCGGGATAGAATAGGAAAACACATGCCGCTACAAGTGTCCAAGCAAGAGGCTGGGTTAGCAGGACTGGTGAACTGGTCAGCGGACTACTATCGCCAGGCACGAGACTACATTTCCCCTAAGAGAGGCTACCAAGGATAAACAACTAGGTTGTCGGATCCCACACATAGCAATACAAGTTACACGACGCGATAACATGCAAGTATGTGCTGTACAACATGGCATCACAACATAACGCAAACTCATATAGATAAAGGCTCGAAGAGCCACATAGCAATAAGTACAAAGTCACATGACCCATCATTCAGAGCATACAAGCAACAAGCGGAAGCATTACATGTCCGAGTACGTATATCTACAAAAGAAAAGGCTGAGAAGCCTGACTATTACAAGACCCTCCCTAAGGGTACAAGATCGAGCTGAGGTAACAAGCTACCGTCAAGTCCAAGCGAACTACTAGTAAGACCAAGTCTCCGCTGCAAAACATAAATAAAGCAACGTGAGTACAAAGGTACTCAGAAGACTTACATCGATCCTATCATACATGCATTAGTGTCAAAAGGTAATGGAGTTTAGTTGCAGCAAGCCAGCTTTGACTCGTGGCTATCCCGCTCACGACTACAAGAAACTCTTGAGGTGAGACAATGTACGCAGTCCACTAATCACCACATCACACTACTACGGATTCATTCCCGCCTCCATACGAGAAGGCCATCCATAGCACTCACACTTGTCTTGAGCATTTTAGAGTATCCACTTCAAGTTGTCTATGTACCACGAAGCATCCAAGAAGTCCATAACCGAGGACACGGCTATTCAATAGATCATGATAACCCTGCAGTGTACTTCTTCACACGCCTCGCCACTTACCGCCATATACACGCCATGTATCTCGGCAACCTTCAAGCGAAGCTCAAGGGTGTGGGCCACACCGACTAACCACACAAGACTCTAGTCCAGCTTATCGCCTATTCGGTTCCATCCGCAAGGAGATCCGCCGGGTGTCGCCACGGCCCCAAACGATGTGAGCAGGGTTCCCAAGCCCACCATCCGGTGCCACTTGGTACACCGTACACCGTGTTTAGTCTGTCCTAAGCCATTCCCGGGTGCCACTTGGTAGAAAAATAGCACTACCTACAAACACCGAACTAGTTGCGACTCGACAGAGGTCAAGTTGATTAATAAGTCGAGAGGGTCGAGTTACCGAACCCAATGTGTGGTAGTATCGAGTCATTGGACAACATACATAGAACTCAAGGCTTAGGACGGTTCCAAAGGAGACAACCCACCATGTACTCCTACATGGCTCTCACCGCTACCTTTACCAAATCGTGTTCACACACTTCACCTCAAAGATCGGAACATAGAACTATCCAATTCATTCCCAATGAATCGACTGACACAACTCTAAGCAATAGCAGGCATAGCATGGTAGGAACACAACATGGCTCAATCAACTCCTACACATGCTAGTGGGTTTTAACTATTTATCGTGGCAATGACAGTCATGCAGAGGAATGGGTTCAACTACCGCAGCACAAAGTAGCAGGTGAATCGCTGTTGTCCTAATGCAATAACTGAGAGCAGGAGCGAGAGAGTAGGATTGTATCGAATGAACAAGGGATTTGCTTGCCCGGTAAGTCATCAGGGAGGCACCGCTTCATAGACAGTACTGAACGCCTCCGAGCAGGACCTATCGAGAAGGAACGGTGCCGCAATCAATACACAATCATATGCAACAATATGATGCATGAACATGGCATGTAGATGATGATGCTGTTTGAGTTAATGCAACTGGTATTTGATTTGAATGAAGTCCATTTGAACCAAAGGTTCAAATGCAATTCCAAAGTAAGCTCTTATAAATGCCATTTTAGAGTTTTTATACAGCATGTATAAGTTGGTTTGTCATGCATGAAACTAGTACAGATGGATAGATTGAATTTTTCTGATAATTTTCATATATAAATTATTTCAATCTGAGCTACGGTTGAATTTCTATGAATTTTTGAAGTTTTGAATATATTCTCGAATTTCCTGATTTAAATTAATTCCAAAATAAATATTGCGCCAAGATGACGCTGCATGACGCCAGCGTCAACTGCGGTGGTTGGAATAAACCTGACGTGGGGCCACGCCATGTGACACGGGTTAATGTAAGGTTAGTTTAGCATTAGAGATTAGGTGGGGCACTAGCCCACGGTCGCTGTCGTGGAGGGTTAGTTAGTTGGTGATTAGCCTGCTAATCACCGACCCACGGGCCCACCGGACGCTCCGACGAGGTCAAACGGCCAACCCACGGCGTTAAGCCGGCACCACGGCTCGGGCGAACTGCCGATAGGCCACGGAACGGGCGAGAGCACCGGCGTAGCCCGGCTCTCCCGCCTGTGGAAGCGACGGAAGCTGGGGTACCGAGCTCGCCGAGCGGAGCCGGGCGCGGCCGGAGCCGGCTCGAAGCGGGACGTTACGGCCAGACGGGACGGAGAACGAGAGGGGAGAAGGAGGAGAAGCTCACGGTGGTCATGCGATGAACGGGCGGGCAGGTCGGGAGGAACCCGAGCGGTCGTGGAGATGGGCGAGGGATCTCCGCAACCGGAGACGGAGACGAAGGCGACGGGCGCGCCCAGGCTTCCCGCACACGTGACTGACGAGGTAGCAGGCGGCAAGGGAACTAGCGGACACGGAGAGGGCGAGGGGAGACGTGCACACGCGGCAGCAGCGGCGCCTGCATGCTCGAGAGAGGGGGAGGGCCGTGAGGAGGAGGAAGAGAGAGAGGGAAGGATCTGGGCAAGGTGGGCGTCGGGATCGCCCAGAGCGGGCGAGGGGAGGACAGGCAGGCAGGTGGCGTGGCGGGACGCTGCGGCCGCGCGGCCGGGCGCGCTGCGCCCCGCCCTCCCCGGGCGAGGAAGCGACGACTGGCTGGGCCGGTCAGGCCGGGAGGCCAGGCCAGGCCGCAGGAGCCGGGTCAATGGTGGGGAGGTAAGCCTGTAAGGGCTTTTACCTATTTTGTTTCCTTTTCTATTATTCTGACATTTGTTTGATTTAAATAAAATACTAACTAATTTATTTAATTATGCCAATTTTGCAGGAGCTAACTATATTATTCCGTAGCTCCTCAACAAAAGGGCATAATTTTGGACAATATTTTATATATATAATAATATATATCCAAGGCAAATAATTATCAGATTAATTCCAAATGCCCAAAATAAATACTTATGAGATCCTAAAATATTGGTTAGATTGTTATCTCTGTCCAATATTTTCAGAGGGCCACATGAGCATTTTCTTGGACCTTTGGAGCAATTTTTATTTAGGTCATTTCCAAAAGTGATTCGAGGGTTTCACAATCCCCATTTCAAAATTAAATGGAATTTAAACATGATGCACAATGACTAGCTAGCCTTGAGCATACCAGCACTAGGATGTGACAACTCGCCTCACTTGAAAGAATCTCGTCCCGAGATTCAGGGTCGACGAAAGAAAGCTACTCCAAATGAAGACGATCTTCCTCCTGTAGCTTCTCTCGGAATGATGAGACCATCAACCTTGAGAAACTTGATATTCGACGCCGAGTAACACGCTCGCTTGATCAAGAATGCGAACCGGTACTTCGGTATGTGAGGTTATCTGGAGATCAAGCGCCAGGTCCACTCCATGATAGGATCCGAGAAGCAACGCCTGAGTTGAGAGACGGGAAGACATCATGAACTCGAGAAAGATGTGGGGTAGTTCCAACTGGTAGGCAACCTCTCCTCGCTTAGCGAGAATAAAGGGGCCAATGTAACGAGGAGCCAACTTGCCCTTGATATCAAACGATGGGTACCTTTAGAGGAGTAACTCAAGGTAAGCCTTGTCGCCAACTTCATAAGCCACTTCCTTATGACGACGGTCATATCGGCTCTTTTGACGAGATTGGGCTGTTTTGAATTCTCACGAATGATGCGAACTTGCTTTTCCGCCTCCCGGATCATGTCCGTCCAAAGAATTGTCTTTCACCGTTTCCACCAGTTCAAAGGTGTTCGACATCTTCGCCCATAAGAGAATCTCAAAAGGAGCTTTCTTGAGACTGGATTGATAGCTATTGTTATAAGCAACTCGGCGAAGGAAGACATTTCTCCCAATCCATACCGAATGAGATAACGCAAGCTCTAAGCATGTCTTCGAGAATTTGGTTCCTTTCCACCGACCACTTGACCGAGGGTGGAAAGCGGCATCAAGAAAAGATGGGTTCCCATGGCAGTTTGGAAACTCTCCCGTAAATGAGAAGTGAAAAGACTACCACGGTCTGAATTGATCTCTAGTGGAACACCATGGAGTGACACTATTCGAGAATGTATAAGTCAGCGAGCTGACTAGCAGTGATACTCTAACAGAAGGAAGTGAGCCACTTTGGAAAGACGATCAACGATCACGAAGATAGCATTATTCCTTTCTTGGTCCCGGGAAAGCCGTGATGAAATCCATACCAACTTTATCCCATTTCCACTCAGGAATAGCTAAGGGCTGAAGGGTGCCAAGAGGCCTTGATGCTCTCCTAACGCCGACGACAAACGCCACAAAGTAGCAATATATCTCTCTTCATCCTAGTCCACCGTAACCTCGGCGAGGTCCCGATACATCTTAGTACTACGGGATGAATTGTGAGAGGAGATTCATGCCTCCTTAAGAATCAGTTGTCGGATGTTGCTTTGGGGACCACCAGTGCCCAAAGAAAACGACACTCGATCATCTATAGAGAAACTACCAGCACCCTTGGCACGTTTCTCTTGATCCGTAATCCTCGTATCATGCTTCGGGCTTCTATGATATGATCCACCAGAGTAGGTTTCGCACCAAGGTAGAAAGGAATCGTGAGGAGCAATGTGAAGGTTGCTTACAAAATTCCTCATGGAGAAGTGGTTGGCCTTGCTGCAACATGAGATTGTTGCAATAGGATTTACGGCTTAACGCATCAGCCATGACATTGGCTTTGCCTGGGGTGTAGGTAATCCCTAGATCATAATCTGTGATCAACTCCAACCAACGTCTTTGTCTAAGGTTCAAATCTGGTTGTGAAGATATACTTGAGACTCGTGATCGGTGTAGATCTCGCAACGCTACCAAGAAGGTAATGTCGCTGTGTCTTGAGTGCATAGACTACGCCGCAAGCTCTAGATCATGTGTAGGATAATTCTCCTCATGTGGATGCAATCGACGAGATGCATAGGCAATCACATGACGATCCTCATAAGAATGCAACCTAGTCCCCGTCAGGAGGCCGCAGAGATAACAAAGTCTTTAGTGAAACCGTGGCACTAGTATGGGAGCAGAGTCAGCGCCTTTCAGTTCCCGAAACTGTACTCACATCTGGGGACCACTCAAACTTTTTATCTCTTCTTGAGAAGTTCGTGAGGGTTTAGCTACTTTGGAGAAGTTTTCAACAAAGCGCATAATAGCTGGCTAGACCAAGGAAACTCCTAACTTGTTTAACGGTTTCGTGGAGTCCAATCAAGAACGGCCTGAACTCTCTCGGATTGACAGCAATGCCCTTACAGAGATTACGTGGCCTAGGTAGGTCACTTCGCAACCAAAATTCACACTTGGAGAACTTGGCAAAGGCGGTGCTCTCTCAGTTTTTCTAGCACAAGTCCGAGATGTTCGCATGCTCTTCCTCATTCTTCGAAAATAAGAATATCATCGAGGTAAACCACGACAAATTTATCTAAATACTCCATGAAGATCGAGTTCATCAAGCCGAGAATGTAGCTGGAGCGGTTAGACCAAAGGACATGACGGTGTACTCATGGCCATAACGAGTGACAAAGGCTCTTGGGAATGTCTCCATTCTCTGATCTTGATTTGATGGTAGCCTAACCTCAAATCCATCTTAGAAAAGATCGAGGATCCAAATAGCTGATCATACGTGTCGTTGATCCCGGGAGCGGATACTTGTTCTTTATCGTGACCAAATTAACGGGACGATAATCTACAACCATCCGTCCGCATACTCATCCTTCTTCTTGACGAAGAGGACGGGCAAGCCCAAGGAGAAGAACTAGGACGGATGAAACCCTTTGCAAGGACTCATGTTGTTTCTTTAAGCTCTAGTTCTAAGGGTGCCATCTTATAAGGTCTCCTAGAGATTGGGGCGTTCCTCGATAAGATCTATGATTTAACTCTCGCTGTGGAACACCGCAGCTCCTCCGAAAAACGAAAGTCACGGACTACCGGGATATCTTCAAGGTCCGGAAGAGGGCTGGCATTAAGAGAATAGAGTTGACGCTTGCAACTCTAGTGGAGACAAGGACTATCTTGCCGATGGGTGTGTAAGCTGAATGCACTCTAGTGAAACAATCAATCTTGGCATGATGAGCTGTCATCCAGTCCATACCCAAGATGATGTTAATATCTCAAGACTTGAGGGCTATAAGTGAGGCAAGGAATACAAGTCTGTCAACAAGGATTTCTACATGGCTTATACAAGAAGTTTGCCATTTGGATCCGTGGAGTTTGAATGAATGATGAGAGGGCATATCACAAAATGATATGTTGTGCAAGTTAGCATAGCTTTCAGAAATGAAGGAATGAGATGCTCCATCAAATAGAACTGAGGCGGATGACAATTGACAAGGAGGGTACCAAGAACGACATCCGGATCATCATGAGTTTTAGCTGAGACGTGATGCACACATCCACGCTCAGCGGAGCTGACTTGACACCGATCATCTTGCGATGGCTTAAACAGCCAACAGGCTTCGAGCTGGGGTGGAGCATAACCGGCTTGAGAGCAGTCACGCGTATAGTGTCCTCGCTCTCCGCATGTGAAGCAAGTCCCCTCGTTGGACGTGGACCCGCATTGACAAGTGGTCTACCAAGAGGCCTGGGTGGAGCATGTAACTGAACTGTGAGGCGCCATATGGGATGGCCTCGTGAATATCCGGTGGAAGAGCAGAGTTCGAATCCAAATTCGGGCTTCCGCGAACTAGAACCGGAGGAAGAAACCAATTCACGGGGTGCTTACGAGACTCGTAAGTGAGCTGAGCTGTCTCGTTAATGGCCTTGTTCACAAGAGCTTGGAATGTATCACAATGGTGCAGGAGGTCACGACGCAACTTGGGGTTGAGACCCTTCCGAACCTAGCTCGCTTTGGCGCCCGTGGACACTTCTTCGGGGCATAACGGGCAAGGTTCTCAAACTTCGTCAGAAGCATCAACAGCCATCTCACGGGTGAAACTACATAACTCTTCTCTTGCGATCGATGAGGGCTTCAGAATGTGATGCTCAAAAAGCCTCGTGAAATCTCTCCAGTTGAATCGACCAGCTGGAAGCATAGCCTCATAGTTCTGCCACCAAAGACTAGCATGACCTTCTGTGGTATGCAGATAGGTGACCTTGTCATCTTCAGATACGCTTATGAACGCAGCTTATGAGTGATACGGCCGGGCCATCGCATCGAGTGGCTCGATGGAGTGATGAAGGTGGTGGGCAAGCGAATGAAGTCATGAATGGTTGCAAACCCTTTGACTGATGTGCGGTGTTCTCTCGACACGTGCAACAAACGGTTAGACTCACGCTTGTTCCTCTCCATTTCTAACATGAACTCATCAATGAAGGCTGGTCGGAGGATCCTCATCCTTCCATCTCCGTGGTTCTCACACGAGCAGCAGAACCGCTTAACTGATGACATCCCCGAAACGAACCAAGGACGGAATCACATCTACATACTGAAAATGTGGGACACCGATATTAGTAACTCTCAACCTGGGCAATTCCAGCATAACGGCATTATGCTCCATCCTTTTCCTTTCTCGACCTTTTATCTCTTCACAAAGTACTCAATACGGTCTGAGTTCGGATCACTCTGGCGCACTAAGTGTATAAACAATACTGGGGGCTTCCTATATGGAAGCTAAAAATAATTACTCACATGGCTTTGTGCCCATCACACATGCATTCTTTTTCCATATGTTCCTTTTCTTCACCATTATATGCATCGATATGACTGAAGATGTTGCCAAGATGGGCTGCCTGGTTCTTGTGTTTATGCCCTACGTTCCCGTTAATTCGACTAGGGCATAAGGGGAGCACCTCTGCGATTATTCTGCAGTTCATCCGGATGTGTACCTCGGTAGGTGAAGCTGAAAGCTAGCTTCCTTAAGAGAATATTGATCGGTGAACAAAAGATGTGTTCGTTTATTATAGCGTAAATCCCGAAGTCTTGTATCCTGCGCCATCATTACGCGGTCCGTACATATATGCATCGTCACATGCGTACCAGAGAAAGGAACCCTAACGGAACTATTCTCCACGGAAGATGTTTCTTACTATCCATGTAATATAACATAACTAGTTGGGTACTTGTTTGTTCAAGCACTTATGACCCCTCGCCTTGTTTCCGCATACCTGGTTTTGTATAACGAGTGGGTATTCGGACACACCGGATTTGTGGGATCCGGGGCTGAAGCAAAAAAGTTCGCCATGACAAATGATTTTAATCGGCTGAGGCTAATCATGCCCATTCGTTACGATCACTTGGACTGACTATATTCCTCCTCTATACAGTCCAGCAGGCTATCTAACTTACAATCCTTTGAGAATACTTAGCGGCTAGCTACCTAGTCATATACCAGACTGTGGAATTTCTTGCCCATGGGACCCCTTGATCTACTTGACCATATGGTTGGGTCTGCTTGGTGTGGCGTCCTCACCATAGCCGAGGCTTCTCTTGCGCCTTGCCCGTAGCGGACACCTTCCATAGTCGGAGCGCATACCGTGCTCCTTGAAGCATATTCACAAGCACCCCCATGCCATTGGCAGCAAGCTTGATGGCCACAAAGCACGAGCAACACCCTGCATCACTTGCCAGGCTTCGCTGCGTGCGATTCTGAAAAGAGTCTTGCAGATAAATCACTTGCAGATGAGGCATCTCCTCCTCGGCGACCGTTAACATTCTTGCAAGCAAAATTCTTTCAATATACTTCCTCGCTGAACTATACTATAGTTCGTCTAGGCACTACCGTAAATGCAGCGTGAGCCTTTTGTTCTCCTTCACAGAGTCCGCTTGGTGGCGCGGAGATCTTTTAACTCCGTCTAGCTGGACTTTGGCATCTTGAAGATCGTTCTTCTCCGCCTAGCTTCGCGTAAGAATCGCTCGCCAACCTCCGGCTGCCTTTTGAGATCGTCGTCCTCTCCTCGCCCTCGGATTCACCCGGGATTGTGTGCAGAATTTTTGTTAGACTTGTCATATCAGCCATTTACTAGCTGGTGCATCTTAGTACAATTCGACAATTGTTACCGGATATGAGGGCTTTTGGGGTTCCTCTAACGGCAGCTACGGCCCTCGATTCGGCCTTGCATTCCTCCAGCTCGAGACAATTGCTCATTCTTATCTACAAGGACACGTGCATAAATTGATCCTTAAAACAGTTGTTCCAACCGTTTCAAGTCTCGAGACTCTTGCTACATGCTTATCAAATTTTCTTACTGCGTATATCTTTGGTATATTGGTCCATCGCTCGGGCAAGCCGCCTTGAGCAGCTTCAGACGTATCGTCTCGAATTGAAGGCATTAAATGCCTCTTGGAAAAGATGTTGTTCAATCGACTAAATCGGCGCTTTGTGATTCATGGCGCTCTCTACTTCAGAATTCATGGCTGAGAGCATATGCGCACTCTCTGTTGGAGAACTATGCGGCATCGGCACCGCTCCCGCCTCCGCTCTCGAAGCTGGTTCTGGAATCCGGCTGGTGGAGGCGTGGTTGGCAGGATCCCCGGATATAGTCCGGCTGCTCCTCTTCCTACTAGAACACAAAGGGTGCTGTCATACCTCAAAATACCCTAATCACAGCACAAGCTTTTTCCTTACCTCTGTAGCGGCGAGTCGGCCCTTACCGCCTTCCTCTTGAGCCTACCCGGTCCGGACGCTCTTAGCCGACGAGTCCCTAGGGGCTCGGCCCCACGCTCCGACCGTCGTCTCTGCAAAAACACGACACTTCAAGGTGAGGCATGACATCGAAGGAGTCCTCTTGAGGAGGATAGGGTTCCTTGACTTGGCTTCATGGCGCGGCGTAGGAAGCAGTCCGGGATAATCGGCAATGATGGCCATTGAGGCGCCATCACGGCTCGCTTGATAAAATATCCGTTGACTAGCTCCACGGTAATATCCGGATCTTCTTGAGACCTGGATCTAGGGCCCTTCGAAGTCCTCTGGCAGCTGAGGGAGGGCTGGAGATTCCTTCTCGACCCTCCTCGGTTCACCTTTCGAGGAATATCGAGGCGGATGATCTTAGCAAAAGCATACGATAAGTGGCGTAGGGAAAGGAATGACAACTTACCGGTTTGGTGGGTTGTACATGGAGAATCCATCTCATGATTTGTGAAGAAGAATTCCTCCTCTTCCCTTTATCGTCGGACAATATCCTTGCGAGCAGCGGTGAGTCCGGACCCTTACTGACCATAGCGGGTGGCATCATCTTCCCGTTGAAGTGCCACATGGGCTTCCCCCGATATTGAAGTGGTTGCACTCCCCGCATTATGCATATTGCCATAACCTCGACTATCGTCAGTCCGGAGTTGGACAGTAACTTATCCTGCTCATCAGGTAATAAATTTCCCTGGTATCCTCCTCTTGGGGGCCATGGGGGCGCCAGCTTAGACGTGCCCTCGGCGAGTGTTCTTTGAGCGGGGAGACTGTCTAGGCGGACCGGAAGGGAACATCGTCAATATAGAACCACTCTGAAGGCCAGTTCTCTGGTACCTTCTTGGGAGTGTCGAGATAGGTATCTGTCTCGGCGATCGCCATACTTGACCCATACGGCGTAAAGGATTCTCCCCTGTTTGCGAGGGGACAAAGCGAACAACTTCTTCCATAACTTTGAAGTGAGGCTCGTAGCCTAAAATAGCTTCATAAAGACAGCGTGCCCTGCTATATGTAGTATGGAGGCAGAGGTAATATTATGTTGGAGGCCATAGAACTCCGAGGAGCCCATGAAGAGCAGGTGGATAGGGAACCCGGCGCCCCTTAGCGATCTGAGGATGAGGCATAATCGCTCCTGCGGAGATGGATCCGGAGATCTCTCCGCTTGCTCCCCGCCATTTTAGGTGGCTATTCCAGCTCGGACAGGGACCATGAATGCTGGTGGAAGAAACCCTTGGATTTGTAACTTCGATCAAGCGGTTATGGGGAACTGAACACTCTTCCAGTCCCCGGCTTGGGCAGGGGTGGCGGCAGAAGAGCTATGGCGAATGGCCATGTTGGAATGGTTTTCGGCGCTCTGTTGGATGCTTGCTCGAGGAGGAGGTGAGGTTTGGATCGATAATCCCGTCCTTCAAATAGGCGGTCAGCCCAAAGATTGAGGTGGTAAATGCAAAAACACCTCGGCTCCTCGCATTAAGCTTGACCGTGGAGATGGTCATTATTGAGGTAATGAAGCGAGGTACAACATTGATGAAGTTAGGACACTATTAGCGTAATAGGTACTTTGGAGTATTCGGAGAAGGAACCCGCCCTGCAATGCGAAGATAAGACTGCGCGCCCGGACTAAATCGTCATTGAAGCCTGGTTCGAGAGACTCTTGAGGAGTCCTAGATTAGGGGGTATCCGGACAGCGGACTGTATACATCGTCCGGACTATTGAAGCGTGAAGATACAAGACTCAAGACTTACGTCCGTGTCGGATGGAACTTTCCTTGGCGTGGAAGGCAAGCTTGGCGATCGAGATATTATATTTCCTTCCTTGTAACCGACTCCATGTAAACCCTAGCCCTCTCCGGTGCCTATATAAACGAAGAGGTTGGTCCATAGAAGGCCGGTCGAATTACAATCATACCATCATAGGCTAGCTTCTAGGGTTTAGCCTCTCACGATCTCGTGGTCGATCTACTCTTATACTACCCATATCTTCAATATTAATCAAGCAGGAAGTAGGGTTTTACCTTCATCGAGAGGGCCCGAACCTGGTAAACATCTGTGTCCCTTGCTTCTGTTACCATCAGCCTAAACGCCTGCAGATGGGACCCCCTACCCGAGATCCGTCGGTTTTGACACCGGCTTTGCCGCTTCCAACTACGATCTCCTCTCTGATGAACTCATGCCTTTCGAGGCACCTTTTCGACCTTACCTTGTGCAGTTGCATGCGTGGGGCAGACACCTAGGTGGTGCTCAATCA
Source organism: Aegilops longissima (assembly GCA_021605205.1). Taxonomy (NCBI): domain Eukaryota; kingdom Viridiplantae; phylum Streptophyta; class Magnoliopsida; order Poales; family Poaceae; genus Aegilops; species Aegilops longissima. Next base: position 98,883,209 of record CM038679.1, on the reverse strand, counting down.
CCTCCACAGGAACACGGGGATGTCGGACGCTGCCATGCAAACACGTCGACATTTGCCCCATGAGGAAGGTGGCAGCGCCTTCCTATTCTTTGTCGAGGTGGAGCCTATGATTAAGGCCCCTCCGTGCCATCCTCCCTAGAGCTCTATGGCACGTCCTCAGCAGTAGCACAACACTCAGGAGTGCGCTTGCGAGAGTGGGTGCGAGAGGTCTTCTTTGGGCTCCTTCTTCCCTCCACAGGGCCTTGTGGCGGGGAGTAGGTGCCTTGGCGGCAGCTGCTGCAAGCTGCTTCTGGTAGAGTTGGTTGGCGCTTGATCGGTCGTCCTTCTTGTCGGAGGGGCGGAGATGATGGTCGGCAGTCCGGGCATCTTTAGCATGTTGTAGGCGTGGTGTGGCGCCGCCATGAACTTGGCTAGTGCAGGCGGCCGAGGATCCCGTTGTGAGACAAGGGATCTCGGCCACGTCGAAGACGATCCTCTCCGTCCTGTAGTTCAACTCTCCTCCAAATGTCACGGGCAGTGTGACCTTTCCCTTCGGTTGGCTCCTCCCCGGATTGAACCCTTGAAACGTGCCTGTTTCCTCGAGGTCTCTGAGGGAGTCCTAGATTAGGGGGTATCCGGACAGCCGGACTATATCCTTTGGCCGGACTATTGGACTATGAAGGTACAAGATTGAAGACTTCATCTCGTGTCCGGATGGGACTCTCCTTGGCATGGAAGACAACGATCATACCATAGGCTGGCTTCTAGGGTTTAGCCTCTACGATATCGTGGTAGATCAACTCTTGTATTACTCATATCATCAAGATAATTCAAGCAGGAAGTATGGTATTACCTCCATCGAGAGGGCCCGAACCTGGGTAAACATCGTGTCCCCTGCCTCCTGTTACCATCCACCTTAGACGCACAGTTCAGGACCCCCTACCCGAGATCCGCCGGTTTTGACACCGACATTGGTGCTTTCATTGAGAGTTCCACTGTGCGTCGCCGTAAAGCTGGATGGCTCCTCCGATCATCGATAACGATGCGGTCCAGGTCAGGTTTTCCTCCCGGATAGATCTTAAATATTGGCGGCCGCCTTTGCTGAACCCAACTCGCAGCCATCTGGAGCGAATCGAGCTCGCCCCTGGCCACCAGTCAGGTTTGGAAACTTGAATTACCTTGCCGATGTCGCGGAGACTCAATCTTCAGCAGATTCGAGCCCATGTCGGGTGTGCCACACGATCCGGCGACCACGATGTAGCTCTGCCGTCGGACGGTGTTGAAATCACGCCGACAACCCTCCGGCCTTCAATCCGGGCGGACGCGCCATCGAAGGCAGGCGGATGGGCCCGCCTTGGAGGCTGCGCCCTCAGTGGCGATAGAGCCGAATACTGACCTTACCCCTCACGAGAACCATGATGCCGAACCGCTGGACTCGTCTCCGGCCACGGACTCCGAACCGCCTGCGCCCATGCCTATCGAATCCGATTGGGCGCCGATCATGGAGTTCACCTCCGTGGATATGTTTCAGCACTCGCCCTCCGGTGATGTACTAAACTCGTTAATGTCTCTCTCCCTGTCAGGAGAACCTTGGCCGAACTATGTTCGGCTAGAATGAGATCACGGATGTGAAGAAATTCACCCCACCACCACCCACTTAGTAGCCACTTGGCGATGATTTATCCAACATGCCGACTTCGACTCCGAAGACATCGATGGTATGGACAAGCGATCACGAGGCGAGCAGGAACCACAGCTAACAGGCGTTGGGCGCCACTTCATCACATGACATATACATGGTGGATACACCCAAAGAAAATGATGCGAGGAAAGGAAAGGTGCAGCGAAAGATAGCTCCCTCGAGAAGCAATCAAAGTGGCGCCGTGGCTACCGCTCAAATCCATACTCGGCAAAAACAGCTATAACAGCGCAAGAAAAAATAATACCACGGCCGACTACGGAGAAGCGGCGACCAAATAGACCCAGCGATAGAGGAGGGTGAGCCAGCCGGACGACGAACAAAATGCAGACGCTGACCGAACTGCAGCGGACGCCCGGCGTCAAGCTAATCAACAGTTTCGGAGGAGAGAACAGTCGGATGGCGATGAACACATCATCCGGGAAGGCAGCTGGAGCAAGAGAACCTCCATAGAAGGCATAAGCCACTGCGAGAGTGCGAAGAAGCAAAAGCAAAGTCTCAAGGCCGCCGAGAACACACTCAGCGATGGATGGAACAAGGTGCTCGTCTGGCGAAAAGTATGGTGGCGATCGCCACACGAAACTACAGCGAAAGCTGCTACCTAGAATTCGACGATGAGGGCCTTAGTGCCCCCACAGCCAAAAAATAAAACTGTCGACCAGTCGGATCGACGACCTCGTGGCCGCGATAGAGCAGCCCGAGGCCGCACATAAGTCAGTACATGACTCACGCGAGGACTCACGTCAAAGGACCGGCGCAACTAGATCCATCTACGGATCGAGGAAATGTGCTTTAGCAATCAACCAAAACCAAATATCACAACCATCCAAACACCATGGTGCAGCTAAATACAGGGGTGCCGCACACCCCCTGTGTTTCACCGATGAGGTATTAGACCATGAATTTCCAGAAGGATTCAAACTAGTGAACATAGAGGCGTATGACGGGACAACAGACCGGGGTGCTGGATTGAGACTTCATCCTCCATATTCATATGGCTCGTGGAGCGATCTCCATGCCATCAAATACTTGCCCTCAAGCTCAAAGGACCAGCTCGGCCTTGGCCAAAAAGCCTCCCAAAACTCCATGGAAGTTGGGAGGAGCTCGAGATGCTTTTGGGCTAATCTTCAAGGGACTTATGTCCGACATCCGGATCTGAGGCGATTTGAGTCATATAATTCAACAACCGGAGAGTCAGCCCGAAAGCTTTGGAACAGGTTTCTCACTAAGAAGAACCAAATTGTCGACTATCCGGACATTTGAAGCCTTAGCAGCTTTCAAGCACGCGTCTGAGGCAGATAAACTTGCAGACACCTCGGCCAAGAAAAACCAAGAACAATGGCAGCCCTAACAAGCCTTATGACACCTGCTTTTCTAGCGGCGAGGACAGCTAGTTTGCGAAGCAGCACCAGCGACCCCACATCGAAGTCGGGATGGCAATGGAAAACCACGACCACAGTAAAACAAGCGCGGAACAAAAGACAGCCAGATAACACGGCGATGCAGCCGGATCAGGGGCTCTTGACCGGTCGCGGAAAAAAGCCCTTTAAAACAACAGAGATGGACCGACCAGCCTAAACAAGATTCTAGACAAACTATATCAGGATCCATGGCACCTGATAAACTGCAAATCATACCCACGAGAGAATGGTGGGTCTTCAAGCGGTGGCAAGCTAAATGCTAAACACAAGGGAGGACACACCGAGTGAAAGGCAGTATGAGCCTACTTGACAAAACCTTTGGGGACAAACAAAATTCCCACGGAAGTCGGGGCGATAAGCGTGATCCACGTGACAAGAGGAGAAACAAATATGTACTCTGAAATACACAAGCCGTGAGAGACCGTCACCCCACAGTTCTACCCTGTGTTAAACCTGCCGGTCACTTTTGATCGCGAGGATCACCTAATAAGCATCCGGCATGAAGGATCGGCCGTAGTCTTTGGACCCAATAATAGCGGATACCATCTCACGAGTCCTTATGGACGGTGGCAGTGAATCCAAATCTGATATATCGGGACACCATCGCAAAATGGGGATAAACCCAACAAAAATCAGCCACATTAATACTACCTTCAAGGGAGTAATATTGAAACCTGAAGGTTAAGCTGCGGGCTCTCTAATACTAGAGGTTGTGTTGGCTGGCCCAACAACACGAATCGAAAAGTTAACCTTGACATTGCTCCATTCGAAGTGGCTATCAAGCACTACTCGGACGAGTGGCTTTCGCTTGTTTTAATGCAATACTGCATTACGCTTTTCTTAAGCTTGAAATTCCCGGTCCACGTGGCATCATCATAGTACATGGAAATGTTGAGCGCTCCTCGCGAGCAGAAGAACGTACCGCTGCTTTAACAGCCGAACACTAGACGGCCTCACCACCAGAACAGATGACCGGTCGTTAAGACCACGAACACGTTTAGACGAGTCTGGCTAATCATTGGATAGAGATTGGTTTGATGGATTTATACCCTTGTGAGCGGTACGGGGGCTTCTCAAGCGTAGTTCGGCTCAACTTTACCCATCTTAACTTTAAAATGGTTTATTTATAATAGCCAATTTGTTGCGACAACTTTCAACTAAGTTCCTCTCTTTTACGGATGACAATCGTACTACACCGTCGAGGATATGGCTGCGCGGAGAACGGTAGCGAGGCGTTGCATCGAGGACCTCGTAAACCTTCTTTCTTGTCTTTTGTTGTTCACATCCTCGGATTCTCAATACAACCAAGAAGGATCTGGCGTTCTTAGCATGTAGCCCGCGTCGAATATTTATCATACCGGACACTAGGGGCTCATTATCTAAGGGCATCATTTAGCCGGTATATATCTCAAAGACCGAATACCTTAAAGGGTGTTCAGCGTCATAAGTTTGGCCTTATATGCATCAGCTCGAATCATGTCTTTGGTCAAATGTTGGGTTTGCCCGGCTCCTGTGTTTGCTACCTTACGTTCCGCTCTATCGGCTAAAGGCAGCACCGGAGAACTCTTGTGATTGTGCCTGGTGGTTGGTAGGACGGCACCTCGATGAAAGCTGGCCGTGTCATGATAAAGCATGAGACTGGTCAACCACTCTATGACCCTAACGGAATCTTTAGGATTCCTCCGCATTAACAAAGGTGGTTTCTCGGCCGGGCATGTCTACAGCATACGTGTTGGGATGGTAGCGGAGCCACCGGAGGGCTATATAGTAGCCCCACTATCAAACTCCTATGGCTAAGTGGAAGTGTTAAAGCAATATAGTCCGGTTGCCTCGTTCGCTGCTCTATCACCTCCTTAATGGACCATGACGTTGGATCAAGTGTGAACACGCGTCTTCTGCGAACATCCCCGCATTATATGCGTGGGGGCTGAAGCCGACGACTGCAAACTTTCAGGTTATATAGATATATAAATAAACAGCCGCACAGGAGGCATCATCATACTTTTAGGCAAAAGTATAAAAATAGCCTTTACAATTTAGTAAAACATTGTTTTTCAATGGGAATACATGTCACTAGAACATAATATTCTTCGAGCACTGAGCTTCTATTGAGCGAGCACCTTCAATGACTTCATCAAAGTGGTGCTTTCGGCAGCTACTAAACTAACCTGGCGAACTCGAGTTACAATTGTGGTGGCTTCCATCTACGCTTGGCAAGCTCCATCCGCGCACCCTCGATGCCGCCGACCTCTTCATAGCATCGATCGCGGCGACACAGTACCAAGGAATTGCTGCACAAACTAAAATAACTGTTCGGCCTTGGCCCTTTCGTATAGATAATCCTAGCAGACCTCATGGCGAGCCGGACAACCTATGGGCTCGGCCCATTAGTCCATCCGGCTCATTCAAAGGAAGCGGGCCAGCTGGAACGTTAAATTGTGACCAGAATAGCTTTTCCCTTGGCGATCTTTTGATCTTTGAAGTATTCGGCCGCATCGGCGGCACTGCTGCCAAATCAGATAAGCGTCCGCGAACTCCACAGCCGATCAGCGGGCGTCTTGAGATCAACAAACTTCATCCGCAACATAAAGGGCTTCCCGGCCGTGATATCGGCGTGGCGCAGCTCCTCCTTCATCGCTCTAATTGTAAAGGCGGCGTCCTTAGCACGCCCCCGTGGCCTTCTCCGAGTCCGTCATCTTCGCTCGATCTTCCTTTTGAGAAGCTCGTAATGGCGGCGCATCCTTCAATTCCATAGCCATCTTGGCTATTTCCTCCTTGCTTCGGCAATGAGCAGCCTTTTCGGCTCTCAGCTCCTCGACCGCCTTCAGGGCAGCCGCATCACATTTCCTGGCTTGTTCTTTGGCCTGGGCAAGTTCCACTCGAAGGGTCTCCACGGTCGTAGCTCCATCTGCGGTGCAACATATTAAAGAATCTTGGCATCATGCTCCTCTTACTACGTGCCGATCCGGAGAAATCATATACCCTGTGCCTCGTCAAGCCGCTTGTTGACAAGCACGATGTCGGCATCGGCCGCATCAAGTTGCCTCTTCATCTCGGAAAAATCACCAGTCCGGCTACCCATCGGACCTTCCGCCACCTGCATATGAGGACGGCCGGATTGTTACCTGGGACTATGATCCTCTGTTTGCCGCCATTTTCGGCTGACAACGAGTCTCGGGGCTACTATACGCACGGACACACCTTAACGTCAGCGGATCTTGACAAAAATACACACTATTTCACGTACCTCAAAACCTTTCAGCAGACTCATAAATGCTTCATGCAACCCGCTTTCGGCGGATGAAATTTTTCGGATTTCGGGTTCCGACAGACCCTTGAGGTTCGAACACTGGGGTGCGCGCGGAGATCTCGCCCTCTACCTACCTGCACCCCGCCGCCTCGCTAGGATCTAAGCTATGAAAAAAACAGCACAAGAGACACAGGGTTTATACTAGTTCGGGCCACCATTGTGGTGTAATACCCTACTCTAGTTTGTGGTGTGGTGGATTGCCTATTGGGCCGATGGTGATGAACAATACAAGGAAGAACAACCTCGTGATGGTCTGTTCTTGGCTGGGGCGATGAACTGCTAGGAGGAGTTCAGTCGCCCTTCTCTCTCTCTCTCTTTCTTTCTTCTTGAGATGCTACTCAATCCGATTCTAGATGCCTGCAGTCGTTTCGGCTGCCTCTACCACAGGGGTGGCTAGTCCTATTTATAGGCAAAGGCCACAGGCCTCTTCCCAAATATTGAGTGGGAAGGCGCCAACAATTAGCCATTTTGAAGGGAACATCTGGTAAACTTATCGACTAAAGTTGGTCTCGCTTGCCAAAGGCTCAGTGGTGGCCTTTGCTTGGGCTCCACAATGACTTTCTTCTGCCGTTAGGCTGGTCTTGGTCTTGTTGCACCAAAACTGATGCCTTTGCTTGATGCTCTCGCTTTCGCTTGCTCCTTTGCACCAAAGGGAAAGGAGGACACTTCTTGGGCTTGGCGCCCCTTTGGTGCCCTTGGTCGTCATGGCTTGCGTCATGGGCACCTCGTGAGGTACCCGCCTTGATCTCTCCGCCTCCTCATGAGCCAGCTGATGAGGCCGTGCACGAGGAGGCTCAGGTCGTCCGCCCAGCAATCTGGCCCCTCGCGAGGTCTTGGGCTTGTTGATAAAGATGGGCGTCTTGGCCCCTCCTTGAACCACGCCGCCCAGGCAGCAGGAAAACAAGTCTAGGGACCCCGTTCCCAGAACGCCGACAGTAGCCCTCGGGCCCAAGGCGCGCCCGGGCTTGGCCGAGCAAAGAGGCGAAAGGGCAAGTGCGAAGCGCCGCAGGCCCTAACAGCCTGCGGCCTTGGGCACTGCGTGGCGGTTGATTGGACGCGGGTGCCCCAGCAACCACGCGAGTTGATAAAGGAACGACATCTGTCTAGGCTTTGCTTCCCTTGCTTTCTCCGGTTGCTGCTCAGATCCCCTTTCTTGCGCCTCCCCTTCCTGCCTCCAAAATCTCCAGATCTACTTCGACCGCGTGACCTTGGAAGCCATGGCGCCTCGTCAGTCCCCGACCGAAGCTTGGTACTCGTCTGCCTTGGACTCACCGAACGTGTCGGAGGCGAGCCTCGCCCGAGTGCGCCAGATGGCGGCGGCGCAGGGCATCGACGGGGCGAAGGTGTTCAAGGCCGCCTCTACCCTCCCTGAGGTCCAAGGGAGCACCTTCTATCCGCTCTTCATAAGCGCCATTACTGCCGGTTTGGTTCCTCCCTTCTCCGAGTTCTTCTTCGCTGTCCTTCGCCATTACAAGCTGCAAGCTCTGCATCTCCATCCCAACTCCGTCCTTCTTCTGGCAATCTTCGCCTATTACTGCGAGGCTCACGTAGGGGTGCAGCCCTCAGTGGCCTTGCTGCGCCACTACTTCTCCCTCCGGACCTCTCGTGGTCCCGTCTCTGCGTCTTGTGACTTAAATCCAGCGTCACGGTAGCTCAATGCCATTTGAACCCGGGAAGAGGATTGAGGGCTTCAGGAGCAAGTGGGTCTGGTGGATGCAGGCGCATCCACCCTCGGCTGATCTTGCCCACGGAGCAACCCACGAGCTCAGCGGCCCAGGCTCGAGTGGGCTCGTGGACCCCCCCTTGTTGGTGTTGGAGAAGATGGGCCGGATCTGAGGCGGCCAACATGGCGACGGAGAAGCTGTTGGCGCGATCGCTCATTCTTGAGGGAATTCTGGAGCACCAGGTGGCTCCACTTCGACAGTACTCACTTCCGATGTGGAGGCCCCATCCGAGCCCCGCGGCCTTGGCCGACGAGGATCTGGCTGCAGTCCTCCGATCTCTGGTCGAGGCGGCGTGGCGAGGTTGGAGGTGCTCCCTCGCCTGTTCCTTGGCGACGGGGAGCAGGTAGTGGAGTCCATGCCCGTCTTCAGCGGGACGGGCCCGTGCCAGAGGCTCCCGAGGCCCGGTGGGCGTGTCCTCCGACGACTCCAGCGAAGAGGAGGAGGAAGGGGAGCGGGAAAAAGGGCCTGACTCCGAGGCGACCGACGGAGAGTCGAGGGCTCCCCTTCCCCGGCGCAAGTCCCACGTTTTCCGCCTCTCTCCGAGCGATGACGACGAGGATGATGACGAGCAAGGTGGTGGGAGCTTGCCCGCGGTCCCGAAGAAGGACAAGACCGGGCTGATCTCTCGCGGGTCTGCCCGGCCCCGAGGCGGACCGCACACGTGCCTTCCGCTCCCGAGCTTCCCGAGGCTGATCCCTGCAGCCGGCTCTCGGGCTTCAAATTTGGTCGGAGGATGCTGGAGCTCACTGGCGACGACCCGTAAGTTCTTGATTCTTGTCTTTATTTCTTGCTTTGTTACTGTGGCTTGACGTCCGCATCTTTTGGCCAGGCTGGCACCTGCGGCAAATAAGCCGAAGGGAGCTCCTGAGGTTCCGCCCGGGGCAGTGCCTCTGCCCGCGAAGGAAGGTGCCCGTGACGCACGGGCCTCTCCTGCCCGTTCGTCCTTGCGAGGCCTGGCAGAGTCGACTGGGCCGAGCTCCGCCCCCATGGCCCAAGCGACTTCCGAGGTGCCTTTGCCTGATGCCGCCACCACAGCCGTTGGGGCGCAGCAGGCTCCGCCTCAGGATGTTGTGGTCACGCTGCCGCCTTCTCCTCCTACTCCACTGACTGTTGTCTCTCCGACTCCTCCTTCCGTTCTGGATCATGCTGCTGCCGAATTGGACCGGCTGCGGCAAGATCTTCTTGGTGCCGACCCTCGCTTGGTGGCCGGGCGCTTGGAGCTGGCTTCAGGATGGATTCACTCCGACGCTTCGATTCGGGCGGCGCTGGTCCAGGCTTCGACGACTTGCGATGAGGAGAGGCAGGCCATCCTCGAGGCGAAGGCTGCTCGCAACGCTGCCTTGGGGGAGGTGGTCGACGTCCATGATCGCTGCAAAGGCGCTGGGCCTGAGACTGCAGAACTGCAAGACCAGCTCGCCAAGGAAGCCCGCCTTCGCCAAGAGCAGGAGGAAGGCATGAAAGCTCGCGAGGCGGCCGTCAAGGATCGGGAAGCCAAGCTGAAGAAGCGCCGTGACCGCCTAGGCGCGCTTGAGCAGGAGCTGGGGGCGAGGAAGGTCGAGCTGGACGACAAGGCACAGGTTCTTGCTGAGGATCGCGTGGCCTTCACGGAGATGGAGGGAAGGCTCGCTCCCTGCCGAGGAGGCTTTATGACAGCGGCCTGGAGAGCCCGCTGGCCGGCACCGAGGACGGCCCCGCTAAGCTGCTTCCCTTCCTGGTTCGCTCTTGAAGATGTCACCCTTGGCCTTGGCCCCACGGCCGAGGCCAGGCGCGTCTGTCTTCTGCTTGCCGACGCTGGTCCTCACCCCGTCTACCAGCGATCCAGCGTCGACCTCGGCGACTCTTTGGAGCCGAAGCGGTGAGCATGCTGCTGCGCCGAGGCCGTGAAGGGTCGTCTGGAGGCTCTTTGGGAAGTTCCGGCCTTGACACCAAGCGAAGCGGCGCTGCCGACCTGCTGCTCCACGAGGCGAACCCACCGTGCTGCTCCACCCGACAAGTGACTCCGTTGTGGCTCTGTCCCGCTTTTAATTCCTGCACATGTATCATGCCTCAGGAGGCGTTTAAACTTGCGTTTGGTATTGTGATAACAGTGTGGACTGTAATATTTGCTTTTAGATTCCTCGAAATTTGCGCCTTTCCTTCCTACTTGCTTGTGTTCTAAGCCGAAGAGCCCTTGCCTCTCGGCCGCCGTTATAGCTTAGGACCGAAACAGGGACGGGACCAAGGAGTGAGGGGCTACGTGACAAGTTAGGCTCTGAGTCGCGATGCTCAGGAGTCCCCTTGGCCTTCGAACAGCAAGTAGGGAGGTGAGATGTGGGTGGATCTACCGTTCTCGTCTGCGAGCCCGGCCCGCAAGATACCTCAACCGCCGTTAGCCTTCGGAACTAAGGACCGAGGGGCTACGTGACGATTAGGCTCTGAGTCACGATTCTCAGGAGTCCCCTTGACGTCAAGCGTCCTTCATACCTTGGCTCCTTTCGGGAGAGGCGTCACGACGAACCAGGCCCGGGGCTGGGCTGGTGGCGTCGCGTCTGGCATGACCTAGGCGCAGCCCGTGCACAGCCTCGCGTGGCACTCCCGAGGGGCGTTGCAGCGAGGCTGAACATCGAGCTCTGGGCTCCCGAGGTTGATGCAGCCCGGGGCCACCTCGCTTGTTTATCACCAGCGGAGCATAAGCGCTTCCGTGTGTGTACGGGCATAGCGGCTCCTCGGCATGTCGTCGGCCAGTATGAGACATGGTGCTTCCACTGGTGCGTGGGAGGCTCCCCTTGGGAGAGCCCCCAGGCGTCTGGCCCATACGACACGTGGCTGGCAGTGGGGCCAGACGAGGTGTGTCTGGGCACCGTGAGCCAGCAGGACTCACGGGGCCCTACCTCAAGCGGGTTCGCTGGCACTGGGCCTTATCTTGTGATGTGTTCCTGCAAATTTGGTTAGATGCCGGCACTCTACGTCCTCGGGTCCCGGCCCTCGAGCTAGTCTCAGCCCGCTGGTATGCCAGGTCGCGATGCCGTGGACAAGGCCAGAGGGTGAGGGCTGGAGAGCCAGTAAGAGCCCTGAGTCGCGATGCTCAGGTACCTCTTTAACGTGCAAGAGGTCGACATGGAGAAGAAGAGGTGCCGTGGACTGGCATCAAATAACAAGCATGATGGAATTGAGCATGGCCCGAAATAAGCATAAAGGATACATGCCATGGATCTGGCCCGAGCGACTTGGGGATGATGCAGCCCGAGGGACGCCCCCAACAAGGTAAGCTAACAACACGAAATAAAAGGGATACATGCCGCAGGGACGGACCCACGCGGCCTGGGAATAATGCAGCCACAGGGCGCTCCGGCTACAAATGAAACTTGAAAGATGTCACCTGATGCTGTTGAAGACGAAGGGGTGTTGGTGTAGCAGACTCGGTGGGCTGCGGAAGCCAATCCTCACGAGCCCCCAGGCCCAGAGGCCTCGGGAGGCTCCGGAAGCGCTGGTGGCTCCTCGCGGACCATCTCCATCTCCGCCAGGGCTGCGGAACGCCTGGCCTCTTGAGCCTCCATGAAGCCCCTCATGAGGCGCTGGTACGTGGCAGCCGCGTTCGGCAAGCCGTAAGGCATGCGAACGTAGTTGTGGGGTCGACCTTCGTAGCGCCCCACTCGCGAGGGCCAGAGGCACTCCTGAGAGGCGGGTCAGTTGACCCCTGGTATGTCGATGCAGACGCGCAGCCCACCATCCTCGCCTGGATGGGGAGCCACAGTGAGTGGCGGTGGTGCCCTCATGACTCTTGACTCCTGTAGCTCCTGAATGGCCTGGCTGACGAACTACTGAGGGTATGGCCCTCCTTGCCTTGCTCCTTCTTGAGGGAAATGTGCTTCGAAACACGCCTCCAAGTGGTGCCCAAGCGCCTCCCTCGTGACCTTGGCAAGGTCGGTGGCCCTCCAGGGGAGAGCCCCCCAGCCCTGCCTGAGGAGGGCACCGGGCGCGCTTTCCTATGCGATGGAAGGAGATTCCCCCTGGGCAGGCGCGGGCCCTGAGGGGCCGGGCCGGACGATGTCTTCTTCTTCTTGGGGGTGGTCTCGGAAAGCCTCCTGCTTCCGTGATCCGGGTCTTCCAGTGATGCGGCCTGAAAGGCTCGTTCCAGGGAGCACACCGCGTCTTTCTCTTCACCGGGCACCGTGATGACTCCGCCACTTCCTGGCATCTTGAGGACGTTGTAGCCGTGGTGAGTTACGTCCATGAACTTGGCCAGCGCTGGGTACCCGAGGATGGCGTTGTACGGCAGGCGAATGTGGGCGACGTCGAAGTCGATGAGCTCGGTGCGGTAGTTGTCGCGCGCCCCGAAGGTGACAGGGAGGCGAACCTGCCCAATCGAGACCGTGGAGCCGTCGGTGACTCCGGAGAAAGGCTTGGTTGGCTGGAGCTGATTGTAGGGTACTTGGAGATTGTTGAATGTTTCCACGGACAGGACGTTGAGTCCTGCCCCGCCATCGATGAGGGTCCTGGTGACTAGCATGTTGCTGATCATTGGGGAGCAAAGCATCGGGAGGACTCCGGCTGTGGCTGCGCACTTGAGCTGATCCGCTGAGCTGAACGTGATGGCGCACGCCGACCACCTGAGAGGGCGCGTGGCTTCGAGCTTGGGGAGGACTACATTCACTTCGCGGGCGAACTGCTTGAAGATGCGTTGAGAGGCTGGGGCTTGAGCTCCGCCCAGGATGCAGGCGATCGCACGTGGCTCCTGGAAGCCCCCAGCCCCCTCGTCCTGATGACGGTCCTTGTTTCTCCTTGGCTGCGGCGGCAGCGGGGGGAGGCCTGCGTTGCCTTGAGCGCGATCCTCGCGAGGCTGATCCCTCCAGTCTCCCTCGTGAGGTGGGTCTTGCCAGCGATCCTCGCGAGGACTATCGCGCCACCCTTGATGCGGGCCGCGGTCCTCCCAGCGTTCTGCGTTCCTTCCTCCTCCTCGACCGTACCCCCGGTCGCTGTGGTCGGGACGTCGGCCGATCCTCCCTTCTCGCACGGCTCGGAGCTCTTGGCATTCGTTGGTGTTGTGGGTGTGGAGGTCGTGGTACACACAGTACCGACTGCCCTTGGAAGACTCGGGCTGATCTCTGCCCGCGCTTGGTGTCTGGTTCTGCCGCGAGCACGGCAGCCCCCTTGCGCTTCACATCCTTGGCCTTGGGTTTCTTCTCTTCTGGGTCCGCGGCAGGCAACTCGAGGAGGGAGAGACACCCTTCCTCAGCCCTGGCGCACTTGGTCGCCAAGTTGAACAGCTCCAAGGAAGTGCACAGATCTTCATGCATCGCCAGCTCCTCCTTCATCTTGACGTCGCGCACGCCGTCGGAGAATGCTGAGATGATGGCCTCCTCGGTCTCCTTGGGAATCTTGACGCGTGCGTTGTTGAAGCGCTGGATGTACTTCCGCAGGGTTTCTCCTGGTTGTTGCTTGATTCGGCGCATGTCGCTCACGGTGGGTGGCCGGTCGCGAGTACCTTGGAAGTTGGCGATGAAGCGGGTGTGCATCTCGTCCCAGGAGGAGTTCGTGCACAGGCCAGGTTCAGAGCCAGTCGGGCCCGTCCTTGAGCGCCATGGGAAACCAGTTCTCCATGACCTTCTCGTCTCCGTTGGCGGCTTCGATGCCCAGCTCGTAGAGCTGGAGGAACTCCGCGGGGTCAGCCATACCGTCGTAGCGAGGAGGCAGGTCTGGCTTGAACTTGCCAGGCCACGCGACGCTGCACAGCTCGGTGGTGAAGGCACGGCAGCCTGCTGTGGCCACGGGAGGCCTTGGGTGACGAAGAGCTTGGTCTTGCGGGAGCAGGAGTGTGGTCGTGACGTGCTGGAGCGGGGAGCACTCACGCAGCTTCTTGCGGGCGAGGGACTTCTTGGCAGCTCTGCTCTTGCCGCGCTGGCGCCTGACGGAGCGGGTTCCGCCCAGGGGCCATACGCCTTGGGGCCAGGGCGCCTTCTTGAGGAGGAGGCGGCTGGGCGCCCGAGCAAATCCACCAGCGACGGCGGGTGCAGTCTGTGGGACGGACGGCGCAGGGGAGCCCACTTCGGCACGGATGAGCTCGGCGACACGGTCGAACCATTCTTCATAAACATCATCGACGGGACAGTAGCGCAGGAGCTCGTTTGCCACGATGAGCGCAGCTCGAGCCTCCATGGGTGTGCGGAGCGCGCGGGGCGAAGAACCAGCTGGTGTGAGCGAGGGAGTAGCAGTGCGGCCGTCTTGCCGCACGGACGGATGCTGGGACGACGCTTGCTGCTCGTTCCCCGCCGGGCCGGTGGCGGCGTTGACGGTAGGTGACGGGGAACGACGAGGACGCCCGCCGACAGGAGCCGTCTGGGCGACGCGGGAAGCGAGAGCGGCTGGGCGCTCGGCGCGGGCCCGACGATCGTCAGACATGGATGCGATGGTCGGAGGAGAACAGGGCGTGGAAGACGAATTTCGGCGCACCCCCTACCTGGCGCGCCAAATGTCGGATTTCGGGTTCCGGCAGACCCTTGAGGTTCGAACACTGGGGTGCGCGCGGAGATCTCGCCCTCTACCTACCTGCACCCCGCCGCCTCGCTAGGATCTAAGCTATGAAAAGAACATCACAAGAGACACCGGGTTTATACTAGTTCGGGCCACCATTATGGTGTAATACCCTACTCTAGTTTGTGGTGTGGTGGATTGCTTCTTGGGCTGATGATGATGAACAATACAAGGAAGAACAGCTTCGCGATGGTCTGTTCTTGGCTGGGGCGATGAACTGCTAGGAGGAGTTCAGTCGCCCTTCTCTCTCTCTTTCTTTCTTCTTGAGATGCTACTCAATCCGATTCTAGATGCCTCTGAGTCGTTTCTGGCTGCCTCTACCCTGGGGGTGGCTAGTCCTATTTATAGGCAAAGGCCCTGGGCCTCTTCCCAAATATTGAGCGGGAAGGGCGCCAACAATTGGCCATTTTGAAGGGGAACATCTGGTACACTTATCCTGACTAAAGTTGGTCCTCGCCTGCCAAAGGCTCTGGTGGTGACGCCTTCTTGGGCTCCACAATGACTTCCTTCCTGCCGTTGGGCTGGTCTTGGTCTTGTTGCACCGAAATGGATGCCTTTGCGTGATGCTCTCGCCTGTTGTCGGTGTCAAAACCGGCGGATCTCGGGTAGGGGGTCCCGAACTGTGTGTCTAGGCGGATGGTAACAGGAGACAAGGGACACGATGTTTTTACCCAGGTTCGGGGCCTCTCGATGGAGGTAATACCCTACTCCTGCTTGATTAATATTGTTGATATGGGTAGTACAAGAGTAGATCTACCACGAGATCAAGGAGGCTAAACCCTAGAAGCTAGCCTATGGTATGATTGTTGTTCGGCCCTACGGACTAAAACCCTCCGGTTTATATAGACACCGATAGGGTTAGGGTTACAGTAGTCGGTTACAATGGTAGGAGATCTACATATCCGTATCGCCAAGCTTGCCTTCCACGCCAAGGAAAGTCCCATCCGGACAGGGGACGAAGTCTTCAATCCTGTATCTTCATAGTCTTGGAGTCCGCCAAAGATGATAGTTCGCTATCCGCGACACCCCTAGTCCAGGACTCCTCGGTAGCCCTCGAACCAGGCTTCAATGACGACGAGTCCGCGCCATATTGTCTTCGCATTGCAAGGCGGGTTCCTCCTTGAATACTTCATAGAAGGTTTTGAACACCAGGATAGTGTCCGCTCTGCGAACAAGTTCCACATACCACCGTAGAGAGAATAACTTTGCATGATCTGCACGTATTCCGCGGCGTGACATCACACCACGGCCAGGCCTTTTATATGAATCGTTTTCTTTGCTCCACCTCGGTAGCGTTTAGCGAGGCAGTTTCCGCACGCCTTATCAAAGCATAGATCGTGCCCCCTTATTCTGGGATTCTCATCAATACGGGCATGCGTAACCCATCCGCGCCCTTGATTACGGCGCTTGGGAGATAAGCGAGTTTTACCAGGCTGGCGGGGGACGATAGCGTCCGTCCATATAAGGATAAGGATCCACCTTTTCGCCACGCCTTCTTCCTCCTTTGATCATCCATTTTCAAGACTCGAGCTCCAGCGCCCAAGTCCGCACACCCACCTCAACCTTCTCCAACTATGTCCGGAGCAGGAGGCAGGTGGATGGCCTCCTCCGTCACGGAGGGCACATCACAAAGCTGCGGAGGCGGATACTTGTCCGCGACATCGCGTGTCGGCTCCCCAACAAGGGGCAGCTCACTCCAACCCCAGTGCCCCATGAGAGGTGGTGTTTCTCCCCACTTCCTCCATGGACTAGGTTTTCCACTTCACCCATTTGTCCGGGGCTCATGTTCTACTACGGCCTGGACTTCCATGATCCGGCCCCAATTTCATCCTCAATATCTCGACGTTTATCGTCGTGTGCGCAGGCCTTCTCTGCATCCAACCCCACGGTTTGTGGTTGAAGACCTTTAGTGTCAAGTCAAGATAGTGAGCGCCCAACAGCGGAGTGCTTGGGCGCCATGGCGAGCAGGATGCCCAATGTTACGTGGCTCGAGGGCTCCTTCGTGGAGACAGAAGGGGTGGCAATCGGGGTGGTTCTACATCACCGAGCCGCATGACTCCAAATGGGCGGCGGCCCCGATTCAGATCTGGCTCTCCGCACGGCTCACATCATGGAAAGAGACGGCCTGACGTGCGGTGATTCGGAAGAGCTGACGGACTCAAACACATGTCTGAAACACAGTGAACAAGAAGCTTAAGCTTGTCAACGTAGTCCAGGTTATGCTCATCCGCCGGATTCTCCCATGCCAGCAACGGGCCTTCAATTTGTGGGAGTTCGATCCGGCACAACACCAGACCTTGAGCGGCTCTTGACACTACGTACAAAGATGCCCGAGGTGCTGTTCAAGGCGCGAAGCCCCGCATCCGCCATCAAGATCGCGGATTCAGCTCGCAACATCAAGCCAGCGAGGTAAGTTATTTTACCCTTTACGGGACTCTTTTTTCATAAATTGACTCTATGTGGGATCTAAAACTCCCTAACCTTTGAAAGGACTGGCTCAAGACGTCCGGACAGATTAAATGTCGGCTCCTTTGCCAGAAGACCCAGCGGACGCCCGATTGACGGGGCTGCTGGCTCCGGTACCCCATGTGGTGCCGGAGAAGAAGGCCAAGAAGGAGGCCACGGGAACTCGAAGGAGCTCCTGACGCCAAGTGCTGTCAGATTCTGAAGCAGAATCTTCTCCTGAGAACGAGGAGGAGGAAAAAGAAGCCTCTCCCCCAGCGGGGAGAGAGAAGAAAAGGAAGGTCGCCCCAACTGGGGGGGCCGGAGGGTCCAAGAAGGGAAGGACCCTTTCTCCGGACTTCTCCACCAACATCGACAACGACGAGGAGGAGTGGCCGACAAGGGCCAAGCCTCTGGCGAGATCGTAAGTGTCCGGATACCCATGGCTTTGTCATTGCATAGTGTTCTCTAATGCCGAACAATCATGCAGCCCGCCCAAGGGCGAGCTCGCCGCTTCGTCGAGCGGGTCCCTGAGTTCGTCGGAAATGGAGAGTACGTCATTTCCGACCGCCTCCTCGCCTCACGCTGCGGACGACGCCGAGGTGGGGCCCCAAGGAGGGCCTGGTCAAGAGGAGGTGGCGCAGGAGGCGCCGCAAGGCAACCTCCCGGACTCCAGGCGTGTGGGGGGCGAGACCCCCAAGGGCTCTAATCCTGACCCTCGTCCGGACTCCATACCGGAACCTTCAGCGGTTCTGGAGTCCGGCCCGCCCCTGTCCGGCAAAGAGACGGAACGGCCATGGAATGCGAATCTCCTCCGAAGATTTTACAATTGATGCAGTATGTACCACGCTACCCTTTGTGTTTAAAGTACCAAGACTCCGGGCCCCCCGAGACGAGCTCTGGGACTGCCGTCTTTTGTTATCTGTATGATAAGAATTATGTCTTTGAGTATGTTACTCTTTGTTATGCTATTCGGCACCGGGCTCGACTAGTCGGCCCGGGGACTCGCCGCCCTTTGGCTATGAAATGCTTCCTGCAGTCAGACAAGTGACGTGCGGTGCCTAAGCCATCTCCTGCCAAGAAGCCGCAGCTTGCAGAGCGACTGTTTGGTGGGCAGGAGTAAGGAAGAACGGGTGCCCACAGGAAAAAATGGCTAAGGACCCAAAGCATAAACATAGTTTAAATCGGCTTCCAGCCCGTTTCTTAAAACCGACTCCTAAGTAGTCGGCTTGCCGCTTTCTACCCAATTTGCTTAACGACTCTAAAAAATGGCCAAGTACTTGCCTTCTCAAAAGTAGCCAAGCACTTGACCTAGACGGCAGTCCACAAAGCGGTTGCCCGATGGGCAAGGCAGCGTCTAAGGGAAGGCGGCAAAGGAAAAAGCCACAAGAGCAATAAGCAAGGAAAGATAAAATATAATAATATTTACACAAGCTTAGGCCCTTGGCCGGATCTTCGGACAGAGGTTCAGAATACACCCTGCGGGTGGAATTGTGCAAATTAAGAAGTTCTTTTAAAAGACTAGCAAACAGATAAAATAAAGGCAAGGCAGCGGCCTAAGAAGCAGCAGATGGGGTTGGAAGGCCGGAGGAGGCGGCGGCGTCAGGCGCCGGGGCGACCGGCTAGGCGGTCTCGGCTTGATCGTCTCCGGCGGCAGCCGGCCCAGACGGGCGTGGCTCGTTGCTGGAGGCGCGTTCGAGCTGAGGCTAGTTGCCCGCTCCGTCTTCTGGCGCCTCCGTGTTGTCTCCATCCTCCGCCTCGTCTTCATCCTCGGCGCTGGAATCGATCACCTCCGTCGAGTCCTCGTCGTAGTCCGGGTTCATCCCGAACCACTCCGGCGGTGCCTCCCCACCGTCTTCAGCCCGCTCAGGGACGAAGACGCTGGTGTCCGTGTAGTCAGCAATCGCCGCCGCGACGCCGACGAGGCGTCCTCCGCGCCAGCAGCTCAGCTGGGCCTCGACCGAACGCGCCAGCCGGTCAGATCTAGCCTCGATACCACGCTTGATTTAACTCTGTGGCTCGGCGAGCTCCAGCCTGAGCCGCGGAACCCTTCTAGGCCTCAAGACGGCCAGCCGCGACCTCCAGCCAGTCGGCGGTCTGGCTGGGAGTGCGCAGAACCGGCATGTCCAACCACAGAGCAGCGATCGCCTGGGCGCCAACACGCTGAAGACGGTGCAGCATCCGATGGGCCGGCCGCAGACGAGCTTCAAAGCTCAGGAGCTGCTCGTCAAGGGTCCGGGGGGCGTTGGCTGCGATCTCAGCACCACCCGCCCTTCGCGCCTCGCGATCAGCCTCGATGGCTTGATTGGCCGCCTGCGTATGACCGGGGAAGAAGTCTGCCAAGAAGAAGAAGAAGCAAGTCAGAAAAATAGGAGTCGGCCTGACCCATAGTCGGCGACCCAAAAGAAAAAGTAAAAGCGAACTCACCATCGACGATATCCTCGATTTCGTGGAAGCCGGAGGTCAGCAGCGCTTCCCTGTCGGTCCAGGAGGAGCGCTCGCTCTCAAATTCGGCTAGGAGAGCGGCCTCTTTCTTCTCCACCTCGTCCTGCGCTGCCTTGAGCAGCTCCCTCTGCTCCGCCAGCTGCGTAGCCAGCAGGTCGCGCTCTGCGTCGAGCTTGCCGCACTCCTCCTCTTTGGCGCGCAAAGCGGTGTCGGCCTTATCCAGCTGCTGCCGAAGAGTGGTGCTGGCCTCTGAAGAATAAAGAGAAGAAGGACGCGAAGTCGTCAGCTAAGAAGGTCGCTAGGAAGATCCGGCCCGACTACGCAGCAGTCGGCCTGAATCTCGGGGACTACAGCCCGCGGGTGCGCCAGCGCGCCCCCGCGAAGAAGAAAACTCACCTTGGCTCCTCGCCAAGTCGGCAGTCCACTTGCCTAGCTCCTCAACGTTGCGGTTGAAGGCAGTGGCGCGGAGGTTGTGATATTCCTACAACAAGAATCCCAGACAAAGGTAAAGACTTGGAAGTAAGCAAATAAGAGTTCCGAGCCGCCTGCTCAGCAGCCGGCCTGAAACTCGGGGACTACACCCAGTGGGTGCGCTGGCGCGCCCCCACAGAGAAGAGCAAGAAAAAGTTCAAAAAAGAAACATACCTGCATGGCGGATCGCGATGCCAGGTGCGCCTTGGTCAGGTTCTGGATGGCGTCGCCCTCAGCTCGCAGCTTCGCTGGGACGCCCGAGCGCCGTGTGTTCGGGCCGTGCCGCCTCTCGCACCACCCAATGGGCGTGGCGCTTGTCGCCTGCGTCGAGAATGGCCGAGCTGGCGCGCCGGTCTCAAAGGCGCGCGCCAAGTCACCTTCTCAAGACGGCGTCGCGCTGGCGAGGCGACTTGAAGAAGCAGCTGCGCCACGGCCTCGTCGTCGGTCGACGGTACAGACGGGTCCGCCGGCTGTTTGCCTCGCGCGCTCTCGGACTGCGGCGGAGGCGGCGGAGGTGGCGCGGCCATGCCCGCTAAGGAGGCCTCGCCGCCTTCCTTCTCTGCGACGGGGACCTCACCGCCGACTCCCTCCGACTGCCCCGTGAACTCCGGCGGCGGTGGCGCAGAGCTCAACGGGGTGACGAACAGCGCCGACTGGAGACGCGCGGCCTCCTCGGCTCGCCTCTTGGCTGCAGCGGCAGTTTCGATCTCCTCCAGCTTCTTCTGGGCGGAAGCCGCCGCCTTCTCAGCCTCCGCCTTCCCTAGACGGGCGGCCTCCTCCTCGTCGCGCTTCTCCTGCGCATTCCGCTCCGTCGCCTCCCAGAGGGCGGCCGCAGGGTTAACCCGCCGAGTATTGGCAGACATCTCCGCCGACCCCATGACGGAGGCGGCGGCGACCCTCTCCATGGTGAGGGGAGCCCTGATGAGAAAGAGATATGTGAAGACTTGGACAAGACGGACCAGAAGAAAACAAGACAAAATAAAAAGTACTTACGCAGAGACCTGCGGTGGCTTCTTCACTTCCTTGCGGAAGGTTAGCCTTGACCGCCTCTTCGCTGAGTCGCGCGGCCGTTCCCAATTTATTGGCCCGGCCGCTGGCGACTCGGCCCGACCAGCGCTTATTTGCGCCGCCCGACTACCAAGGCGGCGGAGGAACTCGCGCTGGATGGCCTTTTCGCTGGCGGCGGTGGCGACTTCCTTCTCGCCGTCGTCGTCGATCCGATCGGCGAAGGTTGCCAAGGCCTGAAGTCGTCGGCCCTCCTCCTCCTCGGCATCGGTCTCCATCGCCGCCACGCCCAAGTCGGGTCGTCGGCGTCGCTCTCCGCCAGTCGGGACGATTCACGAGCCGCCCCACGGCGCCGCCGAGGGCTGCATGAGGGGATTCTGAATCGGAAAGATCAAGGAAAATTAGAGCCGAATTCGGCTGAAGAAGGAAACAGAGAAGTAAGAGACGACTTACCACAGGCGGGGGGGTTGGCGCAGCAGTATGGCTCCTTGCCGAACTGCCATTCCTCCGTGAGGCCGCGATTCGCCGGGAAGTTCACCGTGTCCACCACCTCCGCGTGGGGCATGTCTTTGGAGCACACCGGTGGGGTCCGGCGCCGCTCATCACAGATCAGATGAGGTCGGCCTTGAAGAGGGAGGACTCGACGCGCCACGAAGGCGGCCAGCAAGTCTGCCCCAGTCAGGCCCTCCGTCTGCGTCATCACACGGAGCCGCGCGACGGCGGCGTTGCCGGCGGGAGTCAGCGTCCGTGCCCGATGGGACCAGCTGGGGGGTCGCCCCGCCAACTCGCCGGCCACGTAAGGCGGCAAGTTGAACCAATCGCCCTCGGTGGCGACGTTCTTGACGCAGAAGTACGTGCGCTGCCACATCTTCACCGACTTGATGAGGGGGATGGCAGGGAAAGGGTTCTCTGGCACCGGCCTCCTCATGGCGATGAACGTGCCGCACAGAGCCGACACGTGAGCGACGTGGGTTCCGAGCTTGGCTTGGAAGAATTCCCCCCACAGGTCGATGGTGAGGAGAACGCCAAGAAAGCCCTCGCATAAGGATGCGAAGGCGGCCAGCAGCACCACCATGTTTGGAGTGAGGTGGTGCGGCTGGAGCCCGAAGAACTCCAGGAACGCGCGGAAGAAGCCGCTCGCCGGCAGCCCTAGCCCGCGCATGAGGTGCGAGCGGAATATGACCCGCTCGCCCTCCTCCGGCGCCGGCGTGATTTCGCCCTCCGGCGCGGTGCGGGTCCGCACTAGGTGGCTGCCGGGATGCGGCGCGTTTGGCGGAGGAACTCGATGATGTCGTCGTCGATAATGGAGCCATCCCACACGCCGGAGCGCGCGGTGGGAGGCGCAGTGGCGGAGGAGGAGCTCATCTCCGCGGCACGGCGGAGCGAGGTTCGGCGCGGCGGAGCAAGGAGGAAGATGAAGCAAGGAAGGAGACGAAGCAAGAAGCAAGAGGAAGCAGGGGAGAGTGGGTGCACGTGCATCGTCGCCCCCCTCTCCCAGCCTACTTATAGGGGCCTAGGCTGAGAAGCCGAGGGGGCGGGCGTGGGATTAACTGCGCCCACGTCCCCACGCCCCCACGATTTAATCCACGACGTTACTGCGCGCAGTAACGGCGTGGGGAGCCCAACCGCCCGCGCGACCGCAGCGGATCCGCCCGTGCGCCAAGGTGCGGTAGTGGCGGGCCCCGCTTGAAGGGCCTGTCTAGTCGCGCGCGTGGGCTGGCAGACTGGCCCTGCCGCGTGGCGTCACGTGGCGGGCCCGCAACGGGCAGCTGCCTGGAAGCTTATCAGGCACGCCGCTCGGACCCCACCACGACCTTCGAAGCCTTAGAGGAGCAAGACGGCCTCCTGCAAGGCCGACTCCAGCTAGTCGGCTCAAGATAAAGACGGCAAGACCAAGCCCAGATTCTTCCACTAAAGGGATGAAACTGTTGAGGCTCCTCGACATGTCGCCCTCGGCGCCTCACCAGCTTCGGGGACTACTGTCAGAGTAATGGGCCACGGGTAGGCGAACCCGAGACCCAGGACCTTTCAAAATATCGGGGCAGGCTGCGCCCCTCGAGACCCCAAGACGAAGAGCCGCCTTCTGAGAGTCGGCGACGGAGTCGCCGACTGCCCCTCCCAGCCGAGTCCCAGAGACGGCCTCAAGACAAGCCGGCTCCAAGCTAGCGACTTCCGATGAAGCCGGCTACAGGGAGTCGGCCCGCGACTCCATCCACGTCCTGCATGAGCGACCACGAGCGGGATGGGATAAAGCCGCCATGCGGCCCGCCCCTGCCCCGCCAGAAAAAGCTGGCATGGCTACTGTGGCGCCGCATCGACGGAGATCTCCGTCCGTGGCATCAGTAGCCACGCTGACCTCAGCGTCGACCCGTGGGCAGATTCCTGCACCCACGATGGCCTGCCTGTATGACCCGAAGACGGCGGGATTTACTTTGTCGGCGGAGTCTGAAGACGGCGAGCGCCCTAAAGACGGACCCGTGGAGTCGGCCTCGAGAGTCGGCGGCCTTCCGGGCTCAAGCGCCATTAACTAGACAAGGCAGGAATGGCAACAGTGATCGCCGCCAGCGGCGGCACTGCTGCCATGACCCCACAACCAAGCGTCATTAGAAGTCTTGATTCTGAGAATCTGCAGCCGGCAAGATTACCACAAGTGACGACGGGCTGTCGGCCCCATGTTGGACCATCGGCGGGGCCCACTAGTCGGCGGGCCCTGTGAGTCGGCGGAGAAGACGGCGACTTAAGAGATCGACGGCTGGGACTGCGCCACCAGTTACCATTGTACCCCAGGGTAGGCCTATATAAACCCCCTGGGCACCCATGCAAAGGGTTGGAACCCAGTAGTTTGGCACACACACATAGAGGGAAGAGAAGAGCTAGCCGTGCCCTTCTCCTTCCTCACCCCGAACAGCTCAAGGAGCAATCTTGTATTCACCTTGCCATAGTGATCATGTGGAGACCCATGCAGAGCAGCAAGAGGGGTGTTATCTCTCGGAGAGCCCGAAGCTGGGTAAGATTCGCGGCGTGCATGTCTTCGCCTCATCCTGTTTCGAGCACCGCGACGCTCTACTCGCCTCCATGATAAGCCACCCTTTGGCATATGTCGCACCCAACCCCGACAGCCGCTTAGAGCAAGGAACCTGCATTGTCCGCCAAGGCGTGGATAGCGCCCGAACTCGGTCTTCAATACTAGGGGCTTCACGAAATTTAAAATTATAGAATTCTATGGCTAAGTGAGAGTGTTCAAGCATTATAAGTCCGGTTGCCTTGTTCGCTATGCTGAACGCCTCCTCGATGGACCCAAGAATGGGAACAAGAGCGCTCAAGTTTATCTGAACACCCCAAAGACTGTGGCATGGGGGCTGAAATAACGACTTGCCATCTCTCAAATTTGATAAACGGCCGCCTGAGAAGGTAATATTTTAAATTAACAAGCGTTGCTTAGTGCATATGAACAAGTTTTCAGCGTACAGGATAACAAATGCGAGTCTATTCAAAAATTACATCTTTGGAGCACTCATCCGCTATACGGCGGGCACCCTTCAGGAGGCCCCCATAGTACATTTTGGGTGTGCGATGCTCCTTGCCCTTCGGTGGCCCGTCCATCACAAGCTTCTCCGCAACCAGCTTGCCCCAGTGCACTTTAGCACGGGTAAGGGCCCGACGGGCACCTTCAATGCAGACGGAGCGCTTGATGACTTCAATCCGTGGACAGGCGTCCACCAGCCGCCGCACTAGCCCAAAGTAGCTCCCACGCATGGCTTCCAATGGCCATAGCCGAACTATGAGGCCCCTCATGGCCTGTTCGGCGACCTTGTGGAGCTCGACCAGCTGCTTCAGCTGGTCGCTTAGGGGCACCGGATGTCCGCCTCAGCATATTGAGACCAGAACACCTTCTCCGTCGAGCTCCCTTCCTTGGCGCGGTAGAATGCGGCAGCATCAGACACACTACGGGGCAGATCTGCGAATGCTCCTGGAGAGCTCTGAATCCGGGTAAGTAATAGGTAATTCAGTTTTACATTCTTGCTCTGCATAAAGATTGCCTTACCCGCCGCGATCTTCTTTATTGCCTCAATCTTCTGGAGGGCTTTTTGGGCCTCTGCCTTAGCAGCTTTGGCACTCTCAAGAGCCAAGGCAAGCTCGGACTCCCGGGTCTTCGAGTCACGCTCCAAACCCTCTTGTTTTTCCACGAGAGCCTGGAGCTCTTGCCGTACCTCCGCCAGCTGCGCCTCCCCCTTCTCTCGCTTGGTGCGCTCCGCAGCCGCCTTGTTTTCGGCCGCGGACACTGCCTCCTTCAGGGTCGCCACCTCGCTCGTGGCCCCTGTAGTACCCATGTTACTCCTATTATTTTTTGCAACCGAAACCTTTCTATAAGGTATTTCTTTAATAAGGTATTACTTACCTTCCTTGTCCTCGAGCTGCTTCTTGGCAAGGCCGAGTTCGTTCTCGGACCGCTCGAGGCTCTGCTTCAATGCATCGACCTCCGCAGTCAAGACTGGCAGAGGTCAAGCAGCGCAGCCTGCATTCCCATATTGACATACTTATGTTAGACTCCTCGTATATCTTTTTAGATCCTTAGTCCGCTTTTCTTTCCAACACCGAACTAAGCATCGAGGGCTACTGTCTATGCGGTAATATTTTTACATATTCTAAACTTACCTCAAAGCACGTTAGAAGGCTGGTACAGGCTTCAGTCAGCCCGCTCTTGGCGGATGAACTTCTGGATCACCACACTCATAACAAAGGCGGTGCTCCTCCTCGATGGAAGCGCTGTTAAGCGCCTCCAGTAAGCTATCCGGTGCCTCTGTTTGGACGGAGGACACCGGCATCTTACCCTTCCTACGAAGGGACCGCTTGCCGGACTCCAGAACCGCTGAAGGTTCCGGTATGGAGTCCGGACGATGGTAGGGCTTAGAGCCCCTGGGGGTCTCGCCCCCACACGCTTGGAGTCCGGGAGGTTGCCTTGCGGCGCCTCCTGCGCCACCTCCTCTTGACCAGGCCCCCTTGGGGCCCCACTGTCACGCCCAATATGCGACCCTATCCAAAAGGAACTCGACGGTCCCACCAAGGATAGACCCGCATATTGAGACGCTTTTGCAAGGTGGATATCATTACATCAACATTACATAATAGTGGGGATACATACATAAGGCACAAATGCCACAAGAATACATCAACATCATATACAAAAGAACAACATCCGACTACGGATGAAACATAAACAGAAACTCAAACGACATCCACCCTGCTAGCCAGGCTGCCGACCGAACCTATCCCCGATCAAGAAGCGTAAGAAGAACTCAAGATAGGCAAGCATCGCTCTCGCGTCATGGTCATCGCAAACCTGTACCTGCAACTGTTGGTGTAGTAATCTGTGAGCCACGAGGACTCAGCAATCCCATTACCATGGGTATCAAGACTAGCAAAGCTTAATGGGAAAGGAAGGGTAAAGTGGTGAGGTTGCAGCAGCGACTAAGCATATATGGTGGCTAACATACATAAATGAGAGCGAGAAGAGTAACAAAGGAACGGTCGTCAACTAGTAATGATCAAGAAGTGATCCTGAACTCCTACTTACGCCGACATAACCCAAGAAACCGTGTTCTCCTCTCGATCAACCCCGAAAAGAGACACTCACGGTTACGCTTTACGGTTGGTGTATTTTAGAAGAGTTTGCTTCAAGTTTACTACAACCGAATATTAACAAATTCCCATCTGCCACATAACATGGCACGGCTCTCGAAAGTTTATACCTGCAGGGTGTCCCAAGTTAGCCCATGATAAGCTCTCGCGATCAACGAAGGATATTCCTTCTCCCGGAAGACCCGATCAGTCTCGGAATCCGGCTACAAGACATTTCGACAGACAATAAAACAAGACCAGCAAAGCCGCCGATGCACCGACAATCCCGATAGGAGCTGCACATATCTCGTTCTCAGGGCAACACCGGATGAGACTAGCTACGAGTAAAACCAAACCTCGGGTTGCCTCAAGGTGGCCCTGCAGGAAGCTCGGTTCAGGCCAGCACTTAGAGAAGCACTGGCCCGGGGGGGCTAAAATAAAGATGACCCTCGAGAGAGCGACTGCCAAGGGAAAAGTAGGTGGTGGTGAGGCAAATGGTAAAACCAATGTTGGGCCTTCTTTGGAAAAGTCTTATTCAAAGCGAACTGTCAAGGGGTCCCATAAATCACCCGACCGCGTTAGGGACGCAAAATCCGGGAACATAACACCGATATGACGGAAACTAGGGCGGCAAGAGTGGAACAAAACACCAGGCATAAGGCCGAGCCTTCCAGCCTTTACCAAGTATATAGATGCATTAATAATATAAGACATATTGTGATATCCCAACAAGTAAACATGTTCCAACAAGGAACAGCATCTCCATGTTCCAACAAGGAACAAACTTCATCTTCACCTGCAACTAGCAACACTATAAGAGGGGCTGAGCAAAGCGGTAACATAGCCAAACAACGGTTTGCTAGGAAGGGTGCAAAAGGTTAGAGGCTGACATGGCAATTTGGGATGGCTTGATAAACAGGTAATAGGTAGCGCAGCATAGCGATAGAACGAAGCAACTAGCATAGCAATGATAGTAGTGAGATCCAGGGTAGCGGTCATCTTGCCTGAAATCCCGCAAGGAAGAAGAACGAGTCCATGAAGAAGACGAACGGAAGAAGCCGAACCAAGCGTAGACGAACGAATCCTCACGATCGCAACGAAACATGAACTAACAAGAAGAAGCACACAACATAGTAAACACACCACACATGAACATGACAAGATGCACAACAACATGATGCATGACAAATCTAGATGAGGCTACTCGTGGCAAGAGATGATGCAAACAAAAGCAACACATTAAGGCAAGTTTAAATGAGGCCGGGAACAACATAGAACAACTCCGGTAAGTCCTCATATGCAAATTTCGAAATTGGTCCAGATCTGAATAAACCTTATGTTCAAGTTGTTAAACAGCAAGTTAATATGCACCACGATGATCTACATGAAATTCTAGTCAAGTTACATATAAAGTTCATTAGATTCGGAGCTACGACTTAGAAGATATGAGGAAAACAAGTTAAACATGGCATTGATGCAAAATGCATACAAACATCAAGCAAACACCTCAAAACAAGGATGCAACATGATAATATGAATCTACATGTAAAATCAAGCAAGTTTCATATAGAGCACACTCAAAACGGAGCAACGGTTCAACACATACACCCTATACAAGTTATAGGAACAATCTGCCCATAACAGCAAGTAGGCATATTGCAAGCATCAAAACAACATGCTACAGGACCTCAACATAATAAAAAAAGGCATGGGCATGATGTACAGGTAAAGCATTACAAATCACGAACACTGAGCTATCTCCAGAAATCACTAGAACATGCTCAAAAACACATGGCAAGATTGCAAATAATAACAGTTTCAGCTTTAGCAGAAATAACAATCAGGTTGCAATGTTTAGAGCTATCAAACAACATGTTACAGGAACTTATCATGGCAAACAAAGGCATGGCATGAATCTACTAATTGCATATAACAAAAGTCCTTTAGTGACCATAAGCCAAAAAGGATCAGAAAATATGATAGCACCCATGTAAACATGGCAAGTTATATTACAGATTTGAACATGGCAGGAACAACGATAAGTAGGCATGTTGGTGAGCTTGAACCACTCACCACAGAGCAACACATGGCATGGCAAGGCAACCAACAGTAAGAAGGCATGGCATAGAAGCTATACATGGCAAGAACAACATCATAGCATACACGGATCAACTACAACAACCTTGGCAAAATTGAATAACATGTAAACCATCTGCCAGGAAACATTTTATAGCAAAAGTAGAGCTCGATTGACTCAAGCTATGGTACTCCATAATTGCAAACAAGGGCATGGATGGATAGATCAAGACATGTTTAACAAAACATCCTTACTGAAGTATCTCAAAATATGCATGGATCTCTCTATAGCATCAAGTTAACATGGCATCAAAATATCAGCTAAACAGGGCTGAAATCAGCAACATCAGGAAGCCTACTTTGCATGCTTGTGCTAGTCACCACATAGATCACAAAAATACATGGCATACACCCCTGGAAAGATGGCATGGCATATTACAAAACACATGTAGGACTCAAGTCCATAGGATGCACACATCAGTCATGGCAAAATGACAAAGTGCAAGTTCGATAAAATCAGAAACTAACATCACATAGCACTCTTCCAACAGCATTTCGGGCATCAAGATGAGCTCAAATGAAAATGATGCAATGAGATGAAATGATCTACTCATCGAGGCGAACATTTTGACATATTACATGCTCAAAACGGAGCAATATACAAAGAGTTATGATGCAACGAAAATGCAACAAAATGTGCAACAATTTCGGGGACTTAGGCATATTCGGGGGAAGGGGAAAGTCAACCTCCGTGCACGGTTTTCGAGGCGAGCCGGATCTCGCCGGTGACGAGGAGGAAGACGCTGGTGGTTTCAGGTCCGGCCGGGCGGGCGCTGGAGGCCGGGACAGCGTCGGACGGCGGGCGGCGAGGTCGTGGCGCCGAGACGGAGAGGCCGATGTCGCCGGCGTGATGGCGTGGTGGCCGACGGGAGAGGCGGCTGCTGGCGGCAGAGGGGCCGCTGGGCTCGGGCGGCGAGGTGCTCGTCCGGCGGCACCGACGACGAGCTGGCGGGCGGCGAGGTCGGCGGGCGACGGGAGGAGGCGGCGAGGCGCGGCGACGGGGCGGCCGGAGACTCGCCGGCGACGGGCAGCGGGCGGATGTCGCCGGAGAGCACGCTGGGTCGGGCGGCAGGGCTCCTCCTCGGCGGGATCCAGCGGCGGGCGCGGGCGCCTCCGGGCCCAGATCGGCCCGGGCGGGCCTACGGATGGGCCTCTGAGGCATGGGAGGAGGAGGAGGCAGAGGCGGCGGCGGCTTGCCACTGGCCACGGGCGGCGGCGCAGCGACGGCTGGCCAATCCGGGCGCGCCAAGTGGCGGCGGCGAGGTGGCCTGCGCCGGAATTTGAGGAGGAGGCGGCGGCGCGCGATCCGAGGAAGAGGTGGGAGGTGGCTGGCTGCGGAAATTGAGGAGGGGAGTAGGTAGGAGGCCAAAAATGGCAGGGGAGGCGTCTATATATAGAAAGGTGTCTAGGTTTAGGGGTTTTGCTCCGTTTTCGGACCGTTCGATCGTCATCGGATGGCTCCGGAGTGGAGAGGGTCTATGTGAGTGGCTAGTGGGCTATGAAGAGAGGCCTCGGGCTGAGAGGAGAGAAGAGAAGTGAGGCCCGGGGACTGTTCCGGAGACCGAAACGTCCGGCGAGAATACCGGCAACGATGCCGCTATATATTTAACGATTGGGCTATCAAACGAACTCCGAATGCGACGAAACTTGACAGGCGGTCTACCGGTGGTATACCAAGGCCGCTTGACAAACCTCGGTCCATTCCGAGACCGTTTAACACCCGCACACGAAAAGAGGTAAAAGGGGCGCCGGGAGACATAGGAGTGCCGGATTGCAAAACGGACAACGGGGAAAATGCTCGGATGCATGAGACGAACACGTATGCAAAATGAAATGCACATGATGACATGATATGAAATGCAGATGATGACATGGCAAAGTGCAACACGCAAGCAATGACATGGCAACGGCGAGGCTAATAATCATGGCGGACACCTGGCGCATCGAATCCGGGGCGTTACAACACTCCTCCACTAACAAGAGATCTCGTCCCGAGATCTTAGGACCGAGACGGAAGAGAAAAAGGAAGAGGAGAAACAAGAACTCAAGAGAAGAAGCAAAGAATCGAGAGCACTCGAGAAGAAGAGAGGCACGACGAGAATGCCGAGAATCGAAAGCTCACGGAATCAGATAGACTCTAAAAGCACTCGTTCTAACCGGAGTGGTTAGAATGAGAAAAGAAACGAATAATACTGAAAGGATTTAGGCAGCACTCCTGCTGAACAAGGAAAGAATAGAACACGAGCTAGAGAGGATGGAATGATACTTGATGAAGACATGACACAAACCTCCGGAAAGAATTGAAAAAGTTGAATGAAAATAACGGATAAGAATATGAGAACTTGTGCCACGAATAAAATTGAAAGCATCTTAGAAGAAAAGATTGAACCGAGTTGTTGAGAAAATTCAACAACGAAAAGAATAAGATTGTCGTGGACTTAAGGAAAACATCTCGAAATTTTGAGGTGATAACCAACCACAAGCGGAAATGATTGGATAACTTAGAAGAACGAAGAAATGCAAAACTCCAATTCAAAAGAATACGGAGAATTAATTGCGCTTTGAGACGCGAGAAGAAAAGATACTTGAACTCCACCAACAAAATCTTGATGAACTCTTGGAGAATGAATTAAATCATGAAGAACCACCATGAAAAATTCCGGTAACAAAAGAATGACGAGATAAAATGAAGGAAGAAAGAATAAGATGAGCCTGCGATGAATTAGATGGAGGTTCGACGAGATGGCCGAGGAAATTTTGAACTCCGGAAAAGAAAAGATGAAAAGACTTGGAACTAGAATTTATTCATCAAGAACAAACTCCGAAGGAAGGGATTACTCACTTGGATGAAATAAGAATAAGATTTATTGTATGCTTATCCTTCATCAAATTAAATTGATGACAAGCAATGGATTTTGCATACTACTTATTCTTCTTGAAAAGGATTGAGAAGTGACATATCGCAAACTTGAGAAGGTCTTCAGGAATCACCGGTAAGTTGAAAAGAACGAATGGATTAAAACGATAATCAAGGAAAAAGAATCTTGAACGAACCACCTTAAGAATTCAAAAATGACTGATGAAAGAGAATGAATCACCGGGAAGAATTAGAAGAACAATATGCTTGAGGGGGATTAGATGCAAAAGAACAAAGAGATCATGAGCTGATTGACGAATACTTGAATGAAGAACCGGAAGAATATTGAGACGAACGAAGGGGCACGAATATGGAATAATTGGAGAACGAATTTGAAAACTTGGAACGAAGAAATCTTCCGAAAAGATGGCCTCCGGATGATTGAGACGGAAAGTAACCCTGAAATACTCCGGATGGATGAACAAAAATTGCATGACTAGAAACAACTAGATAGGTTAACATCGAGCTAGCACCGCGAATCTCCGGGAGAACGGACAAGATTTAAGAGAAAAAATCTACGACGGTCTTCAAATGATGACGAGAAATACCACCAAAATTAATGAGATACTCCGGAAGAATGAAAAACAAAGACGTTGAGTCAACAATGAAATGATTTGAAATCGATCTTGAAAAGGCATCTGACTGATGAAATTCATTCTTACGTCAAACTTCAAAAGAATAGCTCCGAAATAATTAGAAGAGTCAGGTAAGATCCTGGGAAAAGATCTGTGGGTTAGGGCCCACTAAAAAGAAAAACACCGTTGGAAAGGGATGTTGAACAGATAGATGATGCACCGGAAGAATTGAAATATTTAAATGAGGTGATAACATCGAATTAATTGGAACACAGACG
This sequence comes from Aegilops longissima, assembly GCA_021605205.1. Lineage (NCBI taxonomy): Eukaryota > Viridiplantae > Streptophyta > Magnoliopsida > Poales > Poaceae > Aegilops > Aegilops longissima. The sequence goes on along the minus strand of CM038679.1, from coordinate 98,850,678 downwards.
AATCTCCTGAGATGTCTTCGGAACTCCGGAATGATAAGCTGGCGAGCGGCGAACGAGCAAGGAAAACACTTGAGCCGAGAGAAAGAGTAAGATCAACCCGAAAAACTTGAATTGAGTTCACCGGAAAAAGAAAGGGATGAAGAATGACGAACAAGACGAGAATTCACCGGTTGAAATAATTGAGGGAAGACTGAAGAGGCTCCACACGAATGAAATTGATGGTCGAAAGAAACTCAAACTCCGGGAATAAAAGGGTGGGTGGGCGGGAAAAAAAAACACAGGCAACTGGAAGGGGAAACCGACGAATATCTTGAAGAGAAAACACCGGTTGAAATCATTGAGGAAAGAAAGCAAAGACTTCGCACGAGTAGAATGGATACTCGATTACGGACTCGGTTTGAGAAGAAGAACAGGAGGGCGGTGGGAAAAACAAGGACAACCGGACAAGGAAAAACAACGAGGTCGAGGGAGAGGCGAGGATTCAACTCAAAGATGAAGAGGCTCGAGTCAACTTGACGAGAAATGCACTGGACAAAAGAGCTGAGGAACAACTACCGGAAAACCAACTGCGTGAACCTAAAGAAAAATTTGAAAGGGAAGAGGAGTAATTCAAAACACCTACATCAAGATTCCTCACCAGAGCGACGAAGGGACTGAGGAGTAAAAAGAATTTCTACTCTCCGATATAACTAGACTCAGAAAACAGTTTTCTTCTAGACTCAACTGCAGCCAAACTACACGATCAATCAAGGGGGCTCCTAGGGTCGGTCGAGGCTCTGATACCAACTTGTCACGCCCAATATGCGACCCTATCCAAAAGGAACTCGACGGTCCCACCAAGGATAGACCCGCATATTGAGACGCTTTTGCAAGGTGGATATCATTACATCAACATTACATAATAGTGGGGATACATACATAAGGCACAAATGCCACAAGAATACATCAACATCATATACAAGAGAACAACATCCGAAGACGGATGAAACATAAACAGAAACTCAAACGACATCCACCTCGCTAGCCCAGGCTGCCGACACCGAACCTATCCCCGATCGAAGAAGCGAAGAAGAACTCAAGACAGGCAAGCATCGCTCTCACGTCATGGTCATCGCAAACCTGTACCTGCAACTGTTGGTGTAGTAATCTGTGAGCCATGAGGACTCAGCAATCCCATTACCATGGGTATCAAGACTAGCAAAGCTTAATGGGAAAGGAAGGGTAAAGTGGTGAGGTTGCAGCAGCGACTAAGCATATATGGTGGCTAACATACGCAAATGAGAGCGAGAAGAGTAACAAAGGAACGGTCGTCAACTAGTAATGATCAAGAAGTGATCCTGAACTCCTACTTACGCCGACATAACCCAAGAAACCGTGTTCTCCTCTCGATCAACCCGAAAAGAGACACTCACGGTTACGCTTTACGGTTGGTGTATTTTAGAAGAGTTTGCTTCAAGTTTACTACAACCGGATATTAACAAATTCCCATCTGCCACATAACCGCAGGCACGGCTCTCGAAAGTTTATACCTGCAGGGTGTCCCAACTTAGCCCATGATAAGCTCTCGCGATCAACGAAGGATATTCCTTCTCCCCGGGAAGACCCGATCAGTCTCGGAATCCCGGCTACAAGACATTTCGACAGCAATAAAACAAGACCAGCAAAGCCGCCCGATGCGCCGACAATCCCGATAGGAGCTGCACATATCTCGTTCTCAGGGCAACACCGGATGAGACTAGCTACGAGTAAAACCAAACCTCGGGTTGCCTCAAGGTGGCCCCGCAGGCAGCTCGGTTCAGGCCAGCACTTAGAGAAGCACTGGCCCGGGGGGGCTAAAATAAAGATGACCCTCGAGAGAGCGACTCCCAAGGGAAAAGTAGGTGGTGGTGAGGCAAATGGTAAAACCAATGTTGGGCCTTGCTGGAAAAGTCTTATTCAAAGCGAACTGTCAAGGGGGTCCCATAAATCACCCGACCGCGTTAGGGACGCAAAATCCGGGAACATAACATCGATATGACGGAAACTAGGGCGGCAAGAGTGGAACAAAACACCAGGCATAAGGCCGAGCCTTCCACCCTTTACCAAGTATATAGATGCATTAATAATATAAGACATATTGTGATATCCCAACAAGTAAACATGTTCCAACAAGGAACAGCATCTCCATGTTCCAACAAGGAACAAACTTCATCTTCACCTGCAACTAGCAACGCTATAAGAGGGGCTGAGCAAAGCGGTAACATAGCCAAACAACGGTTTGCTAGGAAGGGTGCAAAAGGTTAGAGGCTGACATGGCAATTTGGGATGGCTTGATAAACAGGTAATAGGTAGCGCAGCATAGCGATAGAACGAAGCAACTAGCATAGCAATGATAGTAGTGAGATCCAGGGTAGCGGTCATCTTGCCTGAAATTCCGCAAGGAAGAAGAACGAGTCCATGAAGAAGACGAATGGAAGAAGCCGAACCAAGCGTAGACGAACGAATCCTCACGATCGCAACGAAACAGGAACTAACAAGAAGAAGCACACAGCATAGTAAACACACCACACATGAACATGACAAGATGCACAACAACATGATGCATGACAAATCTAGATGAGGCTACTCGTGGCAAGAGATGATGCAAACAAGAGCAACACATTAAGGCAAGTTTAAATGAGGCCGGGAACAACATAGAACAACTCCGGTAAGTCCTCATATGTAAATTTCGAAATTGGTCCAGATCTGAATAAACCTTATGTTCAAGTTGTTAAACAGCAAGTTAAGATGCACCACGATGATCTACACGAAATTCTAGTCAAGTTACATATAAAGTTCATTAGATTCGGAGCTACGGCTTAGAAGATATGAGCAAAACAAGTTAAACATGGCATTGATGCAAAATGCATACAAACATCAAGCAAACACCTCAAAACAAGGATGCAACATGATAATATGAATCTACATGTAAAATCAAGCAAGTTTCATATAGAGCACACTCAAAACGGAGCAACGGTTCAACACATACACCCTATACAAGTTATAGTCACAATCTGCCCATAACAGCAAGTAGGCATATTGCAAGCATCAAAACAACATGCTACAGGACCTCAACATAATAACAAAATGCATGGGCATGATGTACAGGTAAAGCATTACAAATCACGAACACTGAGCTATCTCCAGAAATCACTAGAACATGCTCAAAAACACATGGCAAGATTGCAAATAATAACAGTTTCAGGCTTTAGCAGAAATAACATCAGGTTGCAATGTTTAGAGCTATCAAACAACATGTTACAGGAACTTATCATGGCAAACAAAGGCATGGCATGAATCTACTAATTGCATATAACAAAAGTCCTTTAGTGACCATAAGCCAAAAAGGATCAGAAAATATGATAGCACCCATGTAAACATGGCAAGTTATATTACAGATTTGAACATGGCAGGAACAACGATAAGTAGGCATGTTGGTGAGCTTGAACAACTCACCACAGAGCAATACATAGCATGGCAAGGCAACCAACAGTAATAAGGCATGGCATAGAAGCTATACATGGCAAGAACAACATCATAGCATACACGGATCAACTACAACAACCTTGGCAAAATTGAATAACATGTAAACCATCTGCCAGGAAACATTTTATAGCAAAAGTAGAGCTCGATTGACTCAAGCTATGGTACTCCATAATTGCAAACAAGGGCATGGATGGATAGAGCAAGACATGTATAACAAAACATCCTTACTGAAGTATCTCAAAATATGCATGGATCTCTCTGTAGCATCAAGTTAACATGGCATCAAAATATCAGCTAAACAGGGCTGAAATCAGCAACATCAGGAAGCCTACTTTGCATGCTTGTGCTAGTCACCACATAGATCACAAAAATACATGGCATACACCCCTGGAAAGATGGCATGGCATATTACAAAACACATGTAGGACTCAAGTCCATAGGATGCACACATCAGTCATGGCAAAAATGACAAAAGTGCAAGTTCTGATAAAAATCAGAAACTAACATCACATAGCACTCTTCCAACAGCATTTCGGGCATCAAGATGAGCTCAAATGAAAATGATGCAATGAGATGAAATGATCTACTCATCGAGGCGAACATTTTGACATATTACACGCTCAAAACGGAGCAATATACAGAGAGTTATGATGCAACGAAAATGCAACAAAATGTGCAACAATTTCGGGGACTTAGGCATATTCGGGGGAAGGGGAAAGTCAACCTCCGTGCACGGTTTTCGAGGCGAGCCGGATCTCGCCGGTGACGAGGAGGAAGACGCCGGGGTGGCTCGGGTCCGGCCGGGGGCGGGCGCCGGGAGGCCGGGGACAGCGTCGGACGGCGGGGCGGCGAGGTCGGTGGCGCCGAGACGGAGAGGCGCTTGATGTCGCCGCTGGCGTGATGGCGTGGTGGCCGACGGGAGAGGCGGCTGCTCGGCGGCAGAGGGGGCTGGGCTCGGGCGGCGAGAGTGCTCGTCCGGGCGGCACCGGCGACGATTTGTGGCGGCGGCGAGGGCGGCGGGCGACCGGGAGGAGGCGGCGGAGGGCGCGGCGACGGGGCGGCCGGAGACTCGCCGGCGACGGGCATGGCGGATGTCGCCGGAGAGCACGCTGGGTCGGGCGGCAGGCTCCTCCTCGAGCGGGATCCAGCGGCGGGCGGCGGGCGCCTCCGGGCCCAGATCGCCAGGCGGGCCACGGATGGGCCTATAGGGCCGCGGGAGGAGGAGGGAGGCAGGGGCGACGTGGCGGCTTGCCACTGGCCACGGGCGGCGGCGCAGCAACGGCTGGCCAATCCGGGCGCGCCAAGTGGCGGCGGCGAGGTGGCCTGCGCCGGAATTTGAGGAGGAGGCGGCGGCGCGCGATCCGAGGAAGAGGTGGGAGGTGGCTGGCTGCGGAAATTGAGGAGGGGAGTAGGTAGGAGGCCAAAAATGGCAGGGGAGGCGTCTATATATAGAAAGGGGTCTAGGTTTAGGGGTTTTGCTCCGTTTTCGGACCGTTCGATCGTCATCGGATGGCTCCGGAGTGGAGAGGGTCTATGTGAGTGGCTAGTGGGCTATGAAGAGAGGCCTCGGGCTGAGAGGAGAGAAGAGAAGTGAGGCCCGGGGACTGTTCCGGAGACCGAAACGTCCGGCGAGAATACCGACAACGATGCCGCTATATATTTAACGATTGGGCTATCAAACGAACTCCGAATGCGATGAAACTTGACAGGCGGTCTACCGGTGGTATACCAAGGCCGCTTGACAAACCTCGGTCCATTCCGAGACCGTTTAACACCCGCACACGAAAAGAGGTAAAAGGGGGCGCCGGGAGACATAGGAGTGCCGGATTGCAAAACGGACAACGGGGAAAATGCTCGGATGCATGAGACGAACACGTATGCAAAATGAAATGCACATGATGACATGATATGAAATGCAGATGATGACATGGCAAAGTGCAACACGCAAGCAATGACATGGCAACGAAGGCGAATAACTGGCGGACACAGGCGCATCGAATCCGGGGCGTTACAACACTCCTCCACTAACAAGAGATCTCGTCCCGAGATCTTAGGACCGAGACGGAAGAGAAAAAGGAAGAGGAGAAACAAGAACTCAAGAGAAGAAGCAAAGAATCGAGAGCACTCGAGAAGAAGAGAGGCACGACGAGAATGCCGAGAATCGAAAGCTCACGGAATCAGATAGACTCTAAAAGCACTCGTTCTAACCGGAGTGGTTAGAATGAGAAAAGAAACGAATAATACTGAAAGGATTTAGGCAGCACTCCTGCTGAACAAGGAAAGAATAGAACACGAGCTAGAGAGGATGGAATGATACTTGATGAAGACATGACACAAACCTCCGGAAAGAATTGAAAAAGTTGAATGAAAATAACGGATAAGAATATGAGAACTTGTGCCACGAATAAAATTGAAAGCATCTTAGAAGAAAAGATTGAACCGAGTTGTTGAGAAAATTCAACAACGAAAAGAATAAGATTGTCGTGGACTTAAGGAAAACATCTCGAAATTTTGAGGTGATAACCAACCACAAGCGGAAATGATTGGATAACTTAGAAGAACGAAGAAATGCAAAACTCCAATTCAAAAGAATACGGAGAATTAATTGCGCTTTGAGACGCGAGAAGAAAAGATACTTGAACTCCACCAACAAAATCTTGATGAACTCTTGGAGAATGAATTAAATCATGAAGAACCACCATGAAAAATTCCGGTAACAAAAGAATGACGAGATAAAATGAAGGAAGAAAGAATAAGATGAGCCTGCGATGAATTAGATGGAGGTTCCGACGAGATGGCCGAGGAAATTTTGAACTCCGGAAAAGAAAAGATGAAAAGACTTGGAACTAGAATTTATTCATCAAGAACAAACTCCGAAGGAAGGGATTACTCACTTGGATGAAATAAGAATAAGATTTATTGTATGCTTATCCTTCATCAAATTAAATTGATGACAAGCAATGGATTTTGCATACTACTTATTCTTCTTGAAAAGGATTGAGAAGTGACATATCGCAAACTTGAGAAGGTCTTCATGAATCACCGGTAAGTTGAAAAGAACGAATGGATTAAAACGATAATCAAGGAAAAGAATCTTGAACGAACCACCTTAAGAATTCAAAAATGACTGATGAAAGAGAATGAATCACCGGGAAGAATTAGAAGAACAATATGCTTGAGGGGGATTAGATGCAAAAGAACAAAGAGATCATGAGCTGATTGACGAATACTTGAATGAAGAACCGGAAGAATATTGAGACGAACGAAGGGCACGAATATGGAATAATTGGAGAACGAATTTGAAAACTTGGAACGAAGAAATCTTCCGAAAAGATGGCCTCCGGATGATTGAGACGGAAAGTAACCCCTGAAATACTCGGATGGATGAACAAAAATTGCATGACTAGAAACAACTAGATAGGTTAACATCGAGCTAGCACCATGAATCTCGGGAGAATGGACAAGATTTAAGAGAAAAAATCTACGACGGTCTTCAAATGATGACGAAATACCACCAAAATTAATGAGATACTCGGAAGAATGAAAACAAAGACGTTGAGTCAACAATGAAATGATTTGAAATCGATCTTGAAAAGGCATCGATCGATGAAATTCATTCTACGCCAAACTTCAAAAGAATAGCTCGAAATAATTAGAAGAGTCGTAAGATCCTCGAAAAGATCGTGGGTTAGGGCCCACTAAAAGAAAAACACCGTTGGAAAGGGATGTTGAACAGATAGATGATGCACGGAAGAATTGAAATATTTAAATGAGGTGATAACATCGAATTAATTGGAACACGATTTAATCTCCGAGATGTCTTGAACTCGGAATGATAAGTCGGCGGCGAACGAGCAAGGAAAACACTTGAGCCGAGAGAAAGAGTAAGATCAACCGAAAAACTTGAATTGAGTTCACCGGAAAAAGAAAGGGATGAAGAATGACGAACAAGACGAGAATTCACCGGTTGAAATAATTGAGGGAAGACTGAAGAGGCTCCACACGAATGAAATTGATGGTCGAAAGAAACTCAAACTCCGGGAATAAAAGGGTGGGTGGGCGGAAAAAAAAACACAAGCAACTGGAAGGGGAAACCGACGAATATCTTGAAGAGAAAACACCGGTTGAAATCATTGAGGAAAGAAAGCAAAGACTTCGCACGAGTAGAATGGATACTCGATTACGGACTCCGGTTTCGAGAAGAAGAACAGGGAGGGCGGGTGGGAAAAACAAGGACAACTTCGGACAAGGAAAAACAACGAGGTCGGAGGGAGAACTGAGGATTCAACTCAAAGATGAAGAGGCTCGAGTCAACTTGACGAGAAATGCACCGGACAAAAGAGCTGAGGAACAACTACCGGAAAACCAACTGCGTGAACCTAAAGAAAAATTTGAAAGGGAAGAGGAGTAATTCAAAACACCTACATCAAGATTCCTCACCAGAGCGACGAAGGGACTGAGGAGTAAAAAGAATTTCTACTCTCCGATATAACTAGACTCAGAAAACAGTTTTCTTCTAGACTCAACTGCAGCCAAACTACACGATCAATCAAGGGGGCTCCTAGGGTCGGTCGAGGCTCTGATACCAACTTGTCACGCCCAATATGCGACCCTATCCAAAAGGAACTCGACGGTCCCACCAAGGATAGACCCGCATATTGAGACGCTTTTGCAAGGTGGATATCATTACATCAACATTACATAATAGTGGGGATACATACATAAGGCACAAATGCCACAAGAATACATCAACATCATATACAAGAGAACAACATCCGACTACGGATGAAACATAAACAGAAACTCAAACGACATCCACCCTGCTAGCCCAGGCTGCCGACCTGGAACCTATCCCCTGATCGAAGAAGCAGAAGAAGAACTCAAGACAGGCAAGCATCGCTCTCACGTCATGGTCATCGCAAACCTGTACCTGCAACTGTTGGTGTAGTAATCTGTGAGCCATGAGGACTCAGCAATCCCATTACCATGGGTATCAAGACTAGCGAAGCTTAATGGGAAAGGAAGGGGTAAAGTGGTGAGGTTGCAGCAGCGACTAAGCATATATGGTGGCTAACATACGCAAATGAGAGCGAGAAGAGTAACAAAGGAACGGTCGTCAACTAGTAATGATCAAGAAGTGATCCTGAACTCCTACTTACGTCAGACATAACCCAAGAAACCGTGTTCTCCTCTCGATCAACCCCGAAAAGAGACACTCACGGTTACGCACACGGTTGGTGTATTTTAGAAGAGTTTGCTTCAAGTTTACTACAACCGGATATTAACAAATTCCCATCTGCCACATAACCATGGCACGGCTCTCGAAAGTTTATACCCTGCAGGGTGTCCCAACTTAGCCCATGATAAGCTCTCGCGATCAACGAAGGATATTCCTTCTCCCCGGGAAGACCCGATCAGTCTCGGAATCCCGGCTACAAGACATTTCAACAGCAATAAAACAAGACCAGCAAAGCCGCCCGATGCGCCGACAATCCCGATAGGAGCTGCACATATCTCGTTCTCAGGGCAACACCGGATGAGACTAGCTACGAGTAAAACCAAACCTCGGGTTGCCTCAAGGTGGCCCAACCCCCCGGCCCTTTTTAAAACCTTAAATCGGGCCCCCAAATTTGGAAATTTTTAAAAAAAAAAGGGGGCCCCGGAAAAAAACCCCCCCCGCCCGGGGGGAAAAAATTTTCCCCCCCGGGGGGGGAGGGGTTTTTCCCTTTTTTCCCCCCGGAAAAGGGGTTTTACCCGGGAAAATTTTTTTGGGGGAAAAATTGGGAAAAAAAGGGGGGGGGGGAAAAAAGGTTTTCCCCAAAAAAATTTTTGGGGGGGCCCCCCCCCCCCCCCTTTTTCCAAGGCCCAAATTTTTTTAAAAACCAAAAGGGGAAAAGGGAACCGGAAACCGGGGGGGGAAAAGGGGGGAAAAAATTTAAAATTTTTGGGGAAAAAAAAAAAAAAAAACAAAACCCAATTAAAAAAAAAAAGGGGAAAAAAAAAAAAGGGCCCCCAAAACCCCAAAGGGGAAAGGAATTTTAAAAAAGGAAAAAAGGGGAAAAAAAAAAAAAAACCCCAAAGGGAAAAAAAAACCCTAAAATTGGGGTTTTTGGGGGAAAAAAAAAGAAACCCCCTTTTTGGGGGGAAAAAAAAAAACAAAAAAAAAAAAAAAACCCCCCTTTTTTAAAAGGTTTTCCACCACAAAATTAAAAAAAAAAAAAATTTTTAGAAAAAAATTTAAAATTTTAAAAAAATTAAAAAAATTTTCCCCAAAATTAAAAAAAAAAACCCCTTAAAAAGGGGTTTGTTTTTAAAAAAAAAAAACCCAAAAAAAAAAACCCAACCCCAAAAAAATTAAAATTTAAAACCCCTTAAGAAGGGTTTGGGGAAAAAAAATTTTTAAAAAAAAAAAGGCCGGGGTTTTTAAAGGAAAAAAAAAACCAAAAAACCCCCAAATCCAAAAATCCCAAAAAAGGAAATTCCTTTTTGGGAAAGGGTTGGATTTTTTTAAAAAAAAAAAACCTTTTTCCTTTCCAAAAAACCCCCAAACCCAAAAAAAAAAAAAAAAAAGGAAAAAAAGGGGAAAAAAAGGTGGGGGGGAAAAAAAAAAAAAAAAAAATTAAGGGGGGGAAAAAAAAACAACCCCCGGGGAAAAACCCAAAAATTGGAAAAAAAACCTTAAAGGAAAATTTTAAAAAAGGGGGGCCAAAAACCCAAAAAGGCCGGGTTTTCCCCTTTTCCAAAAATTTTTTTTAATTTAATAAAAATTTAAATTGGATTAAAAACAAAAAAAAACCCAACCCCAAAAAACCCCCCAAAAAAAAATTTTTCCCCCCGGGGAAAAACCAATTTAAAAAAGGGGAAAGAAAAAAAAAAAAAAAAAAAAAAAAAAAAAAAAGGGGGGAAAAGGAATTTGGGAAATGGGGGAAATTTAAACCCCCCAAAAAAAAAAGGAAAGAAAACAAAAAAAAAATTAAAAAAATTGGGGGGGGTTTTGGGGGGAAACCCCCCCGGGGGAAAAAGGGTTCCCGGGGAAGGGGGGGGCCCCCGGGGGGGGAGGGGCCCCCCCAAAAAAAAAAGGGGAAAAGGGGGGGGAAAAAAACCCCAAGGGGAAAAACCCCCCCCCCAAAAAAAAATTCCCAAAAATTTAAAAAAACCAAAGGGGGGGAAGGGAAGGGGAAAAACCCCAAAACCCCCAAAAAAGGGGGCCCGGGCCCCCCGGGGGCCCCGGGAAAAACCCCAAAAAAACCCTTTTTTTAAAAGGGGAAAAAATTTCCCCCGGGGCCCCCCAAAAACCAAAAAGGGGGGGGGGTTTTTTTGGGGGGAAAAAAAAATTTTAAAAAAAGGGTTAAAAAAAGGGGGTTAAAAGGGGGGGTTTTTTCCCCAAAAAACCCCACCCCCAAAAAAAAAATTTTTTAAAAAGGGGGGGGGGGAAAAAAATTCCCCAAAAAGGGGAAAAACCCCAAAACCCCCTTTTTTTGGGGGAAAACCCAAAAAATTGGAAATTTGGGGTTAAAAATCCAACAAAACCCCCCAAAATTAAAAAACCCAGGGAAAAAAAAAAAGGGGGAAAAAAAAAAAAACCCCCAAAAAAAAATTTTGGCCCAAAAAAAGGAAAAAAATTGGGGTTTTTAAGGAAAAAAAAGGGGGGAAAAATAAAAAAAAGGTTTTTGGGGGGCAAAAAAACCCAAACCCCCAAAAAGGGCCCCAAAATCCTTTAAAAAAAAAAGGAAAAAAAAAAAAAAAAATTAAACCTGGGAAAAAAAAAAAAAAAACCCCCCCCAAAAAAAAAAAAAAAAAAAACCCCGGGGGGAACCCCAACAAGGAAAAAAACAGGAAGAAAAAGGGGGAAAAAAAAAAAAGGAAAAATTAAAAAAATTTTTAAAAAAAAAAAAGAAAATTGGGAAAAAAAAAAAAGGGCCTTTTAAAAGGGCCCTTTAAAAAAAAAAAAAAAATTGTTTAAAAAAACCCAAAAATTAAAAAAGGGGATTTTATAATTAAAAAAAAACCCAAAAAAAAAAAAAAAAAAATTAAACCCCCAAACCCTTTGGAAAAAAAAAAACCAAAATAAAAAAAAAAAGAAAAAAGGGAAAAAAATTTTTGGGGGGGGTTTTAAAAACCAAAAAAAAAAAAAAAAAATTTTTTAAAAAAGGGAAAAAAGGGAAAAAATTAAATTTTAATTTTTCCCAAAAAGGGGGTTTTAAAATTTTTTAAAAAGGGGAAAAATTAAAAGGAAAGGGGGGAAAAAAGGACAAATTAAAAATTAAAAAAACGGGAAACCTTAAAAAAAAAAAAAAAAAAAAATTAAAAAAAAAAAAGGAAAAAGGGGGGTTAACCTCCTTGGGAAAAAAGGTTTAAAAGGGAGGAAAACCCCTTTTTCCCAAAAACCAAAAAAGGGGGAAAACCCCAAAAGGGGGGGGAAAAAAAAAAAATTTTTTTCAAGGGGTTCCGAAAAAAAAAGGGGCAAAGGGAAAAAACCCTTCCAAAAAAAACCCAAAAAAACCCCGGGGAAAAAAAAAGGCGGGGGGGGGGGGGGGGTTTGGAAAAGGGGGTTTCCCAAAGAAAGGCCCAAAAATTTTTTTGGGGGGGGGGAAAAAAAGGGGGGGGGCCCCCCCGGGGGGGGGGAAAAGGGGGGGGAAAACCCGGGGGGGTTTTTTGGAAAAAAATTCGGGAAAAAAGGCCGGCGGGGGGGGGGCCCTTTTTTAAAAAAAATTGGGGGTTCCAAAAAAAGGAAAGGGAAAAGGGGAAAAAAGGGGGGGGAAAAAAAGGGGCCCGGGGGTTTTTTTGGGGGAAATTTAAAAAAAAAGGTTTTGGGGGGGGGAAAAAAAAAAGGGGGGGGAAAAAAAAAAAAAGGGGGGGGAAAAAAAAAAAAAAATTACCGGCCGGTTTAAAAAAAAAAAAAAATTTTAAAAAAGGGAAAAAACCCAAAAAAAGGGGGGAAAAAAGGCCTTTAAAAAAAAAAAAAAAAAATTTAAAAAAAAAAAAAAAAAACCCCCGGGGGGGGGGGTTTCCCCAAAAAAAAAAACCCCCCGGGGGAAAAGGAACAAAAGGGGCCCAAAGGGGGGTTTAAAAAAAAAAAAAAAGGAAAAACCCCCCAAAAATTTTTGGGGGGGGCAATGGGTTTTTTTTAAAAAAAAAAACCCCAAAAAAAAATTCCAAACCTTTAAACCCCCCAAAAAAAAAAAAAAAAAAAAAAAACCCCCCCGGGAAAAAGGGAAAAAAACGAGAAGAAACCAAAAAAAAAAACCCCCCAAAAAAACCCCGGCCCTTTTTTTAAACCCGGGCCCCCCGGGTTTAAAAAAAAAAAAAAGGGGGAAAATTTGGGGGGCTAAAAAAAAAAATGGGGGGAAAAGGGGGGAAAAAAAAAAAAAAGAATTAAAAACCCCCGGGGAAAAATTTAAAAAAAAGGGTTTTTGGAACCCCAAAAAAAAAACCCCCAAAAAAGAAAAATTTTTTTTAAAAAAAAAAAAAAAAAAAACCCAAAAATTTTAAATTTGGGGAAACCCCAAAAGGGGAAAAAATTTTTTTAAAAAAAAAGGCCAAAACTTCCCAAAAAAAAAAAAATTTTTTAAAAAAAGGGGAAAAAAAAATTTTAAAACCCCCCCTTTCGGGGCCCCTTTTTTAAACCCAAAAAAACCCCGGGGAAAAAAGGGGGCCCCAAAAAAGAATGGGGGGAAAAAAAAATGGGGGGGAAAAAAAAGGCCCAAAAGGAAAAAAAGGGAAAAGGTTGGGAAAAAGGGAAAAAAAAATTAATGGGGAAAAAAAAAAACCCTGGGGGTTTTCCCTTTGGGAAAAAAAAATTTAAAAAATTTTTTTCCCCCATCCCCAAAAAAAGGAAAAATTATTTTTCCCCTTTAAATTTTGGGAAAGGGGAAAAAAAGGGGGGAAAAAAAAAAAAAGGGCCTTTTAAAAAAAAGGAAAAAGGGGGAAAAAAAAAAAAAAAAAAGGGAAGTTTTGGGGGGGGCAATTTTGGGGAAAAAAGAAAAAGGGGCCCAAAAAAAAAGGCCAAAATTTAGGGAACCCGGAACCGGGGGAAAAAAGGAAAAAAAAAAACCCTTAAAAAAAAAAAAAGGGGGGAAAAAAAACCCAAAACCCGGATGGTGAAAAAAAAAAAAAAAAAAAAAAAAAAAAATTTTTTGGGAAAAAAATTTTTGGGGAAAAAAGGTTCCTTTTAAAAAAAAACCACCCAAAATTTGGAATTCCGGGAAAAAAAAAAAAAAAAAATTTTTGAAAAAATTTAAAAGGTTTAAACAAAAAAAAAAAAAAAAAAAAGGGCCAAAAAATTAAAAAAAAAAATTTCGGGAAAAAAAGGGGGGAAAAAAAAAAAACCCTTAAAGGTTTGCAAAGGGGGAAAAAAAAAATTAAAAAACCGAAAAAAAAAAAAAAGATGTTTAAAAAAAAAAAAAACCCCCCAAAAAATTCCCAAAAAAAAACAAAAAAAAAAATTTTTTAAAAAGGAAAAAATTGGGGAAAAATTTTCCAAAAAAAAAAACTTTTAAAAAAAAAAAATTTTTAAAAAAAAATCCCGGGAAAAAAAAAAAGGGGGGGGGGAAAAAAAAAATTTTTGGGGGAAAACCGGGGAAAAATTTGGGGGAAAAAAACCCCAAAAAACATTAAGGAAAAAGAAAAAAAAACCCCGGAAAAAAACCCGTTTCCCCCCGGGGAAAAAAAAAAAGGGGGGGAAAAAAAAAAAAAACCAAAAAAAAAAAGGGGGGGGGGGTTTAAAAACCCAAAGAAGGGGGAATTTTAAAATTAAAAAAAAATTTAAAAAAAAAAAAAAAGGGGGCCAAAAAAATTTAAAAAAAGGGAAAAAAAAAAAAAAAAAAAAAAAAAGGGGGAAAAAAAAAAAAAAAAACCCCCAATAAAAAACCCCCCAAAAAAAAAAGGAAAAAAAACAAAAAAAATTAAAAGGGCCAAAAAGGGGGGAAATTTTTAAAAAAAAAACCCCAATTTGGGGAACCCAATTAAAAAAGGGGGGGGGGGTTTTTGGGGGGGAAAAGGGGTAACCTTTTAAAAAAAAGGGGGGGGGAAAACAAGGCAAAAGGGGGGGGAAAAAAACCCCAAACAAGGGGGTTCCCCGGTTTTTGGGGGGCCCCCCGGGGCCCCCCCCCCGGGGGGGGGGGGGGGGTTTTAAAAAAAGGGGAAGGGTTTAAAAGGGAAGGGGGTTTTTTTTGGTCCCCCCAACCCCTTTTTGGGGGGGAAAAAGGGGGGCCCCCCCGGGGGGAAAAAGGGGGGGGGAAAAAAAGGGGGGGGTTTAAAAGGGCCCAAAAAATTGGGGCCAAAAAAAAAAAAAAACCTTTTTTCCCCCAAAAGGGGGTTTTTTTTAAAAAAAAAAAAAGGGGGGTTTTTTAAAAAAAAAAAACCTCCGGTTTTTTTTTTTTTGGGGGGGGGGTTTTTAAAAAACCCTTTAAAAAAAAACCCCCCCCGGGGGGAAAGGGGTTCCAAATTTAAAACCCCAAAGGGGAACCCCAAAAAAGGGGGAAAAAAAGAAAAAAAAAAAAGGGGGGGGAAAAAACCTGGAAAAGGGGTCAAAAAAAAAAAAAAAAGGGGAAAAGGGCCCCAAAAAAAAAAAAAAAGGGGAAAAAGGTCGCTCTAGCTAGAGGATGGGTCTCTCTCTCTCTCTCTCTCTCTCTCTCTCTCTCTCTCTCTGGATTCAAAATACAGATCCCTCTATCCTTTTGATCCCTCGATCCCCTACTCTAAGTGTGGCTACTCCTATTATAGGCGAAGGCCTGGGCCTCTTCCCAAATATTGGCGAGAAGGGCGCCAACAATTGGCCATTTGAAGGGGACAGCGGTACACTTATCTGACTAAAGTTGGTCCTCGCTTTGCCAAAGGCTCTGGTGATGGCCTGCTTGGGCTCCACGATGACTCCTTTCGGCCGTTGGGGCTGGTCTTGGTCTTGTTGCACGAAGCAGGTGCCTTTGCTTGATGCTCTTGCCTCGCTTGCTCCCTTGAGTCGTCATGGCTTGCATCATGGGCACCTCGCAAGGTACCTGCCTTGAACTCTCCGCCTCCTCATGAGCCAACTTTGTGAGGCCGTGCGAGAAGCTCTGGTCGTCCGCCCAGCAATCTCAGCCCCTCGCGAGGTCTTAAGCTGCGTTGATGAAGATGGGCCGTCTGGGCCTCCTTTGAAACCACACCGCAGGCATAAGCGAGCAAGTGCAGGGACCCCGTTCCCAGAATGCCGGCAGTAGCCCAGGCCTGGCGCCTTGAACTTGGCGAGTAGAGGCGAAAAGGCAAGTTGAGGCTTCAGCGGGCCCTAACAGCTGTGGCCTTAGGCGACCCGTGGCGGTTGATTGGGCAGCGTCGCCTCTGCAACAGCGTGGGTCGATGTGAGCGGCATCTTCCTTGCCTCCTTTACTTTCGCGATTCTTGCTCAGATCCCTTTCCTGCGCCTCTCCTCTCGCTTCCAAGATCTTGAGATCCGCCGCTGCGTGCCCTAGCCAAGCATGGCTCCTCGCCAAACCGGTGAACTGGTACTCTCTGCCTTGGACCCGCCAAATGTGTGTGGCGAGCCTTGCAATCGCCCGATTAGGCGGGCGCTGAGGCGTCAATGGAGCAGCGGTGTTCAAAGGCTGGCTCCTCCGCCCCGAGGTGAAGTACCTTCTACCGTTCTTCGTGAGCGCCATCATTGCTGGTCTGGCGCCTCCCTTCTCTGAGTTCTTCTTCTCCGTCCTCCGTCACTACAACATCCAAGCTCTGCACCTCCATCCCAACTCCGTCCTTCTTCTAGCCATCTTCGCCTACTATTGTGAGGCCCATGTTGGGGTGAAACCCTCGGTGGCCTTGCTGCGCCAATACTTCTTCCTCCGAACCTCCCGTGGTTCCGCCTCAGCGTCTTGTGACTTCGTTGCATCTGGCGGAGCCTTCGCCATTCAAACCACAGGAAGCGGATTGAGGGGCTTGAGGAGCAAGTGGGTCTTGGTGGATCTTTGGCGTATCCACCCAAGGCTGATCCTGCCCATGGAGCCCTTGAGAGCTCAGCGGCTGGTCCCGGCGAAGCTTGGGATCCCAGCAACTAGTCTTGGAGAAGATGGATGCAGATCTGAAGCCCGGCCGGCAGCGGTGGAAAGTGCCGTGCATCGCTCTTGAGGAGTTCTGGGCACCAAGCTGGCTCCGCCGCTTGATGCTAACCCGATGTGGAGGCCTCACCGAGCCGTGGCCAGCAGCGAGGATCTGTGGCAGTCCTCTAGTCCTTGGTTAGGGGCGATGTGGCGAGGCTGGGCGCCCAGCCCTTGTTCCTTGCGAGATTGGGAGCAGGTAGTGGGGCCCATGCCCGTCTTCAATGGGGGCGGGCCGTGCCGTGGAGGCCGGAGGACACTGGTGGATGTGTCCTCTTCCGACTCGGTGAAGAGGTGGAGGAAAAAGAGCCAGGGAGAGGGGGTTGATTGAGGCGAGTCAAGGGCTCCCCCTGCAGCCAGGCCCGCGTTCTCCGTCTCCCGAGTGGCAGCGATGAGGATGAGGATGGCGGGAGGAGCAGCCCCGATCTCGAAGAAGGACGGACCGGGCTGGTCCCAGCAGGCCCGCCCGGCCAGGCGATCTTGTTGACAGCGCCTCCTGCTCCTGGTCCCCTTGAGTCTGATCCACATGGCCGGCTCTCGGGCTTCAAGTATGGCGGAGGCTGCTCGGAGTCCACCAGCTGACGACACTGTAGTGCCTACTTCCCATCTTGATTATTGCTCTGTCGGCGAGATCGATGTCCATGTTCTTGACCCAGTGGCGCTGCTGTGAAAGCTGAAGGGGCTCTGAGGCTCCATCCGTGTGGTGCCGCTGCCCGAAAGGAAGATGATCCTGGCCCAGGCCTCTCTGCCAGGCGCCCTCGCGAACTGGCTGAGCCAGCTGGGGTGAGCTCAGCCCCTTGGCTTGAGCGACTCCCGAGGTGCCCTTGCTTGCGCTGCCTCCACTTTGTTGCCGTGGTGCCGCTGGTTCCGCCTCGGGCCGATGGTTACGCCGCCGCCATCTCCTCCTACTCCACCAACTGATGTCTCTCCGACTCCTCCCTTGTCCTAGATCGTGCAGCTGCTGGGTGGACCAGCTGCGGCGAGATCTTCTGCGCCGACCCTCGCTTGGTGGCGGGCGCTTGGAGCTGGCCTCTGGCTGGATTCGCTCCGGCCGCTTTGATTCGAGGCGGCTGGTCCAGGCCTCGGCGGCTTCCGGCAGGAGAAGCAGGCTGTTTGCGGCGAAGGTAGCCTGATGCTGCCACAGGGGGGCAGCCAGCATCAAGGTATTTGTGTGAGGCGCTTTAGGAAGTGGTGAAGGGCTCTGAGAACCAGCTTGCCGAGGAGGCCCGACTCCGTGAGGAGGCAGGAGGAAAGCATGAAGGCTCATGGTGACCGTCAGAACGAGGGCCAAGCTGCTGAAGCGTCGTGACCGCCTAAGCGCTGGAGCGAGGCTGGAGGCGAGGAAGGTCGAGCTGGACGACAAAGCGGGTTCTTGCCGAATCGCGTGGCCTTCATGGATATGGAGGTGAAGGCTCGCGCCTTCTGAGGAGCTTTACAATAGCGGCTGGAGAGCCAGCGGCGGAGGGGCCCATAAGTTGCTTCCTTCTGGTTCGTGCTCTTGAAGATGTCTCCTTGGTCTTGGCCCCCCTGGTGAGGCAGCGCATGTTTGTCTTCCAGCGGCAGCGGCGGATCCTCCTACATCTATATCCATGATCCCAGCGTCGACATGGACAACTGCTTTGGAGCCGAGCAGCGGCGAGCATGCAGCTGCCGCTGCCGAGGCCGTGAAGGGTGTGGAGGCTCTGTTGGGGAAGTTCGGGCCTTGACACCAAGCCGAAGCGAGGCACTACCGGCCTGCTGCTTCCTGGCGAGCCCCTCCAGCTGCTCCACCGCCGACAAGTGACTCCGTTGTGGCTCTGCTTTGCTTTTAATTCCTGCACATGTATCATGCCTCGAGGCGTTTAAACTGCATTTGGTATTGCGATAACAGTGTGGACTGTAATATTTGTTTTGAATTCCTTGAAATTTGTGCTTCCTACTTGCTTTATGTTCTAGGCCGTGAGAGCCATTACACTTGCCTCACCTCAACCGCCGTTAGCCCGACCCGAAACCAGGGCGGGACCAAGGAGTGAGGGCTACGTGACAAGTTAGGCTCTGAGTCGCGATGCTCGAGGAGTCCCCTTAAGCGCCTGAACAGCAAGTAGGGGGGTGAGCAGCAGGCGGATCCGCCGTTCTCGTCTGCTGAGCCCGGCCCAGCATCGTCAACCGCCGTTAGCCTTCCGGAACTAAGGGGTGAGGGGCTCTCGTGACCAGTTAGGCTCTGAGTCGCGATGCTCAGAGTCCCCCTTAGCCTTCGAACAACATTCGTACCTTGGCTCCGCTTCGGGGAGTGTCGTCTGACGAACCAGGCCGAGGACCTGGCTGGGTGGCATGCGTGCAGGCGTGACCAGGCGCAGCCCGTGCCCAGCCCCTGTGGCGCTCGAGGGAGGCGTTGCGGCAGGCGGACAGAGCTCTGGCCTCCACAGAGGTTGATCGACCGGAGGCCACCCTCGGTTGTTTATCACCAGGTAGCAGACATAAGCGCTTCCGCATGCGTCTGGGCATAGCCGCTCCTCGTCGGTGTCGTCGGCCAGTAGCGAACATGGTGCTTCTTGGATCATGGGAGGGCTACCCTCCCGGAGGAACCCCAGCGGTGTATACAGCCCACCACGACACGTGGCTGGCATGGTAGGGCTGGAGCGAGGTGTATCTGGGCACCCATGAGCCAGCAGCAGGACTCACGGGCCCCTACCTCAAAGGCGGGTTGCGCTGGCTCTAAACCATATCTTGGTGTGTTCTGCAAAATTGGCGGATGCGGTGCTCTCGTCTTGGTCCGGATCTCGGGCTGGTCTCGGCCGTCGGCAGCAAGCAGGTCGCGATTCCATGGACAAGACCAGAAGGTGAGGGCGGAGGCGGTGGGAGCCACAGTCGCGATGCTCAGGCACACCCCTTTAGCAGCAAGCCAGGTTAGATGGCGCAACTCTGCGTCCTCGGGTCCAGCTCTCGGGCTGGTCTCGATCGTCGTTGGCAAGCCAGGTCGTGATGCCATGGACAAGACCCGGGAGGTGAGGGCGGAGGCGGTAGGAGCCTGAGTCGCGATGCTCGGGCACCCCCCTTTAGCAAGCTGGAGTGAGATCACAGCCACTCTCGTCCTCGGGTCCGGCTCTCGGGCTGGTCTCGACCGTCGGTGGCGAGCCGGTCGCGATGCCATGGACAAGGCCCGGAGGGTGAGGGCGGAGGCAGTAGGATCCCTGAGTCGCGATGCTCAGGCACCCCCTTTAGCAGCATGGCTGGGTTAGATAATGAAACTCTCGTCACAGGGGTCCCGGCTCTCGGGCTGGTCTCGGCCGTCATTGGCAAGCCAGGTCGCGATGCCATGGACAAACGAGAGGTGAGGGGGAGGCGGTAGGAGCCACGAGTCGCGATGCTCAGGCACCCCTCCTTTGCGTGCAAGATTCTTCCACCAGGGAAAGGCGCAAATAACAAACAAGGTGGGCGAGGGCATGATCCTAAGGAAGCATAAGAAGGATACATGCATTTGGGGCCGGACCCTGCGGACACAGGAATAATGCAGCCTGAAGGCACTCCCAGCGGAAATAAAACTTAAAGATGTCACCTGGTGATGTTGGGGATGAAGGGGTGTTGGTGTAGCAGACTCGGTGGGCTGCGGGAGCCGATCCTCACGAGCCCACAGGCCCAGGGGCCTCGGGAGGCTCCGGAGGCGTTGGCGGCTCCTCGGGGCCATCTCCATCTCCGCCCGAGGCTGCAGGCGTGCTTGACCTCTTGAGCCTCGGGATGGTCCTCATGAGGCAGCTGGTGCGCAACAGCCCGCATTGGCAGGCCATAAGGCATGCGTATGTAGGCTGTGGGGCAGACCCTGCTAGCGTCCCTGCGAGGGCAGGAGGCGCTCTTGAGATCTGGCTCGGTTGAGCCTGGTATGTCGATGGGCGCGCAGCCCACCATCCTCGCTGGATGGGGGCCACAGCGGAAGAGTGGCGGCTGCCCCTCATGACCCTTGACTCCTGTAGCTCTGAATGGCCTTCTTGGCGAACTCTCGAGGGCTCTGCCCTCCTGGTCTTGCTCCTGCTTGCGGGAAACGTGCTTCGAAACACGCCTCCACATGGTGCCCAAGCACCTCCCTCGAGATTTTGGCGGTGGCGGCCCTCGGGAGAGCCCCGAGCCCTGAGGAGGCGGCCAGGGCGCTTTCCTATCTGCGATGGAAGGGCTCCCCTGGCCCGATGTGGGCCCTGAGGGGCCTGTATCTTGAAGAGATGGGCCGGTCGATGTCTTCTTCTTCTTGGGTGCGGCCTCGGGAGGCCTCCTGCTGCTGTGGTCTAGGTCTTCCAGCGATGCGGCCTGAAAGGCTCGCTCGAGGGAGCATGCTGCGTGTCTCTCTTCACAGGGCACCGTGATGACCCCTTGCTTCTGGCATCTTGAGGGCGTTGTAGCCATGGTGGAGTTCTGACCATGAATTTATTAGCGCTGGGTACCGAGGATGGCGTTGTCTGTGGCGAATGTGGCGGCCTTGAAGTCGATGAGCTCGATGTGGTAGTTATCGCGAGCCCGAAGGTGGCGGGAAAAGCGGACCTGCCCGATCGGGACCGTGGAGCCGTCGGTGACTCGGGAAAGGCTTGGTTGGCTGAAGGTGGTATAAGGCACGCGAAGATTGTTGAATGTTTCCGCAGACGGGGCGTTGAGCCCTGCTCCGCCCGTCGATGAGGGTCTTGGTGACTAGCACATTCTTGATGATTTGGGAGCAAAGCATCGGAGAACTCCGGTGTGGCTGCGCGCCAGGCTGATCCGCTGGGCTGAGCGTGATGGCGCCGTGACCACGAGAGGACACGTGGACTCGAGCTTGGGAGGACTGCATTCACCTGTGGCGAACAACGAAGATGCGGAAGAGGCTGGGGCTTGGCTCCGCCCGGGATCTGAGGCGATCGCCGCGCGCTTCACAGAAGCCCCAGCCCCTCGTCTGATTCGGTCTTGATTCTCCTTGGCGGTGGCAGCGGAGGGAGGCTGCGTTCCCTGCAGGCGATCCTCGCGAGGCTGATCCTCGGCCTCCCTCATGGCCAGGTCTTGCCAGCCGGTCCTCGCGAGGTTAGTCGCGCCACCCGTGGCGCGAACGCTTGATCTTCCAGGCGTCTGCATTCCTTCCTCCTCCTCGGTCGTAGCCCGATCGCTGCGCTCGGGCGTCTGCCGACCTTCCTTCGCGCACGGCCGGAGCTCTTGACATTCATTGGTGTTGTGGGTGTGGAGGTGCGTGGTACACGCAATACCGGCTGTCCTTGGAGGACTCGGGCTGATCTACCTTGCTTGGTGTGCGGCTCGGCTGCGAGCACGGCAGCCTGCGCTTCCGTCCTTGGCCTTGGACTTCTTCTCGCCGGGATCCGGCGGGCAGCTCGAAGAGGCAGGCCCCTCCTCAGCCTGGCGCGCTTGGTACGCCAAGTTGAACAGCTCGAGGAGGTGCGAGATCTTCATGCATCGCGCGGCTCCTCCTTCATCTTGGCGTCGCGCGCGCCGTCGGAGAAAGCGAAGATGATGGCCTCCTCGGTTACCACAGGGATCTTGGTAGCGTTGTTGAAGCGCTGGATGTACTTTGCGGTTTCCCAGCTGCTGCTTGATTGGCGCGCATGTCGCTCACGGCGGGTGGCGGTCGCGAGTACCACGGAAGTTGGCGATGAAGCGATGCGCATCTCGGTCGAGGAAGAGATCGTGCACAGGGCCGATTCAGGAGCAGTGCGGGCCCGTCGCCAGAGCACCATGGAAACCAATTCGCCATGACCTTTTCATCCCGTTGGCAGCCTCGATGCCCAGCTCGTGAAACTGGAGGAACTCCGTAGGGTCGGCGGTGCCGTCGTGCGAGAGCAGGTCCGGCTTGAACTTGGCGGGCCCGCGCGACCTTCTTGCCTTCCCGGAGGTGAAAGCGGCAGCCCGTCGTGGCAGAGGGGCTTGGACGGCGAAGCTTAGCCTTGTGGGTCTCCCTGCGCTTGGCTGGGGGCAGCGCAGGGTCTTGGCGTCTTTGGGCGGGGCGCTCGGGCAGCTTCTTGCGAGGCGAGAACTTCTTGCAGCTCTGCTCTTGCTGCGCCCGGCGCTGGCGGAGCAGGTTCCGCCCGAGGACCGCGCCTTGAACGGCGCCCGTCTTGAGGAGGCGGGTGGCGCTCCGGGAGCTTCATCGCCCAGCGAAGCGGGTGCGGTGCAGCGAAGGCAGACGGCCGGTGCGCCTCTGGGCCGCAGACGAGCTTCGGCGACTTCGGTCGAGCCATTCTTCGTGGCGTCGTCGGCAAGGCGGTAGCGCAGGAGCTCGTTAGCGCGATGAGTGCAGCTCGTGCCTCGGTGGCAGCCTTGAGCGCGCGTGGCGAAACCAGCGGGGGTGGCGAAAGCGTGGCGGTGCGGCCGTCCCGCCTCATGGGCGGAGTCTTTGGGGCGGCGCTTTCTGCGTTCCCGCCAGGCGGTGGCGGCGTTGGCGGCGGTAGCGAGGGAGCAGCAGGCGCCCGCCCGATGGGAGCCGTCTGGCGACATGGGGGGCGAAGCGGCTCGGCGCTTCGCCAGCAGGCCAACAGCGTCGAACATGGTTGCGGTGGTCGAGGAAAAACGAAGCGAAAAGCGATTCGGCGCACCTACATGGCGCAAATGTCGGTTCGGGTTCCGGCAGACCCTTGAGTTCGAACTACAGGGGTGCTCGCGGAGATCAACCCTCCACCGTCTCGTACCTCGCCGAATCGCGGGGACCTAAACTACTAAGCAGAACAGCACAAGAGACCACGAGATTTATACTAGTTGGACCACCGTTGTGGTGTAATACCCTACTCTAGTTTGTGGTGCGGTGGATTGCCTCAGGGGCCGATGAGGCTGTCTGAGGGAAGAACAGCCTCATGAGTGCATTCTTGGTGGGTGTGATGAAGCTGCTGGGTGGTGTCCCGTCGCTCTAGCTAGAGGATCGGGTCTCTCTCTCTCTCTCTCTCTCTCTCTCTCTCTCTCTCTCTCTCTCTCTGCTGGATTCCAAAATGCCAGATCCCCTCTATCCTTGCGATCCCTCCGATCCCCCTACTCTGAGTGTGGCTACTCCTATTTATAGGCGAAGGCCCTGGGCCTCTTCCCAAATAGGTTTAACTTGGCACAAACACTAATTAAAAGATAAAACCACATCTAAACAGAATCTAGATGGATATTTTTATTACTAAGCAGCAAGGAAAAATATTGGGTTGACTCTGAGGAGTCTGGTCTAGGGGTGTCCAGGATAGCGAACTATCATCACGACGGACTCCAAGACTATGAAGATACAAGATTGAAGACTTCGTCCGTGTCCGGATGGGACTTTCCTTGGCGTGGAAGGCAAGCTTGGCGATCTGGATATGTAGATCTCCTACTATTGTAACCGACTCTGTGTAACCCTAACCTATCCGGTGTCTATATAAACGGAGGTTTTAGTCCATAGGACAAACAACAATCATACCATAGGCTAGCTTCTAGGGTTTAGCCTCCTTGATCTCGTGGTAGATCTACTCTTGTACTACCCATATCATCAATATTAATCAAGTAGGAGTAGGGTATTACCTCCATCGAGAGGGCGAACCTGAGTAAAACATCGTGTCCCTTGTCTCTGTTACCATCCGCCTAGGCGCAGTTCGGGACCCCCTACCCGAGTTCCGCGGTTTGACACCGACATTGGTGCTTTCATTGAGAGTTCCTCTGTGTCTCCGCCGATAGGCCGATGGCTCCCGATCATCAACAACGGCGCATTCGAGGTGAGACTTTTCTCCCGGACAGATCTTCGTATCCGCGGCTTTGCTGCGGGCCAATTAAGCAGCCATCCGGAGCGGATCGAAGCTTCGCCCTGGACATCAGGTCGGACTTGGAAGTTTGAACTATCGTCGATATCGCGGAGACTTGATCTTGACGGTTGAGCCTCGACCAGCGTGCCGCCTTGTCTCGATGGGCATGATCTAGCTCTGCAGCGAGCAGTGCCACGGAGGCCGCACCGACATCGCTCCGACCCTTAATCCGGTCGGATTCCCGATCGAGGGCGAGTGGTTGGACACCGCCTCGGGGCTACAATCTCTGGCGATTGAGCGAACTCCATCCTGTCGCTGCGAAGACCTCGACTCCGGGATGCGGACTCCTCTCCGGACTCGAACCCTCCAGCGCCCCTGCCAATCGAATCCGATTGGGCACGGTCATGGAGTTCACGGCCGCGGACATCTTTCGGCTTTTCGCCCTTTGGCGACATCCTGAATCGCTAAAGTCTCTCTCTTTATCCGGAGAGCCTGTCCGGACTACGGTCAGGAAGGTTGGGATGCAGACGGCGAAGAAATTCGCGCCCACCCACGCCCGCCGTAGCCATCGTCAGCTTACACGGCGTGCTCGATTTCGACTCCGAAGACATCGACGGTATGGACGGACGATGTAGGAGACAACAATGAGCCAGCACCTATAGGATCTTTGGACAAACACCTCATCTCATGATGTATACAAGGTGGATACACCTAAGGAAACAAGAGCGAGGAACAACGGGATGCTCGAAGGATAAATCCCTCAAAAGCAGTCAAAGCGGCAGCGTAAGCGCCGAACCAAGTCCCGCCTCAAGAGACCCGGCCATAGAGCGAAGGCGAACGGTGGATAGCGAACACGCTATCGAGCAATCATCCGAACAAGACAACTTGGATAAACAACCCGTCCCGGCGAAGACAACAGTCCGGACGATCTCACGCCGGACAAATCGTTGGGCGGAATAACCTCCACAAAAGGCTCGTGCATGCGCTGCGTAGCTGAAAAAAGCAAGCGGAAGCTCAAAATAGCGGAAGATGCACTCGAGAATCAGATGGAGTAGAGTATTCAACACATGAAAAAATCTGGCGACGATCGCCGAACAAAACTACCAAAAAAAGCTCTGCCCGAATTTGTGAGGAGGCCCTAGAGCCCCACAATCAAAAAGTAAGAAAGGCCACCGGTCGGATGGGCGACCCACGGCAAAAAGAAGCGACAAATGGCGCCGCACACAAGCTAGTATCACGATCCGCATAAGGATTCACAGCAAAGGATGGCCAGTTAGGTCCATCTATGGGCCAAAAGCAAGCTCTTCAAAACAGCATAACACGCCAAAAATCCGAACATCGCGGCACACCCAAATATAGAGGCGCCACATCCCCTATGTTTCACCGATGAGGTCTTTGGATCATGAATTTCAGCGGGATTCAAACCCGTAAACATAGAGGCATCTGACGGACCAACAGACCACGAGTGTGGATTGAGGATTACATCCTCCACATACACATGGCTAGAGGATATGATCTCCACGCCATAAAATACTTACCCCTCAAACTCAAAGGTCCAGCTCGGCATTGGCTTAAAAGCCTCCCCGAAAATACCATTGGAAGTTGGGAAGAGCTCGAGGATACATTTCGGGCAAATTTTCAGGGGACATATGTCCGCCCTCCGGATGCAGACGATCTAAGTCACATTACTCAACAGCCCGGAGAGTCAGCCCAGAAATTCTGGAACAGGTTCCTTACTAAAAAGAACCAAATAGTCGACTGTCCGGACGCCGAAGCCTTAGCAGCCTTCAAACACAACGTCCGTGACGAATGGCTCGCCAGACACCTCGGCCAAGAAAAGCCAAGAACAATGGCCGCATTAACAAGCCTCATGACCCGCTTTTGCGCGGGAGAGGATAGCTGGCTAGCAAGATGCAGCACCAGCGACCCAAGTACATCCGTAGTCAGGGATGGAAACGGGAAACCACGGCGCAATAAGGACCAGCACCGGACTAAAGGGAACGGTCCAAAGAGCGCGGCAGTTAACGCTGGATTCAAAAGCTCACGGCAGAACAACAAAAAACTGCCCCTTAAAGACAATAGCGATGAGCTATCCAACTTCAACAAAATCTTGGACAAGATATGTCAAATCCACAGCACTCCCGGGAGGCCTGCAAACCATAGCCACACAAATTGTTGGGTCTTCAAACAGTCCGCAGACTCAACGCCCGAACACAAGGGCTCGACACACCAATTGAAGATGATGGCGAGCGCCACAAGCAAGCCCGGAAAACAAAAAATTTCCCACAAGAGGTTAAAACAGTAAACTCACTTGGTGATCAAAGGAAAAAGCAGAGCGGCGCCCACTAAAATGCGCGCGCTGCTGGTTGTCAAAACCAATCACATTCGACCATCGGGACTATTCGAAAGTATCCGGAGCGCAGGATGGACTGCCTTGATATTTGATCCTATAATTGGCGGATTCCAATTTACACAAGTCCTCATGGATGGGCCGATGACATAAACCTGATATATCGGGAGTTAGGAGACAATCCATGGGATGGGGATAGACCAACCAAAATTCGCCGTAGCAACACCTCCTTTAAAGGAGTAATGCGAGCCCATATGCCCATTGTATGGGCTCCATACTGCTAGAAGTTGTGTTCGGTTCATCCGACAACTTCCGTCGTAACGTTAATCTTCCATATCGCCCGTTTAAAAGTAGCCATCAAGCACTCTTTGGGGCGTGAAGCTTCGCTGCTTTGCTTTTGTAATACCACATTATGCATCTCTAACACTTAAAATGCCTGGTCCACGCGGCATCATCTCGTTAAAAGGAAGTATTAAGTGTTACTCGAGCACGGAAGAACGGGAGACTGCCTTGATAGCCCCACACCTATCCGGCTCCACTAACCAAAGAACCTAAATAGGTAATTCGAACCCCGGACAAGGCTAGACGAGTCTGGCGCCTACTAGCGGCATACCCCCATACAAGGGGCTGCACGCATGTATCATAAGAGACACTAAAGCTCAATTTTATTCACTTCCTCAAATCGTACTCTGCTTATTTAATATAAAGTACATCTTTCGCACGATCCTTTTTCTTTTAAACTAAGTTCCTCTCTTTTACAGATGAACGACGTGCTACACCCGTCCAGGATATGGCACAACGGAGACACAGGCGCAGACGTGTAGTAGGGACCCGTTGCAAGGATTCTTTTCAGATTAAGACCCTGCGTAAACCTTTTTTACTGTCTCTTGTTGATATACATCCCCGGTTTCTTACTATAACCAAGGAGGAGGCTGGCGTTTTGGCATTAGCGCACCAGAATTTTTGGCGTGCACGGACACGGGGCTTAGGGCATTATTCTGCCCGTTTTATAAAGACCGAATACCTTAGGGAGTATTGGCGTCTCGAGATTAGGCCTTATATGCATCAGCTCCGAATCATGTCGTTGGTCAAATGTTGGGTTTGCCCGGCTCCTGTGTTTGCTGCCTTACGTTCCGTTTTATCCGCTTCTTGGCACCGGAGAACTCTGCGATTGTGCCCGGTTCGGCGGGCGAGCACCTCGATGAAAGCGAAAACTGCTGTCATGATATAGCGAGAGCTGGTCAACCACTCGATGACTCAGCCGGAATGTTTAGGATTCCTCCGCATTAACGAAGGACGGTTTTCGGTCGAGCACATCGCACCCAATTCGGGAGAGTGCGGTGCCCAGAGCTATATAGTAGCCCCACCCTCGAACTCCTATGGTTAAGTGAAAGTGATAAAGCATTATAGTCCGGTTGCCTAGTTTGCTACGCTACCACCTCCTTAACAGGACCAAGGCGTTGGATTAAGTGTGAAAAAGCACTTTCTTTGCAAACACCCCGCACTATGTGCGTGGGGGCTGAAAGCCAAGGACTGCCATCTTTCGAGTTATATATACATATACATAAGCGGCCGCCTGGGAGTAGTTTACTACTTGAGCGCACAAGTATAAAAAGCTCTTATATTATATTGAAACATTGTTTTCACAAATCATACATGTCATTTAAACATAATATCCTTGAGCACTGCGTCTCTATTAAGCAGCGCCTGCGGAGACTTCTTCAAAGTAGTGCTCGGCGGTACCGGCTTCTGTCCGAATCTTGGGATGCGTCGGTGGCCTTCATCTCTGCCCAGTATGTCTTGACACGGGCGAGCCATCCAGCGCTCCTCAATACCGCCGACCGCTTCATTGCGTCGTCGTGGTACCGCGCAAGGAACTGCTCCACTAAACCAAAATAACTCTTGACTAAGGTCCGCCCGACCACAAATGAGTCGAGACATGCTTCATGGCAAATCCGGATAATCGATTCAGCTCGGCCCATTCGGCCAACCGATCGGTCAACGGAAGAGGACGCTCCGGACTATGGAATTGCGACCGATATAGCTCTTCCCTTCTGTGCCCCTTCTGGCCTCGGAAGTGCTCAATCGCGTCCGCAACACTCGCCGCTAAGTCGGATAAGCATCCTCCGAACTCCACAACTTGTCCAATTGAGCATACTTTGGATCCGTATATTTCCTCCATGGCGAAACGGTTTCCAGCCGCAATTGCCCGGCCTGACTCAGCTCCTCCTTGGCAGCTCTCAAAGCGAATGGGCATTATTGGATTGATGGCGGCCTTTTTTGAGCCCTCTTGCTCCGCAGCGTTCTTTTCAAGGGCCTCGCAGCAATCGGTAGTATTCTTCAACTTTCTGGCCATATCGGCCATTTCCTCTTCTTTGGCGGTGAGCAGCCCGTTCGACTTTTAGCTCTTGGCCGCCCTTAAAGCGCCGCGTACTATTTCTGGCTTGCTCTTTTGCTCAGGCGAGTTCCGCCCGAAGCTCCTCCACAGCAGCGGCACCATCTGCATTAAGCATACAAGTAGTAAGACATGGGCGTCAAGCTCCCTTACCAGGTGTCCGCGTAGAAGTCGCATACCTTGTGACTCGTCAAAGCGTTTATTGACCAGCGCGATGTCCGCATCCGGCTCATCCAGTTGCCGCTTTAGTTCGGCATACTAATCAGTCTGGCTGGCCACCGGACGCCCCGCCACCTGTTTAGGAGCGGCGATATGTTATAACTGAGATTTTGATCCTCGACACGCTGTCAATTTTGACAACATACCGAGTCTCGGGGCTACTATCTATACAGGCGCATTCTATATGCATAAGCGCCGGAAGGTACATCATTTTGCGTACCTCGAACCCGTCGATAAGCTTCGGCGGCTTCATGCAATCCGCTCTCCGCGGATGCAATCCTTTCAATCACCGTACCCATTAGATCACGGTGATCTTACGAATAACCGCTTCGCCCGAGCAGATCCTTCAGCTCCTCGGACCAGACGCCCGATTGGCGCGGACCCTCCGGCCCCGCGGACTTAGAAACCCTCGCGGCGACACCTCGGGTCGTCCACCGCATGAGGGTGCGGCAGGTGGGCGTTCGCTCTCCATCATCTCCGGAAGAAGATCCCCCGAAGACGAGCTCTGCTGAGAAGGGCTGAGATCCGAACTACAAGGTACAATTTCGGTTATCTTTAGAAATAAATACAGGGATGTTCCTTATTTACAAGACCCCTACTTTTTACTTACGGCTCGCTGGAGGGCCGATACCCTTGAGGAAATAGTGCGGCTGGGTTACTTCCCAGCGCCGGACTCTTTGACGAAGATTCCTTTCCCCTCTTTGAGGCCTTGGCCTTCGGATCTTCCGAAGCGGTCCTCTTCTCTCCTCGAAATGTGGGACTTTTAATCTCTCCTTCCTTGATAGCCTCCTTCGTAGAGGCAGTTGCTTCCCCGCTCCCCCCTTCGCCTTCTTCAAAAGGCGCAGCCTTCAACATCTTGGTCAGCATGGGATCCGGCGCGGTCTCTGGGAGGGGAGCCAGACACCTTATTAACTTTGCCTTGGCTATCCACTCCTGTTCAAGAAACGGCTCCTTTAAAGGGCATATATATATGATAAATGAATGAACAGCTTGTCCGGTTACAGGACTACTTACTTGAGTATCTGGGCGATTGCAGCTTAGTCCTGCGTCCTCAGTCAGGTCCGGACACTTTTCTTGTGATCCGAAGAACAGTTTATACATCTCCACGGGCGTCGTGCCCATAAAGTTTTGGAGAGCTCGTGGTCCCTCCGGATTAAATTCCCACAGGCGGAGGGGGCGACGTTTGCAGGGCAGAAGGCGCCGGATCAACATAACCTGCGCCACTGCAACCAAATTGATCTCTCTTTCTTGGAGGTCTCGAATACGGCCCTGCAGCAAAGGAACGTCCTTGGACGGTCCCCAGTCGAGCCCTTGTTGGCCCATGACGCCAGCCGCTGTGGTGGACCTGAGCAGAAGGCAGGGAGCGCCGCCCATTTGGTGCCCCTGGGAGCGGTGATATAAAACCACTCCCGTTGCCACAAACCAAGCTCCTCTTGAAAAGAGCCCTCGGGCCACGGAGCATCAGCACATTTGCTTATGGCCGCCCCTCCGCACTCTACTTGCTGCCCCTCGATCATCTTTGGCTCCACTTTGAAGGTCTTGAGCCACAATCCAAAGTGAGGGTTAATATGGAGGAAGGCCTCACATATGACAATGAATGACGAGATATGGAGGATGGACTCCGGATTCAAGTCATGGAAATCGAGCCCATAATAAAACATGAGCCCCCGCACAAAGAGATCCGTCGAGAAGCCTAAACCCCGAAGGAAGTGAGACACGAACACCACGTTCTCGCCGGGCTTGGGAGTGGGAATGACCTGCCCCTGAGCAGGCAGCCTATGCGAGATCTCGCCGGTTAGATACCTGGCGTCTCGCAGCTTTAACGCATCTTCTTCTGTGACAGAGGAAGACATCCATCGGCCGTGCTGGTCGGAGCCGGACATCGTCAAAGGTCCGAAGTGCCGAAATCTGAAGCTTTGGGTGTTGGAACTCGAAGTACGAGGTGAACTCGATGGAGGGTGTAAAAAGAATAGGGCCTTGGTCTCATTATAAAGAGGTTGAATACCAAGAGCCCACCCCGTGGTCGATTAGGACTCGCCTTTGATAGAGGAGGCATGCCAACGGGCACGGTTGGGTTACCCACGTCCGTATTGATGGGAATCCCGGAATAAGAGGGCACGATCTATGCTTTGATAAGACATGCCAGGGAAACCGCCTCGCTAAACGCGCTAAGGTGGAACAGTAAAAAACGATTCATATAAAGACCTGGCCACGGTGTGATGTCACGCCGCGGAATACGTCAGCAGATCTGTGCAAAGGTTATTCTCTCTACGGTGGCGTGTGGAACTTGTTTTGCAGAGCCGGACACTATCCTGGTGTTCAAAACCTTCTATGAAGTATTCGGAGGAGGAACCCGCCTTGCAATGCCGAAGACAATATGCGTGCGGACTCGTCGTCATTGAAGCACTGCTTGAGGGGGCTCTTGAGGAGTCTGGACTAGGGGTGTCCGGATAGCGAACTATCATCACGGCCGGACTCCAAGACTATGAAGATACAAGATTGAAGACTTTGTCCCGTGTCCGGATGGGACTTTCCTTGGCGTGGAAGGCAAGCTTGGCGATACGGATATGTAGATCTCCTACTATTGTAACCGACTCTATGTAACCCTAACCTATCCAGTGTCTATATAAACCAAAGGGTTTTAGTCCGTAGGACGAACAACAATCATACCATAGGCTAGCTTCTAGGGTTTAGCCTCCTTGATCTTGTGGTAGATCTACTCTTGTACTACCCATATCATCAATATTAATCAAGCAGGAGTAGGGTATTACCTCCATCGAGAGGGCCCGAACCTGGGTAAAAACATCATGTCCCTTGTCTCCTGTTACCATCCGCCTAGACGCACAGTTCGTGACCCCCTACCCGAGATCCGCCGGTTTTGACACCGACAACTCCCAACAAGCGCTTTTCGTTAAAGCCTTTTTAGCTAGGCATTGAGATTTCGATGATGCTGACATGAAAGAAAAGAATCGAAGCACAAATAGAGCATCATATAGCATGTGACAAACACATCTAAGTCTAACATACTTCCTATGCATAGGCATATTATAGGCAAACAAATTTGCAAGGCAAGCAAAAACTAGCATATGCAAGGAAGAAGAAGGTGACGGTAGCAATCTCAACATGAAGAGAGGTAATTTAGTAACATGAAAACTTCTACAACCATATTTTCCTCTCTCATAATAATTACATGTAGGATCATAAGCAAATTCAACAAAATAGCTATCACATAACATATTCTTAACATGATCCACATGTATGCAAAGTTGACACTCTTCCAAAATAGTGGGATTATCATTAACTAAAGTCATGATTTCTCCAAGCCCACTTTTATAAAAAATTTCATAAGATTGAATGTTATCCAAATATGTGGGATCTAAAGTTGACACTCTTCCAAACCGACTTTCAATATTATTGCAAACAATATTATCAATCTCATATTCATCATGGGGCTTAAATAAATTTTCAAGATCATAAGAAGAATCACCCCAATCATGATCATTGCAACAAGTAGTAGACATAGAATAACTAGCATCCCCAAGCTTACGGTTTTGCATCTTATTAGCACAATTGACAACAAAAGAATTTATAATAAAATCATTCCAATCATGCTTTTTATTCAAAGATCTATCGTGAGTTACTTCACGGATTTCAGGCAAAACCTTATAAAGATAATCTAGTGCATCCAAATTACTATGAATTGGTTCATCATAATTGGATCCCTTAAAAAGATTGGCAAGCGGATCAGGATCCATAGATATTGGCTTCTTTGTTTAGGAATAAATAGGCATCTAATCCAACCAGACAAGCAAACGAAAGGCAAAGGGAAAAAGAGGAGGAGATTGGGAAAGAGAGGGCGAATAAAATGGCAAGGGTGAAGTGGGGGAGAGGAAAACGAGAGGCAAATGGAAAATAGTGTAATGCGAGAGATAGGGATTGTGATGGGTACTTGGTATGTTGACTTTTGCGTAAGCCTCCCCGGCAACGGCGCCAGAAATCCTTCTTGCTACGTCTCGAGCTTGCGTTGGTTTTCCCCAAAGAGGAGGGGGTGATGCAGCATAGTAGCATAAGTATTTCCCTCAGTTTTTGAGAACCAAGGTATCAATCCAGTAGGAGGTCACGCGCAAGTCCCTCGTACCTGCACAACACGATAGCAACTCGCAACCAACGCTTAGGGGTTGTCAATCCCTTCACGGTCACTTACGAGAGTGAGATCTGATAGAGATAATATTTTTGGTATTTTTGATATAAAGATGCAAAGTAAAAAGTAAAAGCAAAGCAAGTAAATAAAGTGATGGAGATTGATATGATGAGAATAGACCGGGGCCATAGGTTTCACTAGTGGCTTCTCTCGGAGCATAAGTATTCTCGGTGGGTGAACAAATTACTGTTGAGAAATTGATAGAATTGAGCATAGTTATGAGGTTATCTAGGTATGATCATGTATATAGGCATCACGTCCGAGACAAGTAGATCGAAGCGATTCGCATCTACTACTATTACTCCACTCATCGACCGCTATCCAGCATGCATCTAGAGTATTAAGTTAAAAACAAAGTAACGCCTTAAGCAAGATGACATGATGTAGAGGAATAAATTCATGCAATATGATAAATACCCCATCTTGTTATCCTCGATGGCAACAATACAATACGTGCCTTGAAACCCTTTACATCCTTGGGTAAGGACACCGCAAGATTGAACCCAAAGCCATGCACTTCTCCCATTGCAAGAACTGCCAATCTAGTTGGCCAAACCAAACGGATAATTCGAAGAGACTTGCAAAGATAACTCAATCATACATAAAAGAATTCAGAGAAGATTCAAATATTATTCATAGATAAGCTGGATCATAAAACCACAATTCATCGGTCTCAACACACACACCGCAAAAAGAAGATTACATCGAATAGATCTCCACGAGAGGGGAGAACATTGTATTGAGATCCAAAAGAGAGAAGAAGCCATCTAGCTACTAGCTATGGACCGAAGGTCGAGTAAGCTACTCACACTTCATTGGAGGGGCTATGGTGTTGATGTAGAAGCCCTCCGTGGTGGATGCCCTCTCCGTGGAGCTCTCGAACAGGCCCCAAGATGGGATCTCGTGGATCTGAGGAAGTTACTGGCGGTGGAATTAGGTTTTTGGCTCCGTCTCTGGTCTACTGGGGGTACGTAGGTATATATAGGAGGAAGGAGTACGTCGGTGGAGCTCCGAGGGGCCCACGAGGCAGGGGGCGCGCCCTCCACCCTCGTGACCTCCTCGAAAACTTCTTGGAGTAGGGTCCAAGTCTCCTGGATCATGTTCGGTGAGAAGATCACGTTCCCGAAGGTTTCATTCCGTTTGGACTCCGTTTGATATTCTGTTTCTTCGAAATACTGAAATAGGCAAAAAAAATAGCAATTCTAGGCTGGGCCTCCGGTTAATAGGTTAGTCCCAAAAATAATACAAAAGTGGAAAACAAAGCCCATTATAGTCCAAAATAATAGATAAAGTAGCATGGAGCAATCAAAAATTATAGATACGTTAGAGACATATCAATCCTTCAGTGCGTCCGACCGCATAACAGACGGCGCCGGACCCTTCCGGTTGCTCTCTTCAAGAGCCGGATACTGAGGACTTTGGGTGGCCAATGGATTACCCTCTGGCCTTGCTGGATCAGGAGAAGCCCTCCGCGTCGAGACCTCGGGGTCGCCCGCCTCGTAAGGCGGGAGGGCAGGGGAAGGCGTCTCGCTCTCCATCATCCCCGTAAGAAGATCCCCCGAAGACGAGCTCTGCCGAGAATGGCTATGATCCGGACTACAAGATAAGCGTTTCGGTTATTTTCCTCAGAAGCAAAGCAGGAATTTTTTTACTATTAAGTACCCTTTCTACTTACAGCTCGGCTGGGGGCTGACCCCCTTGCGGGCATTGTGCGGCCGAGGTATCCCCCGGGGCAGGACCCTCTGGCGAAGATTCCTTCCCCCGTTTGGAGACCATTGTCTCCGGGTCTTCATAGGCGGTCCTCTTCCTTCCTTGGGAAGGGGGAATTTCAGTTTCTTCCCCCCGATTATCCTCCTTCGCAGAGGCGCTAGCCTCTTTCTTCCCCCCTTTGTCTTCCCCTAAGGGCGCTTGATAAGGCGCGGGCTCCGGCATCTTGGCTAGTACAGGATCCGGTGAGACCTCAGGGAGGGGGGCCGGACACCTGATCATCTTCTCCTTTGTTACCCAGTCCTGGTCAGAGAGTGACTTTTCAGAATGATGTTGTGATAAATAAAGGTACAGCGTGTTCGGTTACAGGACTACTTACTTGGGTATCTGGACGATTGTAGTTCAAACCCGCATCCTCGGTGGTGTCCGGACACATTATTTGTGGTCCGAAGAACAATTTATACATCTCCTCAGGCGTCATGCCAAGGAAACGATGGATAGCTCGCGGTCCCTCTGGGTTGAACTCCCACATGCGGAGGAGATGACGTTTGCAGGGCAGGACTCAATGAATTAACATGACTTGCATTACAGTGTTTAGACTGATGTCTCTCTCTAGGAGATCCTGAGGCGGCTCTGCAATATTGGCACATCCTTTATTGGCCCTGTCGGCATTCTAGGAACGGGGGTCCCCAGACTTGCCTGCCTGTGGCCTGTGGCGTGGCTCAAGTGGTGGCCCAGTAAGGCCCGTCTTCATCAGCACAAGACTCAAGACCCTCGCGAGGGGCCAAGCCTCGCGGGGCGGACGACACATGACTTCCTTAGGAGCGGCCTCGCCAGGCAGGCTCGCGAGGAGGCGGAGAGATCAAGGCAGGGTACCTCGCGAGGTGCTCGTGACGCAAGCCATGACGATCAAGACCAGGCGGGCGCCGGCCTGCGCGGTGTCCTTGTTTCCTCTTTGGTGCAAAGGGGGCAAGCACAGATGTGGAGTACCGAGGCATCAGGCAAAGGTTGCCATTTCAGTGCAACGAGACCAAGACCAGCGGAGCGGCAGGATGGAGGTCACTGTGGAGCCCAAGACGGCGTCATCACCAGTGCTTTTGGTAGCCGAAGACCAACTTTAGTCAGGATAACTTGTACTAGATGTTCCCCTTCAAAATGGCCGTTGTTGGCGCCCTTCCCGCTCAATATTTGGGAAGAGGACCAGGGCCTCTATAAATAGAGCTAGCCACCACCGTAGAGGGCATCTGATAGAGCCCTAGTTAGAAAGAGAGAGGCGATCGAACTCACCCAAGCAGTTCATCGCACCAGCTCAAGAACACCTCTCGCGAGGCTGTTCTTCCCCTGTATTGTTCATCATCAGCCCCTGAGGCAATCCACCACACCACACACTGGAGTAGGGTATTACACCACAACGGTGGCCCGGACCAGTATAAATCTTGTGTCCCTTGTGTTGCTCATCGTTTTCAGCTTAGATCTCACGAGGTGATCGGACGTAGATCGGTAGGGGAGAGATCTTCATGCGCACCCCAGAGATTGAACCTTAAAGGTCTGCCGGAACCCAACATCCGACATTTGGCGCACCAGGTAGGGGTAAGCCGGAATCTTTCTTTCGCTGCTCCGTGTTCGATCTTCCGTCGTGTCCATGGCTGACGCTCGTCGGGCTCGCGCCGAGCGTCGGGCTGCTCTCGCCGCCTGTCGCGTCGCCCAGATGGCTCCCGTCGGCAGGTGTCCCCGTCGTTCCCCGTCGCCTGCCACCAATGCCGCCACCGGCCCGGCGAGGAACGAGCAGTAGGCCTCGTCTCTGCATCCTTCAGTGCGGCGGGAAGGCCGCACCGCCACCCCGTCGCTGACCCCGGCCGGTTCGTCGTCCCCACGCCTCGACGCACTTCACGACGCCGACGCGTTGCTCTCGGGCGCATGAGCTCCTGCACTACCGTCCCATCGACGACCTCTACGAGGACTGGCTCGCCCGCATCACCGAGCTTGTCAGCGCCGTAGGGGGCTCTCCTATGCCGTCCCTCTCACTGCCACGCCCTCAGTCCTGCGCAGGAGGCGCAGATCAGGAGGTGCCTCCGCCACCTCCTCCCCAAGAACGAGCCCTGGCTCCAAGGCGCGCGGCCCCAGGACGAGATCCACCGCGTCCGTCACCCGCGTGACAAGAAAGGAGCTGCCAAGAAATCCCTCGTCCCTAAGAAGGTCCACGCGTGCTCTCGGCACCGGTGCGCCACGACCGCATCCCTGCGCCACCATGTTAAGACCCCGCGCTGCTCCAGGCAGCAGCGCACGAGAATCCCCAGGAGCAAGCCCCGCATCAGCGGAGAGCTCCGGTGGCCACCGCAGGCTGCCGTGCCTTCACCCCCGAGCTACGCAGTGTCGCCTGGCCAGGCAAGTTCAAGCCTGACCTATCTCCTCGCTACGACGGTACTGCAGATCCCGCGGAGTTCCTACAGCTCTACGAGCTGGGCATCGAAGCCGCCAATGGGGACGAAAGGTTCATGGCGAACTGGTTTCCCATGGCACTCAAGGACAGTGCCCGCACCTGGCTCCTGAACTTGGCCCCTGGCATGATCTCTTCTTAGGATGGGATGCCCACCCGCTTGATCGCCAACTTCCAGGGAACTCGTGACCGTCCGCCGGCCGTGGGTGACCTACGCCGCATCAAGCAGCAGCCTGGAGAGACCTTGCAGAAGTACATCCAGCGCTTCAACAACGCTCACCTCAAGATTCCCAGGGTGACCGAGGAGGCCATCATTTCGGCGTTCTCTGATGGCGTCCGCGACATCAAGATGAAGGAGGAGCTAGCGATCCATGAAGATCTGTGTACGTCACTGGAGTTGTTCAACCTGGCGACCAAGTGCGCAAGGGCTGAGGAGGGACGCCTTTCCCTTCTCGAGCTCCCGGCGGCAGACCCAGAGGAGAAGAAATCCAAGGCCAAGAATGTGAAGCGCAAAGGAGCAGCTGTGCTCGCAGCAGAGCCAGACACGAAGCGAGGCAGGGACCAGCCGAAGTCATCCAAGTGCAGCCGGTACTATGTGTACCACGATCTCCATACTCACAACACCAACGAATGCCAAGAGCTCAGGGCCGTGCGAGAAGGCCGTGTCGGTCGACGTCCCGAGCGCAATGGTCGGGGCTACGTCCGAGGTGGAGCAAGAGGTGGAGGACGATGGGATGACCGTGGCCCTCGCCAAGGATGGCGTGACCGACCTCGCGAGGACCGCTGGCAGGACCAGCCTCGCGAGGGAGCTTGGAGAGATCAGCCTCGTGAGGATCGCCCGCAAGGCAACGAAGGCCTTCCTCCTCTGCCACCACCACCAAGAAGGAATGAAGACCATCATCAGGACGAGGGGGCTGGGGGCTTCCAGGAGCCACGTGCAATCGCTTGCATCTTGGGCGGCGCTCAGGCCCCAGCCTCATAGCACATCTTCAAGCAGTTTGCTCGTGAGGTGAATGGAGTCCTCCCCAAACTTGAGGCCACGCGCCCTCTCAGGTGGTCTGCGTGCGCCATCACTTTCAGTTCAGCTGATCAGCTCAAGTGCGCGGCGACGGCCGGTGTCCTCCCAATGCTCTGTTCCCCAGTCATCAGCAATGTGCAAGTCACCAGGACCCTCATCGATGGCGGAGCAGGACTCAACGTCCTGTCCGTCGAGACGTTCAACAATCTTCAAGTGCCATACGATCAGCTTCAACCAACCAAGCCTTTCTCAGGAGTCACTAATGGTTCCACTGTCCCGATAGGGCAGGTCCGCCTTCCGGTCACCTTTGGACAGCGCAACAACTACCGTACCGAGCTTATCGACTTTGACGTCGCCCACATTCACCTGCCATACAATGCCATCCTCGGGTATCCAACCCTGGCCAAGTTCATGGCAGTGACTCACCATGGTTACAACGTCCTCAAGATGCTAGGAAGTGGCGGGGTCATCACGGTCCCCTATGAAGAGAAGGATGCGGTGTGCTCTCTCGAGCGCGCCTTCCAAGCCGCGTCGATCGAGGACCCGGACAACAAGAGTGGAAACCTCCCCAGAGCAGCTCCCAAGAAGAAGACATCACCTGGCTCAAGGCCTCAGGAGGCAGGCACCTCTGGAGGCGCCACATCCGGACATGCGCCCGTCCAAGGGGCGCCACCCTCCATCGCATGGGAAGGCATGCCCGGGGCCCTCCTCGGGTAGGGCTCGGGGGCTCTCTCCTGGGGAGCCACCGACTTTGCCAAGATCACGAGGGAGGCGCTTGGGCACCACTTGGAGGCGTGCTTCGCGGCACACTTCCCTCAGGAAGACGCAAGGAAAGGAGGACCCAACCCTCAGGAGTTCATCACCAAGGTCGCTCAGGAGTTGCAGGAATCGAGAATCATGCGCGGCAACCGCCGCCTGCCTAGCGTAGCTCCCCATCCAGGCGAGGATGGTGGGCTGCACATCTGCATCGACTACCCAGGGCTCAATCGAGTCGCTTCTGAGGAGTGCTTCTGGCCCTCGCGCGTGGGGCGTTGTGCGGGTCCGCCGCACAGCTACGTTCGCATGCCCTTCGGCTTGCCGAACGCGGCTGCTGCCCACCAGCGCCTGATGAGGAGCATCCTGGAAGCTCATGTGGCCAAGCATCACGCGTTCCTGGAGGAGATGGAGATGGACCTCAGCGAGCCGCCCGGACCTCCTGAGCCTCTCGAGGCTCGGAGTCCCGAGGGCTCGTGAGGATCGGCTTCTTCACCCTGCACCGCCAGCTACTCTGACAATCGTTCTGCAATGGTATCAGGTGACTTCTTTCAAGTTTCATTTCAGCTTGGAGCGCCCCCAGGGCCGCATCATTCCCAGGTCGCGTGGGTCCGTCCCTGCGGCATGTATCCGTTTTTCTTATGTCTTTTGCTTACCTCGTTGGGGGCGCCCCTCGGGCTGCATCATCCCCAAGCCGCTCGGGCCTGACCCAGTGGTATTTGCTTTCTCTGCATCTATCTAAGTTGCTTTGTTTCTTCATGACTAACCTGCTTGAGATAATTGCCTACTCGATTGACACCTACCTTTGGAGCCACTCGCTCTTGCACGGTGCTTGCGCATGGGTCCGTCCCTGCAACACCGACAAATCTGAGTGGTCGAGCTCTGGCCGTGGCAGCCCCGCATAGCGCTACCTTGCCAGGCCCTCAGTGCCTCAATCACTCCCTCGGAGCAACCAACGGCTGGCTGGCAACCGTAACGACAGTCCTTTTCTCCCTCGTGATTGGTGTGCAGGATCCGCGTAAGGAATAGCATGGGGGCGTCGTGAGCCCCCTCTCCCTCTCTCCCATACGATCTGCTCGCACGTTGAAAGGGGGGTGCCTGAGCATCGCGACTCATGGGCTCTTACTGGCTCTCCAGCCCTCACCCCCTGCCCTTGACCCATGGCATCGCGACCTGTCATACCAGCGACGGCTGAGCTC
Organism: Aegilops longissima; assembly: GCA_021605205.1. NCBI lineage: Eukaryota > Viridiplantae > Streptophyta > Magnoliopsida > Poales > Poaceae > Aegilops > Aegilops longissima. The sequence goes on along the minus strand of CM038679.1, from coordinate 98,810,140 downwards.
GCTCAAGGGCCGGGACCTGAGGATGTAGAGCACGAAGGAAAGTTCGGGGAAGAGGGGAGAAGCTCACGAGGGCCTGACCCCGCAACACCCCAGCTGCCGGCACGCAGGCCCAGCACCTCGCCGAAGAACTACTCCAAACTTATGAGATAAGTCGCGCAAAAGCTAAATCAACTCAACGCCAAACTCTCGCCTAGTGCAGCTCTGTCACGGCGACGTTGCCTACCTTTCTCGCCCAGCGGAGGCTGCTTGATCGCTAAAGGGGACATCCTGAGCATCGCGACTCAGGGGCTCCTACTGGACCTTGGGCCGCTCACCTCCTGGCCTTGACCACGACATTGCGACCTGGCATACCAGCGACGACTGAAGCCTGCCTGGGGACCGGCACCTGTCAGCATAGAGCACCAAGCCCTCGTGAGGAAACAAAGGGGGAGCCAAGCCGGGACAGGGCACGCATCTCGCATTGATTCATAATAAGGATATATAATTCACAAAAGGCATGGCAGACGCCTTACATACCCCCGTGGGGTGCTACTCTGAATCCTCGCAGGGAACAAAAGATGACAATCCTAAGGAGCGTTAACCACGCGTGTCTCCGCAGGAGACACCATCATCAACAGTGGGCCGTCAGGCGCCGGCGCCAACCCCATCCAGCCTGACGCCGACGGCCTGATGTAGCTGCCCTACTCCGAGCACGACGCGAGCTCGGGGGCTCGTACCTGTCGTTTCTCGTCTCCGGAGTCACATGAAGCTCGGGGGAGTCGCTGGATTCTCCGGTTCCTCCACTGCTACCTGAGGAGCTGCTGGGGAGGCGATTGGCCGGCCTAGCCCTCGCCACGTCGGTACCCCGGCCGCAGTCCTTGGGGCAGCACTCCAGCCGGCGTCCTTCTGCGTCGAAGACCTTTAAGAACATCAAGGAGGCGCCATCGTATTCCAGATGAATTACGAGGGCACCCCCTGTCCGGCAGACCCGGGCGATATCGCCCCCGCCCCGGGTCATGAAGACCTTGCCCGGAGCGACGACTGCAACCTTCGCTCCGGTCGCAAGGGTTCTGCAGTCAGCGTGCTGCAGCCAGAGCTCCAGAGACCCACTCGGCGGCATCTCAAAGACGAAGGAGGGAGGAAGGCGAATCCTAGAGCGCGGAGGCATAACGGCGTGAAGCACGAACTCGCGGGAAGAGCCCTTGGCGTGGACGCCGGGGGTGACGATGCGCACCGCCGTGACTCGCCGGCGTCGCCGTCGGCGTCGTCAGTGTTGCTCGGCGTCTTTGAAAGTGCAACTATCCCTAGGTGTTTTTGGTAATTCCTAACAACATATAGCTCATTGAGCTAACACTATTTCAACACTAATATTTCAGGAAAGCTCAATGATTGGCATGGCAGGGATGAGAAAAGTAGACCCCTCAAAATGCTAAGGACAAAGGGATTGGCTCAAGCTCAAGACTCTAAATTTTCTATTTTAGTGATCCAAGATCACATTGAGTCTATAGGAAAAGCCAATACTATCAAGGAGGGATGAGGTGTTGCTTAATGGCTTGCTTGCTCAAAATGCTTAGTGATATGCTCCAAAGCCCTCAAATACTTTCTCACATCCACATATGACCTAAACCATAAGTCAAACTCGGACCTACCGATTCTTTCTATCCGGCGCCACCGAGATCAGATGTCATAGCCACTGCCACAAACCCTAGGCAAATCGGTCTCACCGATAGGGATCTCGGTCTCACCGAGATGGGATTGTAATCTCTCTGTTTACCTTCGTAACATTTCGGTCCTACCGAGATGTGCGATCGGTCCCACCGAGATTGCAATGTAAACTCTCTGTTTCCCTTTTGTAACATTTCGGTCTCACGAAATGAGCTTAATCAGTCCCACCGAAGTTTACGACCAACTCTCTGGTTAGCTTATTACCAAAATCAGTCTCACCGAGTTTGTGTAATCGGTCTCACCGAGATTACGTTATGCCCTAACCCTAACCATATCGGTCCTACCGAGTTGCATGTCGGTCCCACCAAAAATCCTAACGGTCACTAGATTTGCTGAATCGGTCCGACCGAGTTTGTCAATTCGGTCCCACCGAGATTAGTAAGTTGTGTGTAACGGTTAGATTTTGTGTGGAGGCTATATATACCCCTCCACCCCCTCTTCATTCGTTGAGAGAGCCAATAGAACGAACCTACACTTCCAATACACATTTTCATAGAGAGAACCACCTACCCTTGTGTTGAGGCCAAGATATTCCATTCCTACCATATGAATCTTGATCTCTAGCCTTCCCCAAGTTGCTTTCCACTCAAATCTTCTTTCCACCAAATCCAAATCCTATGAGAGAGAGTTGAGTGTTGGGGAGACTATCATTTGAAGCACAAGAGCAAGGAGTTCATCATCAACACACCATTTGTTACTTCTTGGAGAGTGGTGTCTCCTAGATTGGCTAGGTGTCACTTGGGAGCCTCCGACAAGATTGTGGAGTTGAACCAAGGAGTTTGTAAGGGCAAGGAGATCGCCTACTTCGTGAAGATCTACCGCTAGTGAGGCAAGTCCTTCATGGGCGACGGCCATGGTGGGATAGACAAGGTTCCCTCTTCGTGGACCCTTCGTGGGTGGAGCCCTCCGTGGACTCGCGCAACCGTTACCCTTCGTGGGTTGAAGTCTCCATCAACGTGGATGTACGATAGCACCACCTATCGGAACCACGACAAAAACATTTGTGTCTCCAATTGCGTTTGAATCCTCCAAACCCTTCCCTTTACATTCTTGCAAGTTGCATGCTTTACTTTCAGCTACTCATATACTCTTTGCATGCTTGCTTGAATTGTGTTAAGATTGCTTGACTTGTTCTAAAGTTGCTAAAATCTACCAAGAAGTAAAATTGGGAAAAGGCAAGATTTTTATTTGGTCAAGTAGTCTAATCACCCCCCTCTTGACATACTTTCGATCCTACAAGTGGTATCAGAGCTCTGGTCTCCATTTGCTTTGATTTCCATAGCTTTTGGTGGTCATAGCCTTGGTTTCACAACGTAGGAGAGTATGGCGTCTAGCGAGGGAAATTATCACCGTAGTGGTCCTTACTTTGATGGTACTAATTTTGCTAGTTGGAAACATAAGATGAAAATTCATATTCTTGGACATAACCCCGCCGTTTGGGCTATTGTGTGTATTGGCTTGCAAGGTGAATTCTTTGATGGGAGAGAACCGAACCATGAAGCTACCGCGGAAGAGTTGAAGATGCTGCAATACAATGCTCAAGCTTGTGATATCCTCTTCAACGGATTGTGCCCCGAAGAATTCAACAAAATCCGGGAAATGAAGGTACTTTGAGAATGCAAAGGAAATTTGGGATACTTTGATTGATATGCATGAAGGTACCGACTCCGTCAAGGAATCCAAGTTGGATGTGCTTCAAAGTCAGCTTGACAAGTTCAAAATGAAGGATGGTGAAGGTGTCGCTGAAATGTACTCTAGGCTTGCTCTTATCACAAATGATATTTCCGGCTTAGGAAGTGAAGAGATGACCGACAAATTCATCATCAAGAAGATCCTAAGAGCTTTGGACGGAAAATATGATACCGTGTGCACATTGATCCAAATGATGCCCAATTACAAAGATCTCAAACCAACGGAAGTCATTGGATGAATTGTTGCTCATGAGATGTCACTCAAGGATAAGGAGGAACTTCACAACAAGTCAAGTGGTGCTTACAACACCTCATGTGAAGCCCCCACATCATCACGTGAGAAACAAACCTTCAATGAATAATTGAGCCTAATGGTGAAGAACTTCAACAAATTCTACAAGAGTAGAAGCAAAGAGAGAAGCTCTAAGTCAAGGTCCTACAATGACAAAAGATCTTCTAGTCGAGAGCTTAATTGCTACAATTGTGGAAGACCCGGACACTATTCAAATGAGTGTACGGCCCCCTACAAAAGAAGATAAGATTCTCCCAAAAGAATAAGTAGAAGAGAAGAATCACCATCAAGAGAGAGAAGGAGTAGGGATGATCGTTATGAACAAAGACCCTCACGGAGAAGCAAGGATTCGGAAAGGAAGGACAAGTCATCAAGGAGCTACACAAAACGAAGACATCAAGCTCATGTTGGTGAATGGGTATCCGGCTCTGACTCCGACAATCACTCCGAGAGAAGTTATCACTCCGACTCCGAATATACTCAAGATGAAGGTGTTGCCGGTCTAGCACTTGTGTCAACCAACTCCTACGACATATTTGATTCACCAAATGAAGGAATTGGAAGATGCTTCATGGCCAAAGGTTCAAAGGTATCACACCCCGAGTATGTTGATTTCAATAGTGATGAAGATGACTTGTTAGGTGATGATGATTTACTCGTTGACAACTCTAGTGATGAATACTATGATGAAACGTCAATTAATCATGATAATCAAGATAAAACGAATGACAATGATAAGGAGAAAATTGAGTCTCTAACTAAAGAACTAAACACTCTTAAGTTAGCTCATGAAACTATCTTAGGAGATCATCGAGAACTTTTAAGGACTCATGAGAAGTTACGCTTTGAAAAGCTCAACCTTGAGCAAGAGCATGATTTCTTAAAGGCAGTCAATGATGATCTTCGCAAGAAAAGTTCTTCTTACATTGCCAAGCGTTTACTCTTATCCACTTACATGCCTCAAGTCAAGTCTAGTAACAAGAAAGATTCTTCCTCTAGTAGTAACAATAATCATGCTAAATCCAATGATGTTGCTTCTAGTAGTTCTCTTGATTCCACTAATGATTCTCTTAGCCAAGTTACACTTGAGCAAGAAAATAGCTTATTGAATTGAATTATAGAGAAAGGTGTTTACAAGAGCCTTGCCGGGAGTAAGCAATTCGAGGAAATTGTACGCAAGCAAGGAAGGCACCGGAAGAACCAAGGTGTTGGTTTTGAACGAAAGTTCAATGCCAATGGAGTTGAGTGGTAAGAAGATCAATACCCCAAGACGAAGTTTGTTCCTCAACAGGAGAAGTATGATCCTACTTCTTTCAAAGGGACACAAGCTCAAGATGATCTTCCACCACAAGACCACAAGCAAAAAGGCAAGGACAAGCTTCAAGAGGAGATTAATGCATTTGAAGAAGCTCCTAAGGCTTTGGTCAAGTGGGTTCCCAAGACTACATCAAGTTCTACTTCATCAAGTATGACTACAACTCCAAGGATTCCCATCAAGATGATGTGGATCCCGAAGAAGAAGAACTAGAGAGTTCTTGAGGGTGACTCCGCCAACATATTTCACTCCTATCATTTTGCCAAGAACAAGTGCAATCAACCTCCACATCTTGCACTAGTTCAAGGAGTCACAAACCCTTTTGTTGGTAAGACAAGGTGCAAGGTAACCTAATGCCTTCATAGACATCATCTTGTGTGTGCATCATTCTATGTCTATGGATATCCTTGTTTGTTCCTTGTGGGACTAACCCGTGTAGGTATTGAAAGTGCAACTCACTCCAAACGATTGCTTCAAATGATCTACATCAACATTGAGCATCCACATCTTCAACACCTACATGAAGTCATCATCGACAAAACCCAAGGTTAGTTCATCCCTCTAAGGGGGGATCTCACATCTAGGGGGATCTTTACTCTAAGAATTGAGCTAAAGCAACTCTAATGGTGTGAACACAACAACGCTTTATGTAAAAGTGGTAACACCACTTGTGCTTAAACGATGAGTATGACCTATGATCAAATGTTCTCATTTGACTCCTAAGTCAAAATACTTATATATAGATGACCTAGTCATCGCCAATTGCTTGATAGATGCTAGAATTGGTTGTGCATGCATTGTCACATATTTCATTTGCCATTTCATTGTGTGAGCATGACGGTTGCATAATTTACTCATTCGAGGACATCCACTTGTTGTTTTGATTGTTTGGTTTCCTTTTCTTTTGCCAAGTGGATGGACAAGAATGCCTAAGTGTAGCGACCAGACCTCAAACAGTCTGATCTCTGTGCTCAGTGCCATCCCTGTATCAGTAATGCTGACACCACACAGTACTCGGAGGATTTATAACAGAGTAGCAATCACACACTTATTACAATCAAATGTCTCAAGAGAGAATTTAATAAAATAAATATGGCTTAAGGCCATCTAAACACGATAACAGCGGAAGGCTTGGAAGAATAAGTGAGTCCATCAACTCCAACGGCATCACTCAGTATAGAACCACGACCTAAGCACCTTACTCGTCGTCTGAAAAGTCTGCAACATGAAACGTTGCAGCCCGAAAACGGGTCAGCACATGGAACATGCTGGCAATGTAACACACAGAGAATAATAATGGAATAAGCTATACTACATGCATATTTGGCTGGTGGAAAGATCTATGGTTACAGTTTTGCGTAAAGCCAGTTTTTCCCTACTGTGAAGGAATAAATTTATTTAACTATCATGGTGGTTGTTAAACATTGAGAATGGTTGACATCATTCTCAATCCCAATTAAAAGTACTCATTAACAAACCCAACAATATTAATTAGAAGGAACATGATGAGATTCACATGATATCCTAGTACTAGATACTCAAGATGTCCATAACCGGGGACACGGCTAACCATGATTAGTTTATACACTCTGCAGAGGTTTGCGCACTTTTCCCCACAAGACTCGATCGCCTCCGTTGGATTTCTCGCACTACATGGTGTTTGATAAACGGATGACCGAGACATAGTCTTTCGTAAGCGCTTAGCACCTTACATAGGGTAGACCGTACACCTACTTTCCCTACATCCGCTAGTCTACCCGTAAGAGTTCATGACGACTTAATCAACTATGCCGAGCCCATAATGGCTTGTGGCTGCACACGTAAGTTTCTAGCATGAATAATCTTATGATCCCTTTGAGCCTGGGTGGCGGTCCGAAGAAAAACAGGCAAATCCTGGAAACCAGGTACCTCAATCCACCCAGATGTGTGTTTAAGTTGCCACCTTAAGTAAACCATTAATTAAACAATCTCACATCTGTCATGGATACACTCACCCAATCCACGTCTACTAGAATAGCATGGCATACTAAGCAAACGTAGAAGTAACTCCCAAGGGTTTGAAAATAAAACAGGTAATAGGTACTACCTCAACTACTTCCCATCCCACAATTTAATTAGATCCTAATCATGCAATGTTTGAGGATTGATCTAATCCAATAAAACTGGGTATGAGAAAAGGTATGATCAAAGTGTTACTTGCCTTGCTGATGATCCACGAAACCTAGAGACTCGAAGTAACAGGCGGCGCACTCCGGGTATTCTATCGCAGACAAACAAACAAGCATACAATAAGTACTCATCTAATGCACAGGTAAAACTCAAACAAAAGATCTAACCAGATAGTTCAACTTAAGAACTCCGGTTTGCACAAAGAAACAAAGCAAACAAAGCAACGGAGAACAAACGGCGAAAGAAAACAGCTCCGTTCTACTAATCTGGATCTAGGTCAAATTTTACAGTAGCAAAAACTTGTTTAAGTTGGTTATTCGGAAAGAGGGTTAAGATAAGAAACTACAGGCGCTTGAATCGCCTGATTCCGATAAACGAGCAAAAGTTATACTAAAACAAAAATCGGATCAGAAATCGCGATCAGAAAAATCGCGGATTAAATCCGAGAAAAAGAAAAGCGACGAACGGGTTAACGAAGCGAACGCTCGTTAACTAAACTAATCGACGAACTCGCTCGCTTAAACGAACTAATGGACTAACGTCCGCTAATTAGCCTAAACCGAAAAACCAAACTAAAAAACGAAAACTAAAAACCAAAAACTAAAGAAAACCGCCCGTTTTTTCAAAAACCGCGCACGCGAACGAGGCGGCGGCGAACCTCGCCGTGGTGGCGGCGGCGGGCGGATCTCATGACAGGCGGCTAGGGTTAGGGTTTTGGCGGGTGGGGGCGGCCGGGCTCGGGCGGCGGCGGCTGGGCTGGGGCGCCGGGTGGCGCTTATATAGTGCCCCGAAGGAGTCCCGCCGGCACGCCTGCAGGCGGTTCATTTTTTTTTAAATAATTACGCTCAGAAAAGAAAATAAAAGAAATACTAAACGGACTCCAAAAATCCCGAAATAAATTTTCCCCGGCTTCTAAAATCAAGCCGGACTAGATGAACATTTATTTGGGGCCTAAATGCAATTTTGAAAACGCGCATTTTTCCTAAATTCAAATAAAAAGGTGAAAAACTCCGAAATAAAATCTTATTTGATTTTTTTTATTAAATCTTCATTATTTCTTTATTTTGGGAAAGTCATTTTATTCCCTCTCTCATATTTTGGCAGTAGAAATAATTGAAGATAAAATAAATAAAATCAAATGATCCCTTTTTCAAAATTTGAGAAAACTCAAATATGAAAATAACAAAATCCCCAACTCTCTCCGTGGGTCCTTGAGTTGCGTAGGATTTCTAGGATCGAGCCAACAATGCAATAAAAATATGATATGCAAGATGATCTATGTATAACATTCCAAATTGAAAATTTGGGATGTTACAAACCTACCCCCCTTAAGATGAATCTCGCCCTCGAGATTCGGGTTGGCTAGCAAATAGGTGAGGGTGGGCCTTGAGCAGATCTTCCTCTCGTTCCCAGGTGGCTTCTTCCTTGGTGTGGTGCCTCCATTGAACTTTGCAAAACTTGATAACCTTGCTGCGAGTAACTCGACTGGCAAACTCAAGAATCTTAACAGGTTTCTCCTCGTAGGTCAAATCATCATTCAACTGAATTGCTTCCAGTGGCACTGTATCTCTCAGTGGTATATCCGCCATCTCTGCGTGACACTTCTTCAACTGAGAAACATGGAACTCATCATGAACTCCTGACAATCCCTCGGGTAATTCCAACTTGTAGGCCACCTCTCCCATACGTTCCACAACACGATATGGTCCTACAAATCGGGGCGCTAACTTTCCCTTGACTCCAAAGCATTTTACTCCTCGAAGCGGAGATACTCGAAGATAAACTCTGTCTCCGACTTCGTATTCTGTCTCCTTGCGTTTTGAATCCGCATAGCTCTTCTGCCTCGACTAGGCTACCTTGAGCCTATCGCGAATCAACTTTACTTTCCGTTCAGACTCCTTAATCAAATCCGGTCCAAACAACTGGTGGTCTCCAACTTCATCCCACAACAACGGGGTCCTGCACCTCCTTCCGTATAAGGCTTCGAAAGGGGCCATTTTCAAACTAGATTGATAACTGTTGTTGTAAGAAAACTCTGCATATGGCAAATTATCGTCCCAGCTGGATCCATAATCCAAGGCACAAGCTCTAAGCATATCCTCCAAAATCTGGTTGACTCTCTCGGTTTGTCCATCTGTCTGTGGATGAAAATTCATGCTAAACTCCAGCCTGGTTCCCAAAGTTTCGTGCAACTGCTTCCAGAACTTTGAGGTGAATTGGGTTCCTCTATCTGATACGATACTCCTCGGAACTCCATGCAAGCATACAATCCTGGTCATATATATCTTAGCCAATTTGGCACTGTTGTAGGTAGTCTTTACTAGAATGAAATGAGCTACCTTCGTCAAACAATCGACTACAACCCAAATCGAGTCATAGCCTGAACGAGTCCTCGGCAATCCCGTGATGAAATCCATGCCTAGTTTATCCCACTTCCATTCGGGTATCGGCAATGGCTGTAACAATCCTCGCTTTGCTTCGATGTTACGCCTTCACCCTCTGACATACATCACAAACTGCTACATACTCTGCAATATCCTTCTTCATTCCGGTCCACCAGAAAGTATTCCTCAAATCCAAATACATCTTGGTATTTCTTGGGTGAATCGAATATGGTGAATCATGTGCCTCTTGTAGGATCAACTTCCTGATCTCCGGGTCATTGGGCACATAAACACGGTCTTCAAACCATAGGGTATCGTGCTCATCCTCACGAAATCCCTTAGCTTTTCCTTCGCTCATTTTCTCCTTTATAGAGGCAATTTCTTTGTCAGTCTTCTGAGCTTCTCTGATTCTATCCATCAAAGTTGACTGAATCTCCAATGCTGCTACATAGCCTCTCGGAACTATTTCCAAACATAGCTCTCGTAATTCCACGGCTAATTCTTTTGGTAAACCTCCGGTCATTAGGGTGTTGACATGGCTCTTGCGGCTCAAGGCGTCTGCTACAACGTTAGCCTTTCCAGGGTGATAATGCAATCTCATATCGTAATCTTTAATAAGCTCCAACCATCTCCTTTGTCTGAGATTTAACTCCTTCTGTGTGAAGATGTACTTCAAACTCTTGGGATCCGTATACACCTCACAATGGTTCCCAATAGGAAAATGTCTCCAAGTCTTCAACGCATGCACTACGGCTGCTAATTCCAAGTCATGAGTAGCATAATTTAGCTCATGAGGCTTAAGCTGTGGAGAAGCATACGAAACAACTCTTCCCTTCTGCATAAGCACTGCTCCAAGTCCTCTACGTGAAGCGTCGCAATACACCTCATAATCCTTGCTCTGATCTGGCAGAATTAACACTGGTGAGGTAACCAAACGTTTCTTCAATTCTTGGAAACTAGCTTCACACTCCTCAGTCCATATGAACTTGGTATCCTTCTTCAACAATTCTGTCATAGGCTTCGCAATCCTTGAGAAATTCTCGATGAATCTCCGGTAGTATCCTGCGAGTCCAAGGAAACTCCGGATCTCTCCAACTGTTGTTGGTGCTTCCCAGTTTGTCACAGTGGCAACTTTAGTAGGGTCTACTGCTATACCTTCTCCAGATATAACATGTCCGAGAAATCCAACTTCCTTCAACCAAAACTCACACTTGCTGAACTTGGCATATAACTGATGTTCTCTGAGCTTCTCGAGTACCAAACGCAAGTGCTCCTTATGTTCTTCTTCATTCTTCGAGTAAACCAAAATATCATCAATGAACACCACGACGAACTTATCCAAAAACTCCATAAACACTTTGTTCATCATGATCACAAAATAGGCAGGTGCGTTAGTCAGACCAAATGATAGAACGGTATACTCATACAGCCCGTACCTGGTGGTAAAAGCCGTATTTGGTATATCCTGCTCCCGAATCTTCAACTGATGGTATCCTGATCGCAAATCGATCTTGGAAAACACCTTATCTCCTTGCAATTGGTCAAATAAGTCATCGATCATTGGTAGTGGATACTTGTTCTTGATTGTTACTTCATTCAGTCCGCGATAATCAACAACCATTCTTAATGATCCATCCTTCTTCTCCACTAGAAGTACAGGCGATCCCCAAGGTGAAGAACTTGGGCGAATAAAACCTTTATCGAATAACTCCTTAATTTGCTTCTTGATTTCCTCCAAATCTTGGGTTGGCATCCTATACGGTCTCTTGGATATCGGCCCAGTGCCTGGCAGTAGTTCAATCAGAAATTCAATGTCTCTATCCGGTGGCATGCCTGGCAACTCTTCTGGAAATACATCGGGGAAATCCCTTACCACTGGTACTTCCTCCTGCACAACTCCTGATAAAGAATTTGCATGTGCCCTCCTCGGCTCATGCCGTGATACATACTTGATTCTCCTTCCTTCTGGTGTCGTAAGCAAAATTGTCTTACTGGCGCAATCGATGTTTCCTCCATACATCGACAGCCAATCCATACCAAGAATTACATCCAAACCTTGGGATTCCAGTATAATTAAATCCGTTGGGAAAAGATGCCTCCCTATACTTAATGGCACTTGAAAACATCCTTAACTGGCCATATACTCCGCTCCCGGTGGGCAGGCTAAACTTATCCACGAATCCCCTTGATACGTATGAATGCGATGCACCAGTATCAAAAAGAACAACTGCAGTAAATGACTTAACCAAAAACTTACCTATTACTGCATCTGGCTGAGCTTCAACCTCCTCCACGGTAATGTGGTTCACTTGTCCTCTGTTGAAAGGGTTCGGCTTCTTTCCTGAGCTTCGATTGCCATTTCCATTTTGGGCTTCTGGACATTCATTTTCATAATGCCCCGTCTTACGGCACTTAAAACAAGTGATGTGGCTCACGTCTACCATGGTTGGTGTTGACGGGTTGGTGCGGTTTTGTCCGTTGCTTCCTCCATTCCCGTTTCCATTCTTTGTGCCATTATGATTGTGCGAGTTTCCTCCTCCGTGAGTATGCTGAAATTGCCCTCCTGTTTTTGGATTAAAGAGTAGCTTCTGCTGAGCTCCAGAATTGTACTTCCCCTATCCATACTTTCACTTACGATTGTCAATCTGCTGCTGCTTCCCTTCAATCATAAGAGCACGATCTACTAACTCCTGCTAGTTATTGAAAGTGGCTACCATCAACTGCATGCTCAGCTCATCATTCAGTCCTTCTAGAAACTTCTCCCGCTTAGTCAGATCAAGAGTAACGCATCCGGCATAACGTGCTAACTTATCAAATCATCCACATATCGCCAACTGTCTGTCCTCCTTGGCGTAAGTTGCGAAACTCACGCTTCTTCATGGCCATAGCTCCTGCTGAAACATGGGCAGTACGGAAAGCTTGTTGAAACTGATCCCATGTGACAGTGTCTACACGGTAAGTGGCTGTAAAATTCTCCCACCATGCTGCTGCGGGTCCTTCGAGCTGATGTGCAGCAAACTTCACCTTTTCTCCATCTGTACATCCTGCAGTGGTCAACTCCCTCCCTATCTTACGGAGCCAATCATCTGCTACTATCGGCTCGGTGCTACTGGAAAACACCGGCGGATTCAGCCTTAAGAAACGAGTCAGATGGTCAACAGGTGGTGGTGGTGGTGGGTTGTTGTTGTTGTTGTTGTTGCCTTGGTTCTGCACCAATGTATGAATCAAGGCATTCTGCTGCTGAATCAACTGAGTGATCTCTGGCAGGAAAACAAATCCGGTGTCGCATCTCGGAGGCATCTGAGGGGTTTATAGAAAAGACGAGAGTTAAGAATAGAATGAGGTCTAGTGAGAAAACACTACCCATATGCACATGAGACAAAAGCACACAATATCACTCCAATCAATTCAACAAGGGCATACAACGGTCTAGCTATCATTACAAGTGCTGGACTAAAACTAATTTAAAATGGGGGAAATTCTACTACTATTATGGTGGTCAACTAGAAAAACTGCTCTGATGAAGATTCCATGATATCTGCTCCAGCTTTATCAACAAAGTCATCATCGCTGTTGTCAGGATCTGAGTCGATGTCGTCGATGATGATATAATTATCCGGGCAAGTGGATTCGCCCCCTTCTCTTTTGGGTGCTGAAGCTCCCATGAATACTCCAAGCTTCTCCTTTAGGTCGCCGTTCTGTCTCACTAGAGCAATGATCTCTTCCATGTAGTCTTCACGTGTAGCCTTGAGTTCTTATTCTAGCTCCTTTATCTTGGTTCTAGCCTTTTGCAGATCCTCCATATCTGCGCACATCTGATTCTCCCGGTGTCGGATGTGTTGGTTTAACTCCTGGATATAAGCTGCGATTGATCTGTCCCTCCTGGTGCTGATCATCTCCCATTGTTCATCTCGGCGCCCACAAATCTGGTAGATAGTATTCTTGAGATCCTCGTGGTAAACTTCTCCAATTCGCCCCATGGTGATGTGAGCTGCCATGCTTTTTCCTACGCTCCATGTTGGTGCATCAAAGGAAAACTCTATGGGCTCCATGACTGGTGCAAATGTCCTTCCTGGAATGTAGACTTGAATCATCCAGCGCTCCTCTTCGGGTAAAGTGGCGTTGAAGGTCCCGGTGAATCTTGGTACTCCTATGTTCAGGTATCTAGTGACTTCCTTCAAGTGATATCCAAACGGTGAGTCTTCATCTGGTTGTGTGAACTTGTTCCTTGCATCCTCCATCCTAAAGAATAGAAAAGATGAGGAGTCAGAAAAGAAAAGAAAGAGTAGTGATCTAGGGCTCAAGCTTAGTGGCCGTGTCCTACAGTCAACGTGTGCTCTGATACCATCTTTGTAGCGACCAGACCTCAAACAGTCTGATCTCTGTGCTCAGTGTCATCCCTGGATCAGTAATGCTGATACCACACAGTACTCAGAGGATTTATAACAGAGTAGCAATCACACACTTATTACAATCAAATGTCTCAAGAGAGAACTTAATAAAATAAATATGGCTTAAGGCCATCTAAACACGATAACAGCGGAAGGCTTGGAAGAATAAGCGAGTCCATCAACTCCAACGGCATCACTGAGTATAGAACCACGACCAAAGCACCTTACTCGTCGTCTGAAAAGTCTGCAACATGAAACGTTGCAGCCCGAAAACGGGTCAGCACATGGAATATGCTGGCAATGTAACACGCAGAGAATAATAATGGAATAAGCTATACTACATGCATATTTGGCTGGTGGAAAGCTCTATGGTTACAGTTTTGCGTAAAGCCAGTTTTTCCCTACTGCAAAGGAATAAATTTATTTAACTATCATGGTGGTTGTTAAACATTGAGAATGGTTGACAGCATTCTCAATCCCAATTAAAAGTACTCATTAACAAACCCAACAATATTAATTAGAAGGAACATGATGAGATTCACATGATATCCAAGTACTAGATACTCAAGATGTCCATAACCGGGGACACGGCTAACCATGATTAGTTTATACACTCTGTAGAGGTTTATGACTTTTCCCCACAAGACTCGATCGCCTCCGCTGGATTTCTCGCACTACATGGTGTTTGAGAAACGGATGACCGAGACATAGTCTTTCGTAAGCGCTTAGCACCTTACATAGGGTAGACCGTACACCTACTTTCCCTACATCTCGCTAGTCTACCCGTAAGAGTTCGCACGACTTAATCAACTATGCCAGAGCCCATAATGGCTGGTGGCTGCACACGAAGTTTCTAGCATGAATAATCTTATGATCCCTTTGAGCCCGGGTGGCGGTCCCAAGAAAACAGGCAAATCTCGAAACCAGGTACCTCAATCCACCCAGATGTGTGTTTAAGTTGCCACCTTAAGTAAACCATTAATTAAAAAATCTCACATCTGTCATGGATACACTCACCCAATCCACGTCTACTAGCATAGCATGGCATAATAAGCAAACGAGAAGTAACTCCCAAGGGTTTGAAAATAAAACAGTAATAGGTACTACTCAACTACTTCCCATCCCACAATTTAATTAGATCCTAATCATGCAATGTTTGAGGATTGATCTAATGCAATAAAACTGGGTATGAGAAAAGGTATGATCAAAGTGTTACTTGCCTTGCCGATGATCCATGAAACCTAGAGACTCAAGTAACAAAGCGCGACCGGTATTCTATCGCAGACAAACAAACAAGCATACAATAAGTACTCATCTAATGCACAGGTAAAAGTCAAACAAAAGATCTAACCAGATAGTTCAACTTAAGAACTCCGGTTTAAAAAAAGAAACAAAGCAAACAAAGCAACGGAGAACAAACGGCGAAAGAAAACAACTCCGTTCTACTAATCTGGATCTAGGTCAAATTTTACAGTAGCAAAAACTTGTTTAAGTTGGTTATTCGGAAAGAGGGTTTCGAGATGAAACTCCAGGCGCTTGAATCGCCTGATTCTGATAAACGAGCGAAAAGTTATACTAAAACGAAAATCGGATCAGAAATCGCGATCAGAAAAATCGCGGATTAAATCCGAGAAAAAGAAAAACGACGAATGGGTTAACGAACGAACGTTCGTTAACTAAACTAATCTGACGAACTCGTTCGTTTAAACGAACTAACGGACGAACGTCCGCTAATTAGCCTAAACCGAAAAGAAAACCAAAACTAAAATAACGAAAACTAAAAAAAAACCGAAAATAAACCGAAGAAAACTGCCCGGTTTTTTTTTAAACCGGCGGCACGCGGAATGAGGCGGCGGCGAACCTCAACGTCGGCGGCGGCGGAGTCCGGCGAGGCTCGGCGACGGTGTCCGCGACGACGGCGGCGGCGGCGGGCGGATCTGGCGACGGGCGGCTAGGTTAGGTTTTTGGCGGGTGGGTCTGGTGGCCGGGCTGGGGAGGCGGCGGCTGGGCCTGGGGGGGCGCCGGGGTGGTGCTTATATAGTGCCCCACGAGCGGAGTCCCGCTCGGGCACGGCCCAGAGGCGGTTCGTTTTTTTTTAATAATTACGCTCAGAAAAAAAACAAAAGAAATACTAAACGGACTCCAAAAATCCCGAAATAAATTTTCCCCGGCTTCTAAAATCAAGACGGACTAGATGAACATTTATTTGGGGCCTAAATGCAATTTTGAAAAACGCGCATTTTTCCTAAATTCAAATAAAAAGGCGAAAAATTCCGAAATAAAATCTTATTTGATTTTTTTTATTAAATCTTCATTATTTCTTTATTTTGGGAAAGTCATTTTATTCCCTCTCTCATATTTTGGAAGTAGAAATAATTGAAGATAAAATAAATAAAATCAAATGATCCCTTTTTCAAAATTTGAGAAAACTCAAATATGAAAATAACGAAATCCCCAACTCTCTCTGTGGGTCCTTGAGTTGCGTAGGATTTCTAGGATCGAGCCAACAATGCTATAAAAATATGATATGCAAGATGATCTATGTATAACATTCCAAATTGAAAGTTTGGGATGTTACACTAAGAACCTTCTCTAGCTATCTATGCTATTCTTGTCTCAAACTCTATTCATGCTACATCACAAAATTTGATCAAGTCAGATTCGAACCACTCTGTGTGAGGAGCACTCAGAGTCCCCGATTCGTCATAGACTTAAACTTCAAAAACTTCTTTGTGCGCTTCGTTCTGACCGATTCTCCATTTCGGTCATACCGAGATCACTAAGTTGATCTAGGTTTTCAATCTTGGTGCAACCGATTTGAACTTTTCGGTCACACCGAAGTTGTCAGAATCGCTTGCGATTATGCATCTCGGTGCCACCGAGTTGTTCCACTCGGTCACACCGACAGGGTCAGGCTATATATATCCACGGGTCAAATTTTGGAAATTTCTCCGAACTCTTTCGCCCACGCTTAGCCTGCTCTGCCTCCGTGGTCTTCGGATTGTCCTCCTCGTCGCCAGCTGCCTCCTGCCGCTGGTCTCTACCGCCGTCAACGGGAATCGTCTTCGCCGTTGCCGCCGTAGCAAGTCCATCGCCGAACTAGGGTATGGACTTGTTCATTGTGCTGTTCCTAACTTGGAATCCCTAGCACATTGTTTTGCCATTAATCTTTCCACGATTGAGATCATCTTATCCACCGAAAACACTCCGTAGATTAGATGTGAATTGAAAATTTAGGGTTAGGTTTCCACCAAAACCACGTCGGACCAACCGAGTTGTAGAACTCGGTACCACCGATTCGGCTAAGGTCATTGCACATGTAATTCTCGGCCTTTCCGAGAATTGCAAATCGGTGTGACCGAGTTCAGGACTTTGTGAAACCCTAGTAGTCTCGGTGCCACCGAACTGTGACCCGGTCTGACCGAGTTCACCAGTTTAGGTTCCAAAAGCTGCTTCGGTATCGCCGAGTTTACAAATCGGTAGATCCAAAATGCTTTCTGTGGAAAACTAAAACAAAGTTTTTGAGTCATTCTTTTGCAAAAACCTTTGTATTTTGTGATGCTCATCCACTCTACCTCATCTATAAACTATTCACAGGGTCTGCTGTCAGAGTTTGCAATATGTCTGATCAGAGTGACAGTCAGAACAAGTCAGAGGAGCAGGTTCACATGAGTAAGGGCACTAGTCCCTCTAGCATCTCAGATGATGGTAGCAGGAGCACACAGCAACTTGCCAAAGGCTTCCACGAGAGCCAACAAGAAAAGAACCTCAGATTCAGAGGATGAGGACTATGTGGTTGAGGAGGAAGAAGCTACCTCAAAGAATAAAGTGCTGAAGAAAGGAGTTGGCACAATAGCTCCACTAAAGCCAGGTCTAAAAACAAAAATGGCAGCAAGAAGAGTTCCAATGTCCAAAGCCAGAGCTTCAACTGTTGAAGCCTCAAAAACTGTTGCTGAAGAAACTGGAGATGGCAAGAAAATAAAACAAAGGATCAAGAAGACCATGGCCAGAGTAATTGGGAAGCCCTCAATGATGGAAGATGAAGAGGAAGAGGTTGCTGCACCAGCACCTGAGGCACAAAAGCTTATGGGAGATGCCATAAGATCAGGGGCTGCTCCATCTAAGCCCAAAGAAGCTCCCAAGCCAACTGCTCCAAAACCCAAAACTGCACCTAAGAGAAGCACCAAGAACATTTCAGCTGCAGAGAAGAACAAGGCCCCAGTGCCTGAAGCTGATGTTGAAGAAGAAGATGATGAGGAACATGTCTTGAGAAAGTTGAAGCCCAAAATTCCAGATCAAAATGATACTCATCCAGTAGCTGAGGACATGAAGCTCAGGTGGGATGCAGGACTCAAACAGTGGAGATTGACTGATCCCTATGCAATCAGGAGAAGAACTGCTGTGGACTACAGGTTCCATACAAAGGAACAGCATGACTTCTATGAGACAGTGCAGCTTGACAAGAAGCCAATTGTCTGTGATATGAGATGGGTAGACTGGGAGTACATCAGGAAGAATGAAGAGCATTATCCAGGAGTGTATGACAGTTTCAATGCTTGTGGAGTGAATGACTTTGTTGGGCAGTAGCTCACAAAGTGGAATGATGAGCTTATTATGCAGTTCTACTTCACAACTCATTTTTACCTAGATGGAAGGATTGTCTGGATGTCTGAAGGTACTAGGTACCAATCATCAGTTGAAGAATGGGCAAAGTTGATCAATGCTCCTGAGGAGAATGAGGATGACTTGGATGTCTATGCCAAGAAGAAGAAGGATCACAACTCCATGGCACACATGTATAGAGAGATCCCAGATGCTGCTATTGAGACACACAAGTTTGGCTCAAGACATTATCTTCTCGTCAGACTGCCAACAATCAACTGGATCCTCGTGCACACTCTTTTGCCTAAATCTGAGATCACAAGATGATCAGAGGCCATGCCATCAACCTACTTCACATATTTGATGTGCCTCAAAAGTTCAAGGTCATGAGCCTCATAGTGGAAACTATCAAGTGGACTACTGGAGATCAAAAGAGAAGTTGTGGGTATGCCCCACAGATCCAGGAGCTCATCAACTCCAAGATGGGCACAGGCACATACCTCTTGGACAAGGAACACATGCCCATCTATCCAGATTTTGAGGACAACACAGTGGTGATGGATGAAGATGAACCATCTTCGGTGCAAGCACAAGCAAAAAGGGAGAAGGCAAGGACAGAAAAGGCTGCAAATATGCCAACCATGGATGAGGCATCTCAGTACTTCTTGAAGAGCAAGCAGGACCATCTTGGCTACTTGATTGCCTCCACTCGAGGATCGAGAAGGACCGCCACCCGACTCGAAACCAGGAGAGCTTGAGAGGATCATGGAGCAAAGTTCTATGACATGGATGTGAGGTCATCGAGATACAGTCAGTTGTTGAACAACTTCAGGATGATATGCAGGAGAGGAAGGGCAAGACTACTACTGATGATTTTGCCAGAGTGCCCAGGAGCCAGAGATCAGCTGCAGTGCCAGTTACAGACACCAGAGCAACTTCATCTGCACCAGCTACAACTTTTGTGCAACCAGCTACAGCACCTACTCCTCCAGCAACATCTACATTGACTGACGCCTTCATTCTTGGAGTTCTGTCTACACCACCACCTGAAGACCAAGCCTGAGAGTCGATTTAGTGCTATGCGTTTTCTATGAACTTTTTGGTAACTTGTTGCCAAAGGGGGAGAAAAATGTATAGATCATAGGCTTCGAGAGAGAGTTTTGCTTTTGTTCTCTCTTGTTTTGGTGGTTGAACTTTATTTGCTTGCTTGAGATACTTTATGCGTTTGTGAGATACTTGGATGATCATGTGTTTGATCATATGCTACCTTAATGCTTGTTGGATGATTTTATCCTTTTATCTCCCATATGATCATTCACTTTGCTTGGTGATGAGTGCATGTATTTATTTATTATCATTTTGAGTGCTCCACCAAGATGTATGTGACATGGAAGAGTAACCCATGATCCTAACTCATTGTGCATTTGCAGTCCAAAGCAAATCTTAAACCATGCACAAATTTTGGGGGAGCTCTTGCTTTTCACGTACTTCTCAAAGCGACAATGTTTTTCACTCTTATTATCATTTGTCGAAGCTTTGATCTATATGTTTTCATCAATTACCAAAAAGAGGGAGATTGAAAGTGCAACTATCCCTAGGTGGTTTTGGTAATTCCTAACAACATATAGCTCATTGAGCTAACACTATTTCAAGACTAATATTTCAGGAAAGCTCAATGATTGGCATGGCATGGATGAGAAAAGTGGACCCCTCAAAATGCTAAGGACAAAGGGATTGGCTCAAGCTCAAGACTGTACATTTTCTATTTTAGTGATCCAAGATCACATTGAGTCTATAGGAAAAGCCAATACTATCAAGGAGGGATGAGGTGTTGCTTAATAGCTTGCTTGCTGAAAATGCTTAGTGATATGCTCTAAAGCCCTCAACTACTTTCTCACATCCACATATGACCTAAACTATAAGCCAAACTCGGCCCTACCGATTCTTTCTATCCGGCGCCACCGAGTTCAGATGTCATAGCCACTGCCACAAACCCTAGGCAAATCGGTCTCACCGATAGGGATCTCGATCTCACCGAGATGGGATTGTAATCTCTATTTCCTTCAGAACGCTTTGGTCCTACCGAGATGAGTGACCGGTCCCACCGAGATTGCAATGTAAACTCTCTATTTCCCTTTTGTAACATTTCGGTCTCACCGAAATGAGCGAATCGGTCCCACCGAGTTTACCTGACCAACTCTTTGGTTAGCTTATTACCAAAATCGGTCTCACCGAGTTTGTGTAATCGGTCTCACCGAGATTACGTTATACCCTAACCATATCGGTCCTACCGAGTTGCATGTCGGTCCCACCAAAAATCCTAACGGTCACTAGATTTGCTGAATCAGTCCGACCGAGTTTGTCAATTCGGTCCCACCGAGATTGGTAAGTTGTGTGTAACGGTTAGATTTTGTGTGGAGGCTATATATACCCCTCCACCCCCTCTTCATTTGTTGAGAGAGCCATCTGAACGAACCTACACTTCCAATACACATATTCATAGAGAGAACCACCTACCCTTGTGTTGAGGCCAAGATATTCCATTCCTACCATATGAATCTTGATCTCTAGCCTTCCCCAAGTTGCTTTCCACTCAAATCTTCTTTCCACCAAATCCAAATCCTGTGAGAGAGAGTTGAGTGTTGGGGAGACTATCATTTGAAGCACAAGAGCAAGGAGTTCATCATCAACACACCATTTGTTACTTCTTGGAGAGTGGTGTCTCCTAGATTGGCTAGGTGTCACTTGGGAGCCTCTGACAAGATTGTGGAGTTGAACCAAGGAGTTTGTAAGGGCAAGGAGATCGCCTACTTCGTGAAGATCTACCGCTAGTGAGGCAAGTCCTTCGTGGGCGACGGCCGTGGTGGGATAGACAAGGTTGCCTCTTCGTGGACCCTTCGTGGGTGGAGCCCTCCGTGGACTCGCGCAACCGTTACCCTTCCTGGGTTGAAGTCTCCATCAACGTGGATGTACGATAGCACCACCTATCAGAACCACGACCAAAACATCCGTATCTCCAATTGCGTTTGAATCCTCCAAACCCTTCCCTTTACATTCTTGCAAGTTGCATGCTTTACTTTCCGCTGCTCATATAATCTTAGCATGCTTTCTTGAATTGTGTTAAGATTGCTTGACTTGTTCTAAAGTTGCTAAAATCTGCCAAGAACTAAAATTGGGAAAAGCCTAGATTTTTATTTGGTCAAGTAGTCTAATCACCCCCCTCTAGACATACTTTCGATCCTACAAGTGGTATCAGAGCTCTGGTCTCCATTTGCTTTGATTTCCATAGCTTTTGGTGGTCATAGCCTTGGTTTCACAACCTAGGAGAGTATGGCGTCTAGCGAGGGAAATTATCACCGTAGAGGTCCTTACTTTGATGGTACTAATTTTACTAGTTGGAAACATAAGATGAAAATGCATATTCTTGGACATAACCCCGCCGTTTGGGCTATTGTGTGTATTGGCTTGCACGGTGAATTATTTGATGGGAGAGAACCAAACCGTGAAGCTACCGCGGAAGAGTTGAAGATGCTGCAATAGAACCCTCAAGCTTGTGATATCCTCTTCAACGGATTGTGCCCCGAAGAATTCAACAAAATCCGCCATCTTGAGAATGCAAAGGAAATTTGGGATACTTTGATTGATATGCATGAAGGTACAGACTCCGTTAAGGAATCCAAGTTGGATGTGCTTCAAAGTCAGCTTGACAAGTTCAAAATGAACGATGGTGAAGCTGTCGCTGAAATGTACTCTAGGCTTGCTCTTATCACAAATGAGATTTCCGGCTTAGGAAGTGAAGATATGACCGAAAAAATCATCATCAAGAAGATCCTAAGAGCTTTGGATGGAAAATATGATACCGTGTGCACATTGATCCAAATGATGCCCAATTACAAAGATTTCAAGCCAACGGAAGTCATTGGAAGAATTGTTGCTCATGAGATGTCACTCAAGGATAAGGAGGAACTTCACAACAAGTCAAGTGGTGCTTACAAAGCCTCATGTGAAGCCCCCACATCATCAAGTGAGAAACAAACCTTCAATGAAGAATTGAGCCTAATGGTGAAGAACTTCAACAAATTCTACAAGAGTAGAAGCAAAGAGAGAAGCTCCAAGTCAAGGTCCTACAATGACAAAAGATCTTCTAGTCGAGAGCGTAATTGCTACAATCGTGCGAGACCCGGACACTATTCAAATGAGTGTACGGCCCCCTACAAAAGAAGATAAGATTCTCCCAAAAGAATAAGTAGAAGAGAAGAATCACCATCAAGAGAGAGAAGGAGTAGGGATGATCGTTATGAACAAAGACCCTCACGGAGAAGCAAGGATTCGGAAAGGAAGGACAAGTCATCAAGGAGCTACACAAAACGAAGACATCAAGCTCATGTTGGTGAATGGGTATCCGCTCGACCGACAATCACTCCGAGAGAAGTTATCACTCCGACTCAATATACTCAAGATGAAGGTGTTGCCGGTCTAGCACTTGTGTCAACCAACTCCTACGACATATTTGATTCACCAAATGAAGGAATTGGAAGATGCTTCATGGCCAAAGGTTCAAAGGTATCACACCCCGAGTATGTTGATTTCAATAGTGATGAAGATGACTTGTTAGGTGATGATGATTTACTCGTTGACAACTCTAGTGATGAATACTATGATGAAACGTCAATTAATCATGATAATCAAGATAAAACGAATGACAATGATAAGGAGAAGATTGAGTCTCTAACTAAAGAACTAAACACTCTTAAGTTAGCTCATGAAACTATCTTAGGAGATCATCGAGAACTTTTAAGGACTCATGAGAAGTTAGGCTTTGAAAAGATCAACCTTGAGCAAGAGCATGAGTTCTTAAAGGCAATCAATGATGATCTTCGCAAGAAAAGTTCTTCTTACATTGCCAAGCGTTTACTCTTATCCACTTACATGCCTCAAGTCAAGTCTAGTAACAAGAAAGATTCTTCCTCTAGTAGTAACAATAATCATGCTAAATCCAATGTTGTTGCTTCTAGTAGTTCTCTTGATTCCACTAATGATTCTCTTAGCCAAGTTACACTTGAGCAAGAAAATAGCTTACTGAAGGGAATTGTAGAGAAAGGTGTTTACAAGAGCCTTGCCGGGAGTAAGCAATTCGAGGAAATTGTACGCAAGCAAGGAAGGCACCAGAAGAACCAAGGTGTTGGTTTTGAACGAAAGTTCAATGCCAATGGCGTTGAGTGGGAAGAAGATCAATACCCCAAGACGAAGTTTGTTCCTCAACAGGAGAAGTATGATCCTACTTCTTTCAAAGGTACACAAGCTCAAGATGATCTTCCACCACAAGACCACAAGCAAAAAGGCAAGGACAAGCTTCAAGAGGAGATTGATGCATTTGAAGAAGCTCCTCAGGCTTTGGTCAAGTGGGTTCCCAAGACTACATCAAGTTCTACTTCATCAAGTACGACTACAACTCCAAGGATTCCCATCAAGATGATGTGGATCCCAAAGAAGAAGAACTAGGGAGTTCTTGAGGGTGACTCCGCCAACATATTTCACTCCTATCATTTTGCCAAGAACAAGTGCAATCAACCTCGACATCTTGCACTAGTTCAGGGAGTCACAAACCCTCCTGTTGGTAAGACAAGGGACAAGGTAACCTAATGCCTTCATAGACATCATCTTGTGTGTGCATCATTCTATGTCTATGGATATCCTTGTTTGTTCCTTGTGGGACTAACCCGTGTAGGTATTGAAAGTGCAACTCACTCCAAAGGATTGCTTCAAATGATCTACATCAACATTGAGCATCCACATCTTCAACACCTACATGAAGTCATCATCGACAAAACCCAAGGTTAGTTCATCCCTGTAAGGGGGGATCTCACATCTAGGGGGAGCTTTACTCTAGGAATTGAGCTAAAGCAACTCTAATGGTGTGAACACAACAACGCTTTATGTAAAAGTGGTAACACCACTTGTGCTTAAACGATGAGTATGACCTATGATCAAATGTTCTCATTTGACTCCTAAGTCAATATACTCATATATAGATGACCTAGTCATCGCCAATTGCTTGATAGATGCTAGATTTGGTTGTGCATGCTTTGTCACATATTTCATTTGCCATTTCATTGTGTGAGCATGTTGGTTGCATAATTTACTCATTCGAGGACATCCACTTGCTGTTTTGATTGTTTGGCTTCCTTTTCTTTTGCCAAGTGGATGGACAAGAATGCCTAAGAACCTTCTCTAGCTATCTATGCTCTTCTCGTCTCAAACTCTATTCATGCTACATCACAAAATTTGGTCAAGTCAGATTCGAACCACTCTGTGTGAGGAGCACTCGGAGTCCCCGATTCGTCATGGAATTAAACTTCAAAAACTTCTTTGTGCGCTTCGGTCTGACCGATTCTCCATTTCGGTCATACCGAGATCACTAAGTTGATCTAGGTTTTCAATCTTGGTGCAACCGATTTGAACTTTTCGGTCACACCGAGTAGTTGTAACTGCTTGCAGTTATGCATCTCGGTGCCACCGAGTTGTTCCACTCGGTCACACCGACAAGGTACAACGTGTGACATTTCCCCGAAGGGACAGACACAGGAAGGAAGAAGGACACATGCCGGCCAGCCTAAGTGTTACGGAGCAGTAGCAAGCTACCATGGCTTAGTGGAAGCACTAGGAGACATTTCCCGATAAGAGAGGCTACCAAGAATAAACAACTAGGTTGTCGGATCCCACACATACCAAGCATTTCAATAACATACACACAATATGCTCGATATGTGCAAATACAAAATGGCATCACAACAAGACTCTACGACTCAAAATATTTATTCAATAGGCTCCGAGGAGCCAAGCATTACAAACATGGGTCTCATGACCCAACATTCAGAGCATACAAACAACAGAAGCATAACATGTCTGAGTACAGACAACTACAAATTAAAAGGGCTGAGAAGCCTGACTATCTACAAGATCCTCCCAAGGGTACAAGATCGTAGTCGAGGTAGCAAGCTAAACGTCGAAGTTCACGCGGAACTACTAGTGAGACTGAAGTCTCTCTGCAAAAACATAAATTAAGCAAACGTGAGTATAAATGTACCCAGCACGACTTACATCAGAACTATCTACATATGCATCAATATCAACAAAGGGGTGGTGGAGTTTAAATGCAGCAAGCTAGCTTTGACTCAGTGGCTATCCTGAACTATGATTGCAAGTAACTCTTTTGAGGTGGCGCACACGAATCCACATATTCACCATATCAATCCACCACTATGGATCCGCTCCCGTCTCCCTACGAGAAGGCCATCCATAGCACTCACACTTATCTTGCGCATTTCAGAGTATCCACTTTCACTTGTCTATGAACAGTATAGGCAACCCAGTAGTCCATTACCGCGGACGCGGCTATTCGAGTAGATCATTTATAACCCTGCAGGGGTGTACTTCTTCATACACACTCTCAGCACTTATCGCCGTTTACATGACATGTACTCGGCAACCTTCAAGCGGAATCCCAACGAGGGTGTCGACCATGAACTGACTAACCACACAAGTCTCTAGTCCAGGTTTATCGCCTATTCGGGTTCCATCCGTAAGAAGATCCAGCCCGGGTTTCACTCACGGCCTCAAACAATGAGAGCAGGGTTCCCGAGGCACCAAACGGGCGTCCCGGTACAGCGTGCCTCGTGTCTCTACCACATCATAGCCCACCCCTAGGGTCAGCGCTACACACGGCCCCCAACACATATCCTACAAACACCAGAAACTAGTTGCAACTCCTGGACAGAGATCAAGGTGATTAATAAGTCGAGAGAGGCACTTAAGCATTCCAATGCGTGGTAGTAACTGTCTTGGATCACAAACACAGAACTCATTTCCTGAGGACGGTTTCAATGAGACAACCCACCATGTACTCCTACATGGCCTCTCACCGCTACCTTTACCAAATCGTGTTCACACACTTAGCTCTCAACAGTAGGACATGTTCACCACATTCCAATTCATCCTCGATGAATCAGTCCCGACTCAACTCTAAGCAATGAGAGTGCATGACAACAAGCATGAATGAGTAGGCACATCAGGGCTCAAATAACTCCTACTCATGCTAGTGGGTTTCATCTATTTACCATGGCAATGACAGGTCATGCAGAGGAAAGGGGTTCAACTACCGCAGTATGTAACAATTGAATCGTTGTTGTCCTAATGCAGTAAAAGAAAGCAGAAGCGAGAGAGTAGGATTGTATCAGAATGAACAAGGGGGTTTTGCTTGCCTGGCACTTCTGAAGATAGTAAAATAAAACTCTTCATCAGTGTCATCGATCAAATCGTCGGAACATCGTCTATTGAGAGGGGACAAGCACCGGCAACAGAGAAAGAACACAATCAATGCAATGCAACAATATGATGCATAATCATAACATGGCAATATGATGTGATTTGAGCTACAACAACTAGCAACCAGATTAAATGAACTTGGTTTGAATCAAAGATTCAAATTCAACTCCATATGTGAATATTCAAATCCCATTTATTTGATTTGACCTGATCAGCAGGTTTAACTTGCTTTAACATGCATGAAAACAGTATGGATAGATTGGATGTTTCTGATCATTTTTCATATACAAATTATTTCATTTGGAGTTATGGTTAAATTTCTATGATTTTTATAAGTTTTGGGTATTTTCTAAAATAAATAAATCATTTTTTATCTATTTAAAATCCTAGAAAAGATTTACTGCGTCGACATTGACGTCAGTAGGTCAACTGGGTTGGCCAGGTCAAACCTGACTTGTGGGACCCATCAGTCAGTGACTCATCTAACTAACCCTATTAATTAGTGCTAAACTAATCCAAACTAAAAATGTCAGTGGGGGCGTGGCCCACATATCAGTGACCCAAGGGAGGTCAAACCCCTGGTTAGCAGGGTCAAACCCACCGGCGGTTAATCGCCGGCGATGTCAGAGACGGCGCGGTCGCTCGGAAATCGCCCACAGGGCACGGCTTGAGGCGCCGTTGGGCTCTCTGGACAGCCCGTGCGACGGCACGTCAGATGGTGGTGGTTGCCGAGCCTAGGGTGGCCGGAATCAACGTCAGCAACGAGGTCAGTGGCTGCCGGTGTTTGGGTGTGCTCGGGGTTGGCGTTTCGGTGTGTAAATGAGCGAGGCAAAAGTCTAGAAGGGCGCTACGCATTGCGAGGAGCAGGTTGGACACTCCAGGGTGACCATTTGATCACCGGAGCATCGCTGACGGCGAGCTCAGGTGGCGGTGTGTCTTGGTCATCAAGGGGGCGAGGGCTACGACAATCAAACGGAGGAGGGGTTAAGGGGAAATGACCGGGGGCTCACCTCGGTCACGAAGTGCTGGTCAGTGGGCTCGGGGAAGGCCGTACGACGTCGGAGCTTCTCCGGCGATCTGGAGAGCCGAAGGTTGAAGACGACGGCATCGGCGGTGTTCGGGGGCGTTCGGCGTTGCGTAGCTGGGCGAGGAGGTCAAGGGCGACATGGCGGAGATCGGGGACACGTCCGTAAGGCGAGGGGGAGGTGGTGGCTGCGAGGGCAACGACGGGCAGCGACGGTGCCGCTCAGTCGGTGAGTGAGAGAGAGCCAGGGGAGGAGAGAGGCCACGGGTGAGGGAGAGAGAGGCCAGGGGGTAGGTGGCGTCGTCTAGAACCGTCCAGGGCGTCGACACAAGCAGGAGGTGGCCGTCGGTGGTCGTGTGCGTGCTAGCGGACCACGGGCACACGCCCTCGTGCCCACTGGCACGAGGTTGAGGACGACTGGCGCTGGCCAATGGACTGGGCCGGCACAGTGCCAGGCCAGGTAAGTGGCCCAGGTGAGTCCTTCTCTCTATCTCTCTTTTTTAATTCTTTCTATTTTCTATTTGTTCTGTTTTGTTTCGATTTAGTAAAAAATACCAAACCATTTTAAAACTCCTGAAAAAATTTGTGGGCGCTGTTGAAATTATTCCCAACAGCCCTCAGCTAGATTCAGAATTATTAGAGCATTTAAAATATTTATAGGATTTAAATGCCCCAATTCAAATACAATATGAATTAATTCAAAAATCCAAAATGTCCTAGAAATATGTTCATCATTTTTGGCAGAGGTTTTCACCTTCATAAAAATCATGAACTTTTCTGGAGGCACTTTGGGTTCATTGAAAACATTTGAATTTGAACCTAGTTGAAATTCATCTAGTGCTACGTTTGATCAATCCCCATTTCAACTTTAAACAAAATTTAAACATGATGCAACATGCAAATCTAACCCAAGTGCATTACTGAACTAGGGTTCTGACAGACATGTCATTTTCTCAATTGCATCAACCTTAGCTTGGTCCACTTCAATACCTCTTTCCGAAATTTTATGACCCAAGACAATGCCTTCATTAACCATAAAGTGGCACCTCTCGCAATTGAAGATGAGATTTGTTTGTTCACACCTATGCAAGACTCGATCAAGATTGCTTAAACAATCTTCAAAAGACTTCCCATAAATAGAAAAGTCATCCATGAAAACCTCAACAATATTTTCAGAGAAGTCAGTGAATATAGCCATCATGCATCTTTGAAAGGTAGCAGGTGCATTACGTAAACCAAAAGGCATACGTCTATAAGCATAGGTTCCAAAAGGACAAGTAAAAGTAGTCATTTCTTGATCAGTTTGAGAGACAGGTATTTGTGAGAAGCCAGAATATCCATCAAGGAAGCAAAAGTGTGTGTGCTTAGATAATCTTTCGAGCATTTGATCAATAAAAGACAAAGGGTAATGATCTTTTCTAGTAGCTTTATTTAATTTTCTGAAATCAATTACCATTCTATAGCCTGTAACAATTCTTTGTGGGATAAGTTCATTCTTATCATTAGGAACAACAATTATACCTACTTTCTTAGGGACACAATGAACAGGACTTACCCATCTACTATCAGCTATAGGATAGATTATACCTACTTCCAGAAGTTTTAATATTTCCATTCTTACCACCTCTTCCATCTTTGGATTTAATCGACAATCGTGATCAACAACTGGTTTAGCATCAGGTTCCATATTAATTTTGTGCTGACATAGAGTGGGACTAATGCCCTTTAAATCATCAAGAGTATATCCAACAACAGCTTGGTGCTTCCTTATAACTTCCAATAATCTTTATTCTTCACGTTCTAAAAGGTTAGCACTGATAATAACATGATATATTTTCTTTTCATCAAGATAAGCATATTACAAAGTGGCTGGCAATTGTTTTAATTCAAACACAGGATCACCTTTAGGTTGAGGAGGACCTCCTAGAGTTTCAATAGGTAAATTGTGTTTTAAGCAGAGGACCTCCTAGAGTTTCAATAGGTAAATTGGTAAATCATTTTCATGTTCTAGCAGGTACTGTTCTAAAGGATTAGTAGGTGGCACAACAATAGAAGCAAGACCAATTAATTCATCCTTACTAGGCAATTCTTTTTCATGATGATTTCTACTAAACTTGGAAAAATTAAACTCATGAGACTCATCACCAAAACTAACACCAACACTTTGTTTCTTACAATCTATCTTAGCATTAACTGTGTTCAAGAAAGGTCTACCAAAGATAATGGGACAGAAGTCATCTTGTGGGGAACCAAGAACAAGAAAATCAGTACGGTATTTTATTTTCCACACAAGACTTCAACATCTCTAATAATCCCACAAGGTGATATGGTGTCTCAATTTGCAAGTTTAATAGTAACATCTATGTCTTCTAACTCTGTAGGTGCTATGTGTTTCCTAATTTCTTGATACAAAGTGTAAGGAATAGCACACACACTAGCACCCATATCACATAAACCATCATAACAATGATCTCCTATTTTAACTAAAATGACAGGCATGCCAACAACTGGTCTATTTTTATCCCTTTTTTCGGGTTTGGCAATTCTAGCAGCTTCTGCACAGAAGTAGATAACATGCCCATCCACATCTTCTTCTAAGAGATCTTT
This sequence comes from Aegilops longissima, assembly GCA_021605205.1. Classification (NCBI taxonomy): domain Eukaryota; kingdom Viridiplantae; phylum Streptophyta; class Magnoliopsida; order Poales; family Poaceae; genus Aegilops; species Aegilops longissima. Next base: position 98,779,636 of record CM038679.1, on the reverse strand, counting down.
AACCATAGCAATATTAAGTTCAAATCTAATTTGTTCATTAGGTTTAGGTGTTCTAACATAGCTTTTGTTAACCACATTTGAAACTTTAGCATGTTCCTTTATCCTGACAGGAAAAGGTGGTTTCTCAATATAAGTAGTAGGAACAACTGGGTCAACATTATAAAGTAAAGTTTCTTCTTTAACCTATACCGGTTCTTTAATTTCATATTTAATAGGTGTGTGATATTTAAACCACTTCTCTTTAGGGAGTTCAACATGAGTAGAAAACGATTCACAAAAGGAGGCTACTATCTCAGAGTCAAGTCCATATTTAGTGCTAAACTTTTGAAAAGCATTGGTATCCATAAAAGATTTAACACAATCATACTTAAGCTTTATACCTGACTCTTTACCTTTGTCGAGTTACCAATCTTCAGAGTTGCATTTAATTCTTTCCAAAAGATCCCACCGGAATTCAATAGTTTTCTTCATAAAAGAACCAGCACAAGAAGTATCCAGCATGGTTGGATCATTACGAGAAAGCCGAGCATAAAAGTTCTGAATAATAATTTCTCTTGAGAGTTCATGATTGGGGCATGAATATAACATTGACTTAAGCCTCCCCCAAGCTAGAGCCATACTTTCTCCTTCACGAGGCCAATATATATATATATATATATATATATATATATATATATATATATATATATATATATATATATATAATTCGATCACGATGAACCGATGCATAGGATAATTTTTTTGGTGGAACACCAATTTCGAACGATTCTAATTCCATGATCCAATATCATCGCATAGCCTATACCATGCCAATGCTTTTCCCTTCAAATATAAAGGGAAAACCTTTTTCATCACCTCATCTCCAGGTAAACCTACAAGCTTAAACAGTCCGAAAATTTGTTACACGTATATCAAGTGCATATCAGGATGTTCTGTTCCATCTCCTGTATAAGGATTAGCTAGCAGTTGTTCTATCATACCTGAAAGAATTTCATATTCAATATTTTCAGTAGGTGTATTAGGTTGAGGGGCATTTAATTGTGGTTCTCGATGAGGTGAAGATACCCCGAACAAACCCCTCAAAGGATTGTTTTCCATAGTAGCAAGTGACAATAAATTTCAGCACACTATATAAATATTTCCATACCAAATTCCACTTACCAAAGGCGCTTTACTCCCAGGCAACGACGCCAGAAAATAGCCTTGATGACCCATAAGTATAGGGGATCAGTTGTAGCTCTTTTCGATAAGTAAGAGTGTCAAACCCAACGAGGAGCAGAAGGAAATGACAAGTAGTTTTCAGTAAGGTAATGTCTGCAAGTTATGAAACTATAAGTAGCAAGTAGTTTGATACCAAGATAATTTGTAACGAGCAAGTAACAATAGTAGCAATAAGTATGCAGCAAGGCAGCCCAATCCTTTTGAGGCAAAGGACATGCCAAAATGGTCTCTTATGATAAGCAAAGAGTTCTTGAGGGTACGCGAGAATTTCATCTAGTCACTTTCATCATGTGGGTTTGATTTGTGTTCGCAACTTTGATAATTTGATATGTGGGTGGACCAGTGCTTAGGTGATATTCTTACTTGAACAAACCTCCTACTTATGATTAACCCTCCCGCATGCATCCGCAACTACGAGAAAAGTATTAAGGATAAATCCTAACCATAGCATTAAACTCTAGGATCCAATCCGTCCCTTACGGAATAGTGCATAAACTGGGGTTTAAGTTTCTGTCACTCTCGCAACCCATCATCTATTTACTACTACAAAATGCATTCCCTTAGGCCCAAATATGGTGAAGTGTCATGTAGTCGACGTTCACATGACACCACTAAGGGAATCACAACATACATACTATCAAAATATCAAACACATATCAAGTTCAAATGATTACTTGCGACATGATTTCTCCCGTGACCTCAAGAACAAAAGTAACTACTCACAAATAATCAACATGCTCATGATCATAGGGGTATTAATATGCATAATGGATCTGAGCATATAATCTTCCACCAAATAAACCATATAGTAATCAACTACAAGATGTAATCAACACTACTAGTCAACCCCTAGCAACAATCTATAGTTCCGGTAACAAGATTGAATACAAGAGATGAACTAGGGTTTGAGATGAGATGGTGCTGGTGAAGATGTTGATGGAGATTGCCCTCCCCAAGATGGGAGAGTTGTTGGTTATGATGATGGCGATGATTTCCCCCTCCGGGAGGGAAATTCCCCCGGCAGAATCGCTCCGCCGGAGGGCAAATGTGCTCCTGCCCAAGTTCCGCCTCGATACGGCGGCGCTCCATCCCGAAAGTCTTCTCTTTATTTTTTCTAGGTCAAAATCACTTATCTACCAGAAGATGGGCACCGAAGGTGGGCCGAGGAGGCCACAACCCACCAAGGCGCGCCAAGGGGGTCTGGCGCGCCCAGGTGGGTTGTGCCCACCTGGTGGCCCCCCTTTGGTGTTTATTGGCTCCAGTATTTCTTAAGTATTCCATAAAAAATCCTGGTGGAGTTTCAGCTCATTTGTTGTTGTGCAGAATAGTTAGCCTGACGTAGCTTTTTCAGTTCCAGATTTCCTGCCAGAATTCTTCCTCATTGTGTGTACCTTGCAAATTATGAGAGAAAAGGCATTAGAATTACTCCAAAAAGCATTATTATGGATAAAAACATTGTAAGTAACAGTAAGAAAACATGATACAAAATGGACGTATCACGCAGCTCAACGCCGAAGCCAAAGATCTTGCCGCTCAAGAACAGGCTATGGCTGCCACTCTGTGTAGCAAGGATGGTGAGATAGAAGGACTTGTGAGGAAGCAGACTTAGAAGCTAGAGGATGATCACAAGAAGGCCTTGAAGGCACAAGCTTCAGAGCATGCTGCCAAGCTCAAAGAGGCCGTTGATGAGGCTGTAGTCGCTACCACCGCCAAAGCAGAAACGGAGGCCCAGGTGGGCAAACTGAAAAAAGAGTTGGCCACCAGCGCAAGAACATCGAAGCTCTTGAGGCCAAGGTGCAGAAAGTAGCTCACGCCCTAGAGGAGCTGCAGACGCAGCTCTCGTCCAAGAGCCAAGAACTATCACTACAAAAAAAGACACATCCGTGACATTTTGGGCCGAACGAATTTTTTTATATCATACTTATGACACTTCTATGACTATAATTGTGACAAAACCCGGTATCATTGTAGATGTGGTGGGATCCTACTTCTATGACAAAAAATCATGATAGAAAATGGGCTTTTCATCCTGGGCGGGCCGGAGAAGCAGCTGCATGACATTCTTTGGGCCGTCCATGACGAAAAAACCGTGGTAGAAGCGAGGGCACGGAAAATATCGGGGAGTTCCCGGTTATGGTTGGTGGTCCGGGGCCGAGCGATGCGCGTTTCTCTCATACACGTACGCGCGTGGGTGTGAGGTGTTGGGCTCTAACTGAATCTGAGCGAGGCGTTCGCCTACTGAACCCGAGCGATTGCACTGCAGGCTACGCGTTACTGAACATGAGTGATCAATCAATGGATGTTAACAGAACCCGATCGAGCAATTCCTTCATCCGCTACTACTGCTAACTGAAGCCGATCGAACCTGCTACCTCCTTCCCTTGATGAACAGTGAGCATTGTTGTGGGGGGGGGAGGGGGTTGGATGAATAGTTCCTGGTGGGGGGTTGGGTGAACAGGACCCCGTGTTGCAGCTGGATGAACAGGACCCCGATCGATCGAGCCAGTTGGGCCTGGATGAACAGGACCCCTTGGAGGGTTGGATGAACAGGACCCCGTGGAGGGTTGGATGAACAGGACCCCGTGGAGGGAAGGTTGAACAGTAGCCGGTGGAGGGCTGGTTGAACAGTAGCCGGTGGAGGGTTGGATGGACAGTAGACCATGGAGGGGTTGTTGAACAGGACCCCGTGGAGAGGGCTGGTTGAACAATAGCCGATGGAGGAGCGTGCGGTGGAGGCTGGATGAACAGCAGCCCGTGGATGAACAGCCGCAGGTGGAGGCTGGAGGAGGTCGACGGTGGATGAACAGTAGCCCATGGAGGCTGGCGGAGGTCGACGGTGGAGATGACAGTATCCCGTGGAGTCCCGTTTTGTGGTAAGCCACACCCCTACCGATGAACAGGACCCCAGTTTCGACCATAGTGCTCCAACACAAGTCCGTTTCCTCCGTTCCGCGGTATGCCACACCCCTCCCGGTCAACAGGACCCAGTTTCAACCGTAGGAGGTCCAACAGAAGGTCGTTTCCTCCGTTTTATGGTATGCCAGACCCCTCCCGATGAACAGGATCCCGTTTCGACCGTGGCCGGTCGAACACAAGGACGTTTCCTACGTTCTACGGTACGCCAGGCCTCGTTTCCATCGTTTGTTCCATCCAAGCCGGTTGGCTCCCGATGAACACGACCACGCATTTCGTTCCGACCCAGCCGGTTGGCTCCCCATGTACACGACGACGACACAGTTTCTCCGTTCCGACCCATCCATGTACACGAGCCATGGCCGTACGTATGCGCGAGTAGGCATTCGAGACCCCGCCCATATGTACGCACGCGTGTCAGATTTATTTTTTGCACCCGCCGCTGTGCGTGACGCGTACATGCTACGTGCGCGCCTCTACTACGACACGTGCCCTTCCTTGCAGCGGCCACGGTTTATCACTGCAGCCTGCAGACAGACCGATCATATGTGTGTACACGTTCGCGACCAGAATGACAACGCTACATACGCTTCGACCGGGTGGGTCCTGATTGTCAGGCACTTCCTTGCGTGCGAAGATGTAGCTGGTGGGTCCCAGCAGTCAGGGGGGAAACATTTTTTTGTGAAATACGGTGGCCCATCCGGTGGGTCCCTACTGTGAGGTGGAGGAATCATTATATTGCGCGTAATAAGGAGGCACTTCCTTGCTGCGGCTGTGGACCCAGCTGTCAGCCTCTCCATGTATAGTACTCTTCTGATGGAAGTCGTTCGTTGACCACACTGACCACGCCGCGCCGAGAGCTCCAAGGCGGTGGATGACGGCGAGGCCTAGGAAGGGGACGACGCGGAGCCGGGGAAGATGTGGCAGTGGATGCCCACGCGGAGAGGAGTACGAGGGTTCACTGGTTCGGCTGCGGTGTGAGGCTGCCGTCGCCGCAGGGCCTGGCCAGCAGTGGGAGTAGTAGGGGGCGGTGAGGCCTCCGTGGCAGGATGGAGCAGGCGGCACGACCGGTGCTGCTTTGGGTGGCTGGAGCAAGAATACTAGAGGTTGAAGAAGCACTACGGCCATTGGATGGACATCGTACGGTCACTGGAGCTAGAATCAATTATATTGACTAAGTTGACAGAGCCCTCCGTCCCCGTCAACTTAGTAGGCCCACATGTCAGCCTCCCACTATGTTGGGTCCCAGCTAGCAGGGGGAGTATTCATTTTTTGTGCGTAATAAGGAGGCACTTCCTTGCATGCGAAGATATAGCTGGTGGGTCCGACCTGTCAGCGGAGGGAACATTTTTTCGTGAAATACAGAGGCCCTTCCAGTGGGTCCCAGCTATCAGGTGGAGGAATCATTATTTTGCGCGTAATAAGGAGGCATTTCATTGTGTGCGACCGTGGACCCAGCTGTCAGCCTCTCCACGTACAGTCCACGTCCGATGGATGTCATTCGTTGACCATGTTGACCACGGCGCGTCGAGAGCACCAGGTCGGTGGATGACGGCGAGGCCTAGGAAGGGAACGACACGGAGGCGGGGAAGACTCAGCAGTTGTTTCCCACGCGGTGGGGAGTATGAGGGTTTACTGGTCCGGCTGCTGTCGCCAAAATAACAGGAGGTGTGGGTGAGTAGAGAAATGGCTTGGCCAGCAATGGAGTAGGGTGGGTTGGTGCGGCCTGTGCGGCAGCACAGCCGGCACCGGGAGGCGGGAGCAGGCAGTCCCACCGGCGCTGGTTCGGGCGGCCGGAGCAAGAAGATCAGATATTCACTACTCGGGAAAACCTTATACACAGAATCTTAGGAGCAGCGCGTTACAAAAACATGCGCTACTGCTAATTTTCAGTAGCGCGTGCTCAAGACAGGCGCTACTGCTACCAAGTTAGCAGTAGCGCGGCCTAGTGGAAATGTGTTGCTAGTAAAATTGACGGACAGTATCCACCAACCTAAGTTTAGCGGCAGCGCGCCGACGCGACCCGCGCTGCTGCTAATGTAATAGTAGTAGCACGCTTTTTTCTCTAGTCGCTGCTGCTAATTTTGAAACTCGCCACATGGCGGGCCCCGCTTATCAGTAGCGCGTGTGCAGGAAGCTCGCTGCTGCTACTCTCTTAGCAGTGGTGACACCCGTATAATTAGCTACAGTGATCCCACGCTAATGGTGCCACATCACCACGGTTAATGCTGCTAATCTATCGTTAGATCAAAACTGGCCCAAAATTCAAATTCAAAGTTTGGTTAATAATAAAAGTTTTCAAACACTAAAATAAAAATGTTCGAGTTGTACTAAATATTACATAGATAAATATGGTGTAGTAAACACATTTTTATAAAATGCCTAAATAATTTAAAATGATTTAAAACAGAAAAGTAAATAAATAAAATAAAAGAAAATACAAAAGAGAAAGCTAAACTAACAAAAAAACAAAGAGGAAGCACCCCCCCCCCCCACACTGGGCTCCGGCCCAGCTGGCCGGCCCAACTAGGCCAAGGTTCACCCCCACTCCTCCCGTACCCCGAACCGCACCGACACTTCCCTCCTCTCCAAAATATCTCCCCCTCTCCCCCGATTGGATCGGGATCAAGGAAGGAGACCGCCGACGCCGCCGCCCGGACCCCTCACCGGCCTGCTTCCGCTCCGCCCCGTCGTCCTCGTCCTCCTCCCCAAGTCGCTCCCCGCCCCGTCCGCAACCGCCCAAAGACATCCCCGACACCGTCACCTCACTGCCGTCGCCCCGGAGCTGCCACGCCATCACCGGACCTTGTCGCCGCCTTGCCGTCCTCCTCGCCGGAGCCACCCCACCGGCCTGCTTCTTCTCCGCCGCTCGTCCCCGACCTCCTCTTCAACCCCCGCTGCCCCGTCCCCTACGCTCCCTCGGTGAGGCCCCCGGCCTCCTCTTTTCTCCCCGTCACCGTCGTCCGTCCCTTCGCGCCGACTGGATCGCCTAACGGCACCACGGCCACCACACCGCCTCGCCTCCCCTCCTCGGCTGCCACTGACCGCACTGCCTCCCGCCTTGCCGTTGCCTGTGTCGCCTCACCGAGGCTCCCTCAATGCCGACCCGCGCCCACCCAGGCCGCCCCAGGCCACCGGCCTCCCTCTTCTCCGGCGCCCTGCCATGGTCGCCGGCACCAAGTCGGATGTGCCCCTGCCGGTCACGCCATGGCCCACTCTGATGCTGCGCTGCGCCACGACGCCGTGAACCCTCATTATTCGCTATGGCCCTCAGGTTAATGACAGGGGCCCACCCCGTAACTTTTTAAAAAAGAAGAAGAAGAAATAATAATAATAAAAGTAAATTTAATTAATTAACTAATTAAGTAAATTAATCCTATTTAATTAATCTAATTAACCTGTTAGTTTAAATAAACAGTAATTAGTTTAACCTAAATCGTAATTAACCTAACAAGGTATGCGATGTGGGTCCCATCGGGCCGACACGCCGCTTTGACCACCAACACCTCTATTGATCGCCGACGCTCATGTCAAGGCCATGATGACATCAGCAAACACTGTTCTGGATAATGTTGAATTAAAATATTTAAATTAATCCTAAAAATGATTTAAATCTTCTAAAATTAATATAAAATAAACCGTAGCTCATATGAAAATACTTTCTACATGAAAGTTTCTCAGAACGAAAAGACGAATCGGGATACGCAACTCGTTCGTCCGCCACACATACCTAACCTATCGAACTCGCAACCTTCCCCCTCTGGTTCATCTGTCCGCAAACGCGAACCACCGGGAATACTTTCCCGGATGTTTCCCCCCTTCGCCGGTATCACCTACCACCGCGATTGGGCACGCCTAGCATCACGCTTTGTCATGTCATGCATCGTCATGCTTTTGTTTGCATTGTATTTATTGTTTCTTCCCTGTCTTCTCTCGCTAGACACCGAGACAGACACCGCTACTACCAAGTACGACTACGATGTTGACGACCCCTCCTTCTTGCCAGAGCAATCAGGCAAGCCCCCCCCCCCCCCTTGATCACCAGATATCGCCTATTCTTCTCTATACTCTTGCATTAGAGTGGTGTAGCATGTTACTGCTTTCCATTAATCCTATCCTGATGCATAGCCTGTCCTTGCTACTACTGTTGTTACCTTTACCTACAATCCTACATGCTTAGTATAGGATGCTAGGTTTTCATCAGTGGCCCTACATTCTTGTCCGTCTGCCATGCTATACTATCGGGTCGTGATCACTCGGGAGGTGATCACGGGTTTATACTATATACTATATACTTTATACATGATACATGTGGTGACTAAAGTCGGGTCGGCTCGTGGAGCACCCGCGAGTGATTCACGGATTGGGGGCTGAAAGGACCTTTGTCACGGCCCTCTGGGTGGATCTTTGTGGCGGAGCGACAGGGCAGGTTGAGACCGCCTAGGTGAGAGGTGGACCTGGCCCTGGTCGGTGTCCGCGGTTACATCAATTAACACGCTTAACGAGATCTTGGTATTTGATATGAGTCTGGCCATTTGGTCTATACGCACTAACCAACTACGTGGGAAAGATATGGGCACTCGGCGTCGTGGTATCAGCCGAAGCCTTCATGACATCAGCGACTGAGTGGCGCGCGCCGGATTGGAACGTAAGCCTGCTCTTGTATTAAGGGGGCTAGTTATGCTTCCGGCCGCCCACGCAACATGCAGGTGTGCTAAGGGCGATGGGCCCAGACCCTTGTGCGCTTAGGTTTAGACCGGCGTGTTGACCTCTCTGTTGGCCTAGGTGGGGCGGCGGCGTGTTGATCTTCCTCGGCCGGGCATGATCCAAAAAAGTGTGTACGAACAAATGGGATCAAGCATGTTGGGTTATTTGGTGCACCCCTGCAGGGAAGTTTATCTATTCGAATAGCCGTGATCTTCGGTAACAGGACGACTTGGAGTTGTACCTTGACCTTATGACAACTAGAACCGGATTGTTGAGGTAAATGACCTCGGGTAGCCTAGCCGGCACCCCCTGGAGCTTCTGAAAAAATTACGAGCCAATCAATTCCTCTAGCATCCAAGACGCGGGGCCGCCATCCCCCGGCCGGCTAACTCTCCGACCGGCTTCTGGGAGGTGGCCCAGCCCTAAATAACCTCGTGCAGAAGGTTGACAAGAGGGCCGACTCCACAGGAGCCGGCCACCGAGGGCCGACTCATGAAACCGCCACAAGAAAGCCGACTCAGAAGCCGGCTCTCAAAGAAAGTGCCAATGCCGCACCCTCGGAGTCTGTACCCACATAATGGCGATGAGGCGGGGCGGGGCTATAGTAAAGCCTGCCACCCCCGCATCCAAGAGCGCGCGTGGCCATAGTGCGCCGTACAGGGCGGCCATCACCCGTCCGGCGCGGCACTGTTGCCATGCTGACCATGACGTCACCCACGACAGGCTGTCAGTACGACCCACCGGCGGCGGGCCCCTCCGGTCAGAGAGATGCCCTAAGGCGGCCCGGCCTCCCCAAGACGGCCTGAGGCATAGCCGGCTCCCCATAGCCGGCTGGTTCCCTCCCTCGAAGGAAGCGCCCCATTAAGGAGACAAGACGAGGTGAGGCTACAGTGATCTCTGCCAAGGCGGCGGCACTGTAGCCACGCTTACCCCGACAAAGACCTCGTCACCAGGACTGAGGCAACAGTAACCAGCCCCCGACAAAGCCCTTGGCGGTGGGGCCAGCTTGTCGACCAAGAAGCTGGTAGCCGGCGGGACCCACTAGTCAGCGGGACCCAGCTGCCAGCGGAGAAGCCGGCAAGTGTAGACACTGACGGCTGGGGCCCACACCCAGTCGGATTACCATTGTACCCCCGGGGGGTAGGCCTATATAAACCCCCCAGGGCACCCATGCAAAGGGTTGATCTCTTAGAGTTTTAGACACCACATAGAGAGAGGAGGAGAGCTAGCCTAGCCCTTCTTTTTCCTCTCGCCGAACAGCTCAAGGAGCCTCTTGTAGCTACTTGTTCATCTAGTGATCATGCGGAGACCCCGCAGAGCAGCATTAGGGGTGTTATCTCCACGGAGAGCCCCGAAGCTGGGTAAGATTCGCCAGCGTGCATGTCTTCGCCTCATCCCGTTTCCAGGCACCGGCGATGTCTTATTGGCTCCCACAATGATAAGCCACCCGTTGGCATATGTCGCACCTACCACCCGACATTTGGCGCCCACCATGGGGCCAGGTGCATCATCGTCCGGAGACCTGTTCTGGACGGGAACCCTCTTCCTCCCCAGCAAGCATAGCCAGCCCGACACCCCCGATGGCGCTTGCCCCGACGCGCTGCAAGGCGTCGCTGACGCTTGCGCGGCGAGCTGCCTCGCTGATCTTCTTGGCGAGGCTCGAATCTCCGACGAGCCTGCCTCCGACGCAGGCACGGGCTGCCCCGAGAGCCACCTCGCCAGCCTCCTCGACTAGCTCCATGTCTCCAGCGAGCCTGCTGCGGATTTGGAGTCGGTCGGCTCCACCGACCCGATGCTCGTCGACTCCGACACGGCATTGCACGACGCTTTCCCCACCGACGTCGTGATCTACGACGACCCGCTCCCCCGAGCCGAAAGCTGCGGCAGCGCCATCACCGAGGTGCTGGTCATCGGTCACGGCGGCACCTCTGGCGAGAACGCCCATGACGCCCCGCAAGCCGCGGTCCATGACTTGTCCGTCCCCCTCCCGGCTGACGCCGACGTCGAAACACTAGAGGCACGCCGCCTCGGCCTCATAGCAGAAGAACGGAGGCTGGCTTCCGTGAGGCGCCTCACTGAGGCTCACCAGCACAAAGTCGACCGCGCCACCTTCGGCACGCCGCCTCCTGACGGGCCGAGCCGGATCGGCGCCATCAGGCGGCGTGGCGCAGCCGTCGCCGACATGCTAGGAGTTGACCGCCCAGTCTACCCCACGTCCCTCGAGAATCTGCGCGCCGCCCAGGCAGCCGTGGACGAGCTGAATGGACTGGGGGCTGAAGAGCTCCCCCACATGGCCAGACGCATCCAACAGCTGATCGGAGCCGCCGCGCGGCCGCACGAAGCCGGCGACCACGCGGAGAGTCCTCCCCCGCGCCGAGAGCACGGCGCGACATCACGGACGCAGACTGCGGGCAAAACCCACGCGCGGCAAGAAAAAGAGTCGGCTGCCAGCCACAGCCGAACCCGGATCTCCATCGAGCGTGATGCCGAAGGCGGCCCTCGAGCCGTGGAGCGACGAGGCAACCCGCCTCCTCCCCCGCCTCGTGGGGAAAGATATCCCACCCCGCCGCCTGTCACGCATCCGACTCGGCGTTAAGCGGGTCGCCCAGCGAAGGTGTCGGCGAGCGATGCTTGCCACCGGATCGACCGCCTAAGCGCGATCCACAGCACTAGAAGAGGAAGACGATGTCGGCCCGCCTTGTTTCGGCCCCCGCATCCGCGACGAGCCCTTCCCCAAAGGGTTCTCGCTCCCAAGAGACACGCCCAAGTACAACGGCTCTGTGAAGCCGGAGGATTGGCTGATCGACTACTCCACTGAAGTCAGCATAGCAAACGGCAACAGGCACGTTGCCATGAAATACGTGCCCCTCATCCTTCAAGGCACGACGCGAACCTGGCTCAACAGCCTCAAGCCGTATAGCATCAACAACTGGCTAGACTTCACCGAAGCTTTCATTCACAACTTCACCAGCACCTACAAGCGGGCTCCCAAGCCCCGTCAGCTCTCCTTGCGTGTGCAAGGACCCACCAAGTCGACTCGCGACTACCTCACGCGCTGGGCCGAGCTCCGCAATTCCTGCGAGGGGGTGCATGAGGTTCAAGCCATAGAGTACTTCACTGCCGGGTGCCGAGAGGGCACCCTCCACAAGCACAAGCTCCTCTGCGACGAGCCGACTACCCTCCACGAGCTGCTGGTGATAGCAGACAAGTACGCCACCGCCGATTCCTCGATGAAGACCGAGCTCCGAGTGGACGCCTCCGGGAAGGTACTCAACCCGGCCCCCAAGATGTCCGCTGGCGACTCCAACCGACACCCGTACCAGAACGACAACAAGCGCAAGGGCCCCATGCCGCCTTCAACCAGTCGGCAGGTGGCCACAGTCGAAGACGAACAGCCCGAGGGGCGACCCGCGCCCAAGAAGCAGAAAGGCGGCAGGACGGCTTGGCAGCCAGCCTTCTCCTACGAGCAGGCCCTCGACGCCCCATGCAAGTTCCACAGCGGTGTGAAGCCGTCCAGTCACACGACCCAGAAGTGCCACTGGCTCACACGAATCTCCAAGGGCGAAGGGCTGATGCCACCTCCGCCTGCCGGTCAGCCGCCTCCGGCTCCCCAGCAGCCGGCCGCTCGACCAGCAGTAGGAACCGTTCAGGACGAGTTCCCAGACGAGCATGCTACCTACATCGTCTTAACAAGCCAGCCCGAAGACCGGCGCAGCAGGCACGGACAGCACCAAGAAGTCAATGCGGTCGCCTCCAATACCTCTGAGTACATGCACTGGTCAGAGAGGCCTATCAGTTGGAGCCGGGCCGATCACCCAGAGGTGATGCCGTCTCCTGGTTCTTATGCATTGGTCTTGGAAGCCACCCTCGCAACAGACATGCGTGCTGCCCGGTTCTCCCGCGTGCTGATAGACGGTGGGAGCAGCATCAACATCCTCTACCGAGACACCATGGAGAAGCTGAACATCAAGACGACACATCTCATGCCTAGTCGGACCGTGTTCCATGGCATCGTACCCGGCCTGTCCTGCTCACCAATCGGCAAGATCAAGATAGATGTTCTCTTTGGGGACAAGGATCATTTCCGCCGAGAAGCGATCTGGTTTGAGGTGGTGGACCTTGAGAGCCCCTATCATGCACTGCTTGGCCGACCAGCTTATGATTTTGTCACTACATTCATTATCCTCGTCCGGTACCGGGTTCGACCAGTCGGCCCGGGGACTCGCCGCCTCGAGTTATATTCAAGTTCTACCTGTAGTCAGACAAGTAGTGTGCCGACATCCAAGCCCACTCTTGTCGAAAGCCGCAGCTCGAAGAACCGACTGTCCGGCTGGCAAGAGTCAAAGGCGGGAAAGGGTGCCCACACGAAAAACGGCTAAGGACTAACAAACTTATATAACAAAAGCCGGTTTCCTCCCATCGCCGACCGGCTACCAGAGTAGCCGGCCGGCCGGCTTCCCATTCGCCTTGCCACAATCTAAGAAAGCTCAAGTACTTGTCTTCCCAAAAATGGCCGAGTTCCTCCCGACCACAGATCGCAGAGCTGTTAATTTGCCGAAGGCGGCAACCAAGGGAAGGCGGCAAAGGAAACAGCCTAAGGATGAAAAGCAAACTCGAATGAAAGCCAAATGCATGCATGATTATATTTACACAAAGGCCTTTGAAAGGCCGGCATTCAACATAGTTTGAATACACCCCCGGTGGGTGGAACTGCGCAAGTTTAATAAAAAAGTTGTTCAAAGAGTAACAGCAGGAAAAGCAAAGAGTGGAAGATCAGGCCAAGGGAGCGATGGGTGAGTCGGGCAGGTCGGCGGAGGCGGCAGTACGGGACGGAGGAGTGGCCGGCTGGCTGGTCTCGGCATGATCATCACCTCTGGCAGACGACGCGCTCACGCGCGCCTCGTTGCTGAAGGCACGATCAGGCTGAAGCTGGCTGGTCGCTTCACCGTCATGTGCGGCGTCTTCGCCGCCCTCCCCTTCTTCGTCTTCGCCTTCGTCGCCGGAAGCGATCTCCTCCGCCGAGTCCCCGCCTTCCGCTGGGTTCAGCCCGAACTACTCCTCCGGCTGGGCGACGCCGTTGTCATTCACCTTAGGAGCAAAAATGCTGGTGTCAATATAATCGGCAATCGCCGAGGCGCTGGATGATATCCGGCCGCACCGCCACCAGCTCCTCGTCAGCTTCCTGCCGCCAGGTGCTCAGCTGGGCTAAGCTCAGCCCAGGATACCAGGCCCGGACGAACTCCAGCGCCCGCCTGGCGCCGGACCGAGCAGCAGAAGCCTTCCAAGCCTCGAAGCGGCCAACCGCGAACTCCAGCCAGTCAGCAATCCGACCGGGGTGCGAGAATAACCTCGCCGGGCGAGGGCGGCCAGCACTGCGCCTCCGATGTCATCTTGGCGGAGCATGCGGTGAGCAGGCTGCTGCAGCCGGCCTGAATCGCTGGCTGCTCCTCAAGCGTCTGGCTGGCATCTGGCGCGATCTCAACCCCCACCTGCCGGCGTGCCTCGCGATGGGTCTCGAAGGCTTGGCTGGCGGCGACAGAGTAGCCGGGGAAGTAGTCTACGCGAAGAGCAAAGAAGCAGCTCAGAATTAGCAGATAAACAAGAGAGCAAGGGGCAAGGAGGAAGGCAGCCTACCATCGATCAGATCCTTGACCCGGCCATAGCCCTCGCTCGGCGCTTGCTTCGCTTCGGCCCAGCCCGCCGCTTCGGTCTCGAACTCGGCTTTAAGGGCGGCCTCGCTGTCCTGCGCCTTCTTTAGGGACGCCTTATGGCTCTCCTCCTGGTCGGCTAGCCTCTTAGCCAGGCGGTCGCGTTCCTGGGTCAAGGCGTTGCACTCAGCCTCCTTGGCACGAAGGGCGGTCTGGGCCCCACCTAGCTGCTCCATCAAGTCGGCGTTGGCCCCTGCGAGCGTGGAGAAAAAGGAAAAAAGCAATAAGGAAGAAGTCGTCAGGGAAGATCCGACCCGACTGCTGAGCAGTCGGCCCGAGTCTCGGGGACTACACCCAGTGGGTGCGCTGACGCGCCCCCACATGAGATAAAATAAATAAGGCACTCACTCCGACTATTGGTCAGGTCGGTGGCCTTCTGGCTCATCTCCTGGGCCTGGGAGTTGAAGGCGGTTGCGCGGAGGTTATGATACTCCTGAAGATCAGACGGAATGCGGATGAGAATAAAATAGCAAGCCAAGGCCTACCGGATGTTCCAAGCCGCTGCTCCATGACCGACTTGGAACTTCGGGGACTACACCAGTGGGGTCTGTTGTAGCCTCACCTGAAGAAATCGAAGAAAGAAATCGACCAAGGCTAGAAGACTCACCCGGATGGCCGCGCGCGTCGAGAGAAACTGCTGGGTATACCGCTGCAGCGAGGTGGCCTGGGTCTGAAGCCGGCGGCGGACCTCCTGCGCCGCCGCGTTCAGATCGTTTGTTCCACCGCTGGGTGTCCACTCGGATGAGCTGGCGTTGGCCGCTTCCAGATCCTGCACTATTGAGCCGGCGCCCGCAGCTCTCTGCGGCTCCGGGGCGGAGGGCACCTCCCCCGCACGCCGGCAAACTAGCGACTGCACCACCAGGTCTGCCCCCGCTGCTGACTCGCCCCCAGCCGGCTGCTCAGGTGTCGCGGCAGATCGGCCGTCTGGGCCCGTTCCAGTCGGCGCCAACCGTGGCGCCTCCTCCAGGATGATCACGTCGTCATCCCTCCTCTCCATCACCGACCGGCTATGTTCGGCTTCCTCCGATGGGAGCACGGGGACGTTGGGAGCCACGACACGGAGGGGAATGACGACCTGCGGAGGCTGGTTGCGCAGAACCTCCGCCTCCTTCTTCGCGGCCGCGGCCTCCGCATGAGCCTTGGCCGCAGCATCGCCTGCGCCTCGGCCGACTTCTCCTGCGCCTCCTGGGCGGCCCTTCGCTCCTCCGCCACCTGCTCCTCCCGCTCCTCCCGCGCGTAGGGCTGGACCAAAAGCTCGTAGCTCGCGAGCTTAATGAGCGCTCGATAGTTCGGCTCGTTAAGCTCGTAACTCGCTTCTTAATGAACAGAGCCAATTATTGATTTTAGCTCGTTAAGCTTAACGAGCTTAACGAGCGAGCTAACGAGTTTCACGAGTAGCTCGTCAAGCTCGTTAGTAACAACACAACAATATTTTCATATTATCTGACAAACTTTTTATAGCACCTCAGCCCATCTATTTAATCTACTCGACATATGAGGCAACATACTACTTCATTTCTTTTTCTAGTCACAATATTTCATCTTGAAAACCATACCTACACATTCATCATGTATAACGTAAAACATTATAATCTATTAATGAGCGCTCGTGAGCACTCACGAGCTTAACGAGCTTCAAACGAGCCGAGCCAAGCAGGGTTTTCTGCTCGTTAATCTTAACGAGCTTAACGAGCCGAGCCTTAACGAGCACGAGCTTAACGAGTACGAGCTTAACGAGCCGAGCTACTCGTTAGTCCAGCCCTACCCGCGCGTTCCACTACGTTGCCTCCATGAGGTCAGCGCGGGGATCCACGCGGTGGGAACTCGAGGACCCTCCAGTCGGTCCAACTATGGAAGCGGCGGAGACTCATTCGAGGGAAAGCGGCGCCCTGATCAACAAATCAAGAAGAAGGCTCAGAGGAAGCCCCAACTCGAGAAGACAACAATCAAGAAGAAGCACGAAATACTCAATGCTTCACAGCGAGACCGCTTTGTGGCTGCTTCACCACTTTGAGCGGGCACGCCGCAACCGCCTTCGCGGCCGCCTCGTCCCGTTTGGTCGCCGCCGTAGAGCCCCTAGGTTTTTTCAGCCGGCTGCCGAATAGGCCCAACCCGGCCCGACGTTTTTGCGCGCCATCCCGAGCAGCTGGCGCGGCAGAAGGCCCTGCGACCTGGCGATCGCCTGCCGGCTGGCGGCGCGGGTTGGCCTCGGCTTCGTCATCCTCCAGCCAGTCTCCAAAGCCAGCCGTGAGCTCGAGGCCGCCTGCTTCTCTGCCGGCTCCGACTATGACATCGTCCATGGCGGCTGCCCCCAGATCTGGGTCGTCGGGGTCGTCTATCGTGCGATCGGCCGTGAACTGGCGCTTCGGCCCCCCAGCCCCGGTTGCCGGTGGAAGAAGGGGATTCTGCTCAAGGACAAGCCGACTAGTCAGAAGTCGGCCATCATGAACCCGGCGGCAAAGGAAGGAGAAAAGAAGGGAAACTTACCACGGGCGGGGGCTCTGCCCGAGAATACAGCGCCTTGCCATACTGCCACTCCTCGGTGAGATTGCAGTTGGAGATGTAGTTCACCATGTAAGACACCTCGTCTTGAGGCATCTCCCTGGTGCTCAGCCGGCATGGATCAAAGCGATTGCTCATCTAGCATATCATGTGCGGCCGGCCTTGGAGCGGGAGCACCCGGCGCTCCACGAAGGCGGCGACCAGGTCGGCCCCGACCAAGCCCTCCGATTGGACCATCACCCGGAGCCGGGTGACGGTGGCGTTCCCGGCCAGAGAGAGCGACCTGGCTCGGAAGGACCGTCGTCCCCCTCCCGCCGGCGGGCGGCGTCGTAAGCGGCAGGTTGAGCGAAATGCGCTTTGCGAAGCGGCGTTATTCACATAGAAGTACGACTGCTGCCAGAGCTTCACCGACTGGATCAACGAGATAGGCGGAAAGGGGTTGTTGTCGGCTGTCCTCCGCATGGCGATGAAGGCGCCACAGGGGGCGGGCACACCAGCGGAAGCAGATGCGAGCTTGCTTTTGGAAGAACTCCGAAGAGCTCTAGGGTGGGGAGGGCCTTGAAAGCCCTCGCAAAGGGTGTGAAGGCCGCAGCAGCATCACCGTGTTGGGGGTGAGATGATGCGGCGGTGGGCTGATAGAACTTCGAGGAAGGACGGAAGAACCCGCTCGCCCGGCGGGAGAGGCCACCACGCAGTGCGAGCGGAAGATGACCCGCTCGCCCTCCTCCGGTGACGGCGAAACCTCCCCCTCCGGTGAGGTGGGTCTTCACGTGGCGCTCGCCCGGCAACCGCCGCGTCTTGCGGAGGCAATCGATGTGGTCCTCGTGGACGTTGGAGCCGTCCCACGAGCTCGACAGCGCCATGGGAGCCAGGAGGAAGCGAGAGGCGGCGGTGGCGGAGGCGACCACGCCGCGGCAGACACAGGCGAGTCAGGACATCAGCGGCGAACAGCGTGGCGGTGAGGTGCATGGCGGGGAGAAAGGAGTAGGAGGAAGGTTGGGGTGAGGGCGAGCGTGCTAGCCTCTGCCGCTCCCCCTCCTCCCCCTACTTATAGGCTCGAGGGGCGGAGTCGAGGAGGCGAGGTGTGGTGGGACGTGGGATTAACTGCGCCCACTCCCCCACGTCCCGCGATTAAAGCGCCCTAAAGACGTGATTAAACTGCCGCGGGAAGGTGAGCGGTCCGTTCGGGCCGCAGATGATCTCCACATGGGCCGAGGCCTAGGCATGGCGGGCCCCTGCCTGCGGCGACGTCTCGTGGCACACGGAGTGACGCGCGGTCAACGCGCGACTCGTCCTGCGTTCTCACCTTCCAGCTGTAGAGCTTCCCGAAGATGGCACACCCGCTCAAAGCCGGCTCCTAGCTGCCGGCCCCTCAGGATAGGAAGCTGATCGAGCTTCTCATCCTCCTCTCAGCCTCGAAGCTCAACCGGCTTCGGGGACTACTGTTGGAGTAAATGACCACGGGTAGCCTAGCCGGCACCCCCTGGGGCTTCTAAAAAAATTATGAGCCAATCAAGTCCTCTAGCATCCAAGACGCGGGGCCGCCATCCCCCGGCCGGCTAACTCTCCGACCGGCTTCTGGGAGGCGGCCCAGCCCTAAATAACCTCCAGGCAGAAGGCCACAAGAGGGCCGACTCCCACAGGAGCCGGCCACCAGAGGGCCGACTCTGCGAAGCCGGCCACAAGAAAGCCGACTCCAGGAAGCCGGCTCCCCAGCAGGCGGCCAAGGCCGCACCCTCGGAGTCTGCACCCACATAACGGCGATGGGCGGGCGTGGCTCTGATAAAGCCTGCCAACCCGCATCCGGGCGTCGTGGTAATACAGTCGCCCGTCGGGTGGCCATCACCCGTCCGTGGCAGCCTTTGTTGCCATCTTGACCATAGCGTCACCATGACAGGCTGTCGATCTGACCCACCGGCGGGCCCCTCGGTCGAGAGATGCCGAAGTCGGCCGGCCTCCCAAGATGGCACGAGGCATAGCCGGCTCCTAGGGATGGCAGCGCGCGAAGCGGACGGAATTGGGTGCTACCATATTTGTTTTCATATTTTTTTGCGAAGCGAAATGAATCTGAAACCGAAATGAATATGGAAACAGATACCACCGGAAACAAACACGGAGCAAATACAGAGCATACACGGAAACAAAACTGTGTGTTAACCGGAACTTAAAGACCTCTTGAATCAGGAGAAATATAGATAAAAACAAACAAATGGATGGAATTGTTAACATGGCAACAAAATATTATGGTTGTGTTGGTAACACAGGGTAGTATTGTAGTAGTACATTACAATTCCATATAGAGACTAGCTGCGTATGTGTGTGGTAGTAAAAGTTGGCACTCAAATGATACATTTTGCTCATTATAATCATTGTGTCAATGCGTAGTAAAAGTTGGGCTACAAACGAAAATTCCATATTAACGGAAACGGAAAGTTCCGTTTCCACGTGTGTTCCACCGGAAAACATCATTCCGTTTTTGTTTCCGTTTCCGCATAAAAAATTCCATTTCCATTTCCGTTTTGCAAATTTCCATTTCCATTCTCATATTTCCTCTCCATTTCCATTTTTCCTCCGGAAAAGCGGAGACTTTCCACTCCATTTTCATCCCTACGGCTCCCCATAGTCGGCTGGTTCCCTCCCTCGAAGGAAGCGCCCCATTAAGGAGACAAGACGAGGTGAGGCTACAGTGATCGCCGCCAAGGCGCGACACTATATACGCTTACCCGACAAAGCCCTCGTCACAGGGCTGAGGCAACATGATAACCAGCCCCGACAAAGCCCTTGGCGGTGGGGCCAGCTGTCGACCAAGAAGCGGCAGCAGCGGGACCCACCGGTCGGCGGGACCCGGTGCCCGGCGGAGAAGCCGGCAAGTGTGAACACGGCAGTGGGGCCCACACCAAGTCGGATTACCATTGTACCCCCGGGGGGTAGGCCTATATAAACCCCCCGGAGCACCCATGCAAAGGGTTAATCTCTTAGAGTTTTAGACACCACATAGAGAGAGGAGGAGAGCTAGCCTAGCCCTTCTTTTTCCTCTCGCCGAACAGCTTAAGGAGCCTCTTGTAGCTACTCGTTCATCTAGTGATCATGCGGAGACCCCACAGAGCAGCAGTAGGGGTGCTATCTCCATGGAGAGCCCCGAAGCTGGGTAAGATTCGCCGGCGTGCATGTCTACGCCTCATCCCGTTTCCAGGCACCAGCGACGTCTTATTGGCTCCCACAATGATAAGACACCCGTTGGCATATGTCGCACCTACCACCCGACACGGATACTTAATAAAACACACCTTTCCAAGTGCAAGATACAACCCGGTGATCGCTCTCTCACAGGTCGACGAGGAGAGGATCGTCAGGTAGAATTATGCTATACGATGCTACTTGGTGAACTTACCATCTACTCTCTTCTACATGCTGCAAGATGGGGTGGCCTGAAGCATAGTCTTCGACAGGATTAGCTATCCCCCTCTTATTCTGGCATTCTGCAGTTCAGTCCACCGATATGGACCTTTACACATATACCCATGCATATGTAGTGTAGCTCCTTGCTTACGAGTACTTTGGATGAGTACTCACGGTTGCTTTTCTCCCCCTTTTCCCCCTTCCCTTCTACCTGTTTGTCGCAACCAGATGTCGGAGCCAGGAGCGGGCGCCACCGTCGGCGACTCCTACTACACGGAGGTGCCTACTACTACGTGCGGGCGGCGATGACAAGGAGTAGTTTAGGAGGATCCCAGGCAGGAGGCCTGCGCCTCTTTCGATCTGTATCCCAGTTTGTGCTAGCCTTCTTAAGGGTAACTTGTTCAACTTATGTCTGTACTCAGATATTGTTGCTTCCGCTGACTCGTCTATAATCGAGCACTTGTATTCGAGCCCTCGAGGCCCCTGGGTTGCATTATGATGCTTGTATGACTTATTTATGTTTTTAGAATTGTGTTGTGATATCTTCTCGTGAGTCCCTGATCTTGATTGTACACATTTGCGTGCATGATTAGTGTACGATTAAATCGGGGGCGTCAGTGCAGTAGCGCTCTTTGCAGCCCGCGCTTCTGCTAAGACACAGCATAATGCCACCTTTTTCCCCTCCCCCTCCTCCCCTCTCCCCCATCTCCTCTCTTCCTCACTTTCCCCTACCTCCCACCTCCTCTCTCCCTCACTTTGCTTCTTACTCTTCTACCTACCTTTCTCTCTCTTTATTACTCCTAGCTAACTCCACCACCTCCATTAATGCATCTCATTTCTCTTTTTCCTTCCCCCTCCACTAGTTGAAGTTGTCTCCTCCCAAATTAGCTAGCTAGGTAGATGTAGTATTTAGTAAAGTGACCTATGCACCCCTAACTAGATCACGATGGTGCACGACTATCTCGATTAAGGATATGTCACAGGCCAGGTGTGCCATGGATATCGCGGATGCACGCGGTGCATGGATGATACGATGTCTCAGCAGCTAATGTCAAGGAAAGATGGCGGGGCTGGGAAAATCGTGTACATGGGGCATCGAAGATGGCTCGAACCGGACGACCTATGGAGAAACCGTGGAGATCTATTCAATGGTCATGCTGAGCATCGAGGACCTCCACATAAGCGGAGCGGCGCCAAAATCGATGAGCTGTTGAAAAACTGCAAGCAGTGCCCCGCGCCGGAAAGATGATGAAAAAGTCGCCGGAGCGGCTGCTGAAGGTATGGAAGACGAGGTCTATGTTCTGGGACTTGCAGTACTGGCACAAACTCGATACACCTCATTGCCTTGATCAAATGCATATTTGTAAGAATTTCCTTGAGAGCTTGCTCGCGACACTGATGAACATGTCGGATAAGACCAAGGATGGGCCGAAGGCAAGAAAAGACTTGCAAGATTTGAATATCAGGGAAGATCTGCACATGCCGCCCTGTAAAAAGTTAGAAGAGACAGAGACGGAGACAGAGGCGCGGGAGAAGAAGGGCAAGAAAGTAAAGGAAGAGGATTATAGCCCCCTTCTTGCTTCACCTTAAGTCAGGCTGAGATCGATCAATTCTTTAAGTGCCTTACTGGAGTCAAAGTTAGTTCCGGTTACCGTGGCAAGATAAGCAGATACCTAGACATAGACAAGAAAAGGTTCAGCGGGATGAAGTCCCATGTCTGTCATGTGATGATGACACAGATACTACATGTTTCCCTTAGAGGGATAATGGACAAGAACATCTGTGACATGCTTATTGGTCTCTGCAAGTTTTTCGATGTCATCTCTCGAAAGTCAATCAGTGTGAAGCAGCTCTGAAGGCTACAAGAAGAGATCATTGTGATACTGAATGAGCTTGAGATGTACTTCCCGCCCGCGTTCTTTGATGTGATGGTGCATCTGTGTGTCCATATTGTGGACAACTTAATAGACATGGGGCCATCATTCCTGCACAATATGATGCCGTTTGAGAGGATGAATGGGATCATCAAAGGATTCGTTCATAACATGTCCCGTCTGGATGGAAGTATCGTCTAGGGCTATCTGACACAAGAGTGCATCTCTTTCCGCGAGAATTTTCTATATGGCGAAGACCAACCGCCTGGTGTTGGTGTTGGTTTGCCCGTTAACAAGCACGATGGGAGGCTCGAAGGAGAAGGTCACTCCAACCGTCGCAGGGAACTGCACGTGGCATACTCAGATCGATCTGGCTGACTTTGTGAGAGAAAACTTGGTAGTGCTACAACACCTAGACGAGGTAGATCCTTCGTGGCACTGCACAAAGAAATTATGGCAAAGAAGTATCGTGACCGGGGGTATGCGGGGACGGACGCCGAAGTTACTAGAGAGCACAACTCCACTTTCTGCATTGGTTCAAAGAGCATATTATTGCTAATCCCCCGGAGGAGGGCTCTAAGGATGGATTGCTCATATACGCCTTAGAACATGGCCCCTCGCCCAACCTCATAACCTATCAGGCATACGATATCAACGGATACACGTTCTACACGGAGGCCAAAGATATGGACAGTGATGATCATATCTCAGGGGTGATGATGGAATGCATGACCGGCACCGATAACGGCGCAACTGATAGATTTTACGGAAGGTTCGAGGAGATCTGGTAGCTTGACTACTCTGGATTGCACAGCACGACGATGTTCCGTGTCACATGGGCTAAGAATGTCGAAAGAGAAACCGGTATTTCACTACCATGACTATACACAACTAGGGAAAACCTTATGCACAAAATCTTAGCAGCAGCGCGGCACAAAAAGAAGTGCTACTGCTAATTAGCAGTAGCGCGGGTTTCTAACCCTCGCTACTACTAAGTTGATAGTAGTAGCGCGGGTTTTTAACCCTCGCTACTACTAAGCGGTCTCTACCGTGCCCCCCGACACATGGCATAGTAGTAGCGAGGGGTATAAACCCGCGCTACTACTAAGTTGATAGTAGTAGCGCGGTTTTATACCCCTTTCTACTACTAAGTACGAGGTAGGTGAATTCGCCATATCCTCGGCCGAATCCCCATCTCCTCTCCCAAATCCCTCCTCTCTTCCACCACTCTCTCCTCTCACTTTCCATACGCTCTCACATGGACCTCTTGCCCATGCACCCATCCTCCTCCATGGCGCCGAAAGAGGCCGCCGCCTTGCGCCACTGGCGTCTAGGAGCTCGCCGGCCTTCCACCGACGTCTAGGAGGCCGCCGCCCCGCGCCACCACACTGGAGCACCTCGCCACCTGTGACTAGCTCCGCTGCTCCCTACATCACCTTCCTCTCTCCCTCAGTTTTCCTTTTCTCTCTCTCCCTCAGGTTTGACTCACCCTCCCATGTCCATGCCCGTGCAGGTCGTCGCCATGGATGACCCGGAGCTATCTGGCATGGTCGGGAAGAGGAGCCCCACGCCGTGGCTGGCTCGCCATAGAAGCAGGCCCTCTCCAACAGCCACTGTTGGATCTGGTCTTCCGCTGTCCGTTCATGCCTCCGGCGACGCCAATCATCGCTAGATCTTACCATTGCTGCCATTGATAGCACGCACGGGATCGAGATTTTTTTTGTTTTTGAAAGTAATAGCAGTTACGCAGGGTATAAGACCCGCTACAACTAATTAGGAGTAGCGCTGTTTGCAACACACGCTACAGCTAACCATGTATAGCAGTAGCGTGTGTCAACACGCGCTACTGCTACAAGTTAGCAATGGCGTCATATCAGTAGCGCGGGCACCCGCGCTACTGATACACCCAAAACCCGTGCTGCTGCTAGGCTTTTCCCTAGTAGTGATAACCTACGCCAAGAGCGCTACCGTGAATGCTATCATAAAAAATGAGCCATGGGTACACGCTAAGCACGTGACACAATGCTTCTTCATAACCGACCCGCGCAATCCCAGCCGTGTTGTCATGAGGAGCGGAAAAAGGAACATCATTGGAATGGATGGAGTCGCCGACGAGGAAGAATACGACCAGTACGGCAGCCCAATGAGGGAAGTTGACGATGATGATGAAGTATACGTCAAAAGAAGAATCAATACTACATTACCTAAGAAAAATAGTACTCCATGGAAAAGGAAAGGTCACAATGAGGGGCTCAATTATTCTTCCACGAACAAGAAGGGAAAGAAGCTCACTGACGAAAATGTCAACACTGAGGAACCGTATGTTATCGGTCAAATGATGTAATATATATGTTCCTATTTTGTATACACACTTAGCCATTATTATGCATGGGTCCAATGATGTAATATATATGTTCCTATTTTGTATACATACTTAACCATCAAATGATGCAATATATATCACCTTCCCTTCGTTCAATGCTCTCGGAAAAAAAGAAAAGAAAAGTGAGAGAAAATAAAGGAAAAGAAAATAGAAGGAAACAAATAGGAAAACTGCTATATAGTATTGGTTATAGCAGCAGCGCTTTTCTGAGAAAAGAGCTACATCTAGTCAAGATAGCAGTAGCGGTTTCCTCATAAAACCGCTATAGCTACCTGGAGTAGCTATAGCGCATTTTGTTTAAACGCGCTACTGCTATGCCCACTTAACCCCAAAAATCGCCACTCCTCTCTTCATCCCGCCTCTTTTCCCCCAAATCCCCACACTCTCTCTTCCCCGTCATGCTTGAGCCTGCCCTCGCCTCGCGCCACCATGCTCGCTGCCGACCCAGCGCGCTTCGCCCCGACCCAGCCCGACCAGACCCGACCCGACTCGGCTCGGCCCAGCCCGCCCACAGCCCGACCCGACCCGACCCCAGCTCCGGCCCGGCGCTCGACCCGACTCCGACACCGGCACCGACCCCGACCCGACCCCTCCCAACCTCGGCCCTCGTCGGGCCTGCACCCTCAGTAAGCCCCCACCGCTCCTCCTCTCTCTAGTAGCTAGGGTTCTTTGGTTAATTTACTTAGGTTTTAGTTAGGGCAGATGGTTAATTAGGTTATATATTTAGTTATGAACTTAGCTAGGTTTTTTCTTCAAGTTCTATATTTTTCTTCCTTTTATATGCAAATTTGAAGTGGACATGTGATATGTGGACATGTGATGTTTTGGACATGTCATATTTGGAATTTGGACATGTCATTTGGACATGATGATTATGTGTAGGGTAAATGATCCGAGTGGCCTATGTTACGCCGAAATGTTGATTCATTTTTGTTCCGGTGAATTTCAGGCGCTCGATATGTCCATTTTTTTAGCAAAGGTCATGCTGAAATTTTCCGTGAATTTTGGCATGACTTGTGCTAGATTGTAGGCATATCGAGTGCCGGGAGTCGCTGGGAAATGACATTCCGGCAAACATAGATCTTTTTTATGTCATTTCTCATTTTTTTCATAGTTTTAGAATTAAACGAGGAGACTTAATCATAGGAAACATGTCGAACAACGAAGAAACTAGGCCTTCTGACCAAGATGCAGACGAGATGGATTATGATGGTGAACAAGAGTACCCGACTTTATGTCTACTAAGCACAATCAAGATTTGCAGGTCGGCCTCGATGATGGTACTGACGCCGACACCGACACCGATGGCGCCGGCATCGATGGCGGCGCCGAGACCGGTGGCGAAGGTACCGGCGAGGAAGATACCGGCAGGGAAGGTACCGGCGCTGATGTCACTACAGAAAAAAGAAGCAGAAGAAGCAGAGGATACGAAAACCTAACAAACTAGGGATTGGACGACTGGTGATCACAAAGATGGAACATGGCAAGTTTGAGCCATTAGAGCCGGAAGAACCTCGCAAGTGCCATGGGAACCAAGTAGGATGCATCCTATGGGAATGCGCGAGCATCAACGACGATGACTTAAGGAGTAAAGAACATTTGACGCAGTTGCTCCTGACGAAGTTGCACAAGAGATTCAAGTTCCCTGACCGGGATGATAACATAGAACAACCGTGGGATGATCCGAAGACTAAAAAGATTAACAATCACACCATGGGCATGTTCAGCAATGATTTGGCC
This sequence comes from Aegilops longissima, assembly GCA_021605205.1. NCBI lineage: Eukaryota > Viridiplantae > Streptophyta > Magnoliopsida > Poales > Poaceae > Aegilops > Aegilops longissima. The sequence continues at coordinate 98,753,189 of CM038679.1, read as the reverse complement.
TCCTGGAAAGGGAGGGTGAAATGAGCTATTGAGGCCGAGGAACCTCTATCCAAGATTCTGGAGGAAAATCCGACACTTAGGGAAGAGGAGTTTGAAAAGTTCAAGGACACTTGCGCTACCGAGGCAGCCAAGGCTAAGGCTGCGAAATTCAAGAGCCTTCAGCAAAGGAACACATGGAAGCATCGCCTCGGAAGCCGTGGCTACCTCGGTAAAAGGCCCATATGGGATAAGGAGGACACAGAACGTGAAGCTGCGGGTCTCCCAGACCCCTTCGCGAAGTTCACCAACCCCTTGGAGCGTGACTTCATCCGGGCCCGCTACAAGTGGGACAAGGAAAAGAAGGTTTTTTACACGGACAAGATCACGAGGAGATTGATTAGACTACTGGTAATTATTCTTCTACCACCTTACATTTAGCTCCAGATCTAGTCGACTACACATTCGTAAACGGTTCACGTTCCTTCTGCAGGAGAAGCTACACCAGCTTGCAGCCGAAAGCCCTACTTCTCCAATGAGGGCCAAGTGGGACACCCCTCTCAACCGGGCCTTGAATGAACTTAAGGGACTCCCTTTGGGACAGCGGCATAATATGGTGTGTGCACGGGCGCTGAGACGGCGCCACATGGAAGGTGTTTACAACGAGGCCCGGAGGCCAAGCGGAAAAAGAAGTTTAGTCGGCGGACATCAGCGAGAAGGTGAAGCTTGCGTTTGAGAAAAAAAGAAGCCGAGGACGAAAAAAACAGCCGAGGAGAAAAATGAGTTGCTACAAAGAGGCGGTCAATGCCGCCAGCGCCCATGAAATGATTTCTCTACTAACTTGGTCCCAGCTATTATCAACTGGGCGAAGGAAAATCCAGACAAGACAGTACATGATTTCGCGTTGCCCAGTTTCGTCGCGAGCAACTCCGTGAACAACAACACCACCGCACCATCACTTGTTCACGCAAGCGGGCCTCGTCTCGCACCCTCACCCGCTCATAGCAGCCCGTCCTCAGTCTCTGGCGCGCTAGGCGGGCCTTCGTCTTTGGCTGAGCTCGACGCCCTCGCGGTAATTACATGTCGCACAAACATATATATCTAGAATATCCAATTTCCGTTGCCTTTCGGATGTTTTACGCCGCAGACATGTGTTTGCAGGCTGACGTAACCCCGTGCACCGTACTCTACTTGATCAAAGGCCAGAAGGTGGACGTGGAAAAGGGAGTGATAACAAAGCCCTTGGATCTCATGTTCCACAAGCAGCCGATGCCCGCTGGGCACTTCAGGGTTACCTTGTCGAGGGTGACATCGGGGCACAAGGATTTGCCTCCTGCAGTACGGCATGGTGGATAGGATGACGAGACCCCTTTGCGGATTGGAAGCTGCAAGGGTTGGGTGCTACTATGGCCGAAGAATCTTCTTTGTCTGGAGCCGGCCAAGAGCACACCAATAACCACACATCAACAAGCATGTATGGAGACCACCACCCCACCTACGCAATTACCAGCTCCTGTAGTGCCGGGTGAGAGCGGCGGACGACGTGATGAAGGGGGTGCAATAGCACTGGCTGATGTAATAGGTCCCATAGAATAGAGAATGGATGATGAGACGGAGGAGACGGAGGACCCAATGGGTTTCCTCAATACAAACGCGTATGAGGGTGACTTAGATATGATGAGTCAACCATATGACGAATCGGGCTATCAGCATGCTAATGAGGATATGGATGATCTGCCCGGGCAGGAACATCGTAGCAGGGATTGCAAGAAGTCTCTCTTCATGAAATCCTCACATGACACGCCTGAAGATGCCGCCTCAATACATGCTCAACTAGCCGGGGGTCATACAGTGCTTTGCCCGGCAACACTGGGGCAGGGGTTAAGGAAGGGTCTGGAAGGTGTACCCAAGCAAAAGGAGAGGAAGAGACTGGGGAAGATAGCTGTCTCCAAACAAGCCAGAGCACATAGCAGCTAGACGGTGGATTCTGAAGAGCGTGTACCCGTGAAAGGTGCGGCCATGTTCCATCTCACGGGCGAGCCGATGCTACCGCCGAAACTGCTGGAGGCACTACCAGGGGATCTCAGGAGACTGCATGACCATGTGTTGTCGACTGAGAAAAGCCTACTAGCCCCGAAGGATCCAGGATATCCGACATACGCGGCTTGTGTGCCAGAGGGGAAGTGCTACGTCGACACACAGCCCAAAACCAAGCAAGAAAGATGGATTCTACCTCCTCCATCTCATGATTGAGTTCAACACGGATCACCAAAAGCTTTGTATGACAACCAGAAATGATGATCGTATCTGCAAGTGGGTAGAATCTCATGGAGAAGCGGATTATAAACTTAGAGATGACTTCTTTCGCATCCAAAGGGACATTGCGACGATCATCATGAAAGAAGTCGTCAATGAGAAGGGGATGTTCCACCACGGCCCTATATCACGAGCTGACGTCCGGACTCGCATACGCATGCAACGTCCTGACCTCACGCCGTTCAAGAAGCTAGGGTCCATCCTTGATGACATGGAAGGATGGAACTTCTAGTGATTTACGATGCCGATGATGATGATATGTGTCGGTTGAACTTGTATACTTTATGTAGCGATTAAACTTTGTGATATCCACGGTCCCGGCCGAACTTGCGTAATGCTACTTTGTTAGTTTGGGTACGATGACATGCGTACCTCTAGTTAATTACTTTGCGTACTATATGTTGCATCTAGTTGCTAACCCTTTCTTTTTCGTGATGCTCTTGTATATTTTTTTGCATATGATCATGCATTCTCTTGATCAAGATGCATCTCTAACAGGTACATAGATTCTTGATGGCGAAGGAGTGCTATGTCGTGTACGAAGGGAAGGTTCCGGGAGTGTACGACGAGTGGTATGAGTGTCAGGCGCAAGTGGAGGGGGTCTCGGGAGCCAGCCATAAAGGCTTCAAAAGCAAACAAGAAGCACAAGCTAGTTACTTGAGGTACACGCTAGCGCGAGAGAGGCCTCATAACCGCCGCCTCATGTACTGCATAGTTCCTCTATCACTCATAGTGATAGCACTTCTCGCGTATATCATTGTTAAGATGGATGACGTTGTAGTCGGAAGTATTCAAGACTTGCATGTATCGCTATTTTTGAGATGATGACGAGAGACCACTTCGTGTTGGATGATGATTATGATGAGACTATTTGTATGTATATGCTATGATTACATTTGTGGTCTCGCAACCATTTGTATGTGTATGATGATGACATTTGTATGTGCTAAAGATTCTTGTATAAAGCCTGTTCAAATACAAAACAAGTATGCAGAAAAAAAACAAAAAATAATAAAATTAGCAGTAGCGAGTGGAGAAAAGTTAGCAGCAACGTGCCAATAGCAGTAGCGCGGCCCAGCAAAGCGCGCTAGAGCTATTAGCAGTATCGAGCTTCCATAAAGCACGCTGGTGCTACACTTGTATAACAGTAGTGCAGGCATACACGCGCTGCTGGTACAGGTTAGCTATAGCGCCTTATCAGTAGCGCGGGTCCCCGCGCTACTGCTATACCTAGAACCCATGCTGGTGCTAGGCTTTTCCCTAGTAGTGATTGAAGAAGCAGCACAGCCGTTGGATTAACATCCAACGGTCACTACTGCTAGAATCATTTGTGGACTAACTTGACAAAGCCTTTCGTACACATCAACCTAGTAGACCCACAAGTCAGCCTCCAAATATGTCCCAAATAGCATACAACCTAAAATTTCTAGCCAGATTCAAATTAATTTAAAAAATAAACATACCTTAATTTAAATCCAATGAAATTTTACCTGCACAAAAACAATGAAATTTAAAATATCAAAATCCGAAAGAAAAAATTATTTTGTAACTAATTGCTTGTTTGTTGTATTTTTTTCATTTTACAAGCCATTTAATATTACTTATAGCCCATTTCTTGTTCCTTATAGCCCATTTTCTGGGCAAAATGCATCCCTCCTCCTCTTGAAAGATTTCCGGCCCAGCAGGGCGTAGAAAAACAAGTAGGCCTACGTTGGTTATTCTACAAAAAACAAAATAGCTGGGCTAGCCATTTTCAGAAAGGAAAAAACAAACTGGGCTGGTCATGTGCTAGATGGGCCACAGCTGCCGAACAACCCAGTTGATACCCTTCTCCGTCCCGAAAAAACAAAATTACGGCGCGCGCTATTGGGTCCCTATTGTCATCCTCACCATGTACAGTCATCTCCTTATTCCTCTCGGTTGTTGACCATGTTGAAAACACCGGAGGGCGGCGCCGCAGCGAGCGAACCAAGGCGGAGGACGATGGTGAGGCCTTGGACGGGAGTGAACAGGAGCCGGGGAAGATGCGCAGAGTTTTAGGGTGCAATGTGGCCATGATGCGTGCGCGGCAGCACAGCCAGCCATGGGAGGCGGGAGCAGGCGGTCACGCTGGCGCTGGTTTGGCTTTTGTGGCTAGAGGAAGAAGAGACTGAAGAAACACGACAGACGTTGAATGTCAATCCAACGGTCAACGTTGGCACAATGGTTTGTTGACTAAGCTGGCACCAATTAGCATACTTTTTTATATATAGGAAGAAAAGAAAAACTGGGCTCGTTCGCCTGATAACATTCCCAAAACTACGACCATTTGATCTTGTGTCGCAACCAAAACCGCGAGGAAAATGCGTTTGTCTGCCGTCCTGCTCCCAGGGAATGTTGGCCACATGAGTGACTAGCACCCTTGGTTTTCAACCGAGAGGTTTGGGTTCGAGTCCCAGGAAATCTCAATTTTGTCCTCCTTCCTTCCTCGCAAAAAAAGAAAGAAAATCAAAGACTTGACAAGGCGTATAGAACAAGCTAGTGTACCAGTAAAGAGACGTTGCCGAGTTTTAGAAAAAAGAGAGACGTGCTCCTGTAGCTAGTTCGAATCCAAACCTAGACTATGACTATATATGGTGCTATGCTACTCTGCAAGTAATCAAACTGACATATCCAGCGTTAAGCTTCTCCTCTTCTCTACTTACTCGCCTAGCATCGAAGCGGCAGCAGCAACCATGTCCGCTGGCTGCTCGTCCACCTGCTCTTCACGAGCAACAACCAGATATCGCGCCAGTCACCACCCGTACCATCGCTGTGGGTCTCATCACACCCCACCGGCTGCACACATGCAGCCGGTTGCTCATCGCAACTGCTGCCGTTGGTGTGGTGCCACTGCTGCAAATCACACAGAGTCATCTGTCACGTCTCAACCACAATCCTCAACCCTAGCCGAGTCTTCTACAAATGCCTGAATCATGGGGTAATAATATGTTTAAGTGTTGTTCTGCTGCTTTCAGTTGCTGATATTTTTAATAGTTTGGTTGATGATCTTCCAATTTGATTCATGGAGAAAAGGGAGGATTCATGTGATTTGTATTTCTGGGAAGTTGCTGATGTGGCGGAACGCAACCATGCTGATTATTTGGTTAGCCAAGGAATCCCAATACCAGCAGGTTGGGGTGTTGGACAAGTAACTGAAGGAACGACAGAAGAGGAAGATGTAGAGCATAAGATTAAAGATGCAGTTCCTCTGTTCATGGCCAAGCAAGAGCTGTTGAACGGCCTTGACAGCAATGAGGAGATGAAAGAGCTTGTGAAGATAATGGGAAAAATCGATGTGCTCTGTAGGATGATTGTCTCTTTATTTGCAGTGTATGTAGCACCCGTGATGTATTCTGTGGCTATGACATGAGCACTTTGCTGAAACTAGTAATGAATGAAACCTGTGTAGCAGGCTGGGCATAGTGTTGTGAACATCTAATGATTTCTATTAACAGAGATTGGGGGGTATCCCCTTTTGCTCATAAATAAATAAATAGCATAGGACCTTTTGGTAATAAATAAATAAATTTGCAGAGGCCCTGTCGGGTCAGCTTTGTTCCCATTCGAAGATGTCGAGTAAATTGCAGTCCAACAGCAAACTATGTCATCTAATTCAAGTTTCACAGCCAAAAATGAGTACAACTAAACAACAATGCCATCATGTTTTAGCCGTCATACAATCACCAAACACAAATGAACATACATAAGAAGTGATGTTCTCACAGCAAAAATACTAAACAACAAGTTCATCGGGTTTCAGTTGTCATAGCGAACAAAATTTCACATAGTAGATAAAAAAACGTCTTCTGACAGGCAAATACAACAAAAGCAATCTAATCATCATCCGCAGTAGCAGCGTCAACATCTTCTCCATGTGTATCTGTCTGAATCGTAATTCCCCAGAGTGTCATCTTCTTCTTCATCCTCAATGTCCTCGAACGTTGGCTTCTTCTTGATCAACTCTTGTATGTCCACAGCACGACATGCCATATTTTCGCCAGCGTCATTGACGTGATGGTTCTCAGAGATATTAGGAACATCTATGGAATCTTGTACGTTAGGAGCAGTGTAAGCATCTTCTTGTTGTGCAAATTCATTAAACAAATTCCTCTGCTCAAACCTTTGCAATACTCTCAAGTCATCGCTACGTGCAAATGTGTCTTCCAAGAAAAATATCTGTGTTACTTGATGAAAGGACATGCGGTGCCCCCATGTGTGGTTTTGGTAATTGATGACATTCTCTATGGACTAATGGTTGCATTGAGTTATATTTGAAGGATTTGTCCATAGGCTTTTCTTGGAGTCCATTTGTTGGTTTCAAGGAGAGTTTGTGATGACCAAGTTGCTATTAAGGAATTAACCAGAGATTGGTCTTATGAGTGTTGAGCTTATTGCAAGCATGTCTTGAAGAAGAAGATTGTGTGATCACTCATGTTTACCTTCAAGACATCATCCAAATGAAGAGAGTTGGAAAGATTCAAGGTTGATCAAGACTAAGTCAAGAGTGAATCAAGTTGATCAACTCACAAAGCGTAGAAGATGTACCGAGAGGATCAAGCGATCCCATGGTATGGTAAGCATGGTCAATTACGCTTTGTGTACTAACCCATGGTCTTCGTGAGAGTTCTTTGTGGGGTTAGGTTGCGGTGTGCAAGCTCAAGTTGAATCATCACGAAGAGATCATATGCTTGAAGCTTGCCGTCCATTGTGGCGACAATGGACTTGTGAAGATGTCTTGAAGAGTGGCTCACCCATAGTGGAGTATGGGGAGCAATCAACTAGTCTTCTTGAGCCAATGCAATCAAGAAAGGTGGTCCAACTTGAGGGAGTCAAGATCGTCATCGTCTAGCTCAAGTGGACCATGTGCAAAACAAAGGTTTGCCCTTGATAGGTTTTCTATTTTACCGGTCTCATGGTAGTTGTGGAAGACCGGGTTATAGGATCGATAGCCGTACTATCAAGGGGGGCTCTCAAGTGAGTAGCTTGATCGTATCGTTCGTCGAGAGCTCAAACCATTGCATCCTTGCATCATGTTTCTTGGTTCTTGTTTGGTTCTTCTCCTTGTGAGATTTGGAGCTTATGATCATTTTTATGACAAGCTCGAGTTCATCGAAAACGGAGTTCTCATGCATCTTCTATGATGTTTTCGATGTTGGAGGGTATGTCGGTTCTTCTCGGTTGGAGGTTTCACTCCTTTGTTTGCTAAGCATACCTCCCCTGCCTCTTCTTATGTTGGAGGGTATGTTGTTTTGATGCTACTCGTTGTCTTGTTTCAAACAAGCTTGAGTTTGCTCAATTCGGAGCTCATATGAAGAAGTTATGGCAGTTCTGGTTTTCCTGGAGTATTCTTTGTCTTCGTGGTTGTGGCTTAAGATTGGTGCCAGCGGTAGTACCGTGACCCTCAGCGGTAGTACGCTGGCTCCTCAGCGGTAGTACCGCTCTCGAGCGGTAATACCGCTCAAGCGGTAGTACCGCTCTCCGAGCAGTAGTACCGCTTGGGAGTTTCGGCCGTAGTACCGCTGTGTGTGCAGGCTACTTCGCCTCGATTCTCAAGCGAAGTTTTTCAGTGTCGGGTTTTCTTGGCACTAGCAGCTGGCAGAGAAGCGGTAGTACCGCCTGAGCGGTAGTACTGCTCTACTCCAGCAGTAGTACCGCTCTGGGCCGATGGCTGTCTTTCTCTTCAGTAGCAGTAGTACCGCTGGATAGGAGCGGTAGTACCGCCCTCAGCGGTAATGCCGCCCTTCCTAATGGTAGTACCGCCTCTTGGGCTGTTCAGTGGGGTAGCGGTTGGATTTTCCCCTCCTATAAAAAGGGTCTTCTTCCCCATTGAACCTTATCTTTTGAGCTCGTGTTCTTCCCCATTGTTGACCTTCTCGAGCTTGCTATCTCTCAATCCCTCCATGGATTCTTGCTAGTTTTGGGGGAAAAGAGAGGAGATCTAGATCCACATTTCCACCAATCACTTTCTCCTCTTTGTGAGGGGAACCCCTTGGATCTAGATCTTGGAGTTCTTGGTGTTCTCCTTCTTGTTCTTCCTCTCATTTTCTTCCCTAGCATTAGTTGCTTGGTGGGATTTGAGAGAGAAGGACTTGGGCACTCCGTGTGCCCTTGCCATTGCATTTGGTGCATCGGTTTGAGTTCTCCACGGTGATACGTGGAAGTTACAAGTTGAGAAGCTTATTACTCTTGGGTGCTTGGTGCCCTTGAGCTTGTTCCTCTTGGGTGCTTGGGCGTCCTAGACGGTTGGTGGTGTTCGGAGCTCAATCATTGTGGTGTAAAGTTCCTGCAGCGTTGGGGTCTCCAATTAGGTTGTGGAGATCGCCCGAGCAATTTGACGGTACAGTGACCGCCCCAAGGGTTGCCAAAGTGTCTGGGTTCGGTGACCGCCCCAAGGGTTGCCATTTATGCAGGTTGGTGACCGCCCTCAAGGGTCCCTTAGTGGATTCACGGCATCTTGCATTGTCGAGGCGTGAGGAGATTCTGAGTGGCCCTAGTGGCTTCTTGGGAGCATTGTGCCTCCACACCGCTCCAAACGGAGATTAGCATCCACAAGGGTGTGAACTTGGGATACATAAATCGTCTCGCGTGCCTCGGTTATCTCTTTCCGAGCCCTTTACTTATGCACTTTACTTTGTGATAGCCATATTGTTCTTTGTCATATATCTTGCTATCACATAGTTGATTATCTTGCTTAGCATAAGTTGTTGGTGCACATAGGTGAGCCTAGTTGTTTTAGGTTTTGTGCTTGACAAATTAACCGTTAGGTTTATTCCGCATTTGTTCAAGCCTAAACCGTAATTATTTTAAAGCGCCTATTCACCCCCCCCCCTCTAGGCGACATCCTCGATCTTTCACTTGATTTGCCAAATAAAAGCTCGTTGGTCTGGTACGCCGCCTTAACATTGATGGATTTGAAATAATCATCAGCTCTGGGTTTTGCGATCTTTGAAAATAGGTTATACCAACGACAACACAACAGAACCACACACCGATGATCCTCGAAAATTGGAGATATACTGCAACTGAACAGTGTCTATTATGTTAGCATACATTTCAGTTGTCTCTCTGTCGTACGTATCCGTGCTCATGATGGCACTGTTTTGTGTCTTCCCGCCTTCGTCGCGTGCAAGGGTGTTGTAGCGCACATCTCCAACAACACAAGATTCATAATGTCTTACCCGAGTATCAGGACCCATTGCTAGTGCGTAAAGGGCATCATCAACTGCCTACCCATCCTCCCGCATCTTCTTAACATATGGTTAGAAAATAGACAAGCTGATCATCTTATGTACTCAATATATTAAAAAAAACTGACAAGTGCAATTCAAAAGCTTACATGGCTCTTGAACCATTTCGCAAATCCTGCCATAACCAGTTTGTCAGTGTTTCTTGGATTTTGCGGCGGAACTCCTTTTTGTAGATGCTACACAACATAGTGATCACGTCAAACATCTAAATATATAAGAATGCACTACAAGTTTAATAGATTATGATGTATAAGCTGCAGTACTTAGCACTTACTTGATATAAGTTAGTATCTCAGGACAGTTATTCAACACATACCAAACCATTTTGTCCAAATCTTTAGTTTTGTCCTCTTATCGACTCTTCACTGTAACTCGAACAGAATAATCAAAAACATTGAGCCCGGGATTGTCTTCACCCACCTCTTTGCTAAGCTGATCAGCTCTTTCAATGTATTTTTAGCAAAATGTCAACGCTTCTGTAGCAATGTAGGCCTCTGCAATGGAACCCTCGGGTCTAGCTCTGTTCCTAACATAACCCTTGAAAGTGCCGAGCCACCTTTCAAAAGGGTACATCCAGCCATACTGTACTGGACCTCTAAGTAGTGCCTCATCAGGTAGATGAACAGACAAATGCACCATCACATCAAAGAAGGCTGGAGGATATATCTTCTCAAGTTCGCATAGGATAGTTGGTATCTTGTCTCTAAGACACTCCAAAGCATCTACCCTGATATTTCTACTGCAGAGGTCCCTGAAGAATTGTCCCAACTCTGCAACTACTCTGTATAAGTCAGGGCGGCCCAATCCTCTAAGGATAACAGGTAAAACCCTATGATTTAGGACGTGACAGTCATGAGTTTTCAACCCTTGTACCTTGTTTCCATCTGCACTGACTCTCCTATCAGAGTTGGAAGCAAATCCATGTGGGAATCTCACACGTGACAGGACCTCGCAGAATTATTTTCTTTTTGCCTTGCCCAAGACGTACACAGCTGGTGCCATATCCCGTGGTTTACCTTCATCTTGCACCTGCAAATCCTTTTTGATACCCAGGTGTGTCAACTCAATCCTAGATTTTAAGGTATCTTTCATCTTGCCTTCAATATTAAGAAGTGTGCCGATAATGCTGTCACATATATTTTTCTCGATGTGCATCACATCAAGATTATGCCACAGATCCAAATATTTTCAATACTCCAAGTCCCACAAAGTGGACCTGCAGGTAAACAATAATCTCTCTTCTGCCCTGCCACGCTTCCTTTTCCCGCTACCATTATCAGGATGGTTTCCTGGTGTAATATGTCTGACCTTCTCTAATTCCACTTGCAACTCATCGGTGGTGAGCCTCTTTGGCGCATCACGGTTTTCATGCTTTGCATTGAACATATGTCCTCGGTATTTTGTAGGATGCAGCTTGTCCTTGGCAAGGAAACGGCAGAGTCAAATGTAACATATCTTGCTAAGTATTGCGTATGACAGCGGATTCCTGTCACAACAAACACATGCATTGTAACCATGTGTCGCTCGCCCTAACATAGTGCCCAAAGCCGGATAATCATGGATGCACCAAATATAACAGCACGCAGAAAGAAATCAGCTGGTGGGCTGCTATATAGGTCTCGAGTGAGAACACCCCTCCATAGATGTTGAAGTTCCTCCACAAGAGGCTCCATGAATAAATCAAAATCCTTTCCGGGACTTTTTGGACCTGGGATGAGCAAGGCCATTATGTAGTTTGATTCTTTGGTGCAGACATTTGGAGGCATGTTGTAAGGGATAACAAGCACTGGCCACATGCTATATGTGGCGCTCTGGTGGCCAAATGGGTTAAATCCATCTGAAGCTAAGCCAAGTCTAATGTTTCTCGGGTCAGCAGCAAACTTTTTGTGTTTCTGATTGAAGCTTTTTCACTCACTACCATGTGATGGATGGCTCATTACATTCTAATCTCTGTACTTCTGGTTCCTAGAATGCCACAGTACATCCTCTCTTGTTTCAGCATCATGAAACAACCTCTGCAATCTTGGTGTAATTGGAAAATGTCTCAGAACATTATGAGGAATCCTCTTCACAGCATCACCATCTTTCCATCTCGATGATTTGCATTTCGGGCATTCACTTAAGTTGGCATAATCCTTCCGGAATAGAACACAATTATTCTTACAAGCATGGGTCATATCATATCCAATTCCAACTGCATGAAGGAAATTGTTCATTCTACTGTAGGTGTGTGGCAGCAAAGACGCATCTGGGAAAGCTTTGCGGAAAGCATCCAACATCGCATCGAATGATTTTTTGATCATCCGCTCAGATGTCTTCACCTGAAGAAAGGTGACCATAGCTGAGAATACTGACAGCTAATTTCCTGCAGTGACAGCCACGTTGCATTGCTCCAACATGCGGGCCCACCATTTTTCTTCTGCAGGTGAAAGTTCACGAAATGCACGAGCATTTCGTAGCATTGTTTCAATGTTGGTCAAACTCACTAGCTCCGCCACCACCACCTCCTCCTCCTCTTCCACCTGAGCATCAGGCAGATCGAGATGGTGATCTGCTGCTTCCACGTAGTCAGTAACATTGATGTTCACAGCTTGACCATGATGAACCTACCTAGTATATGTGACCGACATCCCATACAAGTGTAGATGATTTTGCACAGTTGACTGGGGTCTTGTAACTGAATTCATACAACTGCTACACGGGCAGAGCACATCCGATTTCGGACCACCGTAATCAGCTCTGATAAAGTTCATGAAGTTTTCAACCCCCTCGACATATGCAGCAGAGAATCTTCGAGAAGAAGTTATCCAAGTCATGTCCATCTGTTAGACATACAAATTAGTTCTTCTACTAGATATTACAGGAAAAACATATATGTTTTTTTATGAAGTCCAGAAAAAAATACCTAGGTCGATGTCTAAAGCTATGGCAAGATATTTGGACGAGCAGATCTAAGTAACAAAATATATTTAAAGCTAATTCAGCAAACATATTTGAGTGCTAAATTATGGCAGGCTGTTTCAGTAGTCAGTGAGGCAAAGCACACAACCATCAAACTATCGAAGGCCATCGCAGCAACAAAGAGCTATTTCACCTAACAGATTGGCTACTAGACCATGGCAATCTATGTCACAATAAATATATGGCAGGATATTTTAGCAACTAATCGGGCTTGGCATGCCATCTCAGCTAAGTAGATTGAGTGCAGAATAGGGCAAGGAAGCTTCTTAAGCAGAGCATATTGATTGTAAAGTACTTCTGCAAACAGTGAGATTGACAGTGTCTATCAGCTAACATTCAGCGCTACAACAACATGCACGGGGCCTCAGTCTAGAATGCGCGTACCGTGGGAGAAGCTGACCGTTGTGCGTCTTAACACGAACATCGCCAGCGGTGGCGGCGCTGACCGCCGTGCGCCTCCACAAGAACGTCGCCAGCGGTGGCGGTGCAGCTCGAGGACGACAGTCTATGAGAGCGTACTGTGGGAGCGAGAGGATCGCCGTGCGTCCCCTCGATGAACCGCGGCGCTGACGTATCAGCGCGGCGGGGAGGGCGGCTTTAGCGGAGCGAATGGAGTGGAGGGGGACGGGGGGAGGGGGGTTTGGGGAAATTATTGGCTAGGTGGCCGAAGGGCGGTTGAATTTGTGATTTGGGGGGAATTTTTTGGGGGGTAGGGGTTCGCGCGGTGTGCGGGGGGGAATTTGGCGCATGGTCGGTTTCTCCAAGTGCAGTCAGGCAAGCCGAAGCGCGTTCTGTTTGTGTAAGCCGTGTGCAGGACCGAACGTGTGTGGGGTGCAATGCGACCGCGACAGGGGTGCTGTGAGTGTACCCCCCTTTTCCTTTTAAACTAGGTGCTTCGCCCCATCAAAAAAACTTGGTGCTTCGCGCGTGATAACCCACAAGTATAAGGGATTGCAACAGTTTTCGAGGGTAGAGTATTCAACCCAAATTTATTGATTCGACATAAGGGGAGCCAAAGAATAATCTCAAGTATTAGCAGTTGAGTTGTCAATTCAACCACACCTGGATAACTTAATATCTGCAGCAAAGTATTTAGTAGCAAAGTAGTATGTAAGTGCTTGATAGCAGTGCTAAAAGTGTGAGAGCAGTTTTGTAGTAATTATAATAAATGTAGCGGAAAAGTAACTAAGCAAAGATCAATATGTGAAAAGCTCGTAGGCATTGGGTCAGTGATGGATAATTATGTCGGATGTGATTCTTCATGCAACAGTTATAACATAGGGTGACACAGAACTAGCTCTAGTTCATCAATGTAATGTAGGCATCTATTCCGTATATTGTCATATGTGCTTATGGAAAAGAACTTGCATGACATGTTTTATCCTACCCTCCCGTGGCAGCGGGTTCCTATTGGAAACTAAGGGATATTAAGGTCTCCTTTTAATAGAGTACTGGAACAAAGCATTAACACTTAGTGAATACATGAACTCCTCAAACTACGTCATCACTCGGAGTGGTCCCGATTATTGTCACTTCGGGGTTGTCGGATCATAACACATAGTAGGTGACTATTGACTTGCAAGATAGGATCAAGAACTCACATGTATTCATGAAAACATAATAGGTTCAGATATGAAATCATGGCACTCGGGCCCTAGTGACAAGCATTAAGCATAGCAAATTCATAGCAACATCAATCTTAGAACATAATGGATACTAGGGATCAAACCCTAACAAAACTAACTCGATTACATGATAAATCTCATCCAACCCATCACCGTCTAGCAAGCCTACGACGGAATTACACACGCACGGCGGTGAGCATCATGAAATTGGTGATGGAGGAAGATTGATGATGACGACGGGGACGGATTCCCCTCTCCGGAGCCCTGAACGGACTCTAGATCAGCCCCCCCGAGAGAGATTAGGGCTTGGCGGCGGCTCCGTATCGTAAAACACGATGAATCCTTCTCTCTGATTTGTTTCTCCCCGAACGTGAATATATAGAGTTCGAGTTGAGGTCGGTGGAGTTCCAGGGGGCCCACGAGGCAGGGGCCCGCCCAGGGGGTAGGCGCACCCCCACCCTCGTGGACAGGGTGTCGGCCCCCTGGCCTTGATTCTTTCGCCATTATTTTTATTAATTCCAAAAATATTCTCCATGAAGTTTCATGTCATTCCGAGAACTTTTATTTCTGCACAAAATAACGCCATGGCAATTCTGCTAAAAACAGCATCAGTCCGGGTTAGTTCCATTCAAATCATGCAAGTTAGAGTCCAAAACAAGGGCAAAAGTGTTTGGAAAAGTAGATACGATGGAGACGTATCAACTCCCCAAAGCTTAAACCTTTGCTTGTCCTCAAGCAATTCAGTTGATAAACTGAAAGTGATAAAGATAAACTTTTACAAACTCTGTTTGCTCTTGTTGTTGTAAATATGTAAAGCCAGCATTCAAGTTTTCAGCAAAGATTATGAACTAACCATATTCACAATAACATTTAGGTCTCATGTTTACTCATATCAATGGAATAATCAACTAGCGAGCAATAATAATAAATCTCGGATGACAACACTTTCTAAAAACAATCATAATATGATATAACAAGATGGTATCTCGCTAGCCCTTTCTGAGACCGCAAAACATAAATGCAGAGCACCTCTAAAGATCAAGGACTGAGTAAACATTGTAATTCATGGTAAAAGAGGTCCAGTCATAGTCATACTCAATGTAAATTAATAGTAATGGATGCAAATGACAGCAGTGCTCTCCAACTGGTGCTTTTTAATAAGATGAGGATGACTCAAAATAAAAGTAAATATATAGGCCCTTCGCAGAGGGAAGCAGGGATTTGTAGAGGTGCCAGAGGTCGAGTTTTGAAATAGAGATAAATAATATTTTGAGAGGCATACTTTCATTGTCAACATAACAACCGAGACATCTCGATATCTTCCATACTACACACATTATAGGCGGTTCCCAAGCAGAATGGTAAAGTTTATACTCCCCCGCCACCAACAAGCATCAATCCATGGCTCGCCCGAAACAACGGATGCCTCCAACTAACAACAATCCTGGGGGAGTTTTTTTTGCAATTATTTTGATTTGGTTTGAGCACGGGACTGGGCATCCCGGTGACCAGCCATTTTCTCGTGAATGAGGAGCGGAGTCCACTCCTCTTGAGAATAACCCGCCTAGCATGGAAGATACAGACAGTCCTAGTTGATACATGAGCTATTCGAGCATGCAAAACAGAATTTCATTTGAAGGTTTAGAGTTTGGCACATAAAAATTTACTTGGAACGGCAGGTAGATACCGCATATAGGAAGGTATGGTGGACTCATATGGAATAACTTTGGGGCTTATGGAAGTGGATGCACAATCAGTATTCCCGCTTAGTACAAGTGAAGGCTAGAAAAAGACTAGGAAGCGACCAACTAGAGAGCAACAACAGTCATGAACATGCATTAAAATTAATAAACATCGAGTGCAAGCATGAGTAGGATATAATCCACCATGAACATATATATCATGGAGGCTATGTTGATTTTGTTTCAACTACATGTGTGGACATGTGCCAAGTCAAGCCACTTGAATCATTCAAAGGAGGATACCACCCTATCATACCACATCACAACCATTTTAATAGCATGTTGGCACGCAAGGTAAACCATTATAAACTCCTAGCTAATTAAGCATGGCATAAGCAACTATAATCTCTAATTGTCATTGCAAACATGTTTCATTGATAATAGGCTAAATCAGGAATGATGAACTAATCATATTTACAAAAAACAAGAGAGGTCGAGTTCATACCAGTTTCTCTCATCTCAATCAGTCCATCATATATCGTCATTATTGCCTTTCACTTGCACGACCGAATGGTGTGGATAATAATAATAGTGCACGTGCAATTGGACTAAGCTGGAATCTGCAATCATTTAATACAAAGGAGAAGACAAGGTAATATGGGCTCTTGTTTAAATTAACAATAATGCATATAAGAGCCACTTCAACATTTTCATTATGATCTTCTCCTCTCGACCCCCAAAGGAAAGAAAAGAAATAAAACTATTTACACGGGAAAGCTCTCAACAAGCAAAAGAAGAACAAGAAATATTTTTGGGTTTTCTTTTTAATTATTACTACTACAAGCATGGAAAATAAACTAGCTAAAAGCTACAACTAATTTTTTTGGTTTTTCTTAAGGTTATTCAAACACACAAGAAGGAAGCGAGAAAAAGAAAATAAACTAGCATGGATATTACAATGAAAAAGTATGAGCACCGACAACTGGAATGAGTGTGTGAACATGAATGTAATGTCGGTGAGAAATACGTGCTCCCCCAAACATAGGCTTTTGGCCTAGATTGGTCTATGCCCAAGGATCATAGCTACTCTGTCCGGTGTACTGAGGAGGTTCCTCGGGGTTCCACTGGTTGGCGATCTCCTCCGGATCCCACTGATAAACAGACTGATAGTGAGGATCAAGTGGTGGCTCCGGCTCGGGCTCTGGAGCTGATGTTAGGCTCCGGTAGGCATGAATGGCCTCCAGCAGAACAAGGTACATGCCTGAAAATATGTTGAACAAAAAAAGGAGCATGCAAGGTAATAGTATCAAAGTAATTTTTATCAAATATTAGTCTATAGTTAAGCATCTTTTTCTTATTCTTAACAATAAAATCATGTGCTACCATACTCTTGTAGTCTAGAAGGATAGGTGGGCAGCAACTTTTCTTCTTTCATAATTCCTAATAGGTATATTAAAGTGTGCAGCAAGGCGCGAAGCAAAGATGCCCCCGAGGACGGGACCCTTTGTGCGGTTCAGATTTAACCTTTTAGCAACAATAGCGCCTAAACTGAAAGTAGTATCACGAAACAAGGCATGGCGCAAAATAACAATATTAGGGGAACTAAGGTTCCCACAGTTCCCACGACCAATTAAACATCTACTAGCAAATATTGCAAAGTAACACAGAACAGGAAAATGTATGCTAGTGATTCTTGCATCGGAAACCTTCCTCGTTTCCCCTACAGCAATCATATCAATAAACCCTTCCACATCATTACGATGTGATTCCTCTATGCTGCCCTCAAATGGTATCTTACAGACCCCGCAGAAATCAAATAGTGACATCTCCTTAAACTCGTCATATAAATAAAAATCCACTAAAGGTGGTGATCTCCTTGCATGGAAATGAAAATTTTCCACAAAAATATTAGTGAGTAGGAGATACTGTTCGCGCTGGTCGTGGAGGAAGTCGGTGAGACCCGCATTCTCAGCCAAATAATAAGAATCATCATGAATCTCGGCTGCTCTCAAGAACTCATTACAAGGCCATTCACACGGTCGAACCTCTGCGGTGCGAGGGAGATTATATTTGGGCTTCTTATCCTCTTCACTTTGCTTATCCTTCAAGCTTCGGCTCGAAGAGCCCCTCAAAAATCTCTTAATCATTTTCTGAAAATTTCTGAAATTTTTAGTAACTCAAATTAAAAGTGAACCAAACTCAACAAAATTGATAGTAACTACTCTCACAAGTGCCTAGAGACTATATCATGCATTAGAACTACTTGGGACCAAATAAATTTGACATGCAAGCTCAAGAACAGGGTCACCTAAGCAGACAAAATTTGCAATGAATAAAACACTTGAACAAAAACTAATTGGACCATTAGAGGAGTCACATACCGAAGAACAATTCCCCAAAGAAGTTTCGTGAGTGGAGCTTTGAGCAAGGAGATCGAAAATCGCAGCAAGATGAGCTATAACACGGGTTTGATCTAGGTGGTGATTTTTTCTGGAGGAAGAAGGAGTGTGTGGGTGCTAGAATAAGTGGAGGGGGGCCACTAGGGGCCCACGAGGCAGGGGGCGCGACCAGGGGGTGGGCGTGCCCTGGACCCTCGTGGCCAGGTGCTGACTCCCCCTGATGTGTTCTTAGTGCCAAATATTCTTAAATATTCTAGAAAAAATCATATTTCAATTTCAGGGCATTTGGAGAACTTTTATTTTCGGGGTATTTTTTATTGCAAGGATAATTCAGAAAATAGACAAAAATTCTATTTTTGCTTTATTTAATCTAAATAACAGAAAGTAAAAGGAGGGTACAGAAGGTTGTGCTTTCTAACTTCATCCATCTCATGCTCATCAAAAGGAATCCACTAACAAGGTTTGATCAAGTCTTGTTAACAAACTCATTCCGAATCGCATGAAACCGGAGAATTTTTTAATAGCACTAGGTTACCTCAACGGGGATATGCACACCCCCGACAATAAGAATATCATATTTCTTATTGATAGTAGGAAGAGGAAATTCAAAACCTCCAATAGTAATAGTTGGAATTTTTCCAATAGAATTGATATTGTGAACATGAGGTTGTTTCCTCGGAAAGTGTACCGTATGCTCATTACCATTAACATGAAAAGTGGCATTGCCTTTGTTGCAATCAATAACAGCCCTTGCAATATTCAAAAAGGGTCTACCAAGGACAATCGACATACTATCGTCCTCGAGAATATCAAGAATAACAAAATCCGTTAAAATAGTAACATTTGCAACCACAACAGGCACATCCTCACTGATACCGACAGGTATAGCAGTTGATTTATCAGCCATTTGCAAAGATATTTCAGTAGGTGTCAACTTATTCAAATCAAGTCTATGATATAAAGAGAGAGGCATAACACTAACACCGACTCCAAGATCACATAAAGCAGTTTTAACATAGTTTCTTTTAATGGAGAATGGTATAGTTGGTACTCCTGGATCTCCAAGTTTCTTTGGTACTCCACCCTTAAAAGTATAATTAGCAAGCATGGTGGAAATTTCAGCTTCCGGTATCTTTCTTTTATTAGTAACAATGTCTTTCATATACTTAGCATAAGGATTCATTTTAAGCATATCAGTCAAACGCATACGCAAGAAGATAGGTCTAATCATTTCGGCAAAGCGCTCAAAATCCTCATCATCCTTTTTCTTGGATGGTTTAGGAGGAAAAGGCATGAGTTTCTGAACCCATGGTTCTCTTTCTTTACCGTGCTTCCTAGCAACAAAGTCTCTCTGTCGGTGTACAAAAGTAGGGGCTCTCCCTTTGTACCCCTTTACTTGTGCACGGGCAGTCGGAGCCGCGCGCCACGGCCACACTAAGCAGGGCAGAGGAAGGGAGCCGGAGAGAAGCCAGAGAGAAGCCGGAGCACAAGAAGCACAAGGCAACACCAAGACCAAGAACACAAAGAACAGAAGGGCGAAGCAGGTTCCCCGGGCAAGACCCTTGCCTGGGCAACCTCGGCAGCCCCGGCAAGGGCCTTGCCGGGGCGGCACGCCCGACGCCAACAGAGTGAGCCACCCTTGAGCCCACGGGTTCCAACTCAACCAATTACATTGGAACTAGGGCTCAGGAGGTACCTCCGTGGTGGCATGCAGATCTTTGTCAAGACCATAGAGATGTGAGATCAGATGAGAACCAGAAGACAGCGACCCTAGGTGGGATCCTTGCCGAGGAGATCCACAAGACCCCCGACAAGCACCTTGCCGGGGACGACTGCAACGCCACGGCAAGACCCTTGCCGGGCCCCCGGAAAGGCCCTTGTCGAGGGCGTCAGCGGGGCCACAGCCAGGCCCACGTCGGCCAAGACTCCACCGCCGTCCCCAAGCAGCTGCTAGCTCAACCAGCTGGGCAGGCACCTACGTGGCGACGGGCGGCCTCTACGCCAACTCAGGAAGCACCTACGTGGTGGCATGCAGATCTTTGTGAAGACCCTACCACCGCACCACCTCAGCTGCCTTCCTGCCTACATGTCGCCGCATGCATCGCTGGCCAGGGCGCGTGTCGAAGCGAAGAGGAGCGGCGACGGACGGGACGGGCTTCGCTCCCGTCCCCAATAAAGCTAGGGGACACCTAAGCGATGCATTAAATGTGTCTTGTCCTGTAATATGGGCGATAAGCTCATAGTACTATAGGCCTTTCCACCTCCAGTGTGCCACTGTGGCAGCCCCTTTCGACTATAAAAGGAGGCCCATGGCATACTGGAGGAGGATTTGGCTCCTCGGAACTACACAGCCACCATAGCTAGTTCGAGAGCTCAAGAACACTCAATACATTCACCAAAGCAGGACTAGGGTTTTACACATCCTCGTGGCCCGAACCTGGGTAAATGATCCTTGTGCTGACTGTTAATCCTGCTCTTCTCACAACCCCGCACCTCGACAACCGTAGTAGGGATTCTTGTGATCCCATAAGTGTCGTTTCCCACCGACATCTTTGGCGCGCCAGGTAGGGGGCGCAATTGTGAGAATCTGGTCTAGTAGTTAGCTTAGCAGTTCTTCATCGCCATGGCTCCCAAGAAGAAGACGATCACGGCAATCAGCTCGTCGGGAGCCGAATGGCCCGTGCCAGTGTGGGCGAGCAGCGGGCAGGTCGAGGACAGGACCCGGGCCTCGGTCCGCGAGCACCAGCATCGCTCTGGCAGTCAGTGTCTGGGGAGCGGCGTCGTTCATGCGCCAGGCGATGGGCCGCACACCACCAAATCCAAAGATGGAGCTGGCCCCCCCGTAGGTGGCGCGGGGCCCTCCAGGAGTGTCGTTGTGCCACCCACGGGCGGCGCAGCAACCTCCAAGGCACCCACGCCGGCGCCCACAGCGCGCTCTTCCCAGGGTGCATGTGACGAGTAGTGCCACCACGCTGGAGACCCCGTACACCGTCGTGGGAAGAGCCATGTGCATCGTCCGTGGGACGAAGGAGTCCAGCATGCTCGCCGAAGTGCTGGCGAAAATGGCACGCAGCCGTTGGGCCATGGTAGAGCTCCTTCTAACGTAGTTAGAAGTCGAAGCGCGCCACGGTCCACGCAGCTGTCGCCACCACCCACGCCAGCAGAAGCTTTGGCGCACGGGCAGCTGCTCCTCGACTTCCCTCCTGCTGCGGAGAAGCTAGACGAGTGGAGAGCCACCATCCGGAGCCTCGTTGCCGTCTCCAATAAAGATGATCCACGGCCGGTCGGGCCTTCGGGCCGGCGCTCCGTCGAACCACCGCATGCCAGCGGTGGAGGGGCCGGGGGTGCTGCGCCCACGGTGCACTCTCCTCCTCCACGCCAGCCACCACGGGTGTCGATCCGTCGCGATGACGCTTGTGATAATATTTCCGTAGCGTCGTCCGACCCATGGACCCACCGCGACCAACGCTAAGTTCTTCGAGAACGAGCCCACGAAGATGCTCGAACCACTATCGAGCATCGGCGTGAGACGCGCCACCAGTCGGACAAGCGGGCGGGGCCCGCTATGGACCACCCAGCGCCGGGGAGCTCCGGTGGCCTACCTTACGAGGTGGGTTGCCCAGCTTTTACTCGTGAGCTGCGACAGTTACAGTGGCCATCCCACCGCACATTCAAGCCCAACGTTGGCGAGAAGTACAACGGGAAGACCCATCCGTTAGAGTTCCTCAGCATCTACACCATCGCGATGCAAGCTGCTGGAGCTTGCGACGACAATGTGCTTGCCAATTACTTCCCGTTGGCACTGAAGCCCAACGTCATGTCTTGATTGATGCACTTGCCAGCGGATTCCATCTCTTCATGGTCGGATATGTGCCATGAGTTCATTGGTGCCTTCACCGGGGGCCACCAAGCTCATGGCCAGGCCAGTGATCTGCATATCATTCCCCAGAAGGAAGGGGAAACCATGCGCAAGTACATCCAGAGGTTCAGTCGGGTACAGTACAACATCCCTGATGTTCATCCCGCCGCCGTGATCAGCGCGTTCCATCAGAATGTGCGCAACCGCAAGATGCACGAAGAGCTGGCGATGAACAAGGTTAAGGATCTGGCCGAACTTTATGTTCTGGCCGACAGGTGCGCTCGGCCTGAAGAGGTAAGGAAGTACCCCGGCGAGGATGCCGGCGCAGAAACCAACTCCACTGATGAAGACAATGCCGCCCCGACGAAGAAGGGCCGGCGTCGCAACAGGAAACCAAGGGCAAGGCCGTGCTTGCCGTCGAGGGATCCGACAGCGCCGGCGCCGCCAGACGACAACGGCAAAGAAATTGCCGAGTGCGCCGCTTGCCGGGCCTTGGCGGCTGCCGACAAGCCAGGGGGCTCCGACAAGCAGTACTGCAAGATCCACCGCACCAAGGGCCACGACCTCCAGGACTGCTGTCAAGTCGAGCTGCTTGCTGAGAAGCAAAAGGCCGAGTATGAGAGGCGGGACAAGGAGAAGGGTCAGGACGGTGCCGAGGGATCCGGCAAGAAGCGTGGCGGCCAAGGAGGCCGCCGCGGCAAGGACAACCAGCAAGAGAGGCCCGCCCGGGGCCGTGACAAGAAGCAAGAAGACGATGATCGTGACGAGAACAACGAGTCCGGCGAGCAAGAGTTCCAGAAGGCTAAGGAGGCCATGTGCGTCGATGGTGGCACCTCGGTGCATACTTCTGACCGCCAGCTCAAGCAGTGGGCGCATGAGATTACAGCAGCAGAGTCTTCGTTCGACACTCAGAAGCCGCTGAAGTGGTCCAGCACGCCCCTCATCTTTGACGCCGAGGACCACCCTGACCGCACAACCGCGGTCGGGTGTTTTCCGTTGTTGGTCTCGCCGACGATATGCAACCTCAAGGTGAACAAGATCTTGGTCAACGGCCGCGCCGGCCTGAACTTGATCTCTCCCGTCGTGATCAAAAGGCTGCAAATTCCTGATGGAGACCTCGAGGAAACGGGCACATTTCAAGGGGGAAATCTGGGGAGGAGCCAGCCGAAGGGGACGGTCACACTACCCGTGACATTTGGAGGAGAGTGAACTACAGGACAGAGAGAATCGTCTTCAATGTGGCCGAGATCCCCTTGCCCTACAACGGGATCCTCGGCCGCCCGGCACTAGCCAAGTTCATGGCGGTGTCGCACTACACCTACAACATGCTGAAGATGCCTGGGCCGTTGACCATCATCTTTGTCCCCTCCGACAAGAAGGACGCGCTGATTTGCGCCGACCAACTCTACCGGGAAGCAGTTGCAGCAGCGGCCGCCAAGGCACTTGCTCCTGCCGCTGAAGCCCCGGGAGGGAAGAAGAAGCCCAGCAAGACCTCTCACACTCACTCCGGAAGCGCACCTCTTCGGAGTGTTGTGCTACCGTTGAGGACGTGCCAGAGAGCTCCACCTGCAAGAGCAAGAAATCCAGAGCTGAGCCACCGTAGACCAAGAAGGTGACCGTTAGGGAGGGGCTTTCACCATAAGCTCCACCCTCGGCAGCAAATAGGAAGGCGCGCTCGTCATCTTCCTGCGGGCGAATCTCGACGTGTTTGCATGGCAAGCATCCGACATCCCCGGTGTTCCCAGGGAGGTGATTGAGCACCACCTAGCTGTCTGTCCTCATGCACGGCCTGTCAAGCAGAAGGTCAGGAAGCACGCTCTAGAAAGGCAGGAGTTCATCACAGAGGAGATCAGGAAGTTGGAAGCGGCGGGTTTCGTGAGAGGAATGCTCCATCCAATGTGGTTGGCCAATCCAGTGGTGGTGCGCAAGGCAAATGGGAAGTGGAGGTTGTGTATTGACTACACAGATATCAATAAGGCTTGTCCTAAGGACCCCTTCCCGTTGCCACGCATCGACCAGATTGTTGACTCCACGGCCGGGTGTGATCTTTTGGCATTCCTCGACGCATACTCAGGCTACCACCAGATCTTCATGACAAGAGAAGATGAAGAGAAGACAACATTCATCACCCCATGTGGTATGTATTGCTTTTTACGGATGCCTTTCGGGTTGAAGAGTGCTGGCTCGACGTTTGCAAGAGCGGTCCAAATTGGTTTTGAACCCCAGCTCCATATAAATATGGAAGCATATATGGATGATATAGTGGTCAAAACCAAGGACGGCGAAACTCTTGTACAAGACCTGGAAGAGGCGTTTGCCAACCTGCGCAAGATCAACCTCAAGCTAAACCCTGAGAAGTGTGTCTTCGGCGTTCCGTCCGGCAAGCTTCTCGGGTTCTTTGTGTTGCAGCGCGGGATCGAGGCAAACCCAGACAAAATCAAGGCTATTGAACATATTGAGGCGCCCAAGCGGATCAAGGACGTGCGTCGGCTCACTGGCTGCGTTGCCGCCATGAGCCGATTCATCTCCACGTCCGCGGAGCGCGCCCTCCCCTTTTTCAAAATCTTGAAGAAGGCAGGCCAAATGGAGTGGACCCCATAAGCCGAGGCGGCGTTGCAGGATCTGAAGAAATACCTTTCCTCCACGCCAATACTGGTTGTGCCTAAAGTGCAAGAGTCGTTGCTGCTGTATCTAGCGGCAATGAATCAAGTGGTTAGCACCGGACTGGTGGCACAGAGGGAGGTCGACAAGGAGGCAGTGGCAACTGCAGGACCGGCGGATGGCAAGCCAGAGATCCCCCCGGCAGGGCCTGGTGCCGACAAGGCAAGGCCCGCGGCAGAGTATGACGCCATCGGGACGGTGCCCGCATAGTCAAGTGAAGTGGTGCAGAAGAAGAAGATGATGCAGCACCCAGTTTACTTTGTCAGCTCCCTCTTGCAGGGGGCTAGGTAGAGGTACTCCGGTGTGCAGAAATTGCTCTTGGGCCTCCTTATGGCCTCGAGGAAGCTGTGTCATTACTTCCAAGCCCACGAGATCACCGTCGTCACCCGCCTCCCGTTGCAACGAATACTGCACAAACTGGACGCAACCGAAAGGATTGTGGAGTGGGCCTTGGAATTGTCAAGCTTTGGGTTGAAGTTTGAAAGTACCTCAACCATCCAGAGCAGAGTCCTGGCGGAGTTCATTGCAGATTGGACCTCAACGCCTAACGAAGAGATCCAGGAGACCACTCTCCCCGGCAAGGAAACAGCTCGCGACTGGATTATGTACTTTGATGGAGCTTTCTTGCTGCAAGGCGCCGGTGCTGGTGTGCTGCTCGTCGCACCCACCGGAAAGCACCTCAAGTATATAATCCAGATGCACTTTCCCAGGGAGATGTCCACCAACAACACTGCTGAATACGAGGGATTGCTTGCCGGTCTCAGGATCGCAGCAGATCTCAGAGTAAAAAAGCTCATCGTCCAGTGTGATTCACAGCTTGTCGTCACATAAGTCAACAAGGATTATCAGAGCCCGTTGATGGAGGCCTACGTAGATGAGGTGAGGAAACTGAAGGAGCACTTCGACGGTATAGAAGAAGAGCACGTTCCCCAAGCGGAGAACGACATCGTTGACTACCTGTCAAAGCGTGCTGCATTCAAGCTACCTATGGAACCAGGTACCTTTTTCCTTCGGTTAACTCAACCATCCGCCGAGCCATCAACAGAGCAGAACAAGCGGAGGAAGTCAGGCCCCGACAAGTACTTTCCCGCTGAGCCCCCAGGGGCTGCCGGCGAGGGTGTTGCCGCGGATCCTGAGCCTACCGAGGTACGGCTGGCTCCGGCAGGGCGCCAAGCCCTGGCCGTAGAGACGGCTGCCCCCATGGCGGAAGATATGCCTTTGGTCCTTGCTGTCGAGCTCCAGGCTCCAGCATGGGCACAGCATACCGTCTATTTCCTCCAGACAGGGGAACTTCCTGAGGAGCAGGAAGAAGCGGAAAAAGTAGCCCGTCAGTCTGCCTTATACCAGTTTGTCGATGACGTCCTGTACAGAAGAAGACCGAACGGTGTGAAATTGAAGTGCATTCCCCGGGAGGAAAGACTGGAGCTGTTGGCAGAGATACATGGAGGCATATGTGGCTCCCACATAGGGTCAAGGGCCCTTGCCGGCAAGGCATTCCGGCAAGGCTTCTTCTAGCCCACCGCCCTCCAGGATGCAACGGCACTAGTAACCAAGTGTGAAGCATGTCAGTTCCATTCAAAGAAGCTTCATCAACCAGCTCAAGCCCTTCAAACAATCCCTCTCTCCTGGCCATTTTCGGTCTGGGGGCTCGACATATTGGGGCCCTTCCCCCGTGCCGTCGGGGGCTTTGAGTACTTGTACGTTGCAAACGACAAGTTCACAAAGTGGCCAGAGGTGGAACCGGTGAGGAAGGTGACAGCATAGTCAGCCGTCAAGTTCTTCAAGGGACTAGTCTGCCGTTTTGGTGTGCCAAACAGAGTCATCACCGATAACGGCACACAGTTCACAAGCCACACCTTCATGAAGTACATTTGAGAACTCAGCAGCAAGGTCTGTTTTGCTTCCGTGGCACACCCCCGGAGCAACGACTAAGCGGAGAGGGCAAATGCTGAAGTGTTGCGAGGCCTGAGAATGGAGACCTTTGACAAGATGCACAAGAGTGGAAGGCGCTGGATTGATGAGTTGTCGGCGGTTCTTTGGTCGATCAGGACGACGCCAAATCGAGCCACCGGCCAGACACCCTTTCCCCTAGTATATGGGGCAGAAGCAGTTCTCCCCACGGAACTCATATACGGGTCACCTCGAGTGCTTGCTTATGATGAGCTTGAGAAAGAGCAGTTGCGGCAAGATGAGGCAACGCTCCTTGAGGAAGATCGTCTTCGGGCGGCTGTGAGAGCAGCACGCTACCAGCAGGCCTTGCGCCGCTACCATAGCTCCATGCCCGAAGATTTGAGGAAGGCGATCTTGTTCTTCGGCGCGTTCAGTCGGCCAAGAACTCCAACAAGTTGATGCCGAAGTGGGAAGGCCCTTATCGGGTAATATGAGTCACCAGGCCCGGCGCAGTCCGCCTGGAGACCGAAGATGTTGTCCCAGTGAGCAACTCCCGGAACATCGAGCATCTTCGCAAGTTTTACCCATAAGGCGCGGCTTGTCGGGCCTCCCGGCAAGCCACCTTTTGTACAAGCTTTGCCGGCAAGGCATGTAACCCTCTGTACAAAGCCAGGCGCAGACCCTGAGCATAAATAAATGAAGCGCTGGCGCCCTAAGTTATATCATGCGTGCTAGGTTAAGTCTCTTCCTCGGATAGGGTTGATAGTGCTTAGCGGTGACTAACCCCTAGCCTAGAGGTCGAGTGTGCGTCTTTCTGTCCTCTTTGGTTCACAGGGCACATGGACAATTCTCCTGAGCCGCTTGGGAGAAATAGGATGGACCAGCGCTCCGGCCCCGGCAAGCCAGGATCACCGGGGGTTGAAGACACAAGGATCCAACCACGGCAAGCCAAGGTCGTCGGGAGCTGCGGACTCAGATAAGTCTTTTATCCCCTGTTATGCACTTCTGTATAGAACTGGGACATATGAGACCTCGTTTATATTCTTAAAACCATCGTGCTCCCCTTTTCCTGTACCCAAGAGCTATCCCTGGGTCGGAACTTGGTCGTAGTTGTGGTGGCAAGAGAAATGAATGAGGGGTCTAACCCTGCTTCGCCCCTGCCTCCGCCAAGAGCGTGAGAATGGTCAACCAAAACGGGGGGACGGCAAGGCCTGTTGCCGGGCGACAATGTTTACCTTAGAAATAACAAGGATTCGTCCTTGGCATGGGCCTCGCTCACGCACAAAGAACCCAGAAAACACCCCATTTCAGTAAAAACATCCCATACAGGTACAGGTCGTACGAAATTAAAAACATGAGCAAGGGGATTACAAGTATTAAATCTAACAAGTGCCCGCAGGCTTACAAACTAAAAGGAGATAAGGTGCCCGTAATCCCTTTCTCGTCCCTCTCCTCAGGAGGTGAAACAAGACAGCAGGAGGGCGAAAGGAGCGCCTAGGCGAGGTGCGAGAAGCAGAAGGCGCCAACAGAGCATCCCGGTGCCGGCGGAGGGGCTGGAAGATGAGGCAACGGCCCGACAATACGCGACGAAGGCGTCGGTGCCCGCGTACTCTGAGTTGGCGTCTGCCGCCCGCCTTCGTCGCCTTATCCGGCCTCCTACGCCAGCCGCCCAAGGAGGCGATGGGGAATGCGTCGATGGAGAGCTTGACGAGGAAGGCCCTTGGCAGGGTGCGAGGCTGAGGGAGGGGCGGCGCGATCAGTCAGGGTCGGCATCCTGCCGCCCGACTCCCTCGTCGTCGATGTCGCTGTCCTCCTCGTCACTCCCACTCGAGGAGGAATCTTCATCGTCGGAGGAGCTCTCCATGCAGCACTTCAGGCGAGTTCCAAGATCTTCGAAGACCTTGACGGAGAGCAGGCCGCACTCCATTAACTTGAAGTAGAGGACGAGCCCCACCGTCAAGCTATGGATGCGGGCAAACGTCTTCCATCCACGACGGAGATATATAACATGCGGAGCGCGGAAGTCGGTGTCGACCCGCGTGCCGCCGGTCCCGCAGCCCCTCATGTGCAATCTGAGGGTCTGGGGCGGATCGAGCTCCATCTCCTGAGCAAAGGGGGTGGGGAGACGAAGACGACGACGCGGTGGCCGGCGCAGCCTGATGAAGAACTCGCGGGGCAGGTCCCCGACGTGGCCCTCCATTGCAGGAGGAACCGCTGGCGGAGGCATGGCCGCCACGCCACCTCGTCCCCCTCTCCCCCGATCATCGCGGCGACCTCGGCCACGCCCCCTCCCCCTTCCTCTCGTGGTTGGCTCCACCGCCGCGGGCTCGTGGGAAGGAGGGACGCGCTGACGAGCAGCGACCCTCGCCACCACCGTCGAAGGCCCAACGCCTCCTCTCGCCATGGCTGGTGGAAGAAAGAAGCAAAGGCGAAGGGGGATGGATACTGAAGGAATGTGGGACCTCGCCCTCCTTATAAAGGGGCAGCTATCAGGACCCCGATTCCAAGTCACATTGATCTAGCTGGTAACACCTCATATCACTTTGCGGCCTCACACACGGTATTCCCACGGGTGTCGCCTTACCATGGCCCGGGACCGTTTGTGCCTTTTGGCTCACGTGTATGATAGTGTCGCTAGCATCCATATGACAGAGAATCCGGGCCGACATGACTAGTCGTGAACCCAAAGTGGCACTAACTTATGGGGACAGGCATACATGAATCAACATCGAGCATGTCGGTCAGCAGCTTGCGAATCCGGGCTGTAGCACTGGGCTAACAGGACTCCGGGAACCCGGGCTGTAGCAGGCTAGGCAGGACTCTGGATGTCACCGCGTGACATTTCCCCGAAGGGACAGACACAAGAACGAAGTGAATCACATGCCGGCCAGTCAAGTATTCCGAAGAAGTAGTGCTGGGCTAGCAGGACTCCGGTGAACCGGGCTGTAGCGGACAACTATGGCTCATGGAAGCACAGGACTACATTTCCCCATAAGAGAGGCTACCAAGGATAAACAACTAGGTTGTCGGATCCCACACATACCAAACATTTCAATCATACACACAATATGCTCGATATGTGTAAATACAACATGGCATCACAACATAACTCTACGACTCAAGTATTTAATCATTAGGCTCCGAGGAGCCAAGCATTACAAACATGGGTCTCATGACCCCAACATACAGAGCATACAAACAACAAGCACATGTGGAAGCTTAACTTGCCTGAGTACAGACAACTACAAATGAACAAGGCAGAGAAGCCTGACTATCTACAAGACCCTGCCGAGGGCACAAGATCGTAGCTGAGGTAATAAGCTAAACGTCGAAGTCCATGCGGAACTACTAGTGAGACGGCAGTCTCTGCAAAAACATAAAATAGGCAAATGTGAGTACAAATGTACCCAGCAAGACTTACATCAGATCTAACTACATATGCATCATTATCAACAAAGGGGACGGTGGGGTTTAACTGCAGCAAGCCAGCTTTGACTCAGTGGCTATCCTGTACTACGACTGCAAGTAACTCTTTGAGGTGGCGCACACGAGTCCACAAATTCACCATATCAATACACCACTATGGATCCGCTCCCATCTCCCTACGAGAACGCCATCCATAGCACTCACGCTTATCTTGCGCATTTTAGAGTATCCACTTTCACTTGTATATCTACTGTACATGCAACCCAGAATTCTTTTCCGCGGACACGGCTATTCGAATAGATTATATTAACCCTGCAGGGGTGTAGTTCTTCACACACGCTCTCGCCACTTACCGCCATGTACACGTCATGTATCTCGGCAACCTTCAAGCAGAAGCCTGGCGAGGGTGTCGGCCACAACCTGACTAACCACACAAGTCTCTCGTCCAGGTTTATCGCCTATTCGGGTTCCATCCGCAAGGAGATCCGGCCGGGGTGTCGCTCACGGCCCCAAACGATGTGAGCAGGGTTCCCAAGCCCACCATCCGGTGCCACTTGGTACACCGTACATCTGCACCTAGTCTGTCCCAAGCCCACCTGCGGGTGCCACTTGGTAGACTACTTGCACTACCTACAAACACCAGAAACTAGTTGCAACTCCTGGACAGAGATCGAGTTGATTAATAAGTCGAGAGGGGCACTTAAGCATTCCAATGCATGGTAGTAGCTGTTCATGGATCACAAACACAGAACTCAGTTCCTGAGGACGGCTGCAATGAGACAACCCACCATGTACTCCTACATGGCCTCTCACCGCTACCTTTACCAAATCATGTTCACGCACTTAGCTCTCAACAGTAGGACATGTTCACCAAATTCCAATTCATCCCCGATGAATCAGACCTGACTCAACTCTAAGCAGTAGCAGGCATGACAAACAAGCATGAATGAGTAGGCACATCAGGGCTCAAACAACTCCTGCTCATGCTAGTGGGTTTCATCTATTTACTGTGGCAATGACAGGTCATGCAAAGGATAAGGGGTTCAACTACCGCAGCTTGTAATAGTTGAATCGTTGTTGTCCTAATGCAGTAAAAGAGAGCAGGAGCGAGAGAGTGGGATTGTATCGGAATGAACAAGGGGCTTTTGCTTGCCTGGCACTTCTGAAGATAGCATTGAGTCTTCATCAGTGTCAACGATCACAACGCCGGAACATCGTATACCGAGAGGGGACAAATACCGGCAACAGAAAAGAAATACAATCAATGCAATGCACAATATGATGCATGATCATGAGATGGAAAAATGAGTGTGTTGGCCTAGTGCAACTACAACCAGATGTATTTGGGTCATTTTGAACCAATGGTTCAATCCCAAACTCAAATTATGAATTTAAATAGTGCCTTATCATTTTTTGATATAAACAGCATGTTTAAGTTGCTTTATCATGCATGAAACCAGTGCAGATGGATATATTGGAATTTTCTGATCATTTTTCATATATAAATTATCTCATTTGGAGTCTCGGATTAATTCCTATGAATTTTAGAAGTTTTAGTTATTTTCTGGAAATCATGATTAATAAAAAATCCAGAAAATGTGTTAGTACGTCAGCATTAGGTCATGCTGACCTCAGCAGATCAACAGGCGCTGTCCAGGTCAAACCTGGCCAGTGGGGCCTGCTGGTCAGTGACACAGAGTCAGCTCTAGAGGCTGACATGTGGGACCCGGTCAAAGCTGACGTGGCCAAGTCAAAGTTGACAGGCGGGGCCCACAGTGATTAGTGCTAATCTAACAGAAATTAAACTAATTAGTTTAGGCCTTTGGGGCCCGCATGGCGATGGTTTCTCTGGTGGTTAGCTGGGTCATTAGTGGCTAATGGCGATGCCACGTCGAATCGCCGCGATAAGTCGCGGTGTGACCGTAACACGGCGGCGAGCTTTGGAAATCGCCGTTCGGTGACGGTTTGGCGTGCTGCTAGGCTTTACGGAAAGCTTGGAGTGTTCCGCGTCTAGTGGTGCAGGAAGCAGCAGCTCCGGTGGCCTAAATCGATAGCGGCAACGACTTGCGCGGCGGCCGGAGTTCGGGCATCGACGGAGTCGATGCCTTGGTGCACGAGGGGAGGAATCAGTGATTTATGCGGGCTCCTGGGTGTTCGCTGAGTGCGAAGCAGTGCTTGGACGCGTGCTGCGACAACTCTGGCCACGACGGCGACATGGCCAGCGGACCACAGCTTCGGCCGGAGGTGGAACCGCGGCTAGAGTAAGAGAAGAGGCCGGGGCAGAGGGGAGGTCGAAGCGGGCACTCACAGGGAGGCAGCAGGGTAGCTAAATGGGCTCGGGGACGACCTCCAGCGCGCGAACGACGGAGACAGCCGGCGAGTAGATGCGGCAGTGGCGAGCTCGAAGGCAACGGAGAAGGCCTTCTGGCGTCGCCTGGCTATGGCAGACGGTGTAGGGGACGGCCGCAGAGCTCAGGGACTATTCAAGGGGGCTCGGGAAGCACGGCGGTCGCGGGTCCGACGGCGGCGCCCTCTGGTGCGCTCGGGGAAGAGATTGAGAGAGAGCCAGAGGAGAGGGAGAGAGCTCCAGAGTGAGGGAGAGCTAGAGAGGGTCGAGGGGGAGTGTGTGGCGTGTTCAGGGCGTCAGGGGAAGCAGGAGGTGGCCGGGGTAGTGTCGCCGCTCGCCACGCATCTGTTTGTCCTCCTGGCAGAGGAGGAAGAAGACGGTGCTGCCCCTTTGGGCTGGCTGCTACAGTGTTGGGCCAGGTGGGCTACAGGTAAGTCCAGGTGAGTTTGCTCTCTTTTCTAACTTTTGTTTCTGTTTTCTAATTATTTTGATCTGTTTTGAATTAGTAAAAATACTAACTCATTTTGTAAAATCCTGAAAATAATTTTGGGCACTATTTGAAATATAAGCAACAACCCTCATTTTGTTTCAGAATTATTTGAGCATTTAAATTATTTATAGCATTTAAATGCCCAAATTCAAATACTTTATGAATTAATTCGAAAATCCAAAATGGACCTACAAATAGGTGCACCATTTTTGGCAGTGGTTTTAAACCAATCCAAAAATGATGAACTTTTCTGAAGGGCATTTTGGGTTCATTGAGAATATTTTTATTTGAACCTAGTTGATTTGATCTGGTGCTAGGGTTTGAGCAATCCCCATTTCAACTTTAAAATAAATTTAGACAAGATGCGACAACCAAGCTAGCACTAGTGCATTGCCAGAAGCTAGAGATGTGACAACTCACCCCCACTAAACAAGAATCTCGTCCCGAGATTCAAGCGTAGGGTAAGATGAAAGGGGGACGCAAACTAACACAATCTTCACGATCCAGGTTGCACCTTATAAGAACGTTGATTCGATCACCATCATTGTCTCGATATCTTGCTCTGAGAACTCCAACTAACATGACAACGAGAGTGAAAGAAAGACTAGAAGGATTGATCTTATCGAAGGTCGAACAACTTAGGATCAACTCAGGGAATGCGACATAGCAACATCTCTAAGACACGAAGCACACATGGAGTGTAACAGATTACGAGGGTTCACTAGGTAGACAACAATTCCATAGTTAAAATGGTGGTGAACGGTTGTCAACGTAGCGAGGATTTGAGTTGCCATGATACCAAAACGAGACATCTTAGAGGAGGTGACTCGTAGAATTATCCCTTAAGTGCCAAAAAAGAATTAGTTTTGATACATAGACCATTGAAGCTCTTCTTACCAGGCCAAGGCAATTCACAAATGATTGTTTGACGGAGTTCGAAGAAATTGCATACTCAGACTGGAAGGAAAACTATGGTTATAGAACAACTCAGCAACGAGAGGCACATTCCAATTGATACCGAGAATATAACCTAGTGACTGAGGGTGCCCCCAAAAACTTGAGCATTTCCATACTCATCAAGGTCTTACCAACATCCGTGCCGAGGATCCTGGCAACACATCTTACTACCACGATGAATAGTGACGGACAATGCAGATGCAAAGGAAGATAACACCTTCTCAGATTTCACCTTAGCGAGGCCAAGGAAACAAAATCTAGATGATCGACCGAGAGACATTTAGCACTCCGCTTCTAATGTTCTCCTTAATGTACTAGATACAACGATCATGCTTAAAGCATCAACATAGTCATCAAATAAAGGTCGGACCTCGGGAGCTCAAGAATCCATAAGGATCAACTTCTAGAATAAGCCATGCGAGATACTCATGGGGAGTGACCAAACGGTTTAAACAAGATACTACAATAATAGTGCTTCCAGCTAGGTGCGTCCACTTCACTGGAACCTATATCGTAGTTCTTGAAGAAGTTCCAACCATCATATCTGCCTGAGATTCAGATCTAGTTGGTAACAGGGTAACTCAGACAACGTGTCTGGAAAAGAAAGTTTTCAACACAAACCGACGAGATGACGTTGCGAGATTCTCGGGAAATGAACTACGATAGCAAACTCCAAAACATGAGCCGTTTCTACTACATACATGTGAACATGATGTCGCAGACAAGCATGACCATGTAGTAGTCTTATAATAAAACACTACCGAGTTCAGGTGGGGAACCATCAACAAGGGTATCGAAATCCTTGCATAAGTCTTGCTCTTAAGAATATACTTCTTCTCCTTGAACAAATCAATTAGTGGCTTGGTGTGCTAGGGATACGTATGGAATGAAGATGATTAGTCTATCAGACCATAGAATACTTCGCACGTGCATGACTGACTTGGGATGATTCCAGAGGAAGCAAAACTAACTTTCTCAAACTCACGGCAGGAACTTGCACCAAATGCACATGAATTAGAGGAAGTCACTTCCTTCATCCAAGCATATGCTTCATGAACGGGACATGAAGATAATGCTTATAAAGTTTCCAATACTAGCTGGATGTTCAACACAAATCATGGAGAAGATAACAATGTTGCTGATGGGCTCAACAACAATTTATCCAGGTTTCCGTATAGGTGAAATTCCAGAATTATGTGAACAAGGTGATAGCATTGGTCAGACCCAAAGGATAAAATGGTGTATGCTTGAGGAAACAACCACGGGTAAGACAACATTATGAATATCGTTGGTTCTCATTTGATTTGACGTTAACCCATACTCAAATCAAAGATTGGGTAAGACAATAGCACCGACAATTGATCACGAGGATCAATCAATGAAGATATCATCTTTCTTCAACACACACACACACACACACACACACACACACACACACACACACACACACGCAAGATATCCCTTTGGAATGAACTAAGTCGGACAAGCTTTTATCTTTCAACTCTCCAAGTTGTTGTTTAGCTCAACCAACTTGCTCAGGGTATCCGACACAGATTCTTGGAGCAAGGATGGTTTGGAGGAAAACCAACATGTTCACGAACTCAACATAGAGGTCAGGTGACAACCTGGTAATACTTCCGAGAAGATATTCGAAACATCATGAACCACCGATATGTTACTAAGCTCGAGAACAATCTTACTTTTCAGGGCAAGACAATGTGATCAAGAGAGTGATGGATTGACACACTCCTAACTCATTGATCGAAGAGTGCACCAGAAACAAGGATTAGGTAGCACAATCTACCTTAGAACGATGATTCAATAACCAACATGCTAAGAATGAAGTTATTGTCCTTTAACTACCAAGCAATGGGGTTGCTAGGAGTATTGATTTCACACATCATGATTCACTTGTCGACATTCCGGTTGCAACAACACGAAAACCGAGAAATGAATAATGATGGAGAGAGTATCACTACGTCAAGAATTCATGAGAGATGCTGCAATTCCTATGACAATCCTGACATAAAGGGGGTAATACTCCGAGGTAGAACAGAACAAAAGCTGGATTGGCATTTTGATCTGTGGAATACGACTACTTTGACCAGTCCAAGAAATGGATGAGGTGATGGAGTTTGTTTCTCCTAGTCATTCCGGAATAGAATGGCTCGATGGACCACAAGAATAATAGGCATCGATAACACGAATACACGAGATAAACTTGGCTATCAACTGATAGACAAGGATCGGAATACAACTACAGAGGGACAACTCAAAGGAACATATATATTTCTGAGTTGTGGATGCATAGGTTAGTATATCGAACAAGTTCAACATATTTCTTCCGGATAACCCATGCTGAAGAGAAAGGACTGGCAGATTCACAATATAGAATGGAGAACTCATCGAGAGAGCTTTTGTTGTGATCTTTCGGTTCAAAAGAACTTCTGCCAAGAATGGTTCATGGTATTTGGAAGAAGGAAATACCACGGACCTCGAGGACTATCGCAAAGGTTACTAATAACCTAAAGGAACGAGCAAACACTATCAACATGAGGTAGGTGGGGTGAATCTCGGGTTAAAGAACCCAGGAATAGAATGCCTGGTAACTAAATGGCATCACGGGATGCTTTCGAGAATGACGGCCAGAATCATCACACTGGGAACACAAATCATGGCTAGCGTACTAGGTGGTACTCTAAGACACCTAGGGTCATAATAATAGCTCCAACGTATACGTCGAGGCAATAGAGTACCTCAACTTACTGAATAGTGTGGTTAATCTGGCCCAAAGGAACATCGGAAACAGGAGGAAGGGATTTGCAAATGCATCAGACTATTTAGAAACCTGGGATGACTCGGACAACATAACGGCTGTAAATGCTCGAAAATATTTGAGACATCCTACAAAATGGTGGCATAACCACTCGATCAT
Organism: Aegilops longissima; assembly: GCA_021605205.1. Lineage (NCBI taxonomy): Eukaryota > Viridiplantae > Streptophyta > Magnoliopsida > Poales > Poaceae > Aegilops > Aegilops longissima. Next base: position 98,716,397 of record CM038679.1, on the reverse strand, counting down.
CATAATATCAAGGTTCTGAGATCAACTATGAATACACGGAAATAATATGAACTGAACCGAGGCTTGAATCCAACAATCTTATGGGTCTACTGAATAGTAACATGTGATCCTGATAGAAAGAAGAGAAAGCCTAGTTCCTTAACCCCGTAGGGAAGATAAGATGACTCGGATCAGAAGGCATAAGGGATAAGGAGTAAAAAGAGCCTTACGTTCCTAACCACAATCAATTCCCTTATATAACTAAAGAATCTCAACTTCGACCAGTTTGGCTTGGTAATCCTACAGGTAGTCAGGCTCTGATACCAACGCTGTCAGGACCCCGATTCCAAGTCACATCGATCTAGACGGTAACACCTCATATCACTTTGCGGCCTCACGCACGGTATTCCCACGGGTGTCGCCTTACCATGGCCCGGGACCGTTTGCGCCTTTTGGCTCACGTGTATGATAGTGTCGCTAGCATCCATATGACAGAGAACCCGGGCCTACATGACTAGTCGTGAACCCAAAGTGGCACTAACTTACGGGGACAGGCATACATGAATCAACATCGAGCATGTCGGTCAGCAGCGTGCGAATCCGGGCTGTAGCACTGGGCTAACAGGACTCGGGGAACCCGGGCTGTAGCAGGCTAGGCAGGACTCCAGATGTCACCGCGTGACATTTCCCCGAAGGGACAGACACAGGAACGAAGTGAATCACATGCCGGCCAGTCAAGTATTCCGAAGCAGTAGTGATGGGCTAGCAGGACTCCGGTGAACCGGGCTGTAGCGGACTACTATGGCTCATGGAAGCACAGGACTACATTTCCCCATAAGAGAGGCTACCAAGGATAAACAACTAGGTTGTCGGATCCCACACATACCAAGAATTTCAATCATACACACAATATGCTCGATATGTGTAAATACAACATGGCATCACAACATAACTCTACGACTCAAGTATTTAATCATTAGGCTCCGAGGAGCCAAGCATTACAAACATGGGTCTCATGACCCCAACATACAGAGCATACAAACAACAAGCACATGCGGAAGCTTAACTTGTCTGAGTACATACAACTACAAATGAAGAAGGCTGAGAAGCCTGACTATCTACAAGACCCTGCCGAGGGCACAAGATCGTAGCTGAGGTAACAAGCTAAACGTCGAAGTCCATGCGGAACTACTAGTGAGTCGGAAGTCTCTGCAAAAAAAAATAGGCAAACGTGAGTACAAATGTACCCAGCAACACTTACATCAGATCTAACTACATATGCATCATTATCAACAAAGGGGATGGTGGGGTTTAACTGGAGCAAGCCAGCTTTGACTCAGTGGCTATCCTGTACTACGACTGCAAGTAACTCTTTGAGGTGGCGCACACGAGTCCACAAATTCACCATATCAATACACCACTATGGATCCGCTCCCGTCTCCCTACGAGAATGCCATCCATAGCACTCACGCTTATCTTGCGCATTTTAGAGTATCCACTTTCACTTGTCTATGTGCTGTACAGGCAACCCAGAAGTCCTTTTCCGCGGACACGGCTATTCGAATAGATTATATTAACCCTGCAGGGGTGTACTTCTTCACACACGCTCTCGCCACTTACCACCATGTACACGTCATGTATCTCGGCAACCTTCAAGCGGAAGCTTTGGCGAGGTGTCGGCCACGACCGACTAACCACACAAGTCTCTCTTCCGGGTTTATCGCCTATTCGGGTTCCATCCGCAAGGAGATCCGGCTGGGGTGTCGCCACGGCCCCAAACGATGTGAGCAGGGTTCCCAAGCCCACCATCCGGGTGCCACTTGGTACACGTGCAAGCTGCACCTAGTCTGTCCCAAGCCCCACTGCACTGGTGCCACTTGGTAGGCTACTAGCACTACCTACAAACACCAGAAACTAGTTGCAACTCCTGGACAGAGATCAAGTTGATTAATAAGTCGAGAGGGGCACTTAAGGATTCCAATGCGTGGTAGTAGCTGTTCATGGATCACAAACACATAACTCAATTCCTGAGGACGCTTGCAATGAGACAACCCACCATGTACTCCTACATGGTCTCTCACCGCTACCTTTACCAAATCGTGTTCACACACTTAGCTCTCAACAGTAGGACATGTTCACCACATTCCAATTCATCCCCGATGAATCAGACCTGACTCAACTCTAAACAGTAGCAGGCATGACAAACAAGCATGAATGAGTAGGCACATCAGGGCTCAAACAACTCCTACTCATGCTAGTGGGTTTCATCTATTTACTCTGGCAATGACAGGTCATGCAGAGGATAAGGGGTTCAACTACCGCAGCATGTAACAGTTGAATCGTTGTTGTCCTAATGCAGTAAAAGAGAGCAGGAGCGAGAGAGTGGGATTGTATCGGAATGAACAAGGGGGTTTTGCTTGTTTGGCACTTCTGAAGATAGCATTGAGTCTTCATCAGTGTCAACGATCACAACGCCGGAACATCGTCTACCGAGAGGGGACAAATACCGGCAACAGAAAAGAAATACAATCAATGCAATGCACAATATGATGCATGATCATGACATGGCAAAATGAGTGTGTTGGCCTAGTGCAACAACAACCAAGTGGATTTGGGTCATTTTGAACCAAAGGTTCAATCCCAAACTCAAATTATGAATTTAAATAGTGCCTTATCATGTTTTGATATAAACAGCATGTTTAAGTTGCTTTATCATGCATGAAACCAGTGCAGATGGATAGATTGTATTTTTCTGTTCATTTTTCATCTATAAATTATCTCATTTGGAGTCACTGATTAATTCCTATGAATTTTAGAAGTTTTAGTTATTTTTCTAGAAATCCTGATTAATAAAAAATCTAGAAAATGTGCTACTGCGTCAGCATTAGGTCATGCTGACCTCAGCAGGTCAACAGGCGCCGTCCAGGTCAGACCTGACCAGTGGGGCCTGCTGGTCAGTGACACAGAGTCAGCTCTAGAGGCTGACATGTGGGACCCGGTCAAAGCTGACGTGGCCAAGTCAAAGTTGACAGGCGGGGCCCACAGTGATTAGTGCTAATCTAACAGAAATTAAACTAATTAGTTTGGGCACTAGGGCCCGCATGGCAGTGGCTCTAGGGGTGGTTAGCTGGGTCATTAGTGGCTAATGACGATGCCACGTCAGATACGCCGGCAATAAGTCGCCGGTGACCACAGAACACAGCGGCGAGCTTTGGAAATCGTCGTTCGGCGACGGTTTGGCGTGCGGCTAGGCTCTACGGAAAGCTTGGAGTGTTCTGCGTCTAGTGGTACAGGAAGCAGCAGCTCCGGTGGCCTAAATCGACGGCGGCAACAACTTGCGCGGCGGCCGGAGTTCGGGCATCGACGGAGTCGATGCCGTGGTGCATGAGGGGAGGAACCAGTGATTTATGCGGGCTCCTGGGTGTTCGATGAGCGCGAAGGAGTTCTTGGACGCGTGCTGCGACAACTCTGGCCACGACGGCGACATGGCCGGCGGACCACAGCTTCGGCCGGAGGTGGAACCGCGGCTCGAGTACGAGAAGAGGCCGGGGCAGAGGGGAGGTCGAAGCGGGCACTCACAGGGAGGCAGCAGGGTAGCTCAATGGGCTCGGGGACGACCTCCAGCACGCGAATGACAGTGACGGCCGGCGAGTAGATGCGGCAGTGGCGAGCTCGAAGGCGATGGAGAAGGCCTTCCGACGTCGCCTGGCTATGGCAGACGGTGTAGGGGACGGCCACAGAGCTCAGGGACAATTCAAGGGGGCTCGGGAAGCACGGGGGTCGCGGGTCCGACGGCGGCGGCCTCTGGTGCGCTCGGGGAAGAGAGGGAGAGAGAGCCAGAGGAGAGGGAGAGAGATCCAGAGTGAGGGGAGAGGCAGAGTGGGTCGAGGGGGGAGTGTGTGGCGCGTTCAGGGTGTCAGGGGAAGCAGGAGAGTGCCGGGGCAGCGTCGGCGCTAGCCACGCATCTGTTTGTCCTCCTGGCAGAGGAGGAAGAAGAGGGTGCTGCCCCTTTGGGCTGGCTGCTATAGTGTTGGGCCAGGTGGGCTGCAGGTAAGTCCAGGTGAGTTTGCTCTCTTTTCTAACTTTTGTTTCTGTTTTCTAATTATTTTGATCTGTTTTGAACTAGTAAAAATACTAACTCATTTTTAAAATCCTGAAAATAATTTTGGGCACTGTTTGAAATATAAGCAACAGCCCTTATTTAGTTTCAGAATTATTTGAGCATTTAAATTATTTATAGCATTTAAATGCCCAAATTCAAATATTTTATGAATTAATTCGAAAATCCAAAATGGACCTAGAAGTATGTGCACCATTTTTGGCAGAGGTTTTAAACCAATCCAAAAATGATCAACTTTTGTGAAGGGCATTTTGGGTTCATTGAGAATATTTTTATTTGAACCTAGTTGATTTGATCTGGTGCTAGGGTTTGAGCAATCCCCATTTCAACTTTAAAATAAATTTAGACAAGATGCAACAACTAAGCTAGCACTAGTGCATTGCCAGAAGCTAGATATGTGACAGCGGGGTCGAGACTCGGCCGCCCCACTCAGCCAATCCAGCCATCAGGAGCGCAGAGAGTCAGGACTGACCCGCTGCCCCAATCAGCACGGCCCGGTTTCCCGCCTCCATCACCTGCCACTAGCATGGAGGAAGCGTGGCGAGCGAGCAGGATCGAAGGGACGGGTGAGGCGACCGTTCCCTGCCCCGTGACCATGGGGCGTGGGCGCCTTGAAGATTGTGACCCGAGTCCACCCAGTAAATGAGTCGCGCCTCCACGCCTACCTATTTTTATGGGGAAGGCGCGAGCCGCCTCTTTACCACTGTAGGATCAAAAGTATGTCTAGAGGGGGGTGATTAGACTACTTGACCAAATAAAAACTTATCCTTTTTCCCAATTTTAGTCTTTGGCAGATTTTAGCTAACTTAGCACAAGTCAAGCAATCTTAACACAATTCAAGCAAGCATGCAAAGAGTATATGAGCAGCGGAAAGTAAAGCATGCAACTTGCAAGAATGTAAAGGGAAGGGTTTGGAGAATTCAAACGCAATTGGAGACACGGATGTTTTTGTCGTGGTTCCGATAGGTGGTGCTATCGTACATCCACATTGATGGAGACTTCAACCCACGAAGGGTAACAGTTATTGTGAGTCCACGGAGGATCCACCCACGAAGGGTCCACGAAGAAGCAACCTTGTCTATCCCACCATGTCCGTCGCCCACGAAGGACTTGCCTCACTAGCGGTAGATCTTTACGAAGTAGGCGATCTCCTTGCCCTTACAAACTCCTTGGTTCAACTCCACAATCTTTTCGGAGGCTCCCAAGTGACACCTAGCCAATCTATGAGACACCACTCTCCAAGAAGTAATAAATGGTGTGTTGATGATGAACTCCTTGCTCTTGTGCTTCAAATGATAGTCTCCCCAACACTCAACTCTCTCTCACAGGATTTGGATTTGGTGGAAAGAAGATTTGAGTGGAAAGCAACTTGGGGAAGGCTAGAGATCAAGATTCATATGGTAGGAATGGAATATCTTGGTCTCAACACAAGGGTAGGTGGTTCTCTCTTAGAAAATGTGTATTGGAAGTGTAGGTTCGTTCTGATGGCTCTCTCCACGAATGAAGAGGAGGTGGAGGGGTATATATAGCCTCCACACAAAAACTAACCGTTACACACAACTTGCCAAACTCGGTGGGACCGAATTGATAAACTCGGTCGGACCGATTCAGCAAATCTAGTGACCGTTAGGATTTTCGGTGGGACCGACATGCAACTCGGTAGGACCGATATGGTTAGGGTTAGGGCATAACGTAATCTCGGTGAAACCGATTACACAAACTTGGTGGGACCGATTTTCGTAATAAGCTAACCAGAGAGTTGGTCAGGTAAACTCAATGGGACCGATTCGCTCATTTCGGTGAGACCAAAATGTTACGAAAAGGAAACAGAGAGTTTACATTGCAATCTCGGTGGGACCGATCGCTCATCTCGGTAGGACCGAAACGTTACGAAGGGAAATAGAGAGATTACAATCCCATCTCGGTGAGACCGAGATCCCTATCGGTGAGACCGATTTGCCTAGGGTTTGTGGCAGTGGCTATGACATCTGAACTCGGTGGAGCCGGATAGAAAGAATCGGTGGGGCCGAGTTAGACTTTTGGTTTAGGTCATATGTGGATGTGGGAAAGTAGTTGAGGGTTTTGGAGCATATCACTAAGAACTTTGAGCAAGCAAGCCATTAAGCAACACCTCATCCCCTCTTGATAGTATTGGCTTTTCCTATAGACTCAATGTGATCTTGGATCACTAAAATATAAAATGTAGAGTCTTGAGCTTTGAGCTTGAGCCAATCCTTTTATCCTTAGTATTTTGAGGGGTCCACTTTTCTCATCCATGCCATGCCATTCATTGAGCTTTTCCTGAAATATTTATCTTGAAATAGAATTAGCTCAATGAGCTATATGTTGTTAGGAATTACCAAAACCACCTAGGGATTGTTGCACTTTCAACCACGATGTGACGCATGCATGCGGAAACCGCCCCACACATGTCGCCCACGTCACGCAGGGCCCCCCATATCGCGTGTTCAACGCGGGTCGTGGGGGAGCACAGCAAACGAAAAATTACCGCGGTAGAATCCACCCCTCATGCCCGCGCACCGTTTTGGGCCTGGCCCAACAACGTGTTGCGCTTATGTGTGGCCCAGGCCCGGGGGTTCTCTGTCGGTGTACAAAAGTAGGGGCGCTCCCTTTGTACCCCTTTGTCGGTGTCAAAACCGGCGGATCTCGGGTAGGGGGTCCCGAACTATGCGCCTAAGCCAGATGGTAATAGGAGGCGGTGGACACGATGTTTACCCAGGTTCGGGCCCTCTCGATGGAGGTAATACCCTACTTCCTGCTTGATTTATCTTGATGATATGAGTATTACAAGAGTTGATCTACCACGAGATCGTAGAGGCTAAACCCTAGAAGCTAGCCTATGGTATGATTGTCGTCGTCCTACGGACTAAACCCTCCAGTTTATATAGACACGGAGGGGGCTAGGGTTACACAGAGTCGGTTACAAGGGAGGAGATCTACATATCCGTATCGCCAAGCTTGCCTTCCACGCCAAGGAAAGTCCCATACGGACATGGGACAAAGTCTTCAATCTTGTATCTTCATAGTTCAACAGTCCTGCTAAAGTATATAGTCCGGCCGTCCGAGGACCCCCTTATCCAGGACTCGCTCAGTAGCCCTCGAACCAGGCTTCAATGGCGATGAGTCCGCGCGCATATTGTCTTCGGCACTGCAAGGCGGGTTCTTCTCAAACTCTGAATACTTGTTTAAGTGGTGTCTGGCTTCCCATAAATGTTGCACTCCTTGGCTTCCGCGCCTAATAATGGATATCCTCCACGCGTCGAGCGAATGCGAGAAGTTGGGGCATTTTTACAATTGCCACCCTAGCCATGTGGGTAAATCGTCTATTAAAGAGACGGGGATTCTCAGATCCTGATCACACCATCCTCCCACATCGAGTCTCCATCGGAGCGCGCCCGGAAAAAATCCATTCCAACATGGCCGGTTGTCGCAGCTCCTCCTCTCGCTCTCGTAGCCCTAAGCCCGGCAATTGGAAGAAGTGTTTCGTCCCGCACAGCCAATTAGTAGAGCTACAGACCCAGGGGTTTCTCCCTCCAGCATATATGGTCCCCGTTCGAGCCGAGCTTGCCACCTATAACGGCGGGGAGCAAGAGGAGATCTTTCCCAGCCCATCCATGGGGGAGCAGGTATGCCTCGTCCCTTACTTATTAAGAGGACTTCGATTTCCAATTCATCCGTTCCTCCGCAAGCTCCTGAGTTCTATGGCCTCCAGTTGCATAATTTCACTCCCGCCTCCATATTACACATTCCTGGCTATGTCGCCCTTTGCGAGCTGTTTCTGGGCTGCGAATCTCATTTCGAGCTATGGAAGAGGCTATTCTGCCTCGTACCCCGTACACAGGAGGGGTCACTGTATCAAGTGTGCGGAGCCGAAATATGGCGCATCACCGGGACCGGATACCTGTCCGATACCCCGAAGAAGACATCCGAGGACTGGCCTTCAGAGTGGTTTTATATGGAGGACGTCCCCCTTCCGGACCCTATTTGGATGGGCCTCCTGAGTTTGACAACGCCCTCTGAAGAAACGCCATAGCCTGGCTTTTCGGAGCCCTCGTGAGGAAGATAACGAAGAAGTACTTTACCCAAGGGCCGGATAAAAATACTGGCTCAATCAGGACTGACAATAACCGAGGTTATGTCAATATGTATAATCGGGGGTACAGCCAATGTTGGTGTCGAACCGCGGATCTCGGGTAGGGGGTCCCTAACTGTGCGTCTAGGCGGATGGTAACGGAGACAAAGGACACGATGTTTTACCCAGGTTCGGGCCCTCTCGATGGAGGTAATACCTAGTCCCGCTTGATTAATATTGATGATATGGGTAGTACAAGAGTAGATCTACCACGAGATCGTAGAGGCTAAACCCTAGAAGCTAGCCTATGGTATGATTGTTGTTCGTCCTATGGACTAAAACCCTTCGGTTTATATAGACACCGAATAGGGTTAGGGTTACAGAGTCGGTTACAATGGTAGGAAATCTACATATCCAGATCGCCAAGCTTGCCTTCTATGCCAAGGAAAGTCCTATCCGGACACGGGACGAAGTCTTCAATCTTGTATCTTCATAGTCCAGAGTCCGCCAAACATGATAGTTCGCTATCCGGACACCCCTAGTCTAGGACTCCTCAAGAACCCCTGAACCAGGCTTCAATGACGACGAGTCTGGCGCGATATTGTCTTCGCATTGCAAGGCGGGTTCCTCCTCGAATACTTCATAGAAGGTTTTGAACACAAGGATAGTGTCCGCTCTGCAAAACAAGTTCCACATATAACCGTAGAGAGAATAATTTTGCACAGATCTGCCGACGTGTTCGCGGGCGTGACATCACACCATGGCTGTGCCTTTATTCGAATCGTTTTACTGTCCCACCTCAGCTTAGCGTTTAGGCGGTTTCCTTGGCACGCCTTATCAAAGCATAGATCATGCCCCCTTATTCCGTGATTCTCATCAATACGGTGTGGTAACCCAACCGCCGCCATTGATTGCGGCGCTTGGGAGATAAGCGAGTTTTACCAGTTGGTGGGGACGATAGCTCGTCCGTCCATATAAGGGGATAAGGATCCACCTTTCTCACCTATGCCATCTTCCTTCCTTGCTCATCCATTTCCGCGCACTTCGAGCTCCAGCGCCCAAGTCCGCTCATCCCCCCTCGACCTTCTCCATACATGTCCGGAGCGGGAGGCAGGTGGATGGTCTCCTCCGTCATGGAGGGCCAAGTAAAAAGACTGCGGAAGGCCGGATACTTGTCCGGCGACATCGCACATCGGCTGCCCGACGAAGGGCAGCTCATCCCCACCCCCAGGCCCCATGAGAGGGTCGTATTACTTGCCCACTCCCTCCGCGGACTGGGTTTTCCACTTCACCCATTCATCCGGGGGCTCATGTCCTACTACGGCCTGGATTTCCACGATCTGGCCCCAAACTTCATCCTCAACATCTCGGCGTTCATCGTCGTGTGAGAGGCCTTCCTCTGCATCCAGCCCCACTTCGGCTTATGGTTGAGGACCTTCAATGTCAAACCGAAGGTAGTGGGTGGCCGCCAAGCGGAGTGCGGAGGCGCCATGGTCGGCAAGATGGCCAACGTCTTGTGGCTCGATGGCTCCTTTGTGGAGACCGTGAAGGGGTGGCAGTCGGGGTGGTTCTACATCACCGAGCAACGCAACTCTAAGTGGGCGGCGGCCCCCGAATTTCGGTATGGCATTCCCACGCGGCTCACCTCTTGGAAGGAGACCGGCCTGGCGTGGGGCGATTCGGAGGAGCTGACCGGACTCCAAACCTGTATGCGAACCCTGGTGAATAATAATCTCAGGCTTGTCAACATGATCCAGGTTATGCTCATCCGCCGGATCCTCCCATGCCAACAACGGGCCTTCAAATTGTGGGAGTTTGATCGGGAGCGCATCGAACTCCTAAAAGGCTCTTCGACACTATGTACGAAGACGCCGAAGGCGCTGTTCAAGGCGCCAAGCTCCCTCATCCCCATGAAGATCGTGGATTCCGCTTGAAGCATCAAAGCTTCGTAAGGTTTTTTTGCCCTTTAGAGGACTCTTATTTTTCATAGTTTGACTCTATGCGGGATCTAAACTCCCTTGTTTTGACAGACCGGCAAAACACGCCCGGCAGGTTAACCGTCCGCTCGCTGCCGAAGACCGAGTAGACGCCCGCTTGGCGGGGCTGCTGGCCCCGGCACCGTACGTGGTCCCGGAGAAGAAGGCCAAGAAGAAGGCCACGGGGACTCGAAAGAGTGCCCGGCGCCCGGTGCCGTCGGAATCGTCGTCCGACGACTCTGAGGCGGAATCCTCTCGTGAAAACGAGGAGGAGGAAGAAGAAGTCTCTCCCCCAGCGGGGGGAGGGAAGAAAAGAAAGGCCGCCCCCAACTGGGGAGGCAGGAGGGTCCAAGTAGCGAAGAACCCTTCATCCGGACGTCTCCACCAACGCCAACGACAGCGAGGAGGAGTGGCCCTCAAGGGCCAAGCCCCTGGCGAGATCGTGAGTGTTCGGATGCCCATGGCCCCTCTTTTTATTCATCGCATAGTGTTTTCTAATGCCGAACAATCATGCAGCCCGCCCAAGGACGTAGCTTGCCGCCTCGAAGCGGGTCCTCGAATTGCCGGAAGTGGAGAGCACTTCACTTCCAACCGCCTCCTCTCCTCGTGCCGCCGACGACACTAAGGTGGGGCCCAAAGGGGGGCCTGGTCAGGAGGAGGTGGCGTAGGAGGCGCCACAAGGCAGCCCCCGACTCAGCGCGAGGGGGCGAGATCCTCTGGGCTCTAAGTCCGACCCTTGTCCGATCCATATCGAACCTTCAGCGTTCCAAGTCCGCAAGCGGCCCCTTGTAAGAAGGGAAGACGCCGGTGTCCTCCGGCCCAACCGAGGCACGGGTAAGCATTAGAGGCGCTAATGCGCCCATCGAGGAGGAGCACCGCACTGCTATGAGTGTGGTGATCAGAAGTTCACCCGCCAAGAGCGGGCTGACTGAAGCCTCGCAACAGCCTTCTAACAGCTTTGAGGTAAGTTTTAATATATGTAAAAATATTACGCATAGACAAGAGCCTCTCGATGCTTAGTTCGGTGTTCGGAAAGAAAAGCCGAACTGAGGATCTAAAAAGATATACGCAGGAGTCTAAACATAATTATGTCAATATGGGAATGCAAGCGCGCCGACTCGGCCAGACCGATCATGGAGGTCAATACTTTGAAGGAGAGCCTCGAGCGGTCCGAGAACGAGCTCGACCGTGCCAAGAGGCAGCTCGAGGACAGGTAAGGTAAGCAATACCTTATGGGATTATGCATATAAGAAATGCGGTTGCAAAAAATAAAAGGAATAACGTGGTTATGCAGGGGCCACGAGCGAGGTGGCGACCCTGAAGGAAGAGGTGTCCGCGGCCGAAAACAAAGCGGCCGCGGAGCGCATCGAGCGAGAGAAGGGGGAGGCGCGGCTGGCGGAGGTGCGGCAAGAGCTCCAGGCTCTCGTGGAAAAACATGAGGGTTTGGAGCATGACTCGAAGACCCGAGAGTCCGAGCTTGCCTCGGCTCTTGAGAGTGCCAAAGCCGCTAAGGCCGAAGCCCAAAAAGCCCTCCAAGAGATTGAGGCGATAAGGAAGATCGCGTCGGGTAAGGCATTCTTTATGCAGAGCAAGAATGTAAAAGTCAATTATCTGTTACTTACCCAACTGAGCTCTCCAGAGCTGTTGCAGATCTGCTCTTGAGTGTGTCCGATGCCGCCGCTTTCTACCGAGCCAAAGAAGGGAGCTCGACAGAAAAGGTGTTCTGGTCTCAGTATGCTGAGGCCGGACACCTGGTGCCCTTGAACGACCAGCTGAAGCAGTTGGTCGAGCTCCACAAGGTCGCCGAACAGGCCATGAAGGGCCTTATAGCTTGGCTGTGGCCAGATGGAGCCATGCCAGGGAGCTACTTTGGGCTAGTGCGGCGGCTGGTGGACTCTTGTCCATGGATCGACGTCATCAAGCGCTCCGTCTGCATTGAAGGTGCCCGTAGGGCCCTTGCCCGCACTAAGGTGCACTGGGGCAAGCTGGACGCCGAGAAGCTTGTGATGGATGGACCACCGCCAGCAAGGAGTATCGCCACCAAATGCATTATGAGGGCGCCCTAAGGGTGCTCGCTTTATAGCGGGCGTAATGCTCCAAAGATGTAATTTTTAGTAGACTCGATTTGTTATCCTCAGACACTGAAGACTTGTTCATATGTGCTAAGCAACTCTTTTGAATTTAAAATATTACCTTTCAGGCGGCCGCTTATCAAAATTGAGAGATGGCTAGTCGTTATTTCAGCCCCCATGCCACGAAAGTGTCGGGTGTTCGGATAAACATGAGCGCCCTGTTCCCATTCTGGGTCCTTCGAGGAGGCGCCAACGAACGTAACCAGTGCAACCGGACTATAATGCTTGAACACTCTCACTTAGCCATAGAATTCTATAATTTTAAATTTCGCGAAGCCCCGGTATTCGAAGATCGAGTTCGGGCGCCATCCACGCTTAGGCCGGATAATGCCGACTCGCCTAAGCGGCATAATTTTTAAGGACTCAAAAACCTCTCGAACAGCGATCGCTCTCGCCTATCATGACGGTCAGTTTTAGCTTTCCATCGAGGTGCTCAACCCAGCTCAACCGGGCACAATCGCAATGGTTCTCCCAGCGCTACCTTAGCCGATATAACGGAACGTAAGGTACCAAAACATGGGAGCCTGGCAAACCCAACTATTGACCCAAGACATGATTCGGAGCCGATGCATATAATGCTATAAGTTCGGGGTGCCGCACTTGTGAAAGTGTTCGGACTTGTCACACCATGTTTTGGGGTACATAAGCCCCTTGTGTATTGGCCGTACCAAATTGTACGGTTGCGCAATGTCGTAAATGAACATATATATAATGGGAAAGAATGCAATAATAGGCAAGAGCTATATATTGTTTATTCAAAAGAAACAGCAAATGAAAGCAGAACGATACAAATGGTGCGATAAGCAAGGTATGGGACTTTTGATATGTCCTCTTCCAGGGGTAAGTTTATGTGTGGTATGTAAAACAGTATACTGCTCGTAAGAGAGACCACCTGGACACTCGACGCAGTTTTCTACTTCCCTGGCTGTTGCATCGTGTGTTCGGCGCGGATGCCGGACAGGGCTTCTGGAGAACAGAGTCCTGAAAGTAAAAAGAAAAAAGGAATGACACAAACGGGAGCCCCTAGTGCGGTCTAGCCGCATTCTAGGCATGCCATGGTCGTGGCCCTTCCCCAATGCCCATGATATTTCCAGAGTGCAATTACGTACGCGTAGTACTGGCTTCGCAAGTTTGCGAGGGATAGGGTTGGGGACGCATTGCTACGCTTGTTCGGAACGTGCCAGGCGGTCTTGCTGTAGGTTACTCCGGGCGCGTTTGACAGTGTCCGATTGTTTATTGGCCGGACTAGAGAATTGTCTTAAGAGGTTGCTCTGCACTTCTGCCGCAAGGGCAGCCGTATGCTCCTCCGTTCGGAGAGAGTGTTCGGTGTTTCCATTGACCGTGATTACTCCTCGAGGGCCTGGCATCTTGAGCTTGAGGTACGCATAGTGCGGCACCGCATTGAATTTTGCGAATGCGGTTCGTCCGAGCAAAGGCGTGATAGGCACCGCGAATGGGACTATGTCAAGATTAACTCCTCGCCCGAAGTTATCCGGGATCCAAGACCACTTCAAGTGTGACGGAGCCTCGCATAATTGGCCTCTACACTGGAATGACGCTTTAAAGGTCGCCTTTGTGGGTTTGATCCTTGACGGGTCTATGCCCATTTTGGCGATCAGATCCCGATAAAGCAGGTTCAGTTGCTGCCGCCGCCCATCGACTCGTGAGGTGAACCGCCAATAATTGGGTCAAGAACCAGCAGCGAAACCGCTGCGGACGGATGCTAGTGGGTGGTCTCTTCGATCAAGGTGATCGGGCAGAAGACCACGGGTTGAACTTCGGGTGACTGCTCCATCACAGATACGCCCTTTAGTGCGCGCTTCCGCCTCCCTTTTGGGTATTTGGGTTGCGATATCATGTTCACCGTCCGCGACTTGTGCGGGAAAGCCCTTCGTCCTCTCGTTGTTAGGGCGGTCGGGCTCTTCCTCGTCATCGCTATGCAACCCCTTGTCATTGTTTTCGTGTTTAGCTTGCTCGCTTGTTTGAACACCCAACAGTCCCTGCTGGTGTGGTTGGCTGGTTTTTGGGGTGCCATGTATTTGGCACAAGCGATCGAGTATTCGGTCCAAGTTGGACGGGCCCGGGTATTTCTTTTGAATGGCTTCTTCCGCTGACCGGGTTTAGAGCTCTGAATCCGCATTTATCGCCAGATTTCAGCATTACCACCGCACGCGGCGCTTATGCTTGTTGCGGCGTGATTCGCCATTGATGAACTTGGTATCCGAACTACCTGTGGTGTTTGGCCAAGTTGTTGCTTCGAAGCTAGCCAGATGTCCTCTCCGCCGCAAAAAGCGGGTCATGATTGTGGTGAGGGCTGCCATGGATTTCGACTTTTCCCGTCCTAGGTGCCGGGCTAGCCACTCGTCATGATGTTGTGTTTGAAGGTTGCTAGCGCCTCGCATCCGGACAATCAATGATCTGATTTTTCTTGTTAGGAACCGTGTCCGTAATTGTCCGCTGATTCTTCCGCTGCTGAATTATATGGCTAAGGTCATCGGCGTCCGGTGGTCGCACATATGTGCCCTGGAAGTTATCAAAGAATGCGGCTTCCAGGTCCTCCCAACAACCGATTGACTCTGCTGGCAAGCTATTAAGCCAATGCCGAGCTGGTCCTTTAAGCTTGAGTGGGAGGTATTTGATGGCATGTAGATCATCACCGCGGGCCATGTGGATATGAAGGAGGTAGTCTTTGATCCAGACCACAAGATCTGTGGTGCCGTCGTATGATTCGATGTTTACGGGTTTGAAGCCCTCAGGGATTTGATGATCCATTACTTCATCTGTGAAGCAGATTGAGTGTGCGGCGCCTCTGTATTGGGCTATATGCCGACGTAGCTCATGTGAGCTTTGTCTACTATGTTCGGCCCGGCCGGGGTTGCTGTATCCGGCGTGACGGTAATCATCCCGAGTCGTTGGGCGCCCACGCGATCTGTAGATCGATCTTGTTTGCCTTGCCTTATCCTCCAATATATCTCGCAAGTCCGGCGCATTTTCCCGTGCCTTGGTACTTTTTGAGCGGCGTCGGGGCGTGGCTTGAGCGGAAGGCCGAAAGGCTTCTCTGTCGCGGCCACGGGGTGGCCGGTCTGCCATGTCGTGCTCTGGTGACGTGGGTGCTTCCTCCTCTGGTCGAGGCAGCGGCCTGCGTTTGGGGTAGTTTTTGGAGGGGTGTTCGAGCTCGTACTCTTCGGCTGCAAGGACTTCAGTCCATCTATCAGCTAGCAGGTCTTGGTCAGCTCTAAGATGTTGCTGCTTTTTCTTGAAGCTACTTGTCGTGGCCATAAGCCTGCGTTTAAAACGCTCTTGTTCGACGGGATCCTACGGCACGATGAATTCGTCGTCGTCGAGGCTTGCCTCGTCTTTGGAGGGAGGCGCATAATTATCGTCCTCTACCTCTCTTTCGCCTGATCGTCAGGCGGACTTGCTTCTCCCTCCTCATGTGCTGAGTCCTGCTGGAGGGGGTCGTCTTCGGCACTGTCCGGGGTATTATTATCTCCCGTGCCGGAATCACCATTTTTACTGTGGCGGGATTTAGAACGGCGCCGCCGACGTCGGCGCTTGGGCTGTTTCTTGGAGGGGTCATCTTCCGCTGTTCCATCGCCATCTCCATTTTTTGGGATGTCCACCATGTATATGTCATATGGCGAGGTGGCTTTCCAGTGCCCTGTAGGCGCTAGATCTTGGTTGTCTCCGGCATCGTCGTCCATACCGTCGATGTCTTCGGAGTCGAAGTCGAGCATGTCGGTTAAGTCATCGACAGTGGCTACAAAGTGGGTGGTGGGTGGGCGTTGAATTTCTTCGTCGTCCGAATCCCAACCTTCCTGACCGTAGTTCGGCCGGGGCTCTCCTGACAAAGAGAGAGACTTTAATGAGTTCAGGATATCGCCAAAGGGCGAGTGCTGAAAGATGTCCGCGGCGGTGAACTCCCTAACCGGCGCCCAGTCGGGTTCGACTGGCAAGGGCGCGGGAGGTTCGGAGTCCGAAGAGGAGTCCGGCACCTGGGAGTCACGAGCTTCGCAAAGGACAAGGATGGTGTTTGGCTCAATCACCGTAGAGATCTCAGCCCCCGAGGCGGTGTCCAACCAACCGTCCTCGATCGGCGAAACCGGCTCCGAATTAATGGTCGGAGCGGACACCGGTGCGGCCACCAGGGCACTGTTCGGCGGCAGAGCTAGATCATACCCATCGAGACAGTGCAGCACGCTCGGCCGTGGCTCGAATCCGTCGAAGATCAAGTCTCCGCGGATGTCGGCCGTGTGGTTCAAACTTCCAAATCTGACCTGATGGCCAGGGACGTAGCTTTCGATCTGCTCCGGATGGCCTAACGAATTGGCCCGCAATGCAAAGCCGCTGAATACGAAGATCTGTCCGTGGAGAAAAGTCTCACCCTGGACCGCGTTGTTGTTGATGATTGAAGGAGCCATCGGGCCTAAAGGTGACGGCATAGAGGAACTCTCAATGAAAGCACCAATGTCGGTGTCAAAACCGGCGGATCTCGGGTAGGGGGTCCCGAACTGTGCGTCTAGGCGGATGGTAACAGGAGACAAGGGACACAATGTTTTTACCCAGGTTCATGCCCTCTCGATGGAGGTAATACCCTACTCCTGCTTGATTAATATTGATTATATGGGTAGTACAAGAGTAGATCTACCACGAGATCAGAGAGGCTAAACCCTAGAAGCTAGCCTATGGTATGATTGTTGTTCGTCCTATGGACTAAAACCCTTCGGTTTATATAGACATCGAATAGGGTTAGGGTTACACAGAGTCGGTTACAATGGTAGGAAATCTACATATCCGTATCACCAAGCTTGCCTTCCACGCCAAGGAAAGTCCTATCCGGACACGGGACGAAGTCTTCAATCTTGTATCTTCATAGTCCAGGAGTCCGGCCAAAGATGATAGTTCGGCTATCCGGACACCCCCTAGTCCAGGACTCCCTCAGCACCCCATGTGGCACTTTAACGGGGAAGACGGTGCCACCCGCTGCGGGCGTAAGGGACCGGACTCAGTTGCTGCTCTAGCAAAATTCTGTCCGATTTGTACAAGGGAGAGGAAGAGGAGTTCCTCCGCATTAAGCCACGAGACGGATTCTCCATGTACAACCCTCCAAGTTGGGTGAGCTGTCACTTTTTACTCCCAGCCTTCCCGCATTCTTTGTCATAAGTACTTACCTTGCCGTTTCATGGCAGGAACTGCGAAAAGCTGTAAGGGAGGTCAACAGCCCGCCTCCACAACCGGAGGACCCTGACCGGGCCCTCGATCCCAGACTCGAAGAGGATCCGGACATATTTGTGGAGCTGATCGACAGGACATTCTATCAATTGAGCTGTGATGATGCCATGGTGGCCATCATAGCCGACTATCCTGGGCTACTCCCTGCATCACATGTAAGTAAAACCGGAGTCCCAACTTCCAAGAAGGATCCCTTTTTTGCACTTCACCTACCGTACACATATGGTGTCTTAGAGGGAAGGCCCTCGGGATGCCATGCCGAACCCGCAGTGACTCGCCAACAAGGGGCACCGAAGCTGGGTAGGCTAAAAAGGAAGGCGGTCAGGACTGAGACGCCGTCGTAGAGGTATGATACAGAACCTCGCTCTGTGGTTGTCGTCTTTTAAAATATAATAACGTCCATGTTTCCTAGTAGGAAAAACGCTCGCCGGACTATATCCGAAGAGGTTGCCGATCACGTCTCCACCAGTCGGGCTCCAGGGCCGGACATAGAGGCGGAAGCTAACACGGGGCAAACACCGGATGCTCCTCCTAAGAGGATGCGGATAGATTATCCGCTACAAATTCCGAAGTGGAGAGCACCATGAATCACAGGCGTCGCCGGGCCGTGCTCCGTAACGCTTGTTTCTCCCAAGAGGCGTTTGATGCCTTCAACTCAGGAGACGCATACATCCGTGCCGCTCAAAATGGTCTTGCCAGAGCCACGGACCAGTATGTAAAGGATATGTGGGTAAGAAAATCTGATGATTATATATATCAGTAGCCCCTGAGACTTGAAACAGTTGACATAACTGATTTAAGGACCATTATTTGTGTAGGTTCTTACAGAGAAGAATACCCAATTGTCTCAAGAGCTAGAAGAGTGCAAATCCCAGCTACGGGACGCAGCTGCCGCATTGAAAGAGTCCAAGAAGGCCCCCTCTGGTAACACTTGCTTCCATTGCACAGAATGACAGGTACCATATGGCATGCATGCAAATCTAACAATAGATGTTGCAGATGACTCCAGAGTGAATCCGGAGGCCGAGCCGGGGGATGCGCAACGTGCTAATCGACAGCTAAATGCTGGCGAGCGCGTGCTGACGCGGGTTGGGCAGGAGAAAAACAATCTCCAAGACGCCAATATCCAGCTGAGCGTGGAACTGAAGGATGTTCAGGCCCAGCTTGCTGACTCCGTGAAGGAGAATAAGCGGCTTTGACGCGGAATTTTCAGTAAGTGCTTGAACAAACCTTTGAAACAGTTCAGCGAATAAGCCGACTAACAAAGTTATGTCTGCAGGAATGTTGACGGGTCGTCCCACGGAGGAGATTCCCGGGTCTGCGGGTGATCTTCTGTCAGAGCTCTCACAACTGCACGAACAAGTTCGGTAGGTGATGCAGGGTATTGCCCAAGCCTTGTGGCCATCCGCCTCCCCGTCAGGAGGCATGGTGGAGCTTATAGAGAAGCTCAAGGGAGCGCAGCGGCGCTTTCCGATTATGGAAGATATAAGCCTGCCGACAAGGTGCAAGGGAAGCCTGGGCCATGGTGAAGACGCGATATACGAAGGCTGACCCAAACCACATGGCCGAGGTCGGACCTATGGGGCCCGATGGGAAAGAGATCCCCGTCAGTTTGGTGTATGACCAAGTAGAATTAGCTGCAAAGTATTCCCGACAGGATTGTAGGCTAGACAGCCTGTTGGATGGTATAGAAGAAGAATTTAGTCAGTCTAAGTGACTGTATACTTCAAGTGACATATATTGTCCCTAGCCGGATTGTAAATCATTTGTCTTGGTGGACCTTTTCGCTTCGGCCTCTGGATCCGATAATCCGGAGTGTATCCGAATACCCGCTCAGTTATGTAAAAACCGGGGTACACATGGAAACCAGGCGTAGGGGTCATAAGTGCTTGAACAGACAAGTACCCAACTAGCTATGTTATATTACATGGATAGTAAGAAACATCTTCCAGGGAGAATAGTTCCGTTAAGGGTTCCTTTCCATGGGTACGCATGCCCTAATGTGCATGTCCGAACTGCGAAAAGAGACGCGGGCTATAAACCTCTGGGGGCATGTATTAAATTAAATAAAAGTCATGTTTTGTTCACCGACCGAGTATTCCCTTAAGAACACTAGCTTTCGGTTTCACTCAGTCTGAGGTACACATCCGGCTGACCAGGCAGTAACAATCGTAGAGGTGCTCCCCTTATGCCCTAGCCGAATTAACGGGAACATAGGGCATAAACACAAGAGCCAGGCAACCCAGCTTGGCCAAAACTTAAGTCATATCGATGCATATAATGGCGAAAAAAGGTACATGTCGAAGAATAACACATGTATTGGGCATAGAGCCCGGAGAATAGTTATATCAAGCTTCTGTATAAGAAGCCCCTAGGTATAATGAGCGCGGTTAGCGCATCAAGATTGTGTAGTCGAGACACAATTGAGCCTTTTAAGGCCTTGAATAAAAAGGCAAAAAGAAAGAGATAAAAGACAGATAATGGATAAGTAAAAAAATTGACGGAGGTAGGAAGACGAACATAGAGTCCGGCACTAGGCGTAGAACCTTCAGAGTCTGGCTGCGTTCCATGGGTTTGGCTCGAGTCGATTGTCCGATGCATCTCAGACGGTATGCTCCACCGGTTAGAACTTGGTCAATAATGAAGGGACCTTACCATTTGGGCTTGAGCTTGTTCTTTTTCTTCTCCGATAGGCGTAGAACGAGTTCGCCAACTTTTTAGGTTTTGGCCCGTACTTCTCTGCTTTGGTACCTTCTAGCCTGTTGCTGATAGAATGCGGAGCGGGCTTTTGCCACGTCACGCTCCTCCTCTAGGGCGTCCAAACTGTCCTGCTGATCAAGCTCGGCCTTTTTTTCTTCATACATGCGCACTCGAGGTGAGTCATGGATTATGTCGTAGGGTAGTACCGCTTCTGCGCCGTACACCATAAAAATGGTGTGTATCCGGTAGTGCGATTCTGCGTGGTCTGCAGCCCCCATAGTACGGAGTCAAGCTCCTCTACCCAGTGTGTGTTTGATTCCTTTAAGGACCGCACTAATTTGGGTTTAATGCCGCCCATGATAAGACCATTTGCTCGCCCGGCTTGACCGTTAGTTTGTGGATGATAGACAGAAGCATAATCGAGCTTGATGCCCATGTTGTTGCACCAAAGTTTTACCTCGTCGGCTGTGAAGTTCGAGCCGTTATCGGTGATGATGCTGTGGGGGACGCCATAACAGTGTACAACCCCGGATATGAAGTCTATCACTGGTCCGGATTCGGCCGTCTTAACAGGTTTGGCTTTGGTGAATTTATCCACCATAACCATATCAAGCCCCCAGACCGCAAAGGGCCAAGTAATGGGGATTGTTTGGAGAGCGGTAGGCGGCATATGGCTTTGGTTTGCAAAAAGCTGGCAACCAACGCTACGTTGAACAAGATCATGTGCAAATGCTCGGGCCCTCGGCCAATAGAAACATGTATGGGAGGCCTTGCTTACAAGGGCCCGGGCTGCGGCGTGGTGGCCGCCGAGTCCAGCATGGATTTCTGCCAAAAGCTTCCGCCCTTCTTCTTCGGAGATGCACCTTTGAAGGACTCCGGTAGTGCTTTTCTTATAAAGCTCTCCCTCGTGGACCTTGTAGGCTTTAGACCGCCGCACTATGCAGCGTGCCTCATTTTGGTCTTCGGGTAATTTCTGCCTAGTTAGGTAGTTTAGGAATGGTTCTGTCCACGGGGCGATGACGGCCATTATCACGTGGGCTGAAGGTGTTATTTCGGTGGCAGAGCCTCCAATTGTGTCAGAGTGTTCGGTATCTGGTGTTGTGGCCGGGTCCGGACTATTGTTACCGGTTTCCCCTTCCCATACCATAGATGGCTTAAACAGCCTTTCCAAGAAGATGTTAGGTGGGACAGGGTCGCGCTTAGCACCGATACGGGCCAGGATATCTGCCGCCTGATTATTTTCCCGAGCCACATGGTGGAATTCGAGCCCCTCGAACCAAGCTGACATTTTGAGGACGGCGTTGCGATAACCTGCCACTTTCGGATCTTTGGCGTCGAAGTCTCCATTTATTTGAGATATTACGAGGTTCGAGTCCCCATGCACCTCCAGGCATTGAATGCCCATGGAGACTGCCATCCGGAGACCATGTAACAAGGCCTCGTATTCGGCTGCGTTGTTGGAGTCTGTGTATAGTATTTGGAGGATGTATTGGACTGTATCTCCGGTGGGTGACGTCAGGACGACGCCAGCCCCCAGATCAGCCAGCATTTTGGAGCCGTCGAAGTGCATGATCCAATAGGAGTACACGTCGTATTCTTTAGGGAGCTCGGCATCTGTCCACTAGGCGACAAAATCGGCCAGTACTTGCGACTTAATGGCTCGCCGTGGTTTATATGTTACGTCGAACAGAGGAGCTCGATAGCCCATTTAGCAATCCGGCCTGTGGCATCGCGGTTGTTTATTATGTCGTTGAGTGGTACTTCCGAGACCACCGCAATTGAAAACTCTTAAAACTAGTGTCGTAATTTCCGGGATGCCATAAATACCGCGTATGCTATCTTTTGATAATGTGGGTACCGTGATTTGCATGGAGTGAGGACAGTGGATACATAATATACCGGCTTTTGAAGTGGGAATTTATGTCCGTCCGTCTCTCGTTCGATGACGAGCACTGCGCTTACAACTTGGTGAGTTGCCGCTGTATATAACAACATTGGTTCGCCGACATTTGGCATGGCCAAGATTGGGTTGATGGCCAGGATGGCTTTTATTTCTTCCAATCCGACCGTGGTCGCGTCCGTCCACTCGAAGTGTTCGATGCGCCGAAGAAGGCGATAAAGGGGTAATGCCTTTTCTCCTAATCGGGAGATAAAGCGGCTTAAGGCCGCCACGCATCCAGTTAACTTCTGGATTTTCTTGAGGTCAGTTGGGGTAGCCAACTATGACAGAGCTCGGATTTTAGCCGGATTTGCTTCAATTCCTCTACTGGAGACGATGAAGCCCAGGAGCTTTCCGGCGGGCACGCCGAAAACGCATTTTTCCGGATTGAGCTTGATGTCGTATGTTCGGAGATTGTCGAACGTGAGCCTCAAGTCGTCTATTAAGGATTCGACGTGTCTGGTTTTAACGACCACATCGTCTATGTATGCCTCCACTATTTTGCCGATCTGTTTTTCCAGACATGTCTGAATCATGCGTTGATACATTGCGCCGGCGTTCTTAAGCCCGAAAGGCATGGTGTTGAAACAGAAGGGGCCGTATGGGGTGATAAATGCCGTTGCGGCTTGGTCCGGCTCCGCCATCTTAATTTGATGGTATCCGGAGTATGCGTCGAGGAAACACAATGAGTCGTGTCCTGCAGTAGCGTCGATAATTTGATCGATGCGGGGGAGGGGGAAGGGATCCTTGGGGCAAGGCTTGTTTAGGTCCTTGAAATCGACACATAGGCGCCAGGATTTATCCTTCTTTGGTACCATCACCAGGTTTGCTAGCTAGTCCGGATGTTTTATTTCTCTAATGAATCCGGCCTCTAGTAACTTGGCTAGCTCCTCTACCATGGCTTGTCGCTTAGGTTCAGAGAAACGCCGAAGAGTCTGCTTGACCGGCTTGAATCCCTTTAGAATGTTAAATCTATGCTCGGCCAACCTGCGTGGGATTCCTGGCATGTCTGAAGGATGCCAGGCGAATATGTCCCAATTCTCACGCAGGAACTCCCGTAGTGCGGCGTCTACAGCGGGGTTTAACTGTGCCCCGATGCATGTTGTTTTTGTAGGGTCCATTGGGTGGACTTGGAATTTTACTATTTCATCCGCTGGTTTAAAACAGGTGGACTTGGATCTTTTGTCGAGTATCACGTCGTCCATGTCCACTGTGGAGCGCAGCGCTGTTAATTCCTCAGCCGCGAGGGCTTCGGATAATTCCTCGATGGCCTGTGTGGCTGTTTTGTTTTCGGCGCGGAGTGCTATGTCCGAATCACTAGCTAGAGTGATGATTCCATTGGGCCCGGGTATTTTGAGCTTCATGTGCCCATAATGGGGTATGGCTTGGTAGATCTTGAATGCCTCCTGCCCTAGAAGGGCGTGGTATCCACTGCTGGACGGGGCCACTTGGAATATAATTTCTTCAGACCTATAATTCTCCAGCGTGCCGAATACCACATCTAGTGTGATTTTCCCAGTGCATCGTGCCTCCCGACTAGGGATGATTCCTATGAAGGTCATGCTGCTTTGCTCGATGCGGTTTCTGTCTATTTCCATTTTTTGAAGAGTCTCCTCATAAATGAGGTTTAATCCGCTGCCACCGTCCATGAGCACTTTAGTAAGCCAAAAGCCGTCCACAATTGGACTAAGGACCAAGGCGGCTGGTGCTCGGGTTGTTCGGAATTTAGGTTCGTCACTAGCATTGAAGGTGATAGCCGTGTCGCTCCATGGGTTTATTGCTGCCACGTGGCAGACTTCGGCAAGGCTGCGGAGTGCTCGCTTACGCCTATTATTTGAGGGCGAAGGTCTCGAAGACTGTCCATACTGTATTTTTGTTATCCACGGGATGGTGCTCTGCGGTATTTTTAATGAGGAGATCCTCACCGCTCTTGGCCACCTGCCGGAGTACCCAACATGCTCTAAGGCTGTGTGTTGGTATGGTATCCGTTGTACTGTGAATTTTGCATGGCCCATTAAGCCATCCCTCCAATACGGTTCCATGCCCTGTAGTGGGCTTTTGCTTATTTGTAATTGAGTCGGGCGACTTATGAGAGTGCACCCTTTTAGTTCGTACTGGGGGTTTTGTCAGAGCCGGATTATCGCAAAATTTTGTTTGGGTTTTCTAGGCGCTTTCCATCGCATAGTACTTCCGTACTATGGCCGCCAAGTCAGCGAAGTGTGCTATGTCACGGCGACTTATGGCGTTGAGGATTCCCTTGTCCGTGCAATTATTGCAAAACAATGAAATTGCATCTTCCTCGCGATAGTCCTTGATCTTGTTCATTACAAGGAGGAATCTGGCCCAATAGTGATGTACTATCTCCTGGGGCTCTTGCCTAATGTGGGAAAGATCGCTTATATCTGGGTGGGTGGGTGGATTTAAGTCTAAACCCTGACCCGATCTGAGACCCAGGGGCAGAGGAGTTCCCGATCTTGGAAGTTCGGGCTCCGGGATGTTGCCCAATAGGTCTGGCCCGCTGCCTGATTCTAGGTTTAGGGTTTGGACGATGTCCTCCCGTAGACGGGTATCCGGCTCGGAGAGCTCGGGAATCCAGACATAGTTTGTCCTCAAGATAGAGGAAGAATCGCCGCATTGTTCCTCCACCACCGCTATCTGATGGGTGACCGGCGGAGAGTTAATCTCCCTTTGGTCGGGTTTAAGCCCAATCTGATCATAGTCCGTAGCGACTCCCAAAGCGGCGATGCGATCCAAGAGCTCGTTCAGAGAAGAGAGCTCCATTGGATTCATCTGCTCGGCAAGTTCCGAGCCAACGTGGAGGCTGTTTTCGATGACCCGAGAAGTCATCGTCAGCGCAACAGCCGAACGGGCGGTCATGACGAAGCGGCCTAGTCGGAGAGTTTGGCCTACAGCCAGAGCTCCCTCAGTGGTGATGTTGTCCCTGACAATGAGACGAGCCATCCTTCCTTATGATGACGGCACGGTGGAGCTCTCAATGAAAGCACCAATGTCGGTGTCAAAACCGGCGGATCTCGGGTAGGGGGTCCCGAACTGTGCGTCTAAGGCGGATGGTAACAGGAGGCGGGGGACATGATGTTTACCCAGGTTTGGGCCCTCTCGATGGAGGTAATACCCTACTTCCTGCTTGATTGATCTTGATGATATGAGTATTACAAGAGTTGATCTACCACGAGATCGTAGAGGCTAAACCCTATAAGCTAGCCTATGGTATGATTTTCGTCGTCCTACGGACAAAACCCTCCGGTTTATATAGACACCGGAGGGGGCTAGGGTTACACAGAGTCGGTTACAAGGGAGGAGATCTACATATCCGTATCGCCAAGCTTGCCTTCCACACCAAGGGTAGTCCCATCCGGACACGGGACGAAGTCTTCAATCTTGTATCTTCATAGTTCAACAGCCCGACTAAAGTATATAGTCCGGCCGTCCGAGGACCCCCTAATCCAGGACTCCCTCACCCTTTACTTGTGCACGGGCAGTCGGAGCCATGCGCCACAGCCACACTAAGCAGGGCAGAGGAAGGGAGCCGGAGGAGAGAAGCCCAAGGCAACGCCAAGACCAAGAACACAAAGGACAGAAGGGCGAAGCAGGTTCCCCGGGCAAGACCCTTGCCGGGGCAACCTCGGCAGCCCCGACAAGGGCCTTGCTGGGGCAGCACACCCGACGCCAACAGAGTGAGCCACCCTTAAGCCCACGGGTTCCAACTCAACCAATTACATTGGAACTAGGGCTCGGGAGGCACCTCCGTGGTGGCATGCAGATATTTTTTGAGACCATAGAGATGTGAGATCAGATGAGAACCAGAAGACGGTGACCCTCAGTGGGATCCTTGCCGAGGAGATCCACAAGACCCCCGGCAAGCACCTTGCCGGGGACAACTTCAACGCCACGGCAATACCCTTGTCGGGTCCCTGGCAAGGCCCTTTACGAGGGCGTCAGCGGGGCCACAGCCAGGCCTGCGTCGTCCAAGACTCCACCATCGTTCCCAAGCAGCTGCTAGCTCAACCAGCTGGGCAGGCACCTGCGTGGCGACGTGCGGCCTCTACGCCAACTCAGCAAGCACCTGCGTGGTGGCATGCAGATCTTCGTGAAGACCCTACCACCGTGCCACCTCAGCTGCCTGCCTGCCTACATGGCGCCGCATGCATCGCTGGCCAGGACGCGTGTCAAAGCGAAGAGGAGCGACGACGAACGGGACAGGCCTCGCTCCCGTCCCCGATAAAGCTAGGGGACACCTAAGCGATGCATTAAATGCGTCTTGTCCTGTAATACGGGCGATAAGCTCATAGTATTGTAGGCCTTTCCACCTCCTGTGTGCCACTGTGGCAGCCCCTTTCGACTATAAAAGGAGGCCCATGGCATACTGGAGGAGGAATCGGCTCCTTGGAACTACACATCCACCATAGCTAGTTCGAGAGCTCAAGAACACTCAATACATCCACCAAAGCAGGACTAGGGTTTTACGCATCCTCGCGGCCTGAACCTGGGTAAACGATCCTTGTGCTGACTGTTAATCCTGCTCTTCTCACAACCCCGCGCCCCGGCAACCGTAGTAGGGATTCTTGTGATCCCATAGGTGTCGTTTCCCACCGACACTCTCTTATCATAACGTTGATTCTTTGATTGTGGGTTACCAAGATCAACAGCAGGTTCAATTTCTACATCATTGTTACTGCTAGTTTGAGCATCAACACGAATATCATCATTAATGTTATCACTAGGTTCATGTTCATCACCATGTTTCATCATCAAAAATAGAAATGTCATTGGGATTCTTAGCTGTGTCAACAATAGGTTCACTAGAAGCATGCAAAGTCCTATCATTTTGCTTCTTCTTCTTTTTAGAAGGACTAGGTGTATCAACATTAGTTTTCTGAGAATCTTGCTCAATTCTCTTAGGGTAGCCCTCAGGATACAAAGGTTCCTGAGTCATTCTACCCCCTCTAGTCACAAATCTAATAGCATTATCATTTTTCTTATTATTTAATTCATTGAGCAAATCATTTTGAGCTTTAAGCACTTGTTCTACTTGAGTGGTAACCATAGAAGCATGTTTACTAATGAGTTTAAGTTCACCTTTAACTCTAGACATATAATCACTCAAGTGTTCAATCATATAAGCATTACATTTCAATTGTCTACCAACATAAGCATTGAAGTTTTCTTGTTTAACAATAAAATTACCAAACTCATCCAAGCATTGGCTAGCAGACTTATAACGAGGAATGTCCCCTTCATCAAATCTATAGAGAGAATTTACCTTTACTACCTATGTCGGGTTATCAAGACCATGTATTTCTTCAACAGGCGGCAAATTAATACCATGTATTTCTTCAATAGGAGGTAAATTCTTAACATCATCAGCTTTAATACCCTTTTCTTTCATAGATTTCTTTGCCTCTTGCATATCTTCAGGACTGAGAAATAGAATACCCCTTTTCTTTGGAGTTGGCTTAGGAGTTGGTTCAGGAACTGTCCAATTATTTTCATTAGTCAACATATTATTCAATAACAATTCAGCTTGATCAACGGTCCTTTCCCTGAAAACACAACCAGCACAACTATCCAGGTGGTCTCTGGAAGCATCGGTTAGTCCATTATAAAAGATATCAAGTATTTCATTTTTCTTTAGAGGATGATTAGGCAAAGCATTAACTAATTGAGAAGCCTCCCCCAAGCTTGTGGGAGACTCTCTTCTTCAATCTGCACAAAATTATATATTTCCCTTAAAGCAGCTTGTTTCTTATGAGTAGGGAAATATTTAGCAGAGAAGTAATAAATCATATCCTGGGGACTACGCACACAACCAGGATCAAGAGAATTGAACCATATTTTAACATCAACCTTTAATGAGAACGGAAATAATTTAAGGATATAGTAGTAGCGAGTTTTCTCATCATTAGTGAATAGGGTGGCTATATCATTTAATTTAGTAAGATGTGCCACAACGGTTTCAGGTTCATAGCCATAGAAAGGATCCGATTCAACCAAAGTAATTATCTCAGGATCGACAGAGAAATCATAATCCTTATCAGTAACACAGATAGGTGAACTAGCAAAAGCAGGGTCATATTTCATTCTAGCATTCAAAGATTTTTCTTTCAGCTTAGCTAACAATTTCTTAAGATCATTCCTATCATTGCAAGCGAGAAAATCTCTAGAAGTTTCTTCATCCATAACATAACCCTCAGGCACAACAGGCAATTCATATCTAGGGGGACAATCTTCATCATCACTTTCATCAATATTATCGGTTTCAATAATTTCATTCTCTCTAGCCCTAGCAATGTTCATCAAGAAATTCACCTAGTGGAATAGTATTATCAAGCATAGTAGTAGTTTCATCAGAAGTATCATGCATAGCAGAAGTGGCATCATCAATAACATGCGACATATCAGAATTAATAGCAGAAGCAGGTTTAGGTGTCACAAGTTTACTCAAAACAGAAGGTGAATCAAGTGCAGAGCTAGATGGCAGTTCCTTACCTCCCCTTGTAGAAGAGGGATAAATTTTGGTTTTCTCGTCTTTCAAGCTCCTCATAGTGACCAGCAGATATAAATACCAAGTGACTCAAAGAATAGAGCTATGCTCCCCGACAACGGCACCAGAAAATAGTCTTGATAACCCACAAGTATAGGGGATCACAACAGTTTTCGAGGGTAGAGTATTCAGCCCAAATTTATTGATTTGACACAAGGGGAGCCAAAGAACATTATCAAGTATTAGCAGTTGAGTTGTCAATTCAACCACACCTGGATAACTTAATATCTGGAGCAAAGTATTTAGTAGCAAAGTAGTATGGAAGTAACGGTAATGGTGATAAAAGTAACAGTAGCAGTTTTGTAGCAATTGTAAGAGTGGCAACAAAAAAGTAACTAAGCAAAGATCAATATGTTAAAATCTCGTAGGCATTGGATCAGTGATGGATAATTATGTCGGATGCGATTCTTCATGCAACAGTTATAACATAGGGTGACACAGAACTAGCTCTAGTTCATCAATGTAATGTAGGCATGTATTCCAAATATAGTCATACGTGCTTATGGAAAAGAACTTGCATGACATCTTTTGTCCTACCCTCCCGTGGCAGCGGGGTCCTATTGGAAACAAAGGGATATTAAGGCCTCCTTTTAATAGAGTACCGGACCAAAGCATTAACACTTAGTGAATAGATGAACTCCTCAAACTACGGTCATCACCGCGAGTGGTCCCGATTATTGTCACTTCGGGGTTGCCGGATCATAACACATAGTAGGTGACTATTGACTTGCAAGATAGGATCAAGAACTCACGTATATTCATGAAAACATAATAGGTTCAGATCTGAAATCATGGCACTCGGGCCCTAGTGACAAGCATTAAGCATAGCAAAGTCATAGCAACATCAATCTTAGAACATAATGGATACTAGGGATCAAACCCTAACAAAACTAACTTGATTACATGATAAATCTCATCCAACCCATCACCGTCCAGCAAGCCTATGATGGAATTACTCACGCATGGCGGTAAGCATCATTAAATTGGTGATGGAGGAAGGTTGATGATGACGACGGTACGGATTCTCCTCTCCGGAGCCCCGAACGGACTCGAGATCAGCCCTCCCAAGAGATATTAGGGCTTGGCGGCGGCTCCGTATCACAAAACGCGATGAATCCTTCTCTCTGATTTTTTTCCTCCCCGAACGTGAATATATAGAGTTGGAGTTGAGGTCGGTGGAGTTCCAAGGGGCCCACGAGGCAGGGGGGCGCGCCCAGGGGGTAGGCGCGCCCCCCACCCTCGTGGACAGGGTGTGGGCCCCCTGGCCTTGATTCTTTCGCCAGTATTACTATTAATTCCAAAAATATTCTCCATGAAGTTTCAGGTCATTCCAAGAACTTTTATTTCGGCACAAAAATAACACCATGGCAATTCTGCTGAAAACAGCGTCAGTCCGGGTTAGTTCCATTCAAATCATGCAAGTTAGAGTCCAAAACAAGGGCAAAAGTGTTTGGAAAAGTAGATACGATGGAGACGTATCAGCGCGATCCATCGATACTAATACTAGTAATCCGGTAATCCCGTCTAAAACGGCGCGGCCGGGTCTTTTCCCGCGTGATATGCTGGGAGGTTGGCTTAGTTGGTTTTTTTTTGGGACGAGTAATGCTACACCTACATAATCCCAGTTATGTAATTAACATAATGTGAAATGTGTGAGCTGTTGATTGTAAATTGGGGGGAGGGAGAGGCCCACCACCATAAAAATCAGGGAGGAGAGAGAGAGGCAATTTATGTTAACCCTTTCGTAGGTTCCTGTAGATGTAGAAAGATGTGAAATGCGTGAATGTGTAGTGGACGTACTAATGGAGTGCCTAAGATAAATTGTGTATGTCGACCCTATGTGTTTATTTCCTTCGTATGTTAGCTTTGTCTCGGTTCAATAAAAAGCAGAGTTAGTGATGATGGTGTGTCTGCCATCCTGCAATATAGGCCACCCGATCTATATCTAACGGATAGGAAGGAAACTATGACAATTTACCCGCACTCCTCTCCACATTTGCAGATAAGGCCTTCCATTGTTCATCCTTTTCTCCTACAAGATCTTGATGTTCTGTGCAACACACAGGCATCTTGCTAGTACTCCTACAATATACTATATTATTGTGAAAGTTCATATACACCGGCTAAGATTAATGCAAACACGGCAGATTTTCATTACATTTTGAACTCTTATAGGACAGAAAAATAAAATAAACCCGACCCTAAACCTATTCTATGGCGGCGACCGACGTCCTCCATCTGCGGTCTCCATGTACGGGGGAGGGGATCAAGACGAAGGTGCGGTCTCCGGCGAGGAAGAGTAGAACACGGGAGACGGACCGGCCAGTTGGCACACCATGCCCTGCCGCCTCCCATGCCCTACTCATCCTCGGAGGAGTCCCCAACCTCGGCGGTGCCGGACTTTGGACAGCGGCAAGTAGGACGCGTGGCTAACGGTGCTCCCGTCGTCGGCCGCCATCGTAGCCACCACTTGTGCAGTCAAGTCCGCATCCGGCTACACCGATTTGCTTCACGAGCGGCGACTTGAGCGAGGACGGCGACCTCGAGCTTCATCCCCGAAGACAAAGCTCTCCCGTAGAGCGTTCGCGCTCGCGGTCATGGCGAATGTGGTGCCAGGTAGCAGGACGATGTGCTATGGTGTGGAGGTTAGCTGGACATTGCCGCTTTAAGTAGCGCACTCCGGTGAGGCCAAAGCGTCTGGGCGCATCATTAAGTTGCCAGATTTTGTTCCTCGGGCACCGAGCCTCTTAACGACGGCATACGAATGGACGAATGAATGCGGGCAGCTGGCGCCGGCTGGGAATGCACCGCGCGACGACGTGAGGGACGAGGGTTTTTGGTGTGCCAGGGTAGTCAGCTGCGGTCGTGGCAATGTTGGAGATGCCCTTTGCTCACATGTGACCCCAGATGTCATTGAAAAAGCAAGACAGCCCGGCATGGTCTCATGTCTTGGGGATGCAGTTCGCCGCGCTACACCACATCGTGGATGCGGCACGGCGCGTGCACTTCGGCGCCTCGTGCATCCTCGACGATCCGGGTGTTGATCTGCTGGCCGTGCCACAACGCTAATGCCACCCTCGGCACACTGAAACCGACCGTCTGCAGCGATGATGAGTGTATCGCTCACCGCGGTCGCCCTGTCCAGAGACGGTGCTGGAGCTGCGCCATGTTGCTGGCCCCCACGACCCACATGAATGGTTGCCGGTGGCGAGGAGGTCGTGGGCCAGCTCCTCCATTGGACTAGTCTACGCCAGGTCGTCCCGACATGTGTGCCCCACATGTCATTTTCCCTATTTTCCCGGCCATATTCGAGCGTCAGTGCTCCGTGTTGCGCATTAGGCGCAGAACAGGTGGTTTTTGTGCCCTGGTTCAAATGTGGTACAGTACCAAGTTGTTACCCTAGCCCCAAGTGTGGTGGTTTTGGGTACGGTTCCACCCTTGTAGTGAAGCATAACACTTGATTAAGTAGCCGGATGGTGTGCTAAATGTAGGTGTCCGACTGTTTGAAAGAATAATTGAGGTGCGCCCGGTCCGTGCCCGCATTTACCATGTTCCAGCAGTAGTAACTATACTAGTCCCTGTGTACTCCCTCTGTTTTTATTTACTCCGCATTTTAGCTTTGCTCAAAGTCAAACTTTGTAAACTTTGACAAAGTTCATAGACAGAAATAATAATATATACAATAACAAATCAATACCATTAGATTCATTATTGTATATACTTTCACATCATATATATCTGCTATTGTAAATGTTCATATTTCTACTTTTACTAGCAAGATGCCCGTGCGTTGCACGTAACATCAAGATGCATTTGTATGACTAGTTTATATTGTGAGAGAAAAGGATGAACGAGGGAAGGCCTTATTTGCAATTGTGGAGAGGTGTGTGGGTACCTTTTTGCAAAATTGCCATAGTTTCCTTCCTATCCGTCAGATATAAATCGGATGGCCTATATTGCAGGATGGCAGGCACACCATCATCACCAACTCTGTTTTTATAAGAGTCCGTCTGATTTATATCTGACGGATAGGAAGGAAACTATGGCAATTTTGCAAAAAGATACCCACACCCTCTCCATATTTTCAAATAAGGCCTTCCCTCATTCATCATTTTCTCTCACAAGATAAACTACTCATACAAATGCATCTTGATGTTCCGTGCAACGCACGGGCATCTTGCTAGTGTACATAAAAAGCAGAGTTGGTGATGATGGTGTGCCTGCCATCCTGCAATATAGGTCGCTCGATCTATATCTAACAGATAGGATGGAAACTATGACAATTTACCTGCACTCATCTCCACATTTGCAGATAAGGCCTTCCCTCATTCATCCTTTTCTCCCACAAGATCTTGATGTTCCATGCAAGGCACGGGCATCTTGCTAGTTTTCTATAAACTTGGTCAATTTTTATGAAGTTTGACTTCAGTCAAACCTAATATGCAGAGTAAATAAAAACAGAGGGAGTATCTTACTCCATGACTAAGACGGAAGGGAAAACGAGACAACTTATTGTTTATTTGAGCCGTTCAAGTATAATCATGCGGTGTTGCTTATTTCTCATTCCTCTCCAACCCTCTTCTCCACCGATCATGCCACCGTCCGGTCGAATCCATCCTCCCGCATGCGTCATTTGAACATTCTGTTGAGTATCATTCGGTTGTATTTCCAATGTTGTAATTTGTACGACATGCATACAAACAAACGGTTCGTTTAAAGTTTCACTTTGCCTCCACTACGTGTCGCTTCCCATCTTAGTTTTGACATCCCATTCGGTTCATGCCCCGACACATCTTGACGAGATTGATTGATGTTTGAGAGATCAATTGTGTGTCATGCAAGGAGATAAAGGTTTGGTCTATTTCTATGATAGAATGATAGAATTACCCGCCGGGGGGGTCTGTGGGATCAGAGGGAGTATATTGTACGTTCATAAGCGAAACGAACGTATTGTACCCACCCTAGTCCTCTTTCAATCGATCTCCGGACCTCGAGATGAAATCGTGAGAAAACGAGTGGGTGCATGTGTGATACCTCAGGCGGATTCAAAATTTTGAACCAGTGATCATAGCATCCGCAAATCATATATAAAGGGTATTCAATGTTCATTTCGCTTTTGAACATACTATACTCCCTCCGACCCTTTCGAGTTTACATATAAGTTTTATGTGTAGTCAAAGTATCTCTACTTTGATCAAACTTACAGAAAAAACTATCAACATTCAACAACGCCCAATCAATATTGTTAGATTCGTACGTACTTCTAGATTTGTATTCAAACAGAGATGGTTTCCAATTTGTTTTCAACCACGTGAATGTTCTTGTTCTCGCGCATGCTCTTCCTACTAGGATTTCGCCATGTATAGCCAGTCCAATAGTAACTTTTTAAGCTCCCTGTCCAATAGTACTAGTGGAGTACTGACAACATCTGTAGTAGAGTATGCAGTGCTCATAGTACTCCCTCCTTCCATTTATATAGGGCCTAAGAGCAAGTATAATAAGGCCTAGTCAACAGGCTATAAGACTTCTCATGTCATTAAAATCCTACTTGGAGGAGTGACAAGAGAGGAGAGAGAGTGAAGCGGGCTCTTATTATATTCTACAGCCCGGCCATAACACATAGATCAAAAAAGTATGCATGCAACTCTCTTCCAATCATATACCTTGCTCATGCAAATATTAAATGCTTAGAGCCAACCTAATACTAGCCATTAAGAGTCAACTTACATGGAACTTTTGCCGATGTGAAGGAGAGAGATGTGAAAAAGTAAGGGGAGTGAGCTCTCATGCAAGAGCCTAGCTATATACGCATTCCTAGGTAAATACAATAAATATGAAGAAAGAGATAGTAGAGAGGAGATGGGAAAAAGTACTAATACAATAGCCAACCTTTTATATTATTTTTTTGTGGGAAATAGCCAACCTTATAGCCCACACTATTGTATGAGTGCATATAGATGATGGCTATAGATGACATGATAGTTCCTTATAGCCATCGGCTGGCTATATTATTAACCATGCTCTAATGCGTTTTTCAAAACCGCCTTTGACTATTGACAAAATTAATAGTACATGAGATGTATAATGTGAAAATTATATCATTGGAAGCTCCTTTCACATATGAATTTGACCGTATGCTTTGTGTAAGTTGCATGTCATATATTATTACTCTAACATTTGGTCAAAGTTAGCCTCGAAAAATGCATTAGGCCCTATAGATGGAAGGAGGGAGTAGTAGTGGAAGTGGATCCTCTGACGTAGGATACCTGCCTTACCCTCCCTTTCGGTCACTTACTTGCGGACCCATGCTCGCTAGGCCCCACATGTCAGTTACTCAATGGGTTCAGCCACGTCAGGGGATCCTCATCCGTAGTATACTCCCTCTATTTTTATTTACTCCGCATAAAACGGAGGGAGTGGTAGTATAAATGACACGGGCGGGGGGAGGGGGAGGGACGTCGGTTTGCTCTCAACTGCGGTCCCACAAGCGAGCGAAAACGCAAGACGAACCGTGTTCCATTCGGTGAACAACATGGAGGGTCCAGCGTGCCGGGGTGCAACAGGAACGCGACAAGAGCGTGTACAGTCAAAACTGATTGACCATCGTTGCTCGACCGGAACCACTATTCACACCAGAACCTTCGCTGTTCAGCCTACGCCAGCTACTGCCCCAAAACCACACCACCTCTCCAGCCCATTCCCCCACCTTTCGATGCCCTAGCCCGCATCAAGCGTCCCCTAGTTCGTTGGAAAGCCATGGTGCGCCGCAAGATCACGTACTACAAGATGCTGATGCTGGAGTGCCACGCAGAAATCGTGGCGGTAGTCAGCGCCATGGACCTCCGTTCCCAAGCTCGCTTTGCGGCGGGCCAATCCCCAAGTTCCCTAGAGCCAAGCTACGAGGAGGAGGAAGCCGATCGAATGTTCATGGCGGAGGTCGCGGCGCAGAAGGCCCCCGATGGTTATGAGACGATGGACATCGACTTCGTGCCGGCGTCCGGGTCCCCCATGGTGCAGGCGGACCAGCGGTTCAACCTGACGATACTAAAGGAGGACCAAGAGGCAGAGGCTCAACTCGACGCGGAGCGCGCGCATGCCGCTGCCATCGAGGCTCTCCTGCAGGCGGAACCGGATGTCGTGGATGTGAACTGGGAGGCGGAGGCTCAACTGGACGTGGAGCGCACGGATACCGCTGCCATCGAGGCCCTCCTGCAGTCGAAACCGGACGTCCTGGACTTGAACCGGGCGGTGGAGGCTCAACTCGACACGAAGCGCGCGGATGCCGCTGCCATCGAGGCCCTCCTGCAGGCGGAACCGGACATCCTCGACTTGAACCAGGCGGTGCTCTCGTCCATGCAGAGCACCTGCAAGCTCCGCGTGAACGAGTAGCTGGAGGCCGAGGACAACCACGGTGCGGAGACACACGTCGGCAGCTACGGCTGGTTCGCGCTGGCAGCCAAAGACGACGAGGCTGTCTCGTTCTGCGAGCAATGATAGTTTTTCTTTATGTTGTTGTTTTTAGGGATCTTTTGTTGTGTAAAAACATATATTGTTATGCAAGTCGCCTGACTTTCATCATTTCGGTCAGTCTACCATTTCAGGCGGTTGGATGAATATCCTACGTCTCCTAACACTTCTTCCTCACCTCTTCTTCCCCAACAGACCACCGCACGGGTCGTACAGATCCACACCAACATGCGGTTGGATAAACATAATGTATGAATGAAAATTATCTGTTAGTGGTAGCACGTGTCAGTGAGGGTGCGTTCCCTTGGTTGGGTTTGCAGCATGCAGGAGCGACTGTGTGAGGGTGCAGTGCGACCACGGCATGCAGGAGCGACCGTGTGAGGGTGCGGTTCGATACAAATCATTGTTTGACGTGTCAATTAATGCGTATTTTTTTCTCCAAAGCCCAAAGAGATAACCATCTCACTCCTCATCGCTTGATTAATCCAGCGCCATGCAAACAAACTTTCTCACTTCCGCATGCATGTAAGGGTATATTAATGTCCTTGGTTGCTAGTACGAGGCAAACCCCATCAATTTTGCTTTGATTAGTGTTAGTGGCATTTTGCAAATTGTAATTTTGATATACTGGCCTGGTGTACAAAAAGATGGAGGTAGTAACTATTTGACTTCCTTCCCCATTGCGGTGACATCGACGATATCTCGAACGTTGTGGTTCGGCGAAGTGCGTTCGACGGAGAACACCATTGAGGGAGACCACGGTAAGTCGTTTGCAAGTGCCGCCTGCAAGCCGAGACAACCGCCTTATTTGCATCCAGGAACTCCGTTGAACCAAAGGACGCGTAAATGTACTAGTACTACTAGCACACAATAGCGTCGTCCGTCCAGCTTAGTGCGGTAAGGTGGTTTCTCGAAGAAGACGATGGAGAAGCGGAGTCAGCGAAGAGTGAAATGATGGTTGCTTCGTCCATGCATTGTGAGTTGACGCCTCACTGCTTTGTGATTTGTGATAGAAGGGATAGGGGAGTAGACTCTGTGCTCTATACTATACATGCGTCCAAGCACGGGAGAAAGAGGAGAGACGTTGCATTTTTCTATTCCTTCAATCAATCAATGAGGGAGCTTCGGTTCCATCTTTTTGGCTTTGGCAGCACCGTCCACAAATGGTTCCCATCGATGACAAAAGCTATTTTCACATTTGGCTACACATTGTGGATGCCCTTAACCGTACCACTTGGTTTTGCTCCTGTGTGCTATCTATACAAATCTCAATTATATTGATCTAAAAAATTATAGAATCAAGATTAGTAAAAAGGAGGTGATTTTGCTGCGTGGATGGCGAGGGAGGTTTCTTATTTTTAGAGGACGTTGGCCTGGCGGTTTGCTAACATGCGGTCCCACGTGTCAGTGCTTTACTAAGCCGATCCGTATCCCACATGAGGCAGAACAACGACAGAAGCAACACGTGGTTAACTTGAAGAAGATGAGGGAGAAGCGGATTCAACAACGAGTGAAATGATGGTTGCTTCGTCCCTCCAACTTCTTTTTTTACTAGCATTATTATTACTTCGTCCCTCCAACTTAACTGTGGGAAAGGTGCAGCTTTCTGATTTGATGCCTCATTGCTCATTACTATGTCGGTGCCATGACTAGGGTGCTTCACCCCTGCTGCTCTGCATTGTATTTCGGTATGGCAGTGGACCCGGTAGTTTGATGTCCCACATGTCGGCGAAAGGGACTAGAACATTTATGAAAGCGAGCGCTCCACTCTTACGACGGAGGAGTACACGACATGGCGGCCCAGTGAACTGTCACTTGTACTGTATACTAGTACTATAGTTTTGCTGTCTCGCACGATCCATCGATACAACCCCGATTAAACAGGAAAGGGCGGGATTTTTCCCGCGCGGTAGATGATATTGGCCATACATTTCAAAGGCAATTTTAATGTATGCACACTGAATAATTAAGTAACAATATGATATCTAGTAAAACTAAAAACTCATATTATTTATTGAGTTAGAGCTGGAGGAAGCAGCGCCTCGGTGTTTATCTTAGGGGCGTGTGGGGCAGGGGTCTGAGCCGGTGGTTGCTGGCGGTTCGAGAAAGATTGTCAACAATGACTGGCGGGAGGTAGACGAAGGCCATCTGCCCGTTCCTTATAGATCGGACGGTTATAAAAAAATCGACTGACCTATTTATTTTCAATCGACTGTTATCTTGATAGGACCACATGTGGTGGTGTGCTGGAGGAGTACCTGCATTTCTTGTGCTCATATATTACAAAATCAGACGGAGTAGAATCTAATTTTGTTTGCCATGCAATGTTGTAGAGCTATCATATGTCTCCTGTCATTTATTTTTCAGCCACCTGCTATCTGCTACTTTAACAGTGCACTAGTTCTGCACACACTTCACCCATACTCTCACTATTGTGTTTTTATGCAAGGGTATTTCAGACTCTGCTGCCTTCACAGAAGCAGAAAATAAAAGAGAGAAGTTGCTCCAGCGTGGTACGCGGCTAGGCCAGACACGTTTCAACCATTTAAAGGCTGCAGTGTCAACAGATGGAGACGGTAAACGTAGCTCTGGAGTTGATGACCTCACTCCCAACGAACCACCATCCCAGGTGCCTGCTTTAACTTCGCGGTGTCATATGTGGTTGCATTTTGCATATGGTGTCTAGCTTGTATTCGAAAGGCCGAAGTCGGTCTTTATTAAGGTAAGGAAAGATATTTTCTACATGAACCACCATCCCGGGAGCACCAGAAGTCAAATGGCTAGTCAGGGCACTGGACAAGCCAGTGACAATCCCAGCTGCACAGACAGGCATGACCTGGAAGCCAACTAAAGAGCCACAATGGTGGCGAAGCAGCTCGCCTCCCACCAGGCTCTCAGGTCCTATATGATCATGCTCACCACTCCAGCCGGATGTCTAGCTTGTATTGCTTCCAATTTGGTTAAATTGCATCTGCTTAGCTTACACACTATACCTTTGAATATGACATGCCTACCTGTTTTTGGTACATACTAATACATCTGTCTATTAACCATGTTCTTACATCATACTAATGTTCTTGTGTATCCCTCATCAATCACTTATGATGAGGCAGTCAGGAAAGTGGACTACTGTGAGAAAATATCCTCATTTAAATATTGCAGCGTCAGCCTCCCCACATGATTCTCAAGAAACAGCAAGGCTAGATGAAGATAGGGAACGTACCTCTATAGTTGATTACCGCATTTCCCCTACACTAGCATCGCAGGTGCTTTCTCTAACTTGGCAGCGTGATATGTGGTTGCATGTTGCATCTGGTGTCTAGATTGTAATTCTTCCAATCTGGTTAAATTGCATGTGCTATTCTGCTTAGTTTATACATTATACCTGTTAATGTGACATGCCTTCCTATTTTTAGTACATAGTACATCTGTCTATTAGGCATGTCCTTACATAAAACTATTGTTTTTGTATCCCGCATAAATCAATATGACGAGACACCTTTAGTATATGCAGTGTGATATTAGTTGCATCTTTCATATGATTTATTGCATGCGCTGCTTCTAATTTGTTGAAATGCCATTTATGATGGGACGCTTTTAACTTGGCAAAGTCATATTGGTTGCATCTTTCATGTGGTGTCTAGCTTGCATTGCTTCTTATTTGTTGAAATGGCTTCTGCTTAGTTTACACAAACAGTTGTGAATATGCCATGTCGTCCTGTTTTTCGTATTATTCTATCCTGGAATCATGTGTCTGCCTTACATTAAAGTAGTGATTTTCAGTATCATGCACGAATGAGTTTTGAAGAGTGAATTTTATTGCTTTTTCTTGTCGGTTTTACTTGACAATTCAAAATCAATAAAGCAGAAGGAAGTTAGCAAGGAAGTGGATGATGGTGCTCCTTTCAAACGGAGGGCCTCTACAGATTCTACTCCTCCATCCCCCCAAGATGATTTCCATGACAACACATGCATAGACACTCAACATAGCTGTGTTGATGATGAGCACGTCTCCCCTAGTGCACCATCACAGGTGCTCCCTCTAACTTGGCACTGTTATATGTGGTTGCTTGTTATGTATGATGTCTAGCTTGTATTGCTTCTAATTTTGTTGAATTTCATCTGCTTACTTTACACATTATACTTGTGAATAAGACACGTGTTCCTGTTTCTAGAACATACAATATCTGTCTATCACACCATGTTCTTACATCAAAGTACTACTGTTTTGTAACCTGCAACAATCACTTATCATAAGGCACGTTTGACTTGGGAGTGTGATATAGGTTACATCTCGCATTCTTTTCTAGCTTGTACTACTTCTAATTTGTTGAAATGGCACTTATGATGAGACAGTTTTAACTTGGTAGAGTGATATTTGTTGCATCTTTCATATGGTGTCTAGCTTTCGTTGCTTCTAATTTGTTGAAATGCCTTCTCCTTAGTTTACACATCATAAGCTCTAAATATGCAATGCTGTGAATATGCAATGGCACTAATGACGAGAGACCTTTAACTTGGTAGTGTGATGTTGTTTGCATCTTGCATATGATTTATTTCTTGTACTGCTTCACATTTGTTTAAATGGCATTTATGATGAGACACTGTTAACTTGGCAGAGCGATATTTGTAGCATATTTCATATGGTTTCTACATTCCATTGCATTGCTTCTAATTTAGTGAAATGTCTTCTGCTTAGTTTACACATCATAGTTCTGGTCATCTCATGTCGTCCTGTTTTTCGTACATATTACGTCCTCCTATCATGTGGTTGTCTAACATCAAAGTTCAGTTCGTCTGTATCATGCATCAATTTGTTCTGAAGAACTAAATTGTTATTCGTTTTTCTTTTCGGCTTGACTTAACAAGGCACAGAGAAAGAGGAAACAACACAAAACGACAGGGAAAGGGAAGCGTAAGAATCCTGCAGATTCTGCTGGTACTAATGGTGCAATAGAAGGTCAAAGTCCAGTGGAAAATTGTACCGACAGGGTATCCCGTGCTACACGAGCTGCAGAACAAGCCAAACAGAAACAAATAGCTGCCACCAAACAAGCCGAGACAGCCCTAGTTGTTGCAACACCTTCCATAGTACCACCAGCTGCACGATTTACTCATTGGTCAACTCAGCTAGCAGCACGTTCCCAAGCTCCCTTGCCACCTGACACTACTTCCGAAGCACTCTTGACACAAGATGAGTTGGCAAGTTCAGATGAACTTTGTGAGCTTCAACAGCAAGAAGGTAGTTGCTGGAGTCAAGTTACAGTTGCATGCTTCTTTATATGTAGTCTCACAGTTTGATGTACACTAAAACTTCCTATGTTTGTTGTTGGACTAGCACCTAGGCGCAAGAGGAAAAAAATCAGGGATAATGCTCAATAGGTTAACTAAATCTAGAGGAGGAAGAATGGAGATCCGTTTTGAGGCAGGTTTAAAAAGGTCACGTGATGCTACAGAGTCAGCCAAGTTAGTATCAGAGGCAGCGGTTGCTGTTAGGTGTCATGTACGTATCCTCCCAACATGGATTCAGTACAGGAATGACAAAGACGAAACCCAGTTCAACACCTTCCTCGACCATTTATCTGTAAGTATGGTTATGTATGGAAACTAGTAATATCGTCTTGCTCTGTCCAATACTTTCTAGGTTGCCGATGATGAGACTCCCATAATTTTCAACAGATGAGGTTCAAGTTGGATAGCCAAGATGATGCAACCAGACAAGCTTGCACCCATGTTTTCAAGTCTGCTCCGCGACAATATCGGTATAACTTGAGGAAAACTCACTTTGAAGGCAAGGCTAACAATGAACTTGCCCAAACATCTCCAGTGGAAAATATATCGGATGAAGACTGGAGAGGCCTCGTTAAACACTGGTCCGATCCGAAGTATCAGGTACATTATATATATGTGATTAGATCACATGTTGAAGTCCTATTTACGCATGTGCCACACAAATCTATCTTCTTGTAGGTGAACTGTTCAAAGAACAAGACCAGCCGTATGAAAGTGAAATTCCAACAGACGATAGGATCTCGTAGCTATATTGCACACTACGAGGCTCTTGTAATTAGCTGTTGTTTCACTCTTTTTGTTGTACCATATTATCATATCTATATTGACTTGTTCCAAATGCAGAGGAAAGCCCGCAAGGACCAAAAGTACCTGAACCAAATGTTGTGGAAATCTTCAAGGACTGTCACACCAGCAAGACGAAGGGCATGACTACACCAGTCAAAGCCACCGTTGTAAGTCCTTAATCCTCATGCCTTTTAACTACTACTTACTCTGACTCATGCCTTGAATTGCATGGTTTGCAGTGAATGTCTATTACTCTTTTCAATTTTATACACAATTGTCTTAGCGTATCATTGCATCTTACAAGGTTTAAAAGAGAGGAGTGATGTTCCTTTGCTCTTAACCTGTAATCTAGTTCCGTGCTAGACTTGCCCGCACAACGTTACAATTGCCTGTTTGCCTGTTCTCAGTTGTTTTGTGATATGAATGATGTCATATTATTCTTACCGTATTATAAACTTTGTCTCTTTATCCTTAGCTGTCAATACAATGTGAAGAAATAGACAATACATTAGCCATGGTACATGATCATATGTTTGGAACCTGGTTTTATTATGTACTTTGCAGTAAAATATAACTAATATTTTACATGGGTTCACCAGAATAAGTTCTATATATAGACCAAAGCTATTTTTTTGGTTTTGCTGCCTCCTTAATATCTTCTGTTCTGGTACTAATGTAAAAACTCAACTTTTCAGCAAGCTATGGAAAATATGGTGGAACCGCCACCTTCTTAAGGTGGCGAGGCAACTATAACCGCAATGACAGCTCTTACTGCAGTGGGTCAGTACCTGTCCACTAACAGTGCCAAAAGCACGTTCATGCGTAATACTGGGTTGGATGTTAAGGCCATCTCGTCCAAACTGCCTCATGATCAAGATATGCAAGCTCAAAACAATGTTATATATGCGCTCCAGACACAAGTCCATTCCCTAACAAAGACCCTTTGTGAAACAAGGACAGACATTGTTCGATGTCGTCAAGATATGCATGGTTTTGAAACCAGACTATCAGACATTTGCTATGTTGTTCGGGAGCCTAGGAGAAATGAAGGCGAAGGTTATGGTGCTCCATCAAACAATACAGCATGAAAACGACAGTCAGGTCAAATGAACTGAGCTTCTGAACTTCTGGTGGTGCATTTATCCGCTAGACTGTTAACTTTTATGCCAACCTTCCTTTTGTTTTATAGTTGTAATTTGTTTTGTTGCGATACAAAATTTGTTCTTAACATGCAGCCACCGGCTGAAGAAAATAGCAAGCCATTTTTGTATAGTGTAGGGTGTTCCCTATATTTGAACTGGTGGCGATCTTTGATGCCAAGTGGATGTAATCTGTGCAATCGCCTTAATAGCCTAGCGTTAGTTTCGGGCTTATTTATTTCCTAGTCTTCTTTTTCCCTAGTTTGCTAGTGGCTGCAACAACCATGGGCCATATACGGACCGTGGTAACCATGACCCTGCTACGAGCTGTAGGATCCATGGGCCTCCTACAGCCGTCTTTAAATGGGCCTCCAACA
Organism: Aegilops longissima; assembly: GCA_021605205.1. Classification (NCBI taxonomy): domain Eukaryota; kingdom Viridiplantae; phylum Streptophyta; class Magnoliopsida; order Poales; family Poaceae; genus Aegilops; species Aegilops longissima. Next base: position 98,672,603 of record CM038679.1, on the reverse strand, counting down.
CGACCGTAGAATCGGTGGGCCTCGGGTCGTCGGATAAATGGGTCTACATGGGCCGTAAACGGGCATAATTGGTATCGGCCCAACACGGTAACGGGCCGTTAACAGGCCGGAGGACAGCAAAGGCCTAATTCTGTCACAGGCATAACGGGTCATTAATGGGCCAGAATATAGGATGGGCTGGAAACAACGCAAAGGGTTAACAAGCTAGGAACGGGCCGACTCTTGCCATGGGCCAAATTTGGCCCATTAGGGGAATAGGCCAGTAACGGGCCAGAAGTAATCGAGGGCCGGAAAGGAGCCCAAGAACGTATGGGCCGTCAGTAGGCCGAAAGCTAACACGGGCTGGAACGGCCCATGTGAATCATGGGTCGTTAACGGGTAAAAAAATTACTATTCATTCTGGGCTAGAGTCACCGTGGGCCTTTAAAGGGCCTAAAGATACGAAGGCCTCATATGGGCCGAAAGACGTCATGGGCCATCCATGGGCCGAAAGTGAAATGGGCTGGTGTTATATTCGACGGCCCACATGACGTTGTTGGGCCGATTTCGGGTAGGCCCTAACGGGCCGTGAGTTACCGGGCCGTAAAATGGGCTATTTGCGAAGAGACCATTAACATTCTTTTCATGGGCCAAACCGCTAACTTTTGACCAAGTCAAACAGGACGGCCTTTGTAAGCTAAATGGGCCGGTGGTGGGCCGTCGCATGTGTCGACATATCATAGGCACCTACCTGACCCACTGACGAGCTGACACGTGTTTCCTCTGGCCAATCAGAATTTTACACGTGGAAATTTCCCATTGGTCCGGGCTGTTAACGGGTTATCAGATCCAAAACCGGACCCGATAGCTTAACGGCGACCCGTTATGGTGGATGCCACGTGTCGGTCACCCTTGATGAAAGCACTTCTGTGACGCGCGATTTATCGTCATGGAAGTGGACACTTTCGTGATGATAATTTTGGTAATGTCATGGAACACTTCTACGACAGCACAGGTATGACTATCTTGATTCTGTCATAAAATTTTCATGGATGTACATGCAGGACAGAAAACGTAACCTACTGTGACAAACACGTATCATCACGGAAGTGTATTTTTTTGTAGTGTGTCCACTATTGATGGCGTGGTCCAGGATCTGAAATCCAAACTTGTCGGGCTCGAGCGGAACCTCGAATCTTACAAGGGGCGGGAGAAGGCTTTGTCAGAGAAGCTTGCGGCCGCAGGAACTCTCCGGAAGGATGCTGAAGGCACGCTAGACAAGCTGGAGAAGATGTACTCCCTCTGGACAGAGGAGTTGGTTGATACAGCCGAGCACATTTCTTCCCAGCTTGCAGTCATGGAGATGAAGAGCTGGTGTTTCCCTACTTCAGAGCACGAGGTTGCCAACGCTAAAATGTCCAAGTTCTTCAACAACTTGATCGAAGCACTAAAGATGTATCACGATGATAAGGATGCGGCTTTTGCCAACGAGTCTCGGAAATTCACCCACGACGTGCTTCACACCGCGTTGGTCAGTCTGGTTTGCTGCAATCCAGGGCTCGACATCTCCAAGTCCTTCAAGAAGTTGTTGCCGAACACTAATACTTCCTCCGCCGACAAAATCGTCACCCTTGTCTTCGGCAAGGTCCTCAAGGTCCCCAGGGTTCAGGGTAGCCGCACCAACTAAGCTTGTTTTCGTGTTAACTCTGCCGAACAAAAGAACATATTTGACCCTATGTTAGTTCTTTGCTATTCTTGGGATTTAATAATACTTTTAAGTAGGTGTATGAACTGATGCTATCCTTTTTAGTTTATTTTGCTCATTGTTCTCGTATGATTGTGCACCCTACGCGTGATGGGGGCTTACTGAGGCTTACCCCAGCTGCGGCGCTCTGGGGGCGGACCCCTAGCAGCCTATCAGTAGAGACACCACCAGCAAGTTTCCCTTCGACGTTTTTTATGCTGCCACTCGAACTGTTGATCGGAAACGAAAAAGACAGGGGTGCTAGCGATCACGGAAGAGTCCCTTTGTGTTGCGGGTTTTTCATACGAGTACCAGGGCTTAAACTAAATGAGTTGCAAAGGATAATTTAAAGATCCTAGAACCAAAAAGGTTTCACAACTTATATTTTCTTGAACTCGTGATTGTCGCTATTGTGGAGACGCGACCACCCTTCTCTCCGCGGAAGCCTTGCACGTGGAGACCCGTCTTTAACTCACACGCAGTGTGGTTGCGACGTACTGCAACGAGTGATGATACTTGCTGGGGAAGGACAAAATTTGCCCTATCGTGATTCCATTCTTCAACAACAGTGCCCCGGAGGGTTGGGTGGAGATCTGATGGACTTTCTACAGTCCGCGGTTTCGCTGAGCGTTCGTCCCCGCAGGGTGAACGCTCGCGCTACCGGGCGCGACTCATTGACGATCAAATCATCCACACATGCGTTGTTGTTGCCGAGATCGACATTCGAAGGGAACTGGGTGGGCATCAGACTGAGCACGTCGCTTTGGTGGCCGAGCTCACCGTAGCACGGGGAAATGCGAACTACACATCCGCTTAGCGCACACCACTGTTGTGGTCATCGCCAGAGGGTCGAGGGATTGACCGACTCTTGCATGCATGTTGTCCACCGCCGCCATGGTGGGCACGGTGACGACACCTCCTGTACTGGCCGCGCCTTCCATGGCGCCCGCTCCACCCGCCTGCACCATCAGCAGGTGAACGCTGTCGAGTCTGTACGAGGATAGTTTTGTTGTCATGGCGCCCCGATGCCACGGGCGATGGAGAAGATAGACACGGTGGTTGTTGCTTCTGATTCGTACAAGTGAGTCTGCCCTACCTAGCGTGCCAAAGATGTCGTGCGGGATCCACGATCACCTATGGGGCAGGGTTTCCCCTTTGTGGTTCGGCGAGGGGATGATCACATCGCACAAAGACCAGAAACTACAGGGCATCGCGGCGATGGACAACTCTCTTTTACCCAGGTTTGGTCCGCTTTGCAGCGTAAAACCCTACTCCTGCTTGGTGGATTGAATTGGAGGAACACGAACACACGGAGCTCTCAAGCCCGGCAAGTGTGCCTTGGGGAGAGCAGCTACGCGCGTAAAAGTATTAAGGGATTAAATATTCGAACCCTTTGCTAGGTTGCCTCGGGTTTCCTTTTATAGCTCAAGGGGCGACCACAGTGGCAGAATAGTCATTACAACATGATTAGATAGATAATATTGTTATCATACCTAACTCTGGGAGTTAGGACAAAGTGCATTAAATGCATTGCTAGGTATCATGCTGAGGTTAAAGCCCGGCAAGACTGTCGTGCCGCTTATCCATCTACCTCTTACTAGCATGACACTCCATCAAGATAGGTGTCAAATAAAGTTAATCTCTTCTCCAGCAGGCTGCCACGTACCCGATAGGATCCACCTAGCCACTTGAGAGCTCGGCAGCGCACTGATTAGTGACTGGCGTATGATGTGGTGGAGTGGTGGTGTTCTGGTGGAAGCTTGCCGGCACGGGGCCTGTCGGGCTCTGATCTTGGCGGCCCTAGGACCGGGGCAGTGTAGACTTGGCCCTAGGTGTAGTCTCGACCCTGTCGGGCTCGCCTGCCCGGCAAGGGAGACCTTCTTGGGGGATGCACCGGTCACTTTGGTCTTCTTAATGTGCTCCTTGATCTCACGAAGAGTGGTTTCTCTGGGTCATCATCAGTCCCCGCCAAGGCACCCTGTCGGGTAGGTTGCAACTGTCTGTGCACAAGTCAGGAGTACTAGGGACCCCGTTCCTAGTGCACGACAAATAGATCTCCAAGAACATCGAAGAGAACATTGTATTGAAGATCAAAGAGAGAGAAGAAGCCATCTAGCTACTTGCTATGGACCCGTAGATCTATGGTAAACTACTCACACGTCATTGGAAGGGCAGCAAGGTTGATGTAGAGGCCCTCCGTGATCGAATCCCCCTACGGCAGAGTACAGAAAAAGGCCCCAAGATGGGACCTCACGAGGATAGAAACTTCCAGCAATGGAAAAGTATTTTTTGTGTGCCCTCTGGTATACGGGGAATATTTGGGTATTTATGGAGCTAGGATTATGGTTGGAGGAGCCACAGGGGGCCCACAAGCCTGGGGGCGCCCTCCCTTGGGCGCACCTCCCGAGCTTGTCATGGGCTCGTGGCTCTTCTGGCTTCCTCCCGAAGCTTCATAGGTGTCTTCTGGTCCAAGAAAAAACATCAAAAGTTTCGTTCCATTTGGACTTCGTTTGGTAATGATTTTCTGTAAAAGACAAAAACATGGAGAAAACAACAACTGGCATTGGGCACTAGGTTAACAGGTTAGTCCAAGAAAATGATATAAAATAGCATAATAATGCATATAAAACATCCAAGATGTATAATATAGTAGCATGGAACAATAAAAAATTATAGATATATTGGAGACGTATCAACCACCACGGCGCGCCCACCCGCTGGGCGCGCGCTGGTGCCTCGTGGGCTGCTCCTTCATCTTTTGGCCCTCTCCCGAAGCTTCCATCGTATCTTTTGTCCAGAAAAATCTCCACAAGTTTCGTGGCATTTGGACTTCGTTTGGCACTGATATTCTGAAAAGGCAAAAATAGGCAAAAAAAACTGCCACTGACATTGGGCACTAAGTTAATAGGTTAGTCCCAAAAAATGATATATAATTACTTGTAATTGCATGTAAAATATCCTAGATTGATACTATAATAGCATGGAACAATAAAAAATTATAGATACGTTGGAGATGTATCAAGCATCCCCAAGCTCAACTCATGCTCGTCCTCGAGTAGGTAAATGATAAAAACAGATTTTTTGATGTGGATTGCTACCTATCATATTTATCATATAATCTTTTATTTTGTAACATGAATAGTTGGATCCGAGTGATTCAAAGCAATAGTCTATAGTTTGACATGAAGATATATAAATACTCAAGCATACTAACAAGCAACCATATCTTTGAAAATGTCAACGCTAAAGAAAGTTATCCCTAGCCCATTATGCTCATTCATTGATCCATTCATGAAACACACTCAACATTAACTACACCCAATGCACAAGTATGACAATAGTGCTCTGCAGTTGGTGCTTTATAAGAGAAGATGGAGACTCAAAATAAAAATAAAAATACATAAAAGTAAAATAGATAGGCCCTTCGTGGAGGGAAGTAGAGATTTGTAGAGGTGCCAGAGCTCGAAGTTTTAAAACAGAGATAAAATTATTTTTGAGAGGCATGCTTTTCCTGCCAATGTCATGACCAAAAGTTTCCAATATCTCCCATGCTAGACACATTATAGGCGGTTCCCAAACAGAAAATAAAGTTTACTCCCCCTCCACCATTCTTTCACAATCCATGGCTAGCCGTACCCATGGGTGCCTTCCAAACTTTCAAATTTCCAAGGGGAGTTTTTTATTATTATTATTATTATTATTATTATTATTATTATTATTATTATTATTATTATTATTATTATTATTATTATTATTACTTTCACTTTCATTTTAATTCATTTTGGGACTGGGCATCCCCATTACCTCCCACTTTCTTGTGCAATGACAAGTGAATAAACACTCATCTTGAGAATAACCGGTTTAGCATGAAAGATATTGACCATCCCCTATCGCTTCAAGAGCGATATGGGCATATAAAAGGAACAGGATTTCTCGTCCCTCTTCAGGGGAACACAACGCTGAAAAACACCCGTGATGCTTCGTCCGTGTAACTCACCATTGATAATAGTCATGGACTTGGAGCGTCGGACGATCTGACGAGCAATGAGTTCATCCTCAAGGAGCTCGCCTCGAGTTAGATAAGCCAAATAAGGATTCGTCCAATCTAGTATAGCACGGAGAGTAGCCACTGTCGGCGTTCTGGAAACGGCGGTACACAGACTTGCCTGCCTGCGGCCTGCGGCGTGGCTCAAGGGGTGGCCCAGTACGGCCCGCCTTCATCAACACAAGCTCAAGACCCTCGCGAGGGGCCAAGCCTCGCGGGGCGGACGACAGGAAGCTTCCTCAGGCACGGCCTCGTCAGGCTGGCTCGCGAGGAGGCGGAGAGATCAACGCGACGTACCTCACGAGGTGCCCATGACGACCAAGGGCGCCAGGCGGGCGCCAGCCCGCGCAGTGTCCTCATTTCCTCTTCGGTGCAAAGGAGGCAAGCGCAGGCGAGGGTTTCAAGAAAAGGCAACCATTTCGGTGCAACAAGACCAAGACCAGCCCAACGGCAGGAAGGAAGTCATCGTGGAGCCCAAGCCGGCGTCATCGTCAGAGCCTTTGACAGGCGAGGACCAACTTCAGTCAGGATAAGTGTACTAGATATTCCCCTTCAAAATGGCCAATTGTTGGCGCCCTTCCCGCTCAATATTTGGGAAGAGGCCCAGGGCCTCCGCCTATAAACAGGACTAGCCACCCACAGGGTAGAGGCATCTAGAATCAGCGCCATCTAGAATCAGAGGACGACAACGGAGCATCTAGAATCGGATCAAGTAGAGAGAGAGAGAAGCGACTGAACTCCCCCTAGAAGTTCATCACACCAGCCAAGAACAGACCCTCGCGAGGCTATTCTTCCTTGTACTGTTCATCATCCGCCCCAGAGGCAATCCACCACACCACAAACTAGAGTAGGGTATTACACCACAACGGTGGCCCGAACTAGTATAAACCCTGTGTCCCTTGTGTTGTTCACCGCTCGTAGTTTAGATCCTTGCGAGGCGACGAGGTGTAGGTAGGCTGGAGGTGTGATCTCCGCGCGCACCCCAGAGTTCGAACCTAGAGGGTCTGCCGGAACCCGAAATCCGACATTTGGCGCGCCAGGTAGGGGTGCGCCGGAATCCGCCTTCCGCCGCCCTGTTTTTCGTCGCCCCTCGCGTCCATGTCTGACGCTCGTCGGGCCCGCGCAGAGCGCTGGGCCGCTCTCACCACTCGCGTCGCCTAGACGGCCCCCGTCGACGGCCGCCCCCGTCGTTCCCCGTCGCCTGCCGTCAACGCTGCCACCGGCCCGGTGGGGAATGAGCAGCAAGCGTCATCGCAGCATCCGTCCGTGAGGCGAGACGGCCGCACCGCCACTCCGTCGCTCGCCCCCTCTGGTTCTTCGTCCCGCGCGCTCCGTGCTCCAATGGAGGCTCGAGCCGTGTTCATCGCGATGAACGAGCTCCTACGCTACCGTCCCGTCGATGACGTCTACGAGGAGTGGCTCGACCGCGTCACCGAGCTCGTCCGTGCCGCAGGGGGCTCCCTCGCGCCGTCCTTCTCGCTGCACCACACCCCGCCTTGCGCAGGCGATGAAGCTCCAGGGGCGCCTCAGCCGCCTCCCCCTCAAGAAGGCGCCTTGGCCCCAAGACGCGTGGCCCCTGGGCGGAACCCGCTCCGTCCGGCACCAGCGCAGCAAGAGCAGAGTTGCCAAGAGGTTCCTCGCCCCCAAGAAGCTGCCCGAGTGCTCCCTGCACCAGCCCGTCACGACCGCGCTCCTGCTCCCGCACGTCAAGACCCCGCGGTGCTCCCAGCGGCGGCGCACGGGGACCCGCAAGATCAAGCTCCTCGTCACCCAAGGCCTCCCGTGGCCGCTGCAGGCTGTCGCGCCTTCACCGCCGAACTACGCAGCGTCACGTGGCCCGGCAAGTTCAAGCTAGACCTGCCTCCTCGTTACGACGGCGCCGCCGACCCGGCGGAGTTCCTCCAGCTTTACGAGCTGGGCGTCGAAGCTGCCAACGGGGACAAAAAGGTCATGGCAAACTGGTTTCCCATGCCGCTCAAGGATGGTGCCCGCACTTGGCTCCTGAACCTGGCTCCTGGCACAATCTCCTCCTGGGACGAGATGCGCACCCGCTTCATCGCCAACTTCTAAGGCACTCGCGACCGGCCTCCTGCCGTGAGCGACATGCGCCGCATCAAGCAGCAGCCAGGAGAGACCCTGCAGAAGTACATCCAGCACTTCAACAACGCACGCCTCAAGATTCCCAAGGTGACCGAGGAGGCCATCATCTCAGACTTCTCCGATGGTGTGCGCGATGTCAAGATGAAGGTGGAGCTGGCGATGCATGAAGACCTGTGCACATCCCTGGAGCTATTCAACTTGGAGACCAAGTGCGCCAGGGCTGAGGAGGGGCGCCTCTCCCTCCTCGAGCTCCCTGCCGCTGATCCAGAAGAGAAGAAGCCCAAAGCCAAGGACGTGAAGCGCAAGGGGGCTGCCGTGCTCGCGGCAGAACCAGACACCAAGCGAGGCAGAGATCAGCCCGAGTCTTCCAAGGGCAGCTGATACTGCGTGTACCACGACCTCCACACCCACAACACCAACGAATGCCAAGAGCTCAGGGCCGTGCGAGAAGGGAGAATCGGTCGACGCCCCAACCGTAGTGATCGAGGCTACGACCGAGGAGGAGGAAGAAACGCAGGACGCTGAGAGGACCGTGGCCCTCGCCAAGGGTGGCGTGACCGGCCTCGCGAGGACCGCTGGCAGGATCAGCCTCGCGAGGGAGACTGGAGGGATCAGCCTCGCGAGGATCGCCCGCAAGGCAACGCAGGCCTCCCTCCTCTGCCGCCGCAGCCAAGGAGGAATGAAGACCATCATCAGGACGAGGGGGCTGGGGGCTTCCAGGAGCCACGTGCGATCGCTTGCATCCTGGGCGGAGCTCAAGCCCCAGCCTCTTAGCGCATCTTCAAGCAGTTCGCCCGCGAAGTGAATGCAGTCCTCCCCAAGCTTGAAGCCATGCGCCCTCTCAGGTGGTCAGCATGCTCCATCACGTTCAGCTCAGCAGATCAGCTCAAGTGCGCAGCCACGGCGGAGTCCTCCCAATGCTTTGTTCCCCAATCATCAGCAACGTGCAAGTCACCAGGACCCTCATCGATGGCGGAGCAGGGCTCAATGTCCTGTCCGTTGAGACATTCAACAATCTCCAAGTGACTTACAACCAGCTTTAGCCAACCAAGCCTTTCTCCGGAGTCACTGATGGCTCCACGGTTCCGATAGGGCGGGTCCGCCTCCCTGTCACCTTCGGGGCGCGCGACAACTACCTCTCCGAGCTCACCGACTTCGACGTCGCTCACATCCGCCCGCCGTACAACACCATCCTCGGGTACCCAGCTCTCGCCAAGTTCATGGCCGTGACCCATCACGGCTACAACGTTCTCAAGATGCCAGGAAGCGGCGGAGTCATCACGGTGCCTTGCGAAGAGAGAGACGCAGTGTGTTCCCTGGAGCGTGCCTTTCAAGCCGCGTCACTTGAAGACCCGGACCACTGGAGCGGGAGGCTCCCCGAGACTGTTCCCAAGAAGAAGAAGACATCGCCTGGCCCGACCCCTCGGGAGGCAGGCCCCTCATGCTCTGCACCTGTTCAGGGGGCACCACCTTCTGTCACATAGGAAGGCGCGCCTGGCGCCCTCCTCGAGCAAGGCTCGGGGGCTCTCTCCTGGAGGGCCACCGACTTTGCTAGGATCACGAGGGAGGCGCTTGGGCACCACTTGGAGGCGTGCTTCAAAGCATGTTTGCCTCAGGAAGGAGCGAAGCAAGGAGGGCCAAACCCTCAGGAGTTCATCGACAAGATCGTTCAGGAGCTGCAAGAGTCAAGAGTCATGAGTGGCAGCCACCGCTTACCTGCCTTAGCTCCCCATCCAGGCGAGCATGGTGGGCTGCGCGTCTGCATCGACATACCAGGGCTCAACCGAGCCGCCTCTCAGGAGCGCCTCTGGCCCTCATGAGTGGGGCGCTGTGAAGGTCCACACCACAGCTACGTTCGCCTGCCTTTCGGTCTGCTGAACGCGGCTGCCACGCACCAGCGCCTCATGAGGGGCATCTTGGAGGCTCAAGAGACCAGGCGTTCTACAGTCCTGGCGGAGATGGAGATGGTCCGCGAGGAGCCACCAGCGCCTCCGGAGCCTCCCGAGGCCCCTGGGCCTGGGGGCTCATGAGGATCGGCTTCTGCAGCACACGGCGTCCGCTACTTCAACATCCCTTCGTCCACAACGTATCAGGTGACATCCTTTGAGTTTCATTTTCAAGCTGGGAGCACCACCCAGGGCTACATCATTCCCAGGCCGCGTGGGTCCATCCCTGCGGCGTGTATCCCTATTTTGCTTCATGTTTCTAGTTTGCTTCATTGGGGGCGCCCCTCAGGCTGCATCACCCCCAGGTCGCTCGGGCCCGACCCAGCGATGTTCGTCTTCTTTGCGCCTACCTAAATGAACTTGCTCCTTCATAACTAACGTGTTTGACCTAATCGCCCGCTCGATTGACACCAACTGATGGAGCTGCTCCCCAACGGCACGACGCTTGCGCATGGGTCAGTCCCTGCAACACCGACAAATCTGGATGGCTGAGCTCTGGCCGTGGCAGCCCCGCATAGCGTCACCTCGTCAAGCTTTCAGTGCCTCGCCACCCCTCCAGAGCAACCAGCGGCTAACCGTCGATTGCCATGACGAGCTCCTTCTCTTTTTATGATGAGCCTGCAGGATCTCTTCAAGGAGCAGCGTCAGGCGAGGCCCTCGCGGCGTCTCCTTCACTCTCGTCCGCGCGAACCGCTTGCACGTTAAAGGGGGGGTACCTAAGCATCGCGACTCATGGGCTCCTACTGGCTCTCCAGCCCTCACCCTCTAGCCTTGTCCACGGCATCGCGACCTGGCATACCAGCGACGGCTGAGCTCGCTCGAGGGCCGGGACCCGAGGACGTAGAGCAGAAAGGGGAGTAAAGGCGAGAGGGAAAAGGCACGCTGGGACCTCGCCAGGAAGCTTCTCGTCCGCCGATGCGCGAACCTAGCGCCACACCAAGGAACGGCTCCTGACCCCCGAGATAAGTCATCCTCCGGAAGCACTAGCTATCACAACACCGACCTCGCACCTATGGCTATCCCGTGTTGGCAACGTCGCACTCCTTTCTCACTGAATGTTGGTTGCTTGAGCGCTAAAGGGGACCTCCTGAGCATCGCGACTCAGGGGCTCTTACTGGACCACGGGCCGCTCACCTCCTGGCCTTGACCACGGCATCACGACCTGGCATACCAACGACGGGTGAAGCCTGCCTTGGGACCGGGACCTGTCGGCGCAGAGCGTCAAGCCCTCGCGAGGTTCGAAAGGAGGAACTAAGCTAAAACGGGATGAGCATCATGCACCAACTCATGACAAGGATCATATTAACAAGCAGAACCACAGGCACCTTACAAACCCCCACGGGGCGCGTTTTTTGATTCCTCGCAGGGAACAAAAAGAGCAGATCCTAAGGAGCGCTAACTACTGCCGCCTCCGCGGGAGATGCCATCATCAACAGTGGGCCGTCAGGCACCGGCGCCAACCCCATCCAGATCAGTGGCGGCGGCGGCCTGACGAGCCCGCCCTGCTTCGAGAGCGACGCAAGCTCGGGGGCTCGTAGCTGTCGTCGCTCGTCTCCGGAGTCGCGGAGGGCTCGGTGGAGTCACTAGATCCTCCGACGCCTTCGCCGCCTGAGGAGTTGCTGGGGGAGTGGTTGGCGAGCCTAGTCCTCGCCACGGCAGGGCCCCGACCACCTCTCTCAGGGCAGCACTCCAGCCGGCGTCCTTCCGAGTCGAAGACTTTGAAGAACATCACGGAGGCGCCGTCGTACTCCAGGTGGATCATGAAGGCACCCCTTGATCTGCAAGCCCGGGCAATCTCGCCCCAGCCTCGGGTCATGAAGACCTTGCCCGGAGCGACGACATCAACCTCCGCTCCGGTCGCAAGGGTGCTGCAGCCGGCGTGCTGCAACCAGAGCTCCAGAGATCCCCCGCGCGGCATCACGAAGGCGAAGGAGGGAGGAAGGCGAATCCAGGACTGAGGAGGCATGGCGGCATGGAGGACAAACTCTTGGGAGGAGCCCTCGGCGTGGACTCCAGGAGGAACAACACGCACCGCCGTGACCCGCCGGCGCCGACGGCGGCGTCGCCCATGGCGCTCGGTGTCGACTGCTTCAGGGCCCTCAATGCGGGCGTACAAGGGCAGCGGAAACCCTGGTGGCGGCCGCTCGTACCAGGGCCTCGACACCTCCTGCCAAGCGCCCTCATCCCGGCGGCAGAGGGCCAGCCATTTCTTCGGCGAGAGAGGATCAGGACCCTCTCGGGGAGCCTTTCCCTTCTCATCTACGGAGAACCGACGGATCGGAGCCATTGCCGCAGTATGGAGCAAGGACAAGGATTGAGAAGAAGGAGCAGCAAGAAGAGATGGATCGGAAGGGCACGCGCCGTTCCGTACTTATAAGCCGGGGAAGGCCAACCGACGACCTCCACGATCACAGGTAATCATGACCCGCTTTGCATGCAGGGACTTTTCAATTCGTGCAGTTGTCGAGGCGTCGTGGGGAAGTGGAGACGCCCACGTCCAATCAACCGCCACCTTGGCGCCCAAGGTCATGAGGCTGTTAGGGCCATGGTAACCGACTTGCCCTTCGCTTTCTCGCCTAGCCAAGTCCAGGCGCGCCTTGGGCCTGGGGGCTACACTATGGGTGGCTAGTCCTATTTATAGGCAGAGGCCCTGGGCCTCTTCCCAAATATTGAGCGGGAAGGGCGCCAACAATTGGCCATTTTGAAGGGGAACATCTAGTACACTTATCCTGACTAAAGTTGGTCCTCGCCTGTCAAAGGCTCTGACGATGACGCCGGCTTGGGCTCCACGATGACTTCCTTCCTACCGTTGGGCTGGTCTTGGTCTTGTTGCACCGAAACGGTTGCCTTTGCTTGGTACCCTCGCCTGCGCCTGCCTCCTTTGCACCAAAGAGGAAATGAGGACACTGCGCGGGCTGGCGCCCGCCTGGCGCCCTTGGTCGTCAAGGCTTACGTCATGGGCACCTCGTGAGGTACCCCGCCTCCTCGCGAGCCAGCCTGACGAGGTCGTGCCTGAGGAAGCTTCCTGTCGTCCGCCCCGCGAGGCTTGGCCCCTCGCAAGGGTCTTGAGCTTGTTTTGATGAAGGTGGGCCGTACTGGGCCACCCCTTGAGCCACGTCGCAGGCCGCAGGCAGGCAAGTCTGGGTACCCCCGTTCCCAGAACGCCGACAGCCACCAACTGTGCCTCCTGGTCAGGTATAGCAAGATCTTCCTGTGACGGTAGTTTGACAGAAGGATTATGGAGAACATTAAGGAACACGTTGGGGGGACCGTCTTTCACTGAGAACTGAGTCATGACAATGCATCAGCCGCCTCAATGAGCCGCTGATCAATGTGATCCACTTGATAACCTTTCAAATGTCATGCGATAATAGTCACTGCTTGCCGATAAGCCGCCATGAGGGGGTCCTCGGAATCCCACTTTCCGGAAACTTGCTGAGCAACTAGATCAAAATCACCCAGGCACCTAACCCGGCTGAGATTCATCTCCTTAGCGATACAGAGGCCGTGAAGGAGGGCCTCATATTCAGTTGCATTGTTAGTACAGGGAAACATAATCCTCAAAACATAACAAAACTTGTCACCGCATGGGGAAGCTATGATAACTGCAGCCCCCGAGCCTTCCAATTGCCTGGAACAATCAAAGTGGATCGTCCAATATGTATTATCTAGGTTCTCTTCACAAACTTGAAGTTTAGTCCAATCATTGATGAAATCCACCAATGCCTGAGACTTGATAGCCATTCGGGGCACATATTTCATATGATGTGGCCCAAGCTCAATTGGCCACTTAGCAACCCGGCCTGTGGCCTCCCTGTTTTGGATGATATCTCCTAGAGGGGTTGAACTGACCACAATGATAGGATGCTCCAAAAAGTTGTGCTTCAACTTGGGGCTAGCCATAAAAACGCCAGACACAAGTTTTTGCCAATGTGGATATCTCTGTTTGGACTCAGTCAGAACTTGGGATTGCCTTCTCTGCAAGGCGGCTGATGAACGGGCACAAGGCGGCGATTCGAATCGCCATACGCTAGACATCGTTGATATTAGCCGGCTTAGCAAGGGAGGTCACCGCCTTGATTTTCTCCGGATTACCACAGTATGGAGCAAAAACACACTTGGCCGGTTTAAGCATCATCTTGTAAACTCGAAGGTTGTCAAAGGTTTCCTTGAGGTCGTTTAATAATGTTTCCTTCTTTTGTGATTTGACCATGATATCATCAACATAAGCATGAACATTGCGCCCAATCTGATTGTTAAAACAATTATGTACACAACGCTGATAAGTAGCTCCCACGCTCTTAAGCCCAAAAGCCATAGAGACATAGCAGAAAGCCCCGAAGGGTGTGATGAAGGTTGTCTTCTCCTGATCCTCAATGGCCATCTTTATTTGATGATAGCCGGAGTAAGCATCCAGGAAACATAAGCTCTCACAACCAGCTGTAGAATCGATGATCTAATCAATTCGAGGAAGAGCGAACGGATCCTTAGGACAAGCTTTGTTAGATCTGTGTAATAGACACACATTCGCCAAGTCTCATTTTTATTCAATAGAAGCATTGGATTTTCCAATCACTCTGGTGAAAAACTTCAACAATAAATCCGGCGGCGAGGAGTCGAGCTACTTCTCCATCAATAGATTTTTGTCTTTCCTCGTTAAAACATCGGAGGTACTGCCAGACTGGTTTCATCTTAGTATCAACATTGAGGTGGTGCTCAGCAAATTCTCTCGGTACACCAGGCATGTCACAAGTTTCCATGCAAAGATGTCTCGATTCTCATGGATGAACTCGATGAACGCGCTTTCCTATTTGGGATCCATGCCCGCCCCAATAGTGAATTATTGGGATGAGTCGCCAGGGGTGAATTCAACATGTTTCATGTCCTCGACCGACTTAAACTTGAGCAGGGGATCCGACTCTGTGGTGGGTTTCTTCAGGGGTGTCATGTCGGCCGGGTCAACATTGGATGTGTAAAACTTCAACTCCTCTGTTGCAGAGGCCGATTCAGCATAAGCTGTGTCCCCCTCTTCACATTCACGAGCAATCCTTCTGTCACCATCAACTATGATAGTGCCTTCTGGCCCAGGCATCTTGAGCTTGAGATAAACATAACTGGGCCAGGCCATGAAACGAGCGTAAGCCAGCCAACCAAAGAGAGCATGATCTGGGCTGTTAATCTTGACCACCTCAAATGTCAGAAACTCCATTCTGTAATTGTACTCATTACCAAATTCAACTTCCATCTTAATCCGCCCAATGGGATAAGAAGATTTTCTTAGAACGATTCCATTGAAAACGGCCGAGGACGGCAGAAGTTGTTTTTCTGACAAGTTCATGCGCCTGAAGGTATACAGGATGTTGATGCTGCTTCCTCCATCCATAAGTACTTTAGTGAGCTTATAACCATCAACTTGAGGTACCACCACCAAAGCTGGACAACCTGGATTCTCAACCTGGGGGGGATGATCCACCCTACTCCAGGTGACTAGATGCTCTGATCAATTCAAGTACTAAGGTACTACCGGCTCGAGCACGTTGACAACATGATTTTGGAGCTTGCGATCCCGTTTGAAAGTGCTAGTCATAAAGACGTGGTACTGCCCGCTTTTCAACTGCTTAGGATTGCTCTAAAAACCTAACTGGTTGCCATGCTGTTGAACACCCTGGCCAGAATGCTGATTACCCCCATTGTTACCCGAACCCTAGTAGCCAGACCTTGAGCCGTCTGATCCCTGGTAATCGGGGTTCTAGAAACCACATGATGAGCTAGCTCCCGGGAAGCCGGATCCTGAGCCGCCTGCTCCAGGCTGCCCCGGGTTTCCACGGTCACCGCCTTGTTGATTTTGATACGTCTGATTGCGGAAAGCCTGCATGATGTAGCAGTTTTCCCAGGAATGATTCGCCGGCTTATCAGGGAGGCTGTGCTTGGGACATGGGCCTTTAAGGGCTTCCTCGAAATTACGAGCTTTATTCCCATTGAATGGCCTTCCAGAATTGTTCCGCCTCTGGCCCTTAAAACCAGTGTTTGCGTTAGCAAAAAAATCAGAGTCGCCCTCTGGGTGTTTGTGCTTTCCACCATTACCTTGATTGTCATGGCTGTCGTTGTACCCGGGGTTGCCTTGCTGCTATCCCTTGCCACCACCATTCTTCTTGCCTTTGCCGGCCTTTTCTTCATCTGATGTGGGATCCTTTGTGGTATCTTACTCAGCATATCTGGTAAGAACATCCATAAGACCTCCCATGTCTTGAACCGTCCACTTAAGGCGCCCAAGCTTCTGAACCAAAGGATCAAAATGACAGTTTTTCTCCAAAATTAAGATGGCCTGGACAACCGATATGTCGTTGAAAGAGTGGATAATATCCGCGACCCGGCGAGACCAATCATGAGCCGATTCACCCTCCCGCTGGACACAATGCTGTAAATCGAAAATTGTCAGCGGGAACTTGCAAGTTCCTTGGAAGTGCTTGATGAAACGCTCCTTCAACTCTGCCCAAGTGTTGATGGAATTGGGGGGCAGGTTCTTCAACGAAGTATGAGCCGGCCCCTCCAACATCATAGTTAGATACTTGGCACAAACCGCATCGCTGACATCCAGTATGTCCATGGCAATCTCATAGCTCTCAATCCAAGCAGCTGGCTTGAGATCGGCCGTGTAATTGGGCACCTTGCGGGGGCCTTTGAAATCTTTAGGCATGCGCTCGTCTCATAGAGTGGACACCAGACACGGAATTCCAATGGTCCTGGTACTCGATCCGACACCCTGCGATGTCAAAGGAGTTGAAGTGGGTGATGGTTGAGCCGCCGTGTTGGCCGCTTCTGCTTCTTGTCATGCCCGGGCTGTGTCGACGATCTCCTGAGCGTCTAGGGCTCCATGCCGAGGCGAGTCACGCAGCTATTCGCATCCCCGTTGGGCACTGCTTGAGACTGCTGGCGACTCAGCATGGCGACTCCTACTGCGGCGATGCGGGGTGGAGCTATTCGCATCCCCGTTGGGCACTGCTTGAGACTGCTGGCGACTCAGCATGGCGACTCCTACCGCGGCGATGCGGGGTGGAGTGGAGTCACTGCTGACTGTAGGTGCAGTTTGCTTGCTAGGTAACCGTTGTCTTCAACATCTCGATGGCATTTAGGGCCTCGATCTCAACCGGGGAATTCCTATGATTGGAAGTGTTGTGAGCTTGGTAGATGCTACCAACAGGTGATCAACTGTATTAGAGAAATGACCCACTGGTGTCACAAAACAGTCTAGGGTCATCCAAATGGGTGGTGGGCACTGGGCCAGCTCAAGATGCCGCTGCTGAGCTGGTTGACAAGGTTGAGCCAGGGGCGGCTGCCCATCTCCATCCTGGGGTACAACCCGGTTTGACTGGGGACGATCAGATCCCCTGGGGTGCTTGTCCCAGCCCCTGGCGCAGGTGTATTGAACAGACACATCGGCTCAAAATTGGGGGGCAGACGGCTGATGACCCACAAGTATAGGGGATCAATCATAGTCCTTTCGATAAGTAAAAGTGTCGAACCCAACGAGGAGCAGAAGGAAATGACAAGTAGTTTTCAGCAATGTATTCTCTGCAAGCACTGAAATTATAAGTAACGAGTAGTTTGATAACAAGAAAAATTGTACGAGCAAGTAACGGCAACGATAAAAAAAAGTGCAGCAAGGTAGCCCAATCCTTTTGAGGTAAAGGACAGGCCAAAATGGTCTCTTATGATAAGCAAAGCGTTCTTGAGGATACACAAGAATTTCATCTAGTCACTTTCACCATGTTGGTTTGATTGGTGTTCGCTACTTTGATAATTTGATATGTGGGTGGACAGGTGCTTAGGTGTTGTTCTTACTTAAACAAGCCTCCTACTTATGATTAACCCCCTTGCAAACATCCGCAACTATGAGAAAAGTATTAATAATAAATCTAACCATGGTGAGGGAGTCCCGGACTAGGGGGTGTCCGGATAGCCGGACTATCATCACGGCCAGACTCCAAGACTATGAAGATACAAGATTGAAGACTTCGTCCCATGTCCGGATGGGACTTTCCTTGGCGTGGAAGGCAAGCTTGGCGATATGGATATGTAGATCTCCTACCATTGTAACCGACTCTGTGTAACCCTAACCTATCCGGTGTCTATATAAACCGGAGGGTTTTAGTCCGTAGGACGAACAACAATCATACCATAGGCTAGCTTCTAGGGTTTAGCCTCCTTGATCTCGTGGTAGATCTACTCTTGTACTACCCATATCATCAATATTAATCAAGCAGGAGTAGGGTATTACCTCCATCGAGAGGGCCCGAACCTGGGTAAAAACATCGTGTCCCTTGTCTCCTGTTACCATCCGCCTAGACGCACAGTTCGGGACCCCCTACCCGAGATCCGCCGGTTTTGACACCGACATTGGTGCTTTCATTGAGAGTTCCTCTGTGCCGTCACCGATAGGCCCGATGGCTCCTTCGATCATCAACAACGACGCGGTCCAGGGTAAGACTTTTCTCCCCGGACAGATCTTCGTGTTCGGCGGCTTTGAACTACGGGTCAATTCGCTTGGCCATCTGGAGCAGATCTAAAGCTACGCCCCTGGCCATCAGGTCAGATTTGGAAGTTTGAACTATATGGCCGATATCCGCGGAGACTTCATCTTCGACGGATTCGAGCCGCAGCCAAGCGTGCCGCCTTTGTCTTGATGGGCATGATCTAGCTCTGCAGCGAGCGATTGCCACGGAGGCCGCACTCGATATCCGCCCGACCCTTAATTTGGAGCGGATTCCCGATCGAGGACGAGTGGTTGGACCGCCTCGGGGCTACAATCTCACGGCGATCGAGCGAACTCCATCCCTGTCGCTGCGAAGACCTCGACTCCGGTGCGGACTCCTCTCCGGACTCCGAACCTCCGCGCCCCGCCAATTGAATCCGATTGGGCGCCGGTCATGGAGTTCACTGCCGCGGACATCTTTCAGCACTCGCCCTTTGGCGACATCCTGAATTCATTAAAGTCTCTCTCTTTATCCGGAGAGCCTGGCCGGACTACGGACAGGAAGGTTGGGATGCGGACGACGAAGAAATTCAACGCCCACCCACCACCCACTTTGTAGCCACTGTCGATGATTTAAGCGACATGCTGAATTACGACTCAAGACATCGGCGGTATGGGCGGCGATGCGGAGGCGACCAAGACCCAGCGCCTACTGGCGCTGGAAGGCCACGTCATATGACATATACATGGTGGACATCCCAAAAGATGGGAACGGCGATGGAACAACGGAGGATGACTCCTCCAAGAAAAGCCGAAGCGCCGACGTCGTGGCGCGCTCTAAATCCGCCACAATAAAAGCGGTGATTCGGCACGGGAGATAATAACACCCGGACGGTTGAAGAGAACCCCCTCAGCGGGACTCGGCGCAGGAGGAGGAGAAGCAAGCCCGCAACAAAGGCGGCAGAAAAAGAGGTTGAGGACGATAATTATGCGCCCCCCTCCGGAGATGAGGCAAGCCTCGACGACGACGAATTTGTCATGCCTGAGGATCCCGCCGAACAGGAGCATTTCAAACGCAGGCTTATAGCCACGGCAAGCAGCCTCAAGAAAAAGCAGCAACAGCTTAGAGCTGATCAAGACCTGCTAGCTGACAGATGGACTGAAGTCCTTGCAGCCGAAGAGTATGAACTCGAACGCCCCTCCAAAAGCTACCCCAAACGCAGGTCGTTGCCTCGATTAGAGGAGGAAGCACCCAAGTCACCAGCGCACGACATGGCAGACCGGCCGCCCCGTGGCCGCGACATAGAGGCCTCTAGACCCTCCGTCCAAGCCGAACCCCGATGCCGCTCGAAAAGTACCAAGGCACGGGAAAATGCGCCGGACTTGCGAGATATATTGGAGGATAAGGCAAAACATACAAGATCGATCTACGGATCGCGTGGGCGCCCCACTACACGTGACAATAACCGTCACGCCGGATACAGAAACCCCGGCCGGGCCGAACACAGTAGACAAAGCTCATACGAGCTACGTCGTGATATAGCCCAATACAGAGGTGCCGCACACCCACTATGCTTCGCAGATGAAGTAATGGATCATCAAATCCCCGAGGGCTTCAAGCCCGTAAACACCGAATCATATGATGGTACTACAGATCCTGCGGTCTGGATCGAGGATTATCTCCTCCATATCCACATGGCCCGCGGTGATGATCTACATGCCATCAAATACCTCCCACTCAAGCTTAAAGGACCAGCTCGACATTGGCTCAATAGCTTGCCAGCAGAATCAATTGGTTGTTGGGAGGACACGAAGCCGCATTCCTTGATAACTTCGGGGCACATATGTGCGACCACCGAGCGCCGATGACCTTAGCCACATAATTCAGCAGCCGGAAGAATCGGCCGGACAATTCGGACTCGGTTCCTAACAAAGAAAAATCAAATCGTTGATGTTCGGATCAGAGGCCCTTGCAGCCTTCAAACATAACATCATGACGAGTGGCTTGCCCGGCACCTAGGACAGGAAAAGCGAAATCTATGGCAGCCCTCACAACCCTCATGACTCACTTTTGTGCGGGAGAGGACAGCTGGCTAGCTCGAAGCAACAACTTGGCCAAACATCGATAGTCCGGATACCAAGGACAGCAATGGCAGGTCGCGTCGCAACAAGAACAAGCACCGCGTTAACGGCGATATCATCGAAGATACGGCCGTCAATGTCGGATTCAGAGGCTCTAAACCCGGTCAGCGGAAGAAGCCATTCAAAAGAAATACCCAGGGCCCGTCCAACTTGGACCGAATTCTCGATCGCTTGTGCCAGATACATGGCACCCCCGAAAAACCAGCCAATCACACCAACAGGAACTGTTGGGTGTTTAAGCAAGCAGGCAAGTTAAGTGCCGAACTCAATGACAAGGGGCTGCATAGCGATGACGAGGAAGAGCCCCGCCGCCCGTACAATAGAGGATGAAGGGTTTTCCTACACAAGTGCGGACGATGAACATGATATACGCAACCCACATACCCAAAGGGAGCGGAAGCGTGCACTTAGGCACGATATGCGATGGAGCCATCGCCCAGTTCAACCCATGGTCTTCCTGCCCGATCACCTTCGATCGAAGGACCACCCACTAGCATCCGTCACGGCGGCCGCCGCATTGGTTCTTGACCCAATTATCGACGGATTTCACTTCACCGAGTCGATGGACGGCGGTAGCAGCCTGAACCTGCTTTATCGATTATCGGTCGCAAAATGGGCATAGACCCCTCAAGGATTAAACCTACAAAAACGACCTTTAAAGGCGTCATACCGGGTGTAGAGGCCAGTGGTACGGGCTCAGTTACACTCGAAATGGTCTTCGGATCCCCGGATAACTTCCAAAGCGAAGAGTTAATCTTCGACATCGTCCCATTCCGCAGCGGCTATCATGCACTGCTCGGACGAACCGCATTTGCAAAGTTCAATGCGGTGTCGCACTACACATACCTCAAGCTCAAGATGCTAGGCCCTCGAGGAGTAATCACGGTCAATGGAAACACCGAACGCTCTCTCCGAACGGAGGAGCACACGGCGGCCCTCGCGGCGGAGGTACATAGCAGCCTCTCACAGCAATTCTCGAGTCTGGCCACTAAGTGTTCGGACACTGTCAAGCGCGCCCGGAGTAACCTACATCAAGACCGCCTGGCACGATTCAAGCACGCGTAGCAATCCGGCCCCAACCCCCGCCCTCGCGAAATTGCGAAGCTAGTATTACGCGTACATAATTACGCTCTGGAGATACCATGGGCATATGGGGAAGGGCAAGACCACGGCACGCCAAGAATGCGGCTCGACCGCACCAGGGGCTCCCAATTGTGTCATTCTTTTTTTTCTTTTTTTTTCCTTTTTTCTTACTTTCAGGACTCTGTCTTTGAGAAGTCCTGTCCGGCATTTGAATAGCCGAACTCACGATGCAACAGCCAGGGAAGCAGAAAGCCACGTTAAGTGTTCAGGTGGTCTCTATTACGAGCATTATACCTATTTTACATACCATCCCGCAGCTTACCCCTGGAGGGGGACATGTTAGATAGTCCCATCCCTTGCTTATCGCACTATTTGTATCGTTCTGCTTTCATTGCAGTACCTTTTTGAATAAACAATACATAGCTTTTGCTTATTATTACTCTACTTCCTTTATATATATATATATATATATATATATATATATATATATATATATATATATATATATATATATATATATATATATATATATATATATATATATATGTTCGTTTCATGACATGTTGCACCTGTACACTTTGGTACGGCCAATACACCGTGGGGCTTGAGTACCCCAAAATTATGGTGTGATAAGTCTGAACACTTTCAAAAGTGCGGCACCCTAACTTATAGCATTATATGAATTGGCTCCGAATCATGTCTTGGGTCAATAGTTGGGTTTTCCCGGCTCCCGTGTTTTGGTACCTTATGTTCCGCTATATCGGCTAAGGTAGCACCGGGAGAACCACTGCGATTGTGCCCCAGTTGAGCTGGGTCGAGCACCTCAGTGGAGAAAGCTAAAACTGACCGTCATGATAGGGCGAGATCCGGTCGTTGTTCGAGAGGTTTTTTCGGGTCCCTAAAGACTTATGCCGCTTAGAGCGAGGAACCAGAATTGTCCGGCCAAGGCGTGGATAGCGCCCCGAACTCGGTCTTCTGAATACTAGGGGCTTCGCCAAAATTTAAAATTATAGAATTCTATGGCTAAGTGAGAGTGTTCAAGCATTATAAGTCCGGTTGCCTTGTTCGTTGTGTTGAGCGCCTCCCTAGATGGACCCAGGAATGGGAACAAGAGTGCTCAAGTTTATCCCGAACACCCCAAAGACTGTGGCATGGGGGTGAAGCCAACGACTTGCCATCTCTCAAATTTGATAAACGGCCGCATGAAGGTAATATTTTAAATTAATAACCATTGCTTAGCGATATGAACAAGTTTTCAGCGTACAGGATAACAAATGCGAGTTTATTCAAAAATTACATCTTTGGAGCACTCATCCGCTATTCGGCGGGCACCCTTCAGGAGGCCCTCATAGTACATTTCGGGCCGGCGATGCTCATGGCCCTTCGGTGGCCCGTCTGTCACAAGCCTCTCCGCATCCAGCTTGCCCCAGTGCACTTTAGCACGGGCAAGGGCCCGACGGACACCTTCAATGCAGACGGAGCGCTTGATGACTTCAAACCGCGGACAGCATCCACCACCGCTGCACCAAGCAAGTAGCTCCGGGCATGGCCTCCAATGGCCACACCCGCTTATAAGGCCCTTCATGGCCTGTTCGGCGACCTTGTGGAGCTCGACCAGCTGCTTCAGCTGGTTGCTCAGGGCACCGAATGTTCGGCCTCAGCATACTGAGACCAGAACACCTTTTCCGTCGAGCTCCCCTCCTTGGCGCGGTAGAATGCGGCAAGATCGGACACACCACGGGCAAATCTGCGAATGCTCTGGAGAGCTCGAATCCGGTAAGTAATAGGTAATTCACTTTCACATGCTTGCTTTGCATAAAGAATGCCTTACCCGCCGCTATCTTCTTCAATGACTCAATTTCTTGGAGGGCTTTTTGGGCCTCGGCCTTAGCAGCTTTGGCACTCTCAAGAGCCGAGGCGAGCTCGGACTCTCAAGTCTTCGAGTCACGCTCCAAACCCTCGTGTTTTTCCACGAGAGCTTGGAGCTCTTGCCATACCTTGGCCAGCTGCGCCTCCCCCTTCTCTCGCTCGGTGCGTTCCGCAGCCGCTTTGTTTTCGGCCACGGACACCGCTTCCTTCAGGGTCTCCACCTCGTTCGTGGCCCCTGCAGTACCCATGTTATTCCTGTTATTTTTTGCAACCAAAACCTTTTCTATAAGGTATTTCTTTAATAAGGTATTACTTACCTTCCTTGTCCTCGAGCTGCTTCTTGGCTTGTCCGAGCTCGTTCTCGGACCGTTCGAGGTTCTGCTTCACTGCATTGACCTCCATGATCGGCAAGGCGGCAGAGGTCAACAGCGCAGCCTGCATTCCCATATTGACATACTTATGTTAGACTCCTGCGTATATCTTTTTAGATCCTTAGTTCGGCTTTTCTTTCCGAACACCGAACTAAGCATCAGGGGCTACTATCTATGCGGTAATATTTTTATATATTTTAAACTCACCTCAAAGCCTGTTAGAAGGCTGGTACAGGCTTCGGTCAGTCCGCTCTTGGCGGAGTGAACTGTCCGGATCACCGCACTCATAACAGTGCGGTGCTCCTCCTCGATGGAAGCGCTGTTAAGCGCGTCCAGTAAGCTATCCGGTGCCTCCGGTTGGACGGAGGACACTGGCGTCTTACCCTTCTTGCGAAGGATTCGCTGGCCGGACTTCAGAACCGCTGATGGTTCCGGCATGGAGTCTGGACGAGGGTCGGGCTTAGAGCCCCTGGGGGTCTTGCCCCCCGCGCGCCTGGAGTCCGGGAGGTTGCCTTGTGGCACCTCGTGCGCTACCTCCTCTTGACCAAGCCCCCCTTGGGGCCCCGCCGCGGCGTCGTCCGCAACGTGAGGCGAGGAGGCGGTCGGAAGCGAAGCGCTCTCCATTTCCGACGAGCCCAGGGACCCGCTCGATGAATCGGCGAACTCGCCCTTGGGCGGGCTGCACGGTTGTTCGACATTAGAGAACACTCTGCAATAATCAAAAGCCATGGGTATCCGGACACTTACGATCTCGCCAGGGGCTTGGCCCTTGTAGGCCAATCCTCTTCATCGTCGTCGATGTTGGTGGAGAAGTCCGGAGGAAGGGTTCTTCCCTTCTTGGACCCTCCGGCCTCCCCAGTTGGGGCGGCCTTTCTTTTATTCTCCTCCCCCGCTGGGGGAGGAGCTTCTTCTACTTCCTGCTCGTCTTCAGGAGAAGATTCTGCTTCAGAATCTGACAACACCTGGCGTCGGGAGCTCCTTCGAGTTCCCGTGGCCTCCTTCTTGGCCTTCTTCTCCGGCACCACGTGCGGCGCCGAGCCAGCAGCCCCGTCAATCGGGCGTCCTCCGGGTCTTCCGGCAAAGGAGCCGGACAGTTAATCTGTCCGGACGTCTTCAGCCAGTCCTGTCAAAAATTACGGAATTTTAGATCCCACGTAGAGTCAATCTATGAAAAAAGAGTCCCGTAAAGGGTAAAATAACTTACCTCGCCGGCTGGACGCCGCGAGCTGTATCCGCGATCCTTGTTGGCGGATGTTGGGGCTTCAGCGCCCTTGAACAGCACCTTCCAGGCATCTTCGTACGTAGTGTCGAAGAGCCGGCTCAAGGTTTGGTGTTGTGCCGGATCGAACTCCCACAAGTTAGAGGCCCGTTGTTGGCATGGGAGGATCCGGCGGATGAGCATCACCTGGATTACGTCGACAAGCCTGAGGTTCTTGTCCACCAGGTTTCGGACGCATGTCCGAGTCCGGATAGCTCTTCGAATTCCCCACGCCGGCCCGTCTCTTTCCATGACGAGAGCCGTGTGGGGAAGCCAGATCTGAATTCGGGGGCCGCCACCCATTCAGGGTCGCGTGGCTCGGTGATGTAGAACCACCCCGATTGCCACCCCTTTATGGTCTCCACAAAGGCGCCCTCAAGCCATAGGACCTTGGCCATCTTGCCAACCATGGCGCCTCCGCACTCCGCTTGACGGCCGCCCACTACCTTCAGCCGGACGTTGAAGGTCTTCAGCCATAAGCCGAAGTGGGGCTGGATGTAGAGGAAAGCCTCGCACACGACGATAAACGCCGAGATGTTGAGGATGAAATTCGGGGCCAGGTCGTGGTAGTCCAGCCGTAGTAGAACATGAGCCCCGGACAAATGGGTGAAGTGGAAAACCTAGTCCCATGGAGGAAGTGGGGAGAAACACTACCTCTCATGGGGCCGGGGTTCAATAAGCTGCCCGCCTGGCAGCTTTGCGCGATGTCGCGGACAAGTATCCGGCTTCCGCAGTCTTTTGATGTGCCCTCCGTGACGGAGGAGGCCATCCACCTGCCTCCCGCCTCCCGACATGGTTGGAGAAGGTTGAGGTGGGATGTGCGGACTTGGGCGCTGGAGCTCGAGTGCGCGGAAATGGATAAGCAAAGGAGGAAGAAGGCGTAGGAGAAAAGGTGGATCCTTATCCCCTTATATGGACAGACGAAGCTATGCGTCCCCCACCAGCCTAGTAAAACTCGCTTATTTCCCAAGCGCCGTAATCAATGGCACGGATGGGTTACCCACGTCCGTATTGATGAGAATCCCGGAATAAGGGGGCACGATCTATGCTCTGATAAGACGTGCCAAGGAAACCGCCTCGCTAAACACGCTGAGGTGGAACAGTAAAAAACGATTCATATAAAGGCCTGGCCGTGGTGTGATGTCACGCCGCGGAATACGTCAGCAGATCTGTGCAAAAATTATTCTCTCTACGGTGTTATGTGGAACTTGTTTTGCAGAGCCGGACACTATCCTTGTGTTCAAAACCTTCTTTGAAGTATTCGGAGGAGGAACCCGCCTCGCAATGCCGAAGACAATCAACGCGTCGGACTCATCGTCATTGAAGCCTGGTTCAGGGGCTACTGAGGGAGTCCCGGACTAGGGGGTGTCCGGATAGCCGGACTATCATCACGGCCGGACTCCAAGACTATGAAGATACAAGATTGAAGACTTCGTCCCGTGTCCGGATGGGACTTTCCTTGGCGTGGAAGGCAAGCTTGGCGATACGGATATGTAGATCTCCTACCATTGTAACCGACTCTGTGTAACCCTAACCTATCCGGTGTCTATATAAACCGGAGGGTTTTAGTCCGTAGGACAAACAACAATCATACCATAGGCTAGCTTCTAGGGTTTAGCCTCCTTGATCTCGTGGTAGATCTACTCTTGTACTACCCATATCATCAATATTAATCAAGCAGGAGTAGGGTATTACCTCCATCGAGAGGGCCCGAACCTGGGTAAAAACATCGTGTCCCTTGTCTCCTGTTACCATCCACCTAGACGCACAGTTCGGGACCCCCTACCCGAGATCCGCCGGTTTTGACACCGACACATAGCATTAAACTTTTGGATCCAAATCGGTCACTTACGGAATAGCGCATAAACTTGGGTTTAGGCTTCTGTCACTCTCGCAACCCATCATCTAATAACTACTCCACAATGCAGTCCCTTAGGCCCAAATACGGTGAAGTATCATGTAGTCGACGTTCACATGACACCACTAAGGGCATCACAACATACATACCATCAAATATCAAACACATATCAAGTTCACATGATTACTTGCAACAAGATTTCTCCCGTGACCTCAAGAACAAAAGTAACTAATCACAAATGATAATCATGCTCAAGATCAGAGGGGTATTAAATAGCATATTGGATCTGAACATATAATCTACCACCAAATAAACCATATAGTAATCAACTACAAGATGTAATCAACACTAGTAGTCACCCACAAGCACCAATCTAAGGTTCCGGTACAAAGATTGAACACAAGAGATGAACTAGGGTTTGAGAGGAGATGGTGTCGTTGAAGATGTTGATGGAGATTGCCCTCCCCAAGATGGGAGAGTTGTTGGTGATGATGATGACGATGATTTCCCCCTCCGGGAGGGAAGTTCCCCCGGCGGAATCGCTCCGGTGAAGGGCAAAAGTGCATCTGCCCAAGTTCCGCCTTGAGATGGTGGCGCTTCGTCCCAAAAGTCCTCTCCTTATTTTTTCTAGGTCAAAATGACATTTACCAGAAGAGGGGCACCGGAGGTGGGCCGAGGAGAGCACAACCCACCAGGGCGCGCCTGGGCTCCCTGGCACGCCCAGGTGGGTTGTGCCCACCTGGTGGGCTCCTCTTGTAGTTATGTGCTCCAATAATTCTTATATATTCCATAAAAATTCTCCGTGAAGTTTCAACTCATTTGGAGTTGTGCAGAATAGGTGGCCTGACGTAGCTTTTTCAGGTCCAGAATTCCAGCTGCCGGTATTCTCCCTCCTTGTGTGAACCTTGCATATTATGAGATAAAAGGCATTGGAATGACTCCAAAAAGCATTATTATGCATAAAAACAATATAAATAGCAGTAGGAAAACATGATGCAAAATGGACGTATCAACATCTCTCGTGTCTCCTCCTGTGAACCACATCTAAAGGTTTTGTCATAGACCCATGCGCCAGGCCTCTGTCCTCAGGCCCTCCGGTTCATTGTGAATTTCAGCACGTAGTTGCACCATGTGAGCATTTTCGGTGTCGATGTCTTCCTGAGCCTTAGCCATCTGTTCACGAATTTTAGCTATCTATGTATTGCACTTCCCCTGGTTCTCCGCTATTACTGGTGACTCTAGGAGTGTTGTCAACGAGGCTACTAGCCCTGAAAGAACTTGAGCCGGTGGCTTGACTGGGCTAGCCGCGCTAGGATCTGTTGCCGAAGCGCCGGTTCCTCCCATGGCACCTGTTGCGGTGGAATCGAGAGCCGGCGCAGTACCTGCCTTGTAGATGGTGGTCCGGTGAAGTAGCTCATAGTCAATCGGGGCCGGCTCATCATCGGAGTAGCCCGCAAGTCTGCCGTCATACAATGGGAGAATCGCTCGGTGTCCCCGACCGATGACTCACCATCGGAGTAGACCAGGGTGTCCGCTCCAGAAGCGGAGTTGTCCGCGAGAGCAACCCCCTGAGTGAAGCCGATGAAGACATGATTCCGGCCGGCTTAGGCCTGGGCGGGTTGTCTGCATCGAGCCGGCTCGATGATGTCGGTGCAGATGTCCGGCTCGGGTCCCGATTCATCGATTTTGCCGATGAAGACGTGGATCTTGTCAAAGGGGACCCAGTACCCGTACTCGATTGACTTGGCCTCGGGGCCCCAGCCTGAATCGTCGATGTAGAGCTTGTCGCGGCGACTCTTTGTCATGCGGACGATTGATACGTCTCCAACGTATCTATAATTTATGAAGTACACATGCTGTTATTTTATCATTCTTGGGTGTTTTACAATCATTTTATAGCAACTTTATATCATTTTTTGGGACTAACCTATTGACCCAGTGCCCAGTGCCAGTTGTTGTTTTTTGCTTGTTTTTTACATCGCAGGAAATCAATATCAAACGGAGTCCAAATGCAACGAAACTTTACGAAGATTTTTTCTGGACCAGAAGGAACCCAATGGGCCTGAGCTGCACCTGGGGGTGCCCCGAGGGGGGCACAACCCACCAGGGTGCGCCAGGGCCCCCTAGCACGCCCAGGTGGGTTGTGCCCACCTCGGTGGCCTCCCGCACCCCCTCTTTGCACTATAAATTCCCAAATATTCCGAAACCCTTCGGGGAAGACCTAGATTAGAAGTTCGACCGCCGCAAGGCCTCTGTATCCACGAGATCCAATCTAGAGCCCGTTCCGGCACCCTGCAGGAGGGGGGAATCAACTCCGGTGGCCATCTTCATCATCCCGGCGGCCACCACGATGAGGAGGGAGTAGTCCACCCTCGGGGCTGAGGGTTTGTACCAGTAGCTATGTGCTTGATCTATCTCTCTCATGATTTATATCATGGGCTTTGTTAATATAGTCGGATCATATGATGTTTCTCCCATCTATACTCTTGGTATGATGAATTGAATCTTCACCCTTTGAAGTTTTGTCTTGTCGGATTGAATATTCAGAGATGAGAACACATGATATATGTCTTGCAATATGAATACTTGAGGTGACAATGATGTATCCTATTGATTCACTTGATATGTGTTATGGCATTCAACTCGCGGATTCCCGCGGTGATATTGGGGTAATCTATGCATAGGGGTTGATGCACATTTTTCTCCGACAGAAGCTTTGGGGTATCTTTATAGTTCTCTGTGCAGATGGAGTATTATGAATATGAATTTGCTTTGGTGTTATTCTAGTACAAACTCTAGGATAGATCGAACGGAAAAAATAGCTTTGTGTTATTTTAGTACGAACTCTTGAATAGATCGAACGGAGAGAATAGCTTTGAGGTGGTTTCGTGTTCTACAAACAATTCCTATTTTTTGTCCTCCACTAATAGGAACTCGGGAGTGATTCTTTACTACACTTTGAGGGATACTCATATGATCCAACTATGTTAGCATTGTTAAGAGGTTGCACTAGTGAAAGTACGGACCCTAGGCCTCATTTTTAAGCATTGCAACACCGTTTTTGTGCTCGTTTACTATTTGCTACCTTGCTGTTTTTATTTATTCAGATTATAAAAATATATTTCTACCATCAATATTACACTTTTATCACCATCTCTTCACCGAACTAGTGCACCTATACAATTTGCCACTGTATTGGGTGTGTTGGGGACACAACAGATTTCTTGTATTTGGTTGCAGGATCGTTTGAGAGAGACCATCTTCATCCTACACCTCCCACGGATTGATAAACCTTAGGTCATCCACTTGAGGGAAAATTGCTACTGTCCTACAAAACTCTGCGCTTGGAGGCCCAACACAAGTCTACAAGAATAAAGTTGCGTAGTAGACTTCAAGCTCTTTTCAGGCGCCGATGCCGGGGAGATGAGTGCATGAAGGTATATCTTTAGATCTTGCAATTGAATCTTTTAGGTTCTTGTTTTATCACTAGTTTGGTTTATAAAAGAAAGCTACATAAAAAATGGAATTGAGGTTGCTTCATATTATTGATCATCTTTATAATATCTTTCTTGAAAATGATGGATCAGAAAATTGTGCTCAATTGTTAGAAGAAGAAGTCAATAAAATGTTGGGCACAAAATATTTGAATGATGAGTATGATTGCAATGTTATTAGTATGAATTCTTTGAATATCCATGTTGCTAATGATATGCAAAGGCATAAGCTTGGGGATTCTATGTTTGATGAACATGATATTTTTGGTCCCCCAAGTTTTGATGAGAAAATTTATTATGATGATTGCATGCCTCCTATTTATGATGATTATATTGATGAAAGTGGATTTGGAGAGGTCATGACTTTATTTAATGATGAATCCACTATTTTGGAGGAGGTTGCAATTGATTATGACAACAAAGTTCCTATATATGATGATTATGGTGATGACATGTATGCAATATTGAATAATGATAACCATGAAACTTGTCATCATGATTTTAGTTTCCAATCCCATGATAGTTATTTTGCTGAGTTTGTCCCACTACCATTCATGAGAATGAATTTGCTTATATCGAGAGTAATAAAATCTCTATGCTTATGCATCATGAAAAGAGTGCTTTATGTGATAGTTATATTGTTGAATTCATTCATGATGCTACTGAAAACTATTATGAGGGAGGAACTTACGCTTGTAGGAATTGCAAAAATATCAAGTTTCCTCTCTATGTGTTCAAAATTTATGCTAGTTGATTCTTGTTCCCATAAGTTGTTTGCTCACAAAATACCTATGCATAGGAAGTGGGTTAGGCTTAAATGTTTTTTCCATGTGATTCATGATGCTCTTTTTCATGTTTCAATTCTTATCTTTTATGCGAGCATCATTGAACTCATCATGCCTAGCTAAAAGGCATTAAAGAAAAGCGCTTGTTGGGAGACAACCCAACACTTTTACCTACTGTTTTTTGCGTTCACTTGATTATTCTACTATATTAATCATGTTTTATTGCTTTTGTTTCAATAAAGTGCCAAGTAAAGCCTTTGCATCATGTTGGGTGATAGTTGATTTGATCTTGCTGAAAAATAGAAGCTTTTGCGCTCACGAAAATAATTCTCATTTTTAACAGAAGAGTGTTTTTGAGTTGATTCTTTTTGTAGAAGATTAATATGCAAATTCTCACGTGGTCCTAATTTTTCAGAATTTTTGGAGTAGCAGAAGTATGGTTGGAGTACAGATTACTACAGACTGTTCTATTTTTGACAGATTCTGTTTTCAATGCATAGTTTGCTTGTTTTCCAGTTTCTATGGCTTATATTGCTCAATATAAACTGTGTAAATGATATTATACAGTAGGAATTGTGTGGAAACAATTGTTAATCTTGTCTTTGACATGACCAAAGTGAAATGGTTTGCTCTTTATCATACTAACCTATCTCACGAAGTTCCGTTAAGTTTTGTGTGATTGAAGTTTCCAAGTTTTGGGTGAGATGTCGGTATGAGGAGAATAAGGAGTGACAAGACCCTAAGCTTGGGGATGCCCAAGGCACCCCCAAGGTAATATTCAAGTAAGATCCAAGCAACTAAGCTTGGGCATGCCCCGGAAGGCATCCCCTCTTTCGTCTCCAACATTATCGGTAACCTCACTTGGAGCTATGTTTTCATTCGTCACATGATATGAGTTTTACTTGGAGCGTCAATTTATTTTATTAGGATTTGCTTGCTCTTATTTAGAATAATGGTTTGCATCTTTATTTTCAACAAAAATGTCAAGGATAGCCTTAACCATGCTTCTTTTGCAAGTATACATGTTGCTGTTTCAAAACAGAAAGTTTATCGCTGTTGCAAAAATTCCCTAGAAAAGTCAGAATCTGATAAAATGTTGAAACTTTTTGCACAATAAGCTCCGACAAATGTTCTACAATGTGGTAAATTTTCAGAATTTTTGGAGTTAGGGAAGTATGATGAATCTTGCATTATTTACAGACTGTACTGTTTTGGCTGATTGCTGTTGTGTTTGCATTGTTTGCAAATTTTTGCTTGTTTAATGATTCTATTCAAGGATAGGAGTATTAAATATGTAGAGGCATTTAGTATGCAATGTTGAATAATAATTTTAGTAATTTGCTACAGTAGAGAGTGATAAGGTTTTGCATTGGTTTATATTAACTTATCTCACGAGTTCTTGTTGAGTTTTGTGTGGATGAAGCTTTTAAGATTTAGGAAAACCGTGATATGAGAGGAATTAAGGAGACACAAATGATCAAGCTTGGGGATTCCCAAGGTGAAAGTGCGTTATATCGACTAGAGGGGGGGGTGAATAGGCGATTTTTATGAATTTTACAAATTCTTCACTGAGGAATTTGCCGGTGAGGAAATTCCTTAGCGAAGAAATACATGCAGCGGAATAAGTACTCAGAAGTAAGCATAACAGATTACAAGCATAGTCATCATGATGAAATGAAGACAATCACAGAGTACCGAAAGCGTAATCACAGGATAACACAAGATGAAGACAAACAGACTGAAGAAATTGAACTGAGGGAATTGAGAAAGTCTTCAGTCAAAGTCTTCAAACACAGATATGACAAACACTCAACACAGTAATGAGGAAATGAAAGGGTTGAGGAAATAGAACCAGTTAGGTTGGTGAAGACAATGATTTGGTAGACCAGTTCCAACTGCTGTCTCAGTTGTACGTCTGGTTGGAGCGGCTGAGTATTTAAACTCGAGGACACGCAGTCCCGGACACCCAGTCACTGAGCACGCAGCTCAGGACACCAAGTCCTCACCGATTCTCCTTGAACTAAGGCCACGCAGACCTTGTCCAATCACTCGTGGTAAGTCTTCAGCGACTTCCAAACCTTCACATACTTGGTCACTCGGCGATCCACAATTCCTCTTGATGCTCTAGACCGTGACGCCTAACCGTCTGGAAGAAGCACAGTCTTCAAAGGTAAAAGCGCCGGATCCACGCGGGATCAATTTCTTCATGATGCTCAATCACTTTGGGTTTTTGGGGTTTGGTTTTGGGATTTTCCTCACTTTGGGTTTTTCCTCACTTGATGATTTTCGCCAAAGTCCTCGGAGGATGGGTTGCTCTCAAATGACAAGTGTCAAGTTCTCTCGAGCAGCCAACCAACTAGTGGTTGTAGGGGCGGCTATTTATAGCCTAGGAGCAGCCCGACATGATAAGACATAAATGCCCTTCAATGATATGACCGTTAGGTGGAGATATTTTGGGACAGGTGGCAAGAAGACAAAGAACGGTCGGAAATTGGAACATCAAATTCCTCGGGGCTATCATGATCCTCATGTGTAGGCAATTCAGACTGGCGAATTCCTAACTCCTCGCCGAACAAATTCCTCAAGGACTGTAAGAGCTTCGTCTCATCACATCAAGAAATTGACTGAAGCTGTATGAGATTTCCAAAGGCTTCACTCAAGGGATTGGTAGGTGAGGATTTTGAGTTGAGCATCAAATGGAAATTTTTCCTTAGTATTTCCTCGCCCCTTTAACAAAGACGGTGTTTCCTATGACTCAAGAAAGAGAAAATGAAACTACGAAAACAAAAGTCTTCACGCTTCATGTTCCTCAAATGAATACCAAGTCTTCAAGGTCACACCAATTTCTTCACTTTCAAAGTCTTCTAAAGTCTTGTAATATCAAATTCTTCATTGAAGAAATTCATTTTAGGGTCGACTTTCTCTGTAAATATCAAACTCCTCATAGACTTATAGACCTGTGTACACTTACAAGCGATCAGTTACTTAACCTATAAGTCTTCAATACACCAAAATCACTAAGGGCACTAGATGCACTTACAATCTCCCCTTTTGGTGATTGATGACAATACAGGTTAAGTTTTCAACGGGGATAAATATATGAAGTGTAAATACTGATAATGAGGATTTTGATTGCAAGATATAGAAGAACTCCCCCTGAAGGTGTGCATAGTGAGGAAATTGCTTTTGAGGCAATGCACATTTGAAGAATTAAATCATGGAGATCTCCCCCTATATCTTGTAATTCATACACGCATTTGACATATAACATGAGGAATTTGAAATGCATGATGAAATATGGTGCTTGATGTTGTGCAATGTAACACACAAAGAGTATCAGAGCCCAAGGGCCAAATTGGATCTGAGCATAACAAGTATCAAAACTACTTCTAATCAGAGCATAGAGTAAAAGCATAATGCATCAGAAGTATCAAAGCACCATCGGGTTTAAGATTACAACTCGATCCAATAAAAGGTTTCAGAAGAACGAGAGTTGTAACTTAATAAAATAGTATATGGACAAAGATGAGACCCGCTTGAAGACTAACTCAAATTTCTCCCCCTTTGTCATCGAATGACCAAAAGGATCGAAACTGAGGACTAACGCTCTTGAAGAATTTCAAGTTGAAGACGGAGCGCCAGCATTGTCGGGGTTGTTCGTCGAGGTAGGACCAGCAGCAGTATCTTCCAAATCTTCATTTTCATCAGTGTCGCGAGATGAAGAATAGGAGCTGGCCACCAAGGAAGGAACTTTGACTTTCTTGAATTTCTTGGAGGAGGTGCGACCAGTCAAATTCTTCCTTGAGTCCCATTGATTGCAGTTCTTCTTCATTGTAGACATGTGAAGAACAGCCCAGTGCGCTTGAAGGTTTCATGAAGATAGTAGTGGTTTTTCTTCTTTGCATTGTGAGTTGAGGTCATGTTGTAAAGAAGAGTACCAAACCGACGTTTGACCCACTTGTGATTGCGATCAACCTTCCGATGAAGACCGAGGAGTAACTCACGATCACCATCACCCAGGTGCGATTCCTTGAGGATTTTGCTTAAGCGAGGTATTTGTCTTTGAGTCATGGGTGGCGAGTCATCATTGGTGGAGTAAGATGCTGCTTTGCTAAACTGTCCATCCAATGGACGAATGCCTTCATCTATCACAGCAGTAGCCTTTCCTTTTCATCACCGAGGCAATTGGCCGCTTGAGGACTTCAATAGGGGCAGGTAGCTGCAGTGGTTCAAAGTGTCGACTTTGTAATTCGGTGAAGATCTTGACCGATGAATCTCATGATCCAAGGTGCATAAGGTTTCAGCTCAAAAGGTGACATGGCAATGTTAGCGAGTCCTCATGAAGAAATCATGGAAATTGACGGGAACGCCATGGATGATGTTGAAAAGCATATTCTTCATGATGCCAACGACCTCTTCATCATTCGAAGTCGTGGCCCTTGATAGGACTCATAGTCTTCGTCAGAATTCGATAGACTGTTCGAGGCACATATAACAATTCCTTGACGAGGAATTTGGTCCTTGGAGCTTGCCTTGGTTTCAATGGCTTCATCAACACTTGCATGTAGTGATTTGAAAGTTCCTTTTCTTCATAGATGCGACGTGCACCGTCAACTGGAGGACTAAGTGGAAGGGCACGAAGCAATTCACTTGCTGGAGCCTTGTAGTGAGTGTTTTCTGTCATCCAATCCAAGACCCATGAAGTCACATCTTCAGCGTCTCCGGTGATGTGAAGTGTTGCATAGAACTGAAGAATTAGCTCTTCATTCCAATCACATATATCAGTGCAAAAGTTGAGAAGACCTGCATCGTGAAGAACACTTAGAACGGGCTCAAAGCCTGGCAGCGACTCCATATCCACATGAGGAATATGAGCATGATCAAGATTTTGTCCTTGTTGAAAAGCACTGAGGAATAGAAGTTGGCTTGACTGGCAGTCCAGAAGCGCCTCTTCCTAATCCGAGCAGAGTCATAGGGATTGTATTCAGTGAAGAACACATGCTCAGCAAAGAAATCCTTAGCCTTGAACTTCTGTTTGGTCGAGAACGGATTCTTCTGTTTTGGCAGAGGGGTGTCAGTCAATTGCATCACCACCTCTGGAACCATAAGTTCAGGTTCTTCAGCTTGAGGAATTTCCTGATCCTCAACTTGTGCAGTCTGAGGAATTTCAGCAGCAGCAGCAGCAGCTTCATCAGCATCAGGGGCTGGAATTTCTTCATGCACAGGACTCGTGGGTTGATTTTCTTCAGAGTCGATCTGAACAGTCTGTGCAGGGGAGTGAGGAACTTGTTGAAGCGGGGTGAAGAGCGGAGTATTGGGATGTTGATCTTCCCAAAAGTCATCATTGATTACTGGAGTGGTGCATCCAATATCCACATCTTCATTTTCAATTTCCTCAGCACCATCTTGAGGAATTTCATGGTCTGATGAGGGAATGACTGGGGTTGAAGGGACAGCTTCCACTTCAATTTCTTCATCGATCTTCTCAGACAGAGCAGGAGATTGATGTTCCTCATCAGAACAGGTTGGCACTTCATATTCTTCTCCAAAAGGAACCACTTCCTTTGAAGGTATAGAGGAAATTGGAATAGCATAAATCGGGTCTTCAACAGAGCTGGTCATTGGCTTCAATTTCTTGCTGTCAAGAATCGACGCAGCTGATGCTTTTCTCTTCTTCACAGCAGCTCGTTCCGCAGCCTTGGTTTTCTTCACATCCAAAGCAGATGGAAGAACTGAAACTGGGGTTGGTGCAGGAGGAGCTGAGGAATTTGGAGCAGATTCTTCAGGAGCAAAGCGATGCAGTTCCCTGTCTTGAGCAATTTCTTCAGCGCACCACTAGTGGGTGCCCCGCGCTTTCTTCAATGGCTGGAATTTCTTCATCAGCCTCGAATCAGCATGTTCTTCAAATAGGTGAGCTTCAGTGGTGCTGGCCTTTTCTTCACTAGGCTGAGCAGATGCTTCAGCCTGAGGATTTTCATGTTGCACAGGTGCAGCAACATTTGTGAGATTCTTCGTCAGATTGACGAATTTGGTCTTGACAACTTGCCAATCAGCATAGTACGTTTCAAAATTCTTGCTGAGGTTCTGAATTTCAGTTTGTGCTTGAAGAAGTTCCTCAGGTGTCATCTTGACAACATTTTTCTTCAGAAACCTTTCCTTCTTGTATTGAGCCTTCTTGATTTCCTTCGCCTTCTCGAACTTCCATTTTTCTTCAGCAATGAAGTGGGTCAACATATGACTTTGACCAGGTGTTAAAGGAAGATCAGGCAGAGGGGTATTTGGATCGTTGTGCCAGAGGTCAATGAAATCAAGGACTTTCTTCGGGTCCAAAAGCATTGGCACAGCTGTTCCCTTGGCTCTTGCGGCTCTAGCTTGACGGTCTCTGATGATTTCTTCAAGTTCTTCATCAGATGCCTCATCATCAGATGGCACATGGACGACAAGCTGTTTCTTCTTCGGGCTAGGCCGAGGACCACGCCCATTGTAGCTTTTGTCTTCAGCAGTCGGGCCGATGAAGAATTGAAAGCAGGTGAGGAATTTGCAGAGGTGCTCGAGGCAATTGAGAATCCAGCAGTCCTTTGACAAGTGGCTAGGTGCTTTGAACGAAGGTTTGGATGGAGCAGTGAGGACTTTGATGGAGCAGCGATGGTGCGAGGAATTTGTCACGAGAATTTGGCTGGTAGGAGCTGCCGAGGAACTTGGCCGTGAGGGCATAGAAGAAGAAGTACTTGGCTTATTTGCAGACTTCTTTTGCATCGATTTCTTGGCTTGGCGAAACCTCGAGGCAGCAGCAGCGCGAATCCTCATTGAATTTTTTCACCGCTTCCTTTGCTTGCTTAGCCAACTTAGCTTGGCGCTTAGCCCATTCCTCAGAAAGTCCTCACGCGCTTGACGCTAGTGGGATCAGCTACTTGGCCTGGTGCCAAAGGAGCTCTTGGGCAAGGAGGATTTAACGCTAATTTCTTCATGTACTTGGGTGTAACATAGCGGTATTCCTTCCATTCCGTGCCCATCTTCGCTCAATTTTCTCAAGACGCACCTTGCGCTGAGTTTTGCTTTCCTCATCGGTGTGCAATAGTCAGGTATATTTCCTCGTGGATTTCAAAGCAGTCATGACCTCAGGTTTCTTTCCTCCCTTCTGCGGCTTCTTACCATCGCCATTTTCTTGGTGAGGAAATTGAACAATTGAGTTCTCTCAAGAAGTGTGCAGTTTTTCTTCGAGGAACGCTGCAAATGAGTTAAGTTGATGAGAACCTAGGGATTCAGCAGCAGACATTTGTACCGTGAACAGAGTATAGGTGCGAGGAATTTGAAGAGGTCATATGCGTTCTCGGAGGGTTTTTCAAAAGAACAAGGTTGAGGATTTTGACCAGATGAGCCTTGAAGAATTTCAATAAGCGTTCTTTATCTTAGGTTCCGAGTTGTATAGATCGAAGATCCACACAATTGAGGAATCTTGAAGAAAAACATTGCTTAGAGAAATGAGTCAAGAGATTTGAGGTGTTCATATGTGAAGAATTTGAAATAAACACCTTTGAGTATTTTGATGAAAATTTGAGAATCAAAGCGAGTAAATAAAAGTAACTTTTAATTTACTCCAAGTGAAGAACACGATTTAACTGAGATGAACAGTTTAGAAGTTCGTCTGTTCAGATCTTCTCCGCCCTAACTTGGCAGAGGAAATCAGCTACGCGACGGCGGAGTGAAGAAATTCCACGGTCGGCGCGAGTACGTCGGCGAAGAGGTCAAGGCGGTGAAGCTTTTCCTCACCGGCGACGATGGAGAAGGGCGGCGCTTAGGGTTTCGAGGAGCTCGGCGGGAGAGAGATCGGCGAGGTAAAAGAGTGAGGAAGGAGAGAGGGGTATTTATAGCCACGGTGAAAAACGGCTCGTCCAAGAATTAGGACGAACATGCCCTGACCGCTTCCCTTCTCATGACATGTGTCACCCACGTCAAGGTAGTGGAGATCGTGCGATCGTGGGTGGATATTATAATGCATCGTGGGATGCGGAACGGTTTGAGCGGTAAAATAGAGGTTTGGATAAGATTCGTTTTAAAAGTTCCGTTCGCAATTTCTTCAGCTGTCAAGGACACAAATGAAGAATTTGAACGAAGTTTCAAAGTAGAACGCACATGAAGAATTTGTGAATGGATTGGGTTGAGTATAGCATAGAGGGAAGGGTCCGATCACATTCACTTAGCGTAAAAAGCGACTTGAAGAAATAGCCATAAGTGAATGCTGTAGAGGACATAAATCCATATATATATATAGCCAATGAAGAAAGACGACGGAAACAGTGAAGAATTTGCAAAGTTGAAGAATTTGAAAACTGAAGAATTTGAAAACCTGAAGAATTTCAAAAGCGAGGAATTTCAAAGAGGCGAGGAAAATCTCAAATTGAAGAATTTCAACTTTGGTGGTGGCGTGACCCATCAGATAAGAATGATGATTTCAGACACCGCGTACAATTGTCGAGGGTTACGAGAATCAAATTCTTCATTAATTTCTTCACATTTAGAGTGTTATTCTTCATTGATTGAAGAAAACGTTTCTTCATGTGTTGCACATCTAAGTCATCAATTTTGCATAAGTGTTAGGTGTGTGTCCTTTTCAAAGAACATTCAAGATTCTAAGATATTTAGCTCACACCGCAACTTGCTAAATCTCTTCTCATCCAAGGGCTTAGTGAAGATATCAGCTAGCTGTTCTTGATCTTCACATGCTCGATGGAGATGTCGCCCTTCAACACATGATCACGAAGAAAATGATGACGAATTTGAATGTGCTTTGTCTTCGAGTGCTGAACTGGGTTGTGAGCAATCTTGATGGCACTCTCATTGTCACAGTAGAGAGGCACATTCTTCACGTTGATGCCGTAGTCCTTGAGGGTTTGCTTCATCCATAGTAATTGAGCACAACACGAGCCAGCAGCAATGTATTCAGCTTCCGATGGACGGTGATACAGTTCTGTTTCTTCGAGGACCAATGGACCAAAGATCGTCCGAGGAAATGACAAGTACCAGATGTTGACTTGCGGTCCACACGATCACCAAGCATAGTCGAGTCGAATATCCAATGAGATCAAAAGTAGAGCCCTTGGGGTACCATAATCCTAGTGTTGGTGTGTGAGCTAGATATCGAAGAATATGCTTCACAGCCTTATGGTGTGATTCCTTCGGTGTAGCTTGAAATCGGGCACACATGCAAACACTAAGCATTATATCTGGCCTAGATGCACATAAGTACAATAAAGAACCAATCATGGAGCGGTATACCTTGTGATCGAAGTCAATACCATTTTCATCAGTGCATAGATGGCCATTTGTGGGCATAGGAATTTTGACGCCTTTGCAATCTTGCATGCCGAATTTCTTCAGGACATCTTTGAGGTATTTTTCCGAGATATGAATATGCCATTGGGTTGTTGATTTAATTTGAAGACCTAAGAAGAATTTCAACTCTCCCATCATAGACATTTGATATTCTTCACTCATCATATAAGCAAATTCATCACTATAACGTTGGTCAGTACAGCCAAAGATAATATCATCAACATATATTTGGCACACAAATAGTTCACCATCATAAGATTTAGTAAAGAGAGTAGGGTCGAGTGAACCGGTGTGAAGCCATTCTTCACGAAGAATTCCTTCAATGTATCATACCACGCCGAGGGCTTGCTTGAGGCCATAGAGGGCCTTATTGAGTCTCAAGACTTTGTCGATTCTTTGGATCTTCAAAACCTGGGGTTGAGCAACATATACTTCTTCCTCAAGCTTACCATTGAGGAATGCACTTTTCACAT
The DNA here is from genome assembly GCA_021605205.1 of Aegilops longissima. NCBI lineage: Eukaryota > Viridiplantae > Streptophyta > Magnoliopsida > Poales > Poaceae > Aegilops > Aegilops longissima. The sequence goes on along the minus strand of CM038679.1, from coordinate 98,631,650 downwards.
CCATTTGATATAAAGTGATATTGTGATGGTTAGCATAGGCGAGTAATATGCGAATAGACTCAAGTCTAGCAACAGTGCAAAAGTTTCATCGAAATCAATTCCTTCAACTGCGTGTAGCCTTGAGCTACTAGTCGTGCCTTATTCCTCACCACAAGACCATTTTCATCTTGCTTGTTGCGGTAGATCCACTTTGTGCCAATGATATTATGCTTGCGAGGATCTGGACGTTTGACCAGTTCCCACACGTTGTTGAGCTCGAATCGATGTAATTCTTCTTGCATGGCCTGAATCCACTCCGGCTCGAAATGCTTCATCTACCTTAGTGGGCTCTGTGATAGAGACAAAAGCATAGTGCCCACAAAAGTTAGATAAGTGTGAAGCTTTTGAGCGAGTGAGGGACTGGCGCTTCAATGTCATCAATGATCTTGTCAACTTGCACTTCTTTTGCAACGCGAGGATGAGCTGGTTGTCTTCGAGGAATTTGATCATTTTCCTCGGCACCATTTTCTTCAAAGATTATCTTCAGTGCATCACTTGACGTTCTTGGCGTGACAGGAATGAATTCTTCAGCAGTTTCTTCAAGAGGAATGACATCCTCGGTTGCCTTGAACCTGATAGAATCCTCGGTGCTGGTTCGTCTAACACGTAGGTAGGTGCTCTCTTTGCGAGCCATTAGTTTCATCGAACCGCACATCTACAATGTCAACAATCTTGTGAAGAGTGATGTTGAAGACTCAGAGGTGTGCGAGTCCTTTCCGTAACCAAGCATAAAACCTTCATGTGCTTTTGGTGCAAATTTAGAGTGGTGGTGAGGATCTCTAATCCAGCATTTAGCATCAAGACTTTGAAATAACTTACATTGGGTTTCTTGTCGTTGAGGAGTTCATAGGCAGTCTTCTTGAAGAATTTGTGAAGATATACTCTGTTGATGATGTGGCACGCAGTGTCAATTGCTTCAATCCGAAACGACTAGGCGTTTTGTATTCATCAAGCATAGTGCGAGCCATCTCAACAAGAGTTCTGTTCTTGCGCTCCACGACGCCATTTTGCCGAGGAGTATAAGGAGCAGATAACTCATGAGTAATACCAAGTTCATCAAGATAGTCATCAAGACCGGAATTCTTGAACTCAGTTCCATTGTCACCCCGATGTGCTTGATCTTCACACCAAAGTTCGTTGAAGCCCTCGAGGAAAATCGTTTGAAGATTTCCTGCACTTGATTTTTGTAAGTAACAATGTGTACCCATGTGTAGCGAGAGTAATCATCAACAATAACAAAGCCATAAAGAGATGCATCATTAGTGACGGCTGAGTAATGGTTGGGACCAAGAGGTCCATGTGAAGCAATTCAAGGGACGAGTAGTGGTCATGATAGTCTTATTTGGATGCTTGGCCTTGGTCATTTTTCCAGCTTCACAGTTCGCATAAGTGATCCTTGAGGAATTTGACATTCTCAATGCCAATGACATGCTTCTTCTTCGCAAGCGTGTGCAAATTCCTCATGCCTGCGTGACCAAGTCGTCGATGCCATAGCCAGCCTACGAAGCTTTTGCAAGTAGGCACACGGCGGTTGTGGACCTGTTGAGAAATCAACAATATACAAGTCTCCTCTCCTAAAGCCTTCAAGACTTTGGAATTGTCACTTCCATAATCACAACACAACGATACTTGCCAAAGATAACAACCATATCAAGATCACAAAGCATTGAGACTGACATGAGGTTATATCCTAAAGACTCAACAAGCATGACTTTGTCCATGTGCATGTCCTTAGAGATAGCAACCTTACCAAGTCCCAATACCGACTTTTGCCTTTGTCAAAAAGATGATATGCTTCAGATGTGACGGTGATAAAGGAGCATCCATCAATAGATTCTTGTCACCGGTCATGTGATTTGTACATCCACTATCGAGAACCCACTCGGTGGCTTTGGGTTGATCATCCTGCAGATGAATTAGTACAACTTACGATCTCATATACTTCATCGCTGAAGAATATGATAACAAATTCATCGATGAATTTCATCGGTCAAGATTCAGATAAGCAAGTATGAGGACGTGTGAAATGAAAGTTCATTTCATCATGATTAGCTGCGTCCTTTCGAGCAATTTTGTCGTGCCCCCAAGAAATTCTTCAGACGTTGAGGCACGCCGGAGACCTGACCTGCAGAAGAGATTAGTTCTTTTCTTCACCACCCACATCGAAGGGGTGGCAAAGAGTTCATCATTCTGCGAGCACCATATGAGAATGGTGGCATAGAGGCCAAACCATTTCGTTTCACATAAGAGGGGTTAGGGTAAGCATATGAATAAGCAGAGAAATTCTTCGAGGATTTATGAACATATTGGTTTGAAGAATAATGCACATATTCATAGCCCTTAGCTCTACCCTGCGAAACAGAGTTATTAGCACGATGATAATCATATGAGGACTTTGATCCTTTTGAGGAATTTGATCCACGTGAGGAATTTGGTCCATATGAGGACTTGGATCCATATGAAGAATTTGGTCCATATGAAGAATTTGATCTGGGGTTCCTTTTCTTCACAGGTGGTGTCATGAGGACATTCACTTGAAGATTTTCAAGACATTTCTTGGGAACCCAGATTTTCTTCATAGGGGGACCGTTCCTGCAGTTAGTGCCAACATATCTAGCAAATACTTCACCATTCTGATTTTTGAACAGTTTATAGTTTGAGTCAAATGACTCATCATCGTAATGAGGAAATTCACATGTAAAACCAGATAAGGTAGATGGATCAACTGGAGGCCCTTTGCAGCAACCCATGAGGTTTTGGGATACCGCTCAGGCTTCCAATAATGTTCCATCAGCATTGAGTTTCCTCTCAAAGGCAATCCCCTCTTCCTAGGGTTTCCTGTTGAGGATTTGCTTTTAAGCACATCACAAAGAGTCGATGCCCTTTGAGGCTTTTGTACATGCTGTCATGTACAATTCCTTCAGCCCTGCATCGTCGGTGATACTAGCAATGTCCTCGGTGAGGAATTAGTGATAGCAGAGGCAGGTGAAGAATTTGTAACAGTTGAAGCATTTGAACATTCGGTGAAGAATTAGCGTTTCACGCTCAATGCACTTTAAACATGGAGGAACAAATTCTTCTTGAGAAGCGCTGATTTGTTGAGCAAGTAATGAATCGCGCTCCTTCGAAGATCTTCATAACTCGCTCTTAGCTTCTCAAGATCTTGCTTTCTTTGAAGAAATTCATAAGAAAGTTTCTCATGATCGATAAGAGAGTGTTATGATGACCTTGAAGGCTGTCAAGCCTAGACCGAACTTTCTCAAGATTTTCGATTAGGGCTTGAGTGCGATCCATTTCTTCACCTAACATATCATCACTTTTATCTAGCATGATTTGAACCTTTTCAAAAGCCCTTTGTTGTTTTATAGCAATCTTAGCAAGTTTAGAGTAGCTGGGCTTGAGATCCTCATCGATTCATTTTCACTAGATTCGGAGGAGGTGTAATTGAGTACCTTGGCACCTTTTGCCATGAAGCAATAGGTGGGAGCGTAGTCATCATTTTCTTCATCGGGTTTGTTGGCGGAGTCATTTTCTTGATGTTGAAGATGGATTTGCTGACGTAAGCGTAGCAAGAGCGGACTAGCCACACAGATTCGGATTCTTCGACTCCTCCTCTTCCTCATTTTCCTCGATTCAGCTTCGAGTCCATTTCCTTGCCAATGAATGCCCGAGCCTTTTGGAGCTGCTCTTCTTGTGAGGAGAAGGCTTTGAGGATTTTGATGATGAAGATTTTGATGATTTCTTCTTCTTCTTCACGCCATCGTAACCGTAATCCTTGTGTTTCTTCTTCTTCAATTCCTTTTCCCATCGAGGACAATCTTGGATATAGTGACCAGGTTTCTTGCATTTGTGGCAAAGTCTTCGCTTATAGTCACTAGATGAGGAATCACCGCTTTTGAGGATTTTCCAAAACGACCACGCCTTGTGAATTTCTGGAATTTCTTCACAAGCAAAGTGCTAGCTCTCGCCAAATTCTTGAGGTCTCCAAGGCTACTAGCGAGTCTTCACTCTCGATTCAGATTCAGCCTTGGCCTTGTGGCACGTGTTCTTCCATAGCCGTAACCATAGAGATCTCTTTTCAAAGAAGTGGAACTCGTGAGTATTTAGCCTTCGAGGATATCAGCAGGATCAAGAGACTTGTAGTCAGCTCGTTCTTGTATCATCAGTGTGAGTGTCAAATGAGGAATCAAGCGATCTTAGCAATTTCTTCACCACCTCATGGTCGGTGATGTCGGTGGCACCAGTGCTTGAAGCTCATTTGAGATGTCGGTGAGGCGATCAAGGTTTGTTGAACATTTTCGTTGTCGAGTCTTTTGAAGCGGTTGAAGAGATTCCAAGAACATCAACTCGAGAGTCACGCTGAGTTGAAACACCTTCATTTACTTTGGACAGCCTGTCCCGGATGAGTTTGGCGATTCCAAAGCACTCACTCTTCCATATTGACCTTTGCTCAGATGGCCACATATGATATTCTTCGCTTGAGAATCGAGTTGCTTGAATCTCTTCACATCAGCATCATTCAGAGAGGGTGTGACTGAGGAAACACCTTTTGTCACAACATACCAGAGATCGTTATCAATTGCTTCAAGATGCATTCGCATTTTGTTCTTCCAAGAGGGGTAGTCCGTCCCATCAAGGTAGGACACCTGCTGAGACCTTGATCATACCTGCGGTCGACATAACTAAAACTCCAGGTGGTTAAACCAAAATCACACAGAACAAGGGAGTACCTTGCTCTGATACCAATTGAAAGTGCGTTATATCGACTAGAGGGGGGGTGAATAGGCGATTTTTATGAATTTTACAAATTCTTCACTGAGGAATTTGCCGGTGAGGAAATTCCTTAGCGAAGAAATACATGCAGCGGAATAAGTACTCGAAGTAAGCATAACAGATTACAAGCATAGTCATCATGATGAAATGAAGACAATCACAGTACGAAAGCGTAATCACAGGATAACACAAGATGAAGACAAACAGATCAAGAAATTGAAGCGAGGGAATTGAGAAAGTCTTCATCAAAGTCTTCAAACACAGATATGACAAACACTCAACACAAGAATGAGGAAATGAAAGGGTTGAGGAAATAGAACCAGTTAGGTTGGTGAAGACAATGATTTGGTAGACCAGTTCCAACTGCTGTCTCGGTTATACGTCTGGTTGGAGCGGTGAGTATTTAAACTCGAGGACACGCAGTCCCGGACACCCATCCATCGAGCACGCAGCTCAGACACCAAGTCCTCACCGTATTCTCCTTGAACTAAGGCCACGCAGACCTTGTCCAATCACTCGTGGTAAGTCTTCAGGCGACTTCCAAACCTTCACATACTTGGTCACTCGGCGATCCACAATTCCTCTTGGATGCTCTAGACCGTGACGCCTAACCGTCTGGAAGAAGCACAGTCTTCAAAGGTAAAAGCGTCGGATCCACGCGGGATCAATTTCTTGATGATGCTCAATCACTTTGGGTTTTTGGGGTTTGGTTTTGGGATTTTCCTCACTTTGGGTTTTCCTCACTTGATGATTTTCGCTCAAAGTCCTCGGAGGATGGGTTGCTCTCAAATGACAAGTGTCAAGTTCTCTCGGAGCAGCCAACCAACTAGTGGTTGTAGGGGCGGCTATTTATAGCCTAGGAGCAGCCCGACATGATAAGACATAAATGCCCTTCAATGATATGACCGTTAGGTGGAGATATTTTGGGGACAGGTGGCCAAGAAGACAAAGAACGGTCGGAAATTGGAACGTCAAATTCCTCGGGCTATCATGATCCTCCTTTGTGTAGGCAATTCAGATGGCGAATTCCTAACTCCTCGATCGAACAAATTCCTCGGTGACTGAAGAGCTTCGTCTCATCCATCAAGAAATTGATGAATCTGTATGAGATTTCCAAAGGCTTCACTCGAAGGGATTGGTAGGTGAGGATTTTGAGTTGAGCATCAAATGGAAATTTTTCCTTAGTATTTCCTCGCCCCTTTAACGAAAGACGGTGTTTCCTATGACTCAAGAAAGAGAAAATGAAACTACGAAAACAAAAGTCTTCACGCTTCATGTTCCTCAAATGAATACCAAGTCTTCAAGGTCACACCAATTTCTTCACTTTCAAAGTCTTGTAAAGTCTTGAATATCAAATTCTTGATTGAAGAAATTCATTTTAGGGTCGACTTTCTCAGTAAATATCAAACTCCTCATAGACTTATAGACCTGTGTACACTTACAAACGCATCAGTTACTTAACCTATAAGTCTTCAATACACCAAAATCACTAAGGGGCACTAGATGCACTTACACAAGGCATCCCAAGCTAATATTCCAAGAAGTCTCAAGCATCTAAGCTTGGGGATGCCCCCATCTTTCTTCTTCAACGATTATCGGTTAGTATCGGTTGAACCTAAGTTTTTGCTTCTTCACATGATGAGTGCTATTCTTGGAATGTCATTTTATATTGTTTTTTCTTGATGTTTTAATAAAATACTTAGGTCGGAAAGTTTTTTAATAAGATAGAGTCCTCACATAGCTATCTATTTACTTAACTACTCGCATGATCTTCACTTATATCTTTTTGGAGTAGTTTTTCATTTACTCTTGTGCTTCACTTATATCCTATGAGTAAATACTTAAAAAATTGAATCTCATGAAGTTGAAATCATATCATGCCTAGTGGTAGCTTCACATTGGGTTTAGAAAGTGATATCTTTTGAGGCTTGACAATCACAATACTGGTCATACAAGCAATTCACGAATAATTAGTATAAGGAAGAGAACTTCCACATGCAAATACACTATCATAGAAATCTTTTGTGATTGTGAGCCCCCATCAAAATATTATATGCCAAAATTGTTGACATTGGACAAGGAAGACAGCGTAATGATTTATGTTTGTTCATATTCACATAGAAGTTATATTGTCATAGATCCTTCAACATGTGGTGCTTGCCCCCCATCTTTGCTAGCCAAAAATTCCGCACTAAGTAGAGATACTACTTGTGCATCCAAAACCCTTAAACCCAAATCTTATTTTCAGGAGTCCACCATACCTACCTATGGATTGAGAAAGATCCTTCAAGTAAGTTGTCGTCGGTGCAATAAGGCAATAAAAATTTCTTCTAAAAGTGTTAGCTCATTTAGTGTAAGAGAAAATTGAGCGTTGTACGAACTTATGATGGCAAAGCAATAAAAGCGACGGACTGCATAATAAAGGTTGCTATCATAAGGGGCAATATAACATGATGTTCTTTTGCACTAAGGGATTGAGCATACAAACAAATAAGCGCATGGCAACCTCTGCTTCCCTCTGCGAGGGGCCTATCTTTTACTTTTCAGTATTTACTTTTATGCAAAGAGTCAAAGTTTTTCTCTCTATTCATTTTTATTTTTCTCTTTTGGCAAGCATCATGTGGTGAGGAAAGATCTAGGAACATATGTCCAGTTGAATATAGGTAGCATGAGTTATTATTGTTGACATCACCCTTCAGGTGAATACGTTGGGAGGCAAAACAATAAGCCCCTATATTTCTATGTGTCGGTTGAAGTTTTGCTCATGTGTATGCGGTGAGTGTTAGCAATCATAGAAGACTTTATGATGGTTGAGTATGTGGAGCTCTTACTTAAACTCTGTTGAATAAGTTGAATTGCAATTGCTTGGTGACTGAGAACATAGGTTGTTGAGTTTCAAGAGAGTTCATTGTTTGAACCTTAACATGTGAATTGGTTGCTACTATAACATGAGAAGTTTTATACGAAAGAATTGTTGTTATGATGCTAGAAAAAGTGATTGAAATTATCATTGATCAAACTTATGCACTTTACTAGCATTCACACTTCATAAATTATTTCTTTTATCATTTAACTACTCGAGGACGAGTAGGAATTAAGCTTGGGGATGCTGATACGTCTCCAACGTATCTATAATTTATGAAGTATTCATGCTGTTATTTTATCATTCTTGGGTGTTCTACAATCATTTTATAGCAACTTTATATCATTTTTTGGGACTAACCTATTGACCCAGTGCCCAGCGCCAGTTGTTGTTTTTTGCTTGTTTTTTACATCGCAGGAAATCAATATCAAACGGAGTCCAAACGCAACAAAACTTTATGGAGATTTTTTCTAGACCAGAAGGAACCCAATGGGCCTGAGCTGCACCTGGGGGGTTCCCCGAGGGGGCACAACCAACCAGGGCGCGCCAGGGCCCCCTGGCGTGCCCAGGTGGGTTGTGCCCACCTCGGTGGCCTCCCGCACCCCCTCTTTGCACTATAAATTCACAAATATTCCAAAACCCTTCGGGGAAGACCTAGATCAGAAGTTTCGTCGCTGCAAGGCCTCTGTATCCATGAGATCCAATCTAGACCCCATTCTGGCACCCTACCGGAGGGGGGAATCATCTCCGGTGGCCATCTTCATCATCCCGGCGGCCACCATGATGAGGAGGGAGTAGTCCACCCTCGGGGTTGAGGGTTTGTACCAGTAGCTATGTGTTTGATCTCTCTCTTTCTCCCCTCTATACTCTTGTTATGATGAACTGAATCTTCACCCTTTGAAGTTTTGTCTTGTCGGATTGAATATTAAGAGATGAGAACACATGATATATCTCTTGCAATATGAATACTTGAGGTAACAATGAGGTATCCTATTGATTCACTTGATATGTGTTATGGCATTCAACTCATGGATTCCCACGGTGATATTGGGGTAATTTATGCATAGGGGTTGATGCACGTTTTTCTCCGAAGGAAACTTTGGGGTCTCTTTATAGTTCTTTGTGTGGATGGAGTATTATGAATATGAATTTGTTTTGGTGTTATTCTAGTACGAACTCTAGGATAGATCAAACGGAAAAAATAGCTTTGTGTTATTTTAGTACGAACTCTTGAATAGATCGAACGGAGAGAATAGCTTTGAGGTGGTTTCGTGCTCTACAAACAATTCCTATCTTTTGTCCTCCGCTAATAGGAACTCGGGAGTGATTCTTTACTGCACTATGAGGGATAATCATATGATCCAACTATGTTTGCATTGTTGAGAGGTTGCACTAGTGAAAGTACGGACCCTAGGCCTCATTTTTAAGCATTGCAACACCGTTTTTGTGCCCGTGTACTATTTGCTACCTTGCTGTTTTTATTTATTCAGATTATAAAAATATATTTCTACCATCAATATTACACTTTTATCACCATCTCTTCACCGAACTAGTGCACCTATACAATTTTCCATTGTAGTGTGTGTGTTGGAGACACAAGAGATTTCTTGTATTTGATTGCAAGATCGTTTGAGAGAGACCATCTTCATCCTACACCTCCCACGGATTGATAAAACTTAGGTCATCTACTTGAGGGAAAATTTCTACCGTCCTACAAAACTCTGCGCTTGGAGGCCCAACACAAGTCTACAAGAATAAAGTTGCATAGTAGACATCACCGATCGCATATCCCTCGATCCCTGGGAGAGCTCCCTCCAATAACTCAACACCACCGAGCGATAGCTCCACGGTGGGTGCCAACTGTCATGGTTTTGTCACGGCAGATGTCCTCGTGAAAGGACTTAGTCGTTTGGCCATCGACGCAAGGTAGTAGCTTCAAAGGGGTTGATCGGAATCGAGAGACGCGTGTTTACCCAGGTTTGGCCCCTCATGAGGGAGGTAAAAGCTTACTTCCTGCTTGATTGATTATTGCTTGGATTCTTGATTACAAGGGTGCTACTTGGCTATCCTAGTACTTAAGAGCTTGTAACTTAGTCCTTCTGCTTTAGGGGCTCCCCTTTATATACAGGTCGAGGCCCTAGGATTACAACGTAGTCCTGGTCGTAATACAACTCGTGCCCTAATTTGTTTCCTACTTATCTTACCTCCCAAGTAAGGGAGTTTCCTTTGTCTTCTTGTCGAGACGGTGTTCCAGGTATTGGGCCATGAGCCGACCCACTTCACGAGTCGCCCTCTGGCCCCTCAGCTTCATGGTCATTGCAGCCCATGTGGCGAACATGTTCTTTGAGTCTCCACTAGATAACCCGGCCCTGAACGGGCGGTTCATATCATGGGGTTATATCCCCAACAAGTTTTGTATGCCCACAATGCATCATCGAGTTTCTTAGACCAATTCTCCCTAGAACTATTAACGGTCTTTTGCAAGACTAATTGTATTTCTCTATTACTCAATTCAACTTGCCCACTAGGCTAAGGATGATAAGGTGATGCAATTCTATGGTTCACATCATACTTAGCCAAGATTTTACGGAATGCACCATGAATAAAATGTGAACCACCATCAGTCATTAAATATCTAGGGACTCCAAACCTCAAAAATATAACTTCTTTAAGCATTTTAATATATAGATGTGTGGTGATCAGCACTACTAGTTGGAATAGCTTCTACCCACCTAGTAACATAATCAACAACAACTAGAATATGAGTGTACCCATTACAGGAAGGAAAAGGTCCCATATAATCAAAGCCCCAAACATCAAATGGTTCAATAACAAGTGAATAATTCATAGGTATTTCTTGACGTCTACCAATATTACCAATTCTTTGGCATTCATCACAAGAGAGGACAAAGTTACATGCATCCTTGAAGATTGTAGGTTAGTAAAAACCAGATTGCAATACCTTATGTGCAGTTTTGTCTCGTTCATGGTGCCCTCTGTATGCCTCGAAATGACACTTCCTCAGAATTTGTTCCTGCTCATGCTCAGGTACACAACGTCTAATGACACCAACTACTCCTTTATATAAATGTGGGTCATCCCAAAAGTAATGTCTTAAATCAAAGAAGAATTTTCTTTTGTTGATATGTGTAACTAGGTGGTATATATTTAGCAACAATTAAATTAGCATAATCTGCATACCAAGGATTATTGCGAGAAGTAGAAGAATTTATAACAGCTAAGTTCATCAGGAAAACTATCATCAATAGGTAGTGGGTCATCAAGAACATTTTCCATTCTGGACAAATTATCAGCTACAGAGTTTTTAGCTCCTTTTCTATCAACAATATGCAAATCAAATTCTTGTAGTACAAGAATCCACCTAATCATTCTAGGTTTAACATGTTTGTTTTCCATAAGATATTTAATAGTAGCATGATCTATGTGAATAGTTACTTTAGAATCAAGGATATAAGGTCTGAATTTATCACATGCAAACACAACTGCTAAAAATTCTTTCTCGGTATTAGCAGAATTTCTTTGAGCACTATCCAAGGTCTTACTAGCATAATGAGTAACATTTAGTTTCTTATCAACTCTTTGGCCTAAAATAGCACCAATAGCATAATCACTAGCATCACACATAATTTCAAAGGGTAGGTTCCAATCAGGTGGTTGATCAACAGGCGCATAAATTAAGGCTTTCTTAAGTATTTCAAAGAACATCTTTTTGTAGGAGACTAGTGAGAGGCCTAGAAATTTTAGAGAAGTCTTCAATGAACCTACTATAAAAATCAGCATGACTTAGGAAACTTCTTCTTTGATATCTATAGAACATGACATTTTCTCAATTGCATCAACTTTACCTTTATCTACCTCAATACCTCTTTTGGAAATTTTATGACCAAGGACTATACCTTCGTTTGCCATGAAGTGGCACTTCTGCCAATTCAAGACAAGATTCGTATAATCACATCTCTGCCAAACTTTGTCAAGATTGCTCAAAAAATCAACAAAAGAAGTTTCATAAATGGAAAATCATCATGAATACCTCAATTTTTCACAAAAATATGAGAATATAGGAATCATACATCTTTGAAAGGTAGGAGGTGCATTACATAAACCAAAAGGTATACGTCTATAAGCATAAGTTCCAAAGGGGCAAATAAAGGTATTTTTATTTTGATCTTGTTGTGAAACAGGTATTTGAGAAAAAACTAGAATATCCATCTAGGAAACAGAAGTGTGTATGTTTGGATAATCTTTCTAACATTTGATCAATAAAAGGAAACAGGTAATGATATTTTCCAGTTTCTTTATTCAGTTTTCTGAAATCAACTACCATCCTACAGCCAGTTATAATTCTTTGTGGGAGAGGTTCATTTTTATCATTTGGAACAACAATAATGCCTCCTTTCTTAGGGACACAATGAATAAGACTTGCCCATCTACTATCAGTTATAGGATAAGTTATACCTACTTACAGGGCTTTAATATATCAGCTCTTACCACATCCTTCATTTTTGGGATTCAAACGACGTTGATGATCGACAAGGGGTTTAGCATCAAGCTCCATATTAATCTTGTGCTGACATAATGTTGGGCTAATGCCCTTAAGATCATCAAGAGTATATCCAATTGCAACATGATGCTTCCTCGGAGTTTTGAGTAATCTCTTTTCTTCATGCTCTAAAAGGTTAGCATTGATAATAACATGATATATCTTCTTTTCAACAAGATAAGCATATTTCAATGTATCTTGGAGTTTCTCTAATTCAAACATAGGATCCCTCTTAGGTGGAAGTGGGTCTCCCAAAGTTTCAACATGCAAATTATGTTTAAGAATAGGTGCTTTCCTAAAGAATATTTCATCTATTTCATTTCTTTCATTCATATGCATATCATTTTCATGATCTAGCAGATAATGTTCTAATGGATCAGTAGCACACACAACAATAGAAGAAAGATCAATGATTTCATCTTTAATAGGCAATTCTTTATCATGAGGTTGTATACTAAACTTGGAGAAATTAAATTCATGAGATACATCACCGAACTTAACACTAACCTTCTCTTTAGCACAATCAATTTTAGCATTAACGGTATTCAAGAAAGGTCTACCAAATATAATGAGACAAAAATCATCTTGTGGTGATCCAAGAACTATAAAATGGGTAGGGTATTTGATCTTACCACACAAGACTTCAACATCTCTAACAATCCCAAGCAGTGAAATAGTATCTCTGTTTGCAAGCTTAATAGTAACGCCAATATCTTCTATCTCAACAGGTGCATATCATGCATAATTTCTTGATATAAAGTAAATGGAATAGCACTTACGCTAGAAGCCATGTCACATAAATGATGATAGCAATGATCTCCAATCTTAAAATAAACAACATGCATGCCAACAACCAGTTTACTCTTATCTAATTTGTCTTATTTAGTATTAACTTGTCTAGCAATCTGGGTTGCTTCCTCACAGAAATAGATTACATGTCCATCAATATATCAACCAAGATATCTTCAACCATTGCAATATTAGGTTCTAATTTAATTTGGTCAGAAGTTTTAGGTGCTTTAACATTACTTTATGAACCACAATTGTAGCTTTAGCATGTTCCTTAATCCTAACAGGGAAAGGAGGTTTCTCAATATAAGTAGTGGGTACAAATGGATTAGCAGAATAGACAATAGTTTCAGTTTTAGCTATAACAGGTTCATTACAAATTTCTTAAATAGTTAGATGCACTGGTACAGCGAGGTGCTATACAAACGGTTTTTAACCCCTTATCTCGATAGTGTTTTGAACCGTCGCCAAGTGAGTGACTTCGATATGGGGGTCCTTCCCACACGACCCAGAAACCGTCGAGGATAGGCCCTCCGGTCACACATGCTTGGCAAAGTGAGGTCATGTGCGACGGGCGAGCGATCAAATATGGCTATACGTACAATTGTGCTAAAAATACAATTATACAGGCCAAATCGTTTTCGGTCGTAAGTACATCCCACACAGTCAGTCCCGGCTAAACGTTTTCCGTTCGTATGTACATTCCACACAGTCAATCCAAGGAATACATTTCCGTTAGTATGTACATCCCACACAGTTAATCCAAGAAGTACGTTTCCGTTTGTATATACATCCCACACAGCCACTCCAAGGAAAAGTTTCCGTTCACAGTTGCATTACACACAATTTTTTCCATTAAATCGTTTGTGATAGCGTTGCCATTGCACACAATATTAACAATTTTATCATTTGCGTTATTGAATGCATCACACATGGTGCGTAGAAGAAACTGTATGGCAAAGGTTGTCCATCACACACACTTTTTATGTGGTAAACGTTTGCACAAGGTGGCCTAATGCAAATAGTTTTCAAGAGGATGTCGTGTGTGATTGTTCATTGATCCAACATAGTTTATTCCTAGAAACTGTGTGTGGTGCCTGAGGTCATCACCCACGGTGTTTTCTCAATAACCGTTTGCGATAGGAAAACCCAATTAACAGGCTAATTGGCCATTAGCAGGCTAATTGTCCTATTATTAATAATCCATTTATTAATCTAATTGATATTTCATATTAAGCACACAATAGATTTCATTTTCATATTAAGGAAGCGGGATTTCATAATTGAAATACATCCGAGTACAACATCATATAGCTTCAGCACTCAGCTACCCCATTACACAACTGCACCAGCACCAAGTTTCACATGCAACATCTATAACCTTTCGAAATTAGCATCATAGTTGGTACATAGACAGATGAATCTCATCTGGAAAACTGCTTAAGCAGAAGGCGAATATTGAGCCTTCATTGATGTTGAAGGTCTTTGCAACTTTAGGCCAGTGCCTGTGGATGATTGACCGCCCATCCTTCATCCTTTTCGGGAACACTTCAATATTGAACCGTGGGTGTTGTATGAATACCTTCCTCGCCTCCTAACCATACAGGTGGTTTGAGAGGTAATCACCGGTGAACTGCTTTGGAAAGGCCTGAAAACGAGGATGTGCATACATATCTTCTCTATAATGGAAATGGGGCAAATGAATAAAAATAGCAAGGTATAATAGTTAGTACCATCCTATAGTGAACTGATGTCTTCTTCATTTGCAGACAAAGATCTTGTTGTTTTTTGTCGCTAATTTCTTTATCCTAATAATTTTTCTGAGTTGCTTGACTTGACTAATATTCATGGAAAACTCATTTCCCCGTATGCAAAAAGGGTCGAACAGTGGGTCAAAACCTCTGACAGCGGGACCTAGTTGTGCAAGACCAAATTGTTAAAAACCTAAATATAAGAATGGTTCCTGCAATTTCATAATAATGTGCTATTAGACAAAGGACCATGCATGTGAAAACCTCGATTGGCAGTGCTTCCCATTGTTTCCCTGCAACACATATAAGGTAGTTAGTGATCAGGTTAAGTGAGGGTTCGCATGCTATCAGTAAAATATGTTGATGAAAAACAAGAACTAGGAAATATAGCAATTGTATATGTTTCTCATGTATTAAGTGCAGCCAAATTCGATTTATTCCTCACATGCACAACAATACAAAATTCTACCCACGACAATTGGACATCGCATTGCAGAATTGAACCAAGCAGTTAACTAAACACCACAACAAATGAACCAAACATTAACTGAGCACCACATTGCACAATGTAACAATAGAAGATAAGACAGTTAACCAAACCAAGCATGCTTAACAACTTGGAAATATAGCAATTGTATCTGTTTCTCATGTATTTAGTACATCCAAATTCGATTTACTTCTCACATGGTATACAATAACAGAATGCACCCACAACAATTGAACATCGCATTGCAGAATTGAACCAAACAGTTAACTAAACACCACAACAAATGAACCAAACGTTAACTGAGCACCACATTGCACAATGTATAACATACTAGAAGATCAGACAGTTAACCAAACCAAGCATGCTTGACAACTTGGAAATATAGCAGTTGTATATGTTTCTCATGTCTTTTGTAAAGATAAATTCGATTTATTTCTCACATGGAAGACAATACAAAATTGCACCCTGAAGAATTGAACATCACATTTGCAGAATTGAACCAAATAGTTAACTAAACACGACAACTAGTTAACCAAACAGTTAATAAGTGAGCACCACATTGCCCGACATATAGAACATATACACTAGAGCAAAAAATTGCATGGTAAAAGTACATAGGACAATTCACTAGAATTTGTGAAGGAAAGGCAAGAGCAGCACATGCAATGGGTAAAACGAGCATGCTTAACCGGCGTAGCTAGCAAACTGAACATAGGTCCTTATAGTGAGCTAATAAGACAAGCTACTCCTCATCGTCGGAGATATCGATGATGATTGGCTCCTTGGACATGAAAGAGGGCGAGGCCTCCACATCGTGGGTGCCCTCGTCGTAGTGGTGAGTTACCTAAGCCGCTCCGGGCACCAACTTGCTGGCTCTTGATTTGAGGTAAGCACAGGCACGCTGAGAAAACACCTCGTAGTCTTCATTGAAGGGACCGACGGTGGCCTCGAGAAAACACCACGAACTATCATTTAAAGTAGCCAACCGCATCGCGGCGTCGGTGCACAAGGCGTCGACGGTGGCCTCGATGGTGAGGTGCTCCTCCAAGATCTGTGGGTCGGCACGAATGGCAGCCATCGCGACCTCATCCGCGCGTGCGAACGCGATTTGCTTCTCTGCTGCCAAATGCTCCTTGAGCTCCTGGCTATACTGCGTGCACCATGGCTTAGGGCGGAGCTTATTTGGGGGAGGGGTCAGTGATTTGGGTGGAAGGTGTTGCGCCGGCGATCGGGGCATGTGGGATGTGGAAGGAGGAGGAGGATGGGGGTCGGGTGTGGATTACCTGCCTGGATCGACGAGGCCGAGCAGCATGAAGGAGGGTCGCCGGCGAGGAGGCGGTGCTGCAAGCAAGGAGTGAAGGTTTCAACTTGGAAAGGAAGGCGGAAACAGGGGGAAAATGTGGCCTTTGGTAAGGGGGAGGGGGTGGGGAGGTAGATATTTCGGCGGAAGCCGAAAATTTTGAATCGATGCAGCGAAAAAACTAGCGCGCAAAGTGTCATCAGACATGGGCCCTTATTCGGCACTGTGTACGATATGTGAACATCACAAACGATTCATATAGCTTAACCCGTGTGTGATGAGTTTGAACGTGCAAACTTTGGTTCGAATTTCCGTGGTTACAGTGGTCATCCACGTCATTGCATAATTTGGGTACACAAAGGAGACTACAGCACACCCACACTTCTTAATCGAGCAAGTTTAGTTAAACAGAGCTAGCTGACCTAAACATTACTCTAACAAATTAAAGACCGGCGCTCATAATTAAACAAAACAAAGAGTACTACTACAGCTGGTGCTCGTCGATCTCCGCCGCCTCCTCCATGTCCAGCTCGCGCCCGATGATCTCCTGGGGAAGGGGCTCCATGGCATCCATCACACCATACTCGGTAAGCATCTGGCCATCCGCGGTCGCCATCTCTTTGGAAAAGTCCGCCACGAGCTGGGCATGGGCGGCCGCGATCTAGGCTTGGACGGGCTCTGTCGTGGCAAGGTATGCCGTGGAGGAATGGAGGGTTGCTCAAACGCTCTCTGTGATTGCCAACTCTTCGGTCGTGGGTTGCCGACCGTTGTCGAAGAAGCTTCGCTCGATTTGTGCAATGACCGCCACGAGCTAGGCGTGGGTGGCCTCCATTAGGGCTAAGGCTGCCGCTGCGGAACGGACATCTTCTGTGTCGCTCTCGCCAGTTGCTATCCCCGAGGCAGATGTTGCTGCCGCCACTTGAGAAGCAACAGCGGCCGTTTGGGTTGCCTTGGCTGCCCGGTCGCAGATTGCGGCCGTTCTCATGCAGCTTGTTAGCACGCGCATGGCAGCTACGGTCGCGCTCGCGCTATAGTGGGTCACCGAAGTTGCCGTCACGACGCGGGTCCACGTCCCCATCTTTCACCGGTGACGATTGAACAGTGAAATGATATTTGTGGAGTGAGCTAGTGTGCTTGACACGCTGGCTGTGGACTATAGCTGACACACCTTCTCGCATAAGCCATAGGCGTACTATACTCCGACGGTGCTCCAAGATATTTTGTACTGCATCTCACCCGGTTAGTGATAATAAACTATCTGCGATCTACTTGAATTTTCATCATGATTTTAATTACATAATGGGGTCACAGCAGCAAAGGAGGGTGTTTGAATTGCTAGAACTTTTATCTGCAGTGAACATGCAACTATAGGTGTGTCGTCAAAAAATTGGAATTATTCAGGGTTCGTTTGGACATTTTTATACATTAACTTGGTTTTCTAGCCATTTCAGGTGCACAATTCAAAATTAAACTACATGTACATTCTTCGGTGCACCAAAATGGGTTGTAAAATCATATATGTGTCCATGGGTTTATGCTTATGTCCCATGCAAGAAATGGGGATGAATTTTGAACACCACGGCACCGTGGCTCTCTGGCAAACATTGAGGTACTTGCTTTTGTAATTCTAGTAAATCCAAAACCCGTCTGAAATTCATGAACATTGGCATGCTATCTTGGAATGGCATCAATATGCTGGGGTAAAAAATATTTCCCCATTTGGGCCAGGTTATGGTATAAGCTTCTCACAAACCAGAGCTTCTCAGAAGAAGCCTCATGGTTCCCTTAGGGAAACGTGTCACCATTGTGGACAAAACGATATTCATCGCCTCTTCTTGCTTTCAATTTTTTTCTGCTGTCAACATAGAACAACAGGAGTGTCATGTTAAATTTTGGAATTTTCCGGGGATCGTTTGGACATTTTTATATGTTAACTGAGTTTCTAGGCATTTATGTGCGTTATTCAAAATTGAACTACATGCACATGCTCCAGTGCATAAAAGCGGGTTGAAAAATCAAATGTGTGTCCTTGGTTGCAGGCTTAGGTCACATGCAAGAAATGAGAATGAATGGCAAACACCTTGACACAGTTGCTCGACCGCTAACATTGAGATACATAGTTTTAAAATTCTAGTAAATTGAAAAATCATCTGAAATTCATGAAACTTGACATGATATCATGGAACGACATCGACATGCCATGGTAAAAATATTGTCCCATTTGGGGCAGGTTTGGGTATAAGCTTCTCGCAAACCAGAGCTTCTCACAACAAGCCTGATGGTTTTAGTAGGGAACGTGCCACCTTGGGGGACGAAACAATATCCGTTGCCTCTTCTTACTTTCAAAATTTTTCTCATGTCAACATAGAACAACAGTAGTGTTGTGTCAATTTTTGGGATTTTTCGGGGTTCGCTTGGACATTTTTATACATTAACTGAGTTTTCTATGCATTTATGTACATAATTCAAATTTTAACTACATGCACATGCTCGAGTGCATATAAATGGGTTCAAAATTCAAATGTGTGTCCTTGGTTGCATGCTTAAGTCCCATGCAAGAAATGAGAATGAATGTCATACACCTTGTCGTCGCCGCTCGGCTGCTAACATTGAGATACATTGTTTTTAAATCTAGTAAATCTAAAACGCGTCTGAAATTTATGAAACTCAACATGCTAGCATGGAACGGCATCAACATGCTATGGTAAAAATATTGTCCCACTTGGGGCAGGTTGGGGTATAAGCTTCTCACAACAAGCATCATGGTTGTGGTAGGGAACATTTCACCTTTCTAGATGAAATGGTATCCGTTGCCTCTTCTTGATTTCAATTTTTTCTAGTGTCAACATAGAACAACAGGAGTGTTGTGTTAAATTTAGGAATTTTTCGGGGTTTGTTTAGACATTTTTATACATTTACTGAGTTTTCTATGCATTTATGTGCATAATTCAAATTTGAACTATAGGCACATGCTCCAGTGCATGCAAATTGGTTGAAAAAAAACAAATTTGTGTCTTTGGTTGCATGCTTAGGTCCCATGCAAAAAATGTGAATGAATGTCAAACACCTTGCCACCGTCGCCCGGCCGCAAACATTGAGATACATGGTTTTTAAATTCTAGTAAATCCAAAACTCATATGAAGTTCATGAAACTTGACATGCTATCATGGAGCAGTATCAACATGCTATGGTAATTTTTTGTCACATTTGGGGCAGGTTTGGGTATAAGCTTTTCACAAACCAGATCTTCTCACAACAAGCCTGATGGTTTCGGTATAGAACATGCCACCGTTGGGGACGAAACGATATCTGTTGCCTCTTCTTGCTTTCAAATTTTTTCTAGGGTCAACATAGAACAACAGGAGTGTTGTGTCAATTTTTGGGATTTTCGAGGTTCGCTTGGACATTTTTATACATTAACTAGGTTTTCTAGGCATTTTATGTGCATAATTCAAATTTGAACTACATGCACATGCTCTAGTGCAGAAAAATGGGTTGACATATCAAATGTGTGTCCTTGGGTGCATGCTTAGGTCCCATGCAAGAAATGGGAATGAATTTCAAATACCAAGGCACTGTTGATTGCCGGCAAAACATTGAGATACTTTGTTTTTAAATTTTAGTAAATCCAAAACTCATCTGAAATTCATGAAACTTGGCATGCTATCATGGAATGGCACCCGACATGTTGTGGTATTTTTGTGTCCATTTTGAGAGAAGGAGCACTCGAATAACAGCCAACAGAGGCATTTTGAAACAAATAGCTGCCATTTTAACATCTCAAATGCTTGTATAATTTAAATCGTGTGCGTTCTTTTAACCATTCACGTGACGCCACGTGTCTCACTTTTAATGGCTATAGGAGGTGTCGTGCGGAAAATGCTACTACAACAAAGGGTACGGGTTGGCAAGCTAGAAAAGGTAAGATTTGCTGATAGAATGTTGCCTCACATTTCATGGACGGGATCCTTCTAGTTGGAAGAGCACAAACCCATGGTGTGCTCTCTAATGTCACAGATGGGTTGTTTCACCTTGGAGGAACCTTCGTGGGTGCCCTCCTCGTGGTCGTGGTCGTGGTCGATGAGATCTGACTTGGCAATTGAGGATCCCAAGCCGCCGCCGTAGAACGTGTCCTTCAGAAATGACAAAATGGGCTTGATGGCGTATAAAGCTTGCAAATCCTTGACTTGGCAGAGGAGATCAGCGGCAGGGCCGTCGAAGAGATCGACGGTGGTTGAACCAGAGGAGTTGGGGATGGACCACTTAACCTGTGACATGGCCCGCGTGAAGCCATCATTGTGGACAAGCTTGATGTCGTAGCCAGCTTTCCTGAGATACAGTATACGCTAGCCCGCTAACATGAAGCCTTCGGCATGGAAACGTAGTCAACGTCTTCGCCGGCTTCCACGGTGACTTGTTGCTTCGGGATCGACAGGTCGGGGCGAACAGCGGCCACCTCGCCAACGGCCGCCGAAGAGGCCATGATAAACCTCTTCTTGGCCGAACGCTCGTCGGGCTCCCCGGGATACGTGGTCGAGCTTAGGCTGCGACATTCTGGAGCAGGGGATGTGGATCTTGCGGGGAGAGACACCGCATGCCTCATCTTAAAACTCAGGGGAGTGGGGCAACGGTATGGGAATCGCTGGGTAACCTAAACTCTATTATCTAAGCTAGGAGGAATGGGCAGACCGGCAGGGGTTGGCGGCGGCAGCGGCCGCGAGCTACGGTTCGAGGGGGGAGGGGGCGGGTGGGGGACTGTGGAGGGGGGGTTGGTGTTTGAGGATACGCCGCGGCTACTGAAAATTTTAGTAATGGTGGGTGGAGATGGTGGTGGACGAGGGAGGGCGACGGTTCAAATGCCTCGGCTATTGCAATTTTATTATAAGGTCGGTGGTGGAGGACTGTGGGCGAAGACTGAAGTACAGCGGCTACTAAAATTTGGGTAAAGGAATTGATGCGGGGCGGGAGTGCCCAAGATTGCGTACGATCCAATAACAATATGCGTGTATGATAATAAGGAAAATTGGTGCGGAACCGCTGATTTTTGCAACGCTCAAGGCGGGTAGTTTGTTTTTATATTTCTAGCTAGCTGGTCTACCGCACACGGTTCGTCCTAATTTCCAAATAAACTTACCCGCCTTTAGCTTGCACAGGTGGTGGTTTTACAGCGCACTTGCATCGCACACGGTTAAGCCAGTACCTCCACCCTTTGCTCGCGCTTCCGTGGTCGTGGTGATTTTACAGCGCACTTCCATCGCACACGGTTGAGCCAGTACCTCCACCTTTGCTCGCGCTTGCGCAGGCGTGGTGATTCACAGCGCACTTGTATTGCACACGGTTAAGATATTTGGATAATTGTATTCATACCCTTAGTTGTGTCCCCCTCAACCGATATGCCCCTAATTTTTTAAAACACGTGGTCTTGCCCAACCTACTTTGTCGTCTTGTGATTTTGCCCTTTGACCGTTTGACTGTCACTTTGAAAACTTCAAAACTAATTCATACTAAATCAGAAAAATGCAAATAAGATACCAAAATGTTTGGAAAAACATCACATGTATGTCAATGTGGCTTGCATTCATGACAAGAGTGTTGGTAAGTGTCCATCCGAGTTTTAGCTCTTATCATACCACCATGAACAGGAATGTCTAAAAAAACTTCAAAAAATTCAAGAAAAATTTGGTGCCAAAGAATTGTAAATGTTTTAAGTGGCTGCCAAGTTTCATGAGGGGATGACATTCATGGAAGTCGTGGCAAAAAAATAGTCTATTTGTCGGGACCCCGATCCTAAGTCACACCGATCTAGCATGTAACACATCATATCACTTTGCGGCCTCACGCACGGTATTCCCACGGTGTCGCCTTACCATGGCCGGGACCGTTTATGTCTTTTGGCTCACGATATGATTGTGTCGCTAGCATCCATATGACAAAGAACCGGGCCGACATGGCTAGTCGTGAACCCAAAGCGGCGCTAACCTATGGGGACAGGCATACATGAATCACATCGAGCATGTCGGTCATCAACGTATCTATTCGGGCTGTAGCACTGGCTAACAGGACTCCGTATTCCGGCTGTAGCAGGCTAGGCAGGACTCGAATAACACGCGTGACATTTCCCGAAGGGACAGACATAGGAACGAAGTGAAACACATGCCGCCAGATCAAGTGTCCAAGCAGTAGTGCTGGGCTAGCAGGACTCCGGTGAACCGGGCTGTAGCGGACTACTATCGCTCAGAAGCACGAGACTACATTTCCCCATAAGAGAGGCTACCAAGGATAAACAACTAGGTTGTCGGATCCCACACATAGCAATACAAGTTACACGTACGCATAACATGCAAGTATGTGCTGTACAACATGGCATCACAACATAACGCGAACTCATATAGATAAAGGCTCAGAGGAGCCACATAGCAATAAATACAAACAGGGGTCACATGACCCATCATTCAGAGCATACAAGCAACAAGCGGAAGCATTACATGTCTGAGTACAGACATCTACAAAAGAAAAAGGCTGAGAAGCCTGACTATTACAAGACCCTCCCAAGGGTACAAGATCGTAGCTGAGGTAACAAGCTACTCGTCGAAGTCCAAGCGGAACTACTAGTAAGACCGAAGTCTCCGCTGCAAAAACATAAATAAAGCAACGTGAGTACAAAGGTACTCAGCAAGACTTACATCAGATCCTATCATACATGCATTAGTGTCAAAAGGTAATGTGGGGTTTAGTTGCAGCAAGCCAGCTTTGACTCTGTGGCTATCCTGTTCTACGACTACAAGAAACTCTTGAGGTGAGACAACGTACACGAGTCCACTAATCACCACATCAATACACTACTATGGATTCATTCCCGTCTCCATACGAGAAGGCCATCCATAGCACTCACACTTGTTTTGAGCATTTTAGAGTATCCACTTCAAGTTGTCTATGTACCACGTAAGCATCCAAGAAGTCCATAACCGAGGACACGGCTATTCAATAGATCATGATAACCTGCAGGGTGTACTTCTTCACACACGCTCTCGCCACTTACCGCCATATACACGTCATGTATCTCGGCAACCTTCAAGCGGAAGCCTGGCGAGGGTGTCGGCCACGACCTGACTAACCACACAAGACTCTAGTCCAGGCTTATCGCCTATTCGGGTTCCATCCGCAAGGAGATCCGGCCGGGTGTCGCCACGGCCCCAAACGATGTGAGCAGGGTTCCCAAGCCCACCATCCGGTGCCACTTGGTACACCGTGCCACTGTGCCTAGTCTGTCCCAAGCCCACCTGCGGGTGCCACTTGGTAGAAAAATAGCACTACCTACAAACACCAGAGACTAGTTGCGACTCTCGGACAGAGGTCAAGTTGATTAATAAGTCGAGAGGGTCGAGTTACGGAACCCAATGTGTGGTAGTATCGAGTCATTGGACAACATACATAGAACTCAAGTGCTTAAGGACGGTTCGGTGAGACAACCCACCATGTACTCCTACATGGCCTCTCACCGCTACCTTTACCAAATCGTGTTCACACACTTCACTCTCAAAGATCGTAACATAGAACTGTACTCCAATTCATTCCCAATGAATCGAGACTGACACAACTCTAAGCAATAGCAGGCATAGCATGGTAGGAACACAACATGGCTCAATCAACTCCTACACATGCTAGTGGGTTTTAACTATTCTTGTGGCAATGACAGTCATGCAGAGGAATGGGTTCAACTACCGCAGCACAAAGTAGCAGGTGAATCGCTGTTGTCCTAATGCAATAACTGAGAGCAGGAGCGAGAGAGTAGGATTGTATCGGAATGAACAAGGGGATTTGCTTGCCTGGTAAGTCAACAAGGGAGGCACCGCTTCATAGACAGGTACTCTGGAACGTCTCCGGAGCAGGACCTATCGAGAAGGGACGGTGCCGGCAATCAATACACAATCATATGCAACAATATGATGCATGAATATGGCATGTAGATGTGATGCTGTTTGAGTTAATGCAACTGGTATTCAATTGAATGAAGTCCAGTTGAACCAAAGGTTCAAATGCAATTCCAAAGTAAGCTCTTATAAATGCCATTTTAGAGTTTCACTTATACAGCATGTATAAGTTGGTTTGTCATGCATGAAACTAGTACAGATGGATAGATTGCATTTTTCTGATAATTTTTCATATATAATTTATTTGAATCTGAGCTACGGTTGAATTTCTATGAATTTCTGAAGTTTTGAATATATTCTGGAATTTCCTGATTTAAATTAATTCCAGAAAATGAAATATTGCGTCGACATTGCAAGCGTGACGTCATCATTGCATCAGCGGTCAACGCGGCTGGTCCGGGTCAAACCTGACGTGTGGGGCCACACGTCAGTGACACAGGTTAACAGGGGGGGTTAGTTTTAATTAACTAGAGATTAGGGGGGCACTAGGGCCCACGGTCGATGTCGAGGGTAGATTAGCGGTGATTAGCCTTGCTAATCACCGACGGCCGGACCCGTGGCAGGCTCAGCGACAGGGCTCGCCGCCGCGCGCCTCGACGCGGAGCGAAGCGCCACGGGCCACGGGCGGCGTCGGAGAGCACCGGGCGTAGCCCGTGCTCTCGAGCACTGGTGGAGCAGCGGGCCGAGCTGGGGGCCGGGGCTCGCCGGAGCGGAGCTCGCGGCGGCGCCGGAGCTCGGGTGGAGAGGGGAGAGGGCTACGGCGCAAGGGGACGAGAACGGAGAGGGGAATCGGTGGCGGAGCTCACATGATTCTGACAGCGGGCGGCGAGGTCGGGTGGAACCGGAGCGATCGTGGCGGCGGAGGGGATCTCCGCAACCGGGTCGGAGACAGCGTCGGTGGCGGCGCTCTGTGGCCTCCCGCGCCACGTGATTCGACGGGAGGTAGCGGCGGCGGTCTGGAGCTAACGGACACGGGAGAGGGCGAGGGAAGAAGGTGGCCACGGCGGCGAGCGGTGGCGCCTCGGTGGCGTTGGTGCGGTGGGAGAGAGCTCGGGGAGAGGAGGAGCACGGGAAGGTGCGAGAGAGGTCGGGCGTGTGTGGCGTCTCCGGGCAACAGACGAGGAGGGAGAGGCCAGGCAGGTAGGGAGAGAGGTGGCGTGGGCGGCGGAGGCTGCAGCGTCGGGCATCGCCCATCCCTGTCGGGGAGGAAGACGACAGGGGAGGAGGTGGGCTGGGCCGGGCTGGCCAGGTGGGCGGCCGAGCCGCAGGAGCTGGGCCGCACAGGAGCTAGGCGCCTGTAAGCAGTGTAAGTTTACCTATTTCGTTTCCTTTTCTAATTTCGACATTTGTTTTGGTTTATTTAAAATACCAAACTAATTTATTTAATTATGCCAATTTTGCAGGAGCTTACTATATTATTCGGAGCTCCTCAACAAAGGGCATAATTTTGGACAATATTTTATATATATAATAATATATATCCAAGGCAAATATTTATCAGTATTAATTCCAAATGCCCAAAATAAATACTTATGAGATCCTAAAAATATTGGTTAGGTTGTTAACTCTGTCCAATATTTTCAGAGGGCCACATGAGCATTTTCTTGGACCCTTTTGGAGCAATTTTATTTAGGTCATTTCGAAGTGATTACGAGGGTTTCACAATCCCCATTTCAAAATTAAATGGAATTTAAACATGATGCACAATGACTAGCTAGCCTTAAGCATACCAGCACTAGGGATGTGACAACTCGCTTTCACTTGAAAGAATCTCGCCCCGAGATTCGAGGGTCGACGGAAAGAAAGCGGGTACTCAATCGAAGACGATCTTCTCGCTCCCAGGTAGCTTCCCTCTCGGAATGATGAGACCACTGAACCTTGAGAAACTTGATATTCTGACGTCGAGTAACACGTTCTGCTTGATCGAGAATGCGAACCGGGTACTCTCGGTAGGTGAGGTTATCTTGGAGATCAAGCGTTTCGTGGTCCACTCCGCGGATAGGATCCGAGAAGCAACGCCTGAGTTGAGAGACGTGGAAGACATCATGAACTCGAGAAAGATGTGGGGGTAGTTCAATTGGTAGGCAACCTCTCCTCGTTTAGCGAGAATGCGAAAAGGGCCAATGTAACGAGGAGCCAACTTGCCCTTGATACCGAAACGATGGGTACCCTTTAGAGGAGTAACCCGAAGGTAAGCCTTGTCGCCAACTTCATAAGCCACTTCCTTATGACGACGGTCATATTGGCTCTTTGACGAGATTGGGCTGTTTTCAGATTCTCACGAATGATGCGAACTTGCTCTTACGCCTCTGGATCATGTCCGTCCAAAGAATTGTCTTTCACGGTTTCGACCAGTTCAAAGGTGTTCGACATCTTCGTCCATAAAGAATCTCAAAAGGAGCTTTTTGAGACTGGATTGATAGCTATTGTTATAAGCAAACTCGGCGAAAGGAAGACATTTCTCCCAATCCATACCGAATGAGATAACGCAAGCTCTAAGCATGTCTTGAGAATTTGGTTGACCCTTTCCACCGACCACTTGGTGAGGGTGGAAAGCGGTCATCAAGAAAAGATGGGTTCCCATGGCAGTTTGGAAACTCTCCCGAAATGAGAAGTGAAAAGACTACCACGGTCTGAATTGATCTCTAATGGAACACCATGGAGTGACACTATTAGAAATGTATAAGTCAGCGAGCTGACTAGCAGTGATACTCTCTCGAGCAGGAAGGAAGTGAGCCACTTTGGAAAGGCGATCAATGACTACGAAGATAGCATTATTCCCTTTCTTGGTCTGGGAAAGCGGTGATGAAATCCATACCGACTTTATCCCATTTCCACTCAGGAATAGCTAAGGGTTGAAGGGTGCCAGCAGGCCTTTGATGCTCTGCTTAACGCGACGACAAAGCGCCACGATTAGCAATATATTGAGCAATTTCTCTCTTCATCCTAGTCCACCGAACCTCTGGCGAGGTCTGATACATCTTAGTACTACCGGGATGAATTGTGAGAGGAGATTCATGCGCCTCCTTAAGAATCAGTTGTCGAAGATGTTGCTTCTTGGGACCACCGGCGGTGCCCAAAAAAACGACACCTCGATCATCTATAGAGAAATTACCAGCAATACCCTTGGCAGCGTTTCTCTTGATCCGGGTAATCCCGTATCATGCTACGGGCTTCTATGATATGATCCACGAGTAGGTTTCGCCACCAAGGTAGAAAGGAATCCGTGAGGAGCAATGTGAAGGTTAAGCTTACAAAATTCCTCATGGAGAAGTGGTTGGCCTTGCTGCAACATAATATTGTTGCAATAAGATTCTGACTTAACGATCAGCCATGACATTGGCTTTGCACGGGTGTAGGTAATCCCTAGATCATAATCTGTGATCAACTCCAACCAACGTCTTTGTCTAAGGTTCAAATCTGGTTGGGTGAAGATATACTTGAGACTCGGTGATCGGTGTAGATCTCGCATAGCGTTTACCAAGAAGGTAATGTCGCCAGGTCTTGAGTGCATGGACTACGGCTGCAAGCTCTAGATCATGTGTAGGATAATTCTCCTCATGTGGATGCAAGCGACGAGATGCATAGGCAATCACATGACGATCCTGCATAAGAATGCAACCTAATCCCCTGTCGTGGAGGCGCCGCAGAGATAACAAAGTCTTTAGTGAAATCCGGTGGCACTAGTATGGGAGCAGTAGTCAGGCGTCTTTTCAGTTCCTGAAAACTGTACTCACACTGTGGGGACCACTCAAACTTTTTATCTTTCTTAAGAAGTTCCGTGAGGGGTTTAGCTACTTTGGAGAAGTTTTCAACAAAGCGGCGACAATAGCTGGCTAGACCAAGGAAACTCCTAACTTGTTTAACGGTTTGGTGGAGTCCAATCAAGAACGGCTGAACTCTCTCGGGATTGACAGCAATGCCCTTACCGGAGATTACGTGGCCTAGGTAGGTCACTTCCGCAACCAAAATTCACACTTGGAGAACTTGGCATACAGGCGGTGCTCTCTCGAGTTTTTCTAGCACAAGTCCGAGATGTTTGGCATGCTCTTCCTCGTTCTTGAGTAAATAAGAATATCATCGAGGTAAACCACGACAAATTTATCTAAATACTCCATGAAGATCGAGTTCATCAAGCGGGAGAATGTAGCTGGGCGTTGGTTAGACCAAAGGACATGACGGTGTACTCATCTTGGCCATAACGAGTGACAAAGGCTGTCTTGGGAATGTCTCCATTCTGATCTTGATTTGATGGTAGCCTAACCTCAAATCCATCTTGAAAAGGCGAGGATCCAGCGAGCTGATCATACAGTCGTTGATCACGGGAGCGGATACTTGTTCTTTATCGTGACCAAATTAACGGACGATAATCTACAACCATCCGTCCGTACCATCCTTCTTCTTGACGAAGAGGACGGGCAAGCCCAAGGAGAAGAACTAGGACGAATGAACCCTTTTGCAAGGACTCATCAAGTTGTTTCTTAAGCTCGGCTAGTTCTAAGGGTGCCATCTTATAAGGTCTCCTAGAGATTGGGGCGGTTCTGGGATAAGATCTATGCCGAATTCTACATCTCCGCTCGGGTGGAACACTGGCAGTTCCTCCGAAAACGTCCAGGAAAGTCACGGACTCTGGGATATCTTCAAGGTGCGGAAGAGGGCTGGCATTAAGAGAATAGAGTTGACGCTTGTAACTCTAGTGGAGCGATGACTATCTTGCGGATGGGTGTGTAAGCTGAGCAGACCTAGTGAAACAATCAATCTTGGCATGATGAGCTGTCATCCAATCCATACCCAAGATGATGTTAATATCTGAAGACTTGAGGGCTACAAGTGAGGCAAGGAATACAAGTCATCAACAAGGATTTCGTTACCATGGCTTATACAAGAAGTTTGCCATTTGGATCCGGAGTTTGAATGACTAGCGGAGAGGGCATATCACAAAATGATATGTTGTGCAAGTTAGCATAGTTTTTGAAATGAAGGAATGAGATGCTCCGATATCAAATAGAGGCGAGGCGGGATGACAATTAACAAGGAGTGTACCAAGAACGACATCCGGATCATCATGGCGTCTTTAGCTGAGGCGTGATGCACACATCCACGTTCAGCGGAGCTGACTTGACACGATCATCTTGCGTGATGGCTTAACACAGCCAACAGGCTTCTCGAGCTGGGTGGAGCATAAGCGACTTGAGAGCGATCCGTGCATAGTGTCTCGGCTCTCCGCATGTGAAGCAAGTCCACGAAGTTGGGCGTGGACCCGCATTGACAAGTGGTCCACCAAGAGGCTTGGGTGGAGCATGTAGCTGAAGCGGGGAGGCGCCATATGGGATGGCCTCGGTGAATATCCGGGTGGAAGAGCAGAGTTCGGAATCCAGATCCGGCGTTTCTGGGAACTAGAACCGGAGGAAGAAACCAATTCACGGTGGTGCTTACGAGACTCCTCGTAAGTGAGCTGAGCTGTCTCTGCATTAATGGCCTTGTTCACAAGAGCTTGGAATGTATCGCAATGGTGCGGTGGAGGTCACGACGCAACTTGGGGTTGAGACCCTTCCGAACCTAGCACGCTTCTTGGCGTCCGTGGACACTTCTTACGGGGCATAGCAGGCGAGGTTCTCAAACTCTCTGCTGTAAGCATCAACAGCCATCTCGCTCTGGGTGAAACTACGAACTCTTCTCTCTTGCGATCGATGAGGGCTTGAGGATGTGATGCTCGAAAAGCCTCATGAAATCTCTCGAGGTTGGAATCGACCAGCTGGAAGCATAGCCTCATAGTTCGCCACCAAAGACTAGCATGACCTTCCGGTGGTATGCAGCATAGGTGACCTTGTCATCTTCAGATACGCTTATGAACGCAGCTTATGAGTGATGCTCTGGTTACGGTCATCGGCATCGAGTGGCTCGATGGAGTGATGAAAGGTAGGTGGGTGCAAGCGAATGAAGTCATGAATGGTTGCAAACCCTTTGGACTGATGTGCGGTGTTCTCCTCGACACGTGCCAACAAGCGGTTAGACTCACGCTTGTTCCTCTCCATTTCTAACATGAACCTGTCAAGGAATGCTGGTCGGGAGGATCCTCATCCCTTCCATCTCCGTGGTTACGCTACGAGCAGCAGAACTTCGCTTAAGCGATGACATCACGAGAAAGCGGAACCAAGGGCGGAATCACATTACTATATATTGGAAATGTAGGACACGAAATTAGTAACTCTCGAACTCCAGGGCAATTCGGCAGCATAACGGCAGAAAAATGTTCAAAATGAAGCATTCTCGCGAAATGGGGTAGCACCATACTCAACATCATCATCAACGGTTCTGGGATAATACTAACATGCTATACCGAGGGTACTCGAAAACTGGGGTAAGACTCTGATCAACCCAATCCTATGGGACTACGGAAATAGTAACACGTGATCACGATAGATAGAAGAGATAGCCTAGTTCCTTAACCCGTAGGAAAGATAGGACGACTCAGATCGAGAGGTCATGAGGTAAAGGAGTAAAAGAGCCTTACGTTCCTTCCACAATCAATTCCCTAAATAACTAAAGCATTTCTAGACTCAACTTCGATCAGGTTGGCTTGGAAATCCTCTGAGCGATCAAAGCTCGATACCAAAGCTGTCGGGACCCCGATCCTAAGTCACACCGATCTAGCATGTAACACATCATATCACTTTGCGGCCTCACGCACGGTATTCCCACGGGTGTCGCCTTACCATGGCCCGGGACCGTTTGCGTCTTTTGGCTCACGTATATGATTGTGTCGCTAGCATCCATATGACAAAGAACCCGGGCCGACATGGCTAGTCGTGAACCCAAAGCGGCGCTAACCTATGGGGACAGGCATACATGAATCACATCGAGCATGTCGGTCATCAACGTATCTATTCGGGCTGTAGCACTGGGCTAACAGGACTCCGGTATTCCGGGCTGTAGCAGGCTAGGCAGGACTCCGAATAACACGCGTGACATTTCCCCGAAGGGACAGACATAGGAACGAAGTGAAACACATGCCGCCAGATCAAGTGTCCAAGCAGTAGTCTGGCTAGCAGGACTCCGGTGAACCGGGCTGTAGCGGACTACTATCGCTCAGAAGCACGAGACTACATTTCCCCATAAGAGAGGCTACCAAGGATAAACAACTAGGTTGTCGGATCCCACACATAGCAATACAAGTTACACGTACGCATAACATGCAAGTATGTGCTGTACAACATGGCATCACAACATAACGCGAACTCATATAGATAAAGGCTCAGAGGAGCCACATAGCAATAAATACAAACAGGGGTCACATGACCCATCATTCAGGGCATACAAGCAACAAGCGGAAGCATTACATGTCTGAGTACAGACATCTACAAAAGAAAAAGGCTGAGAAGCCTGACTATTACAAGACCCTCCCAAGGGTACAAGATCGTAGCTGAGGTAACAAGCTACTCGTCGAAGTCCAAGCGGAACTACTAGTAAGACCGAAGTCTCCGCTGCAAAAACATAAATAAAGCAACGTGAGTACAAAGGTACTCAGCAAGACTTACATCAGATCCTATCATACATGCATTAGTGTCAAAAGGTAATGTGGGGTTTAGTTGCAGCAAGCCAGCTTTGACTCTGTGGCTATCCTGTTCTACGACTACAAGAAACTCTTGAGGTGAGACAACGTACACGAGTCCACTAATCACCACATCAATACACTACTATGGATTCATTCCCGTCTCCATACGAGAAGGCCATCCATAGCACTCACACTTGTTTTGAGCATTTTAGAGTATCCACTTCAAGTTGTCTATGTACCACGTAAGCATCCAAGAAGTCCATAACCGAGGACACGGCTATTCGAATAGATCATGATAACCCTGCAGGGGTGTACTTCTTCACACACGCTCTCGCCACTTACCGCCATATACACGTCATGTATCTCGGCAACCTTCAAGCGGAAGCCTGGCGAGGGTGTCGGCCACGACCTGACTAACCACACAAGACTCTAGTCCGTGCTTATCGCCTATTGGGTTCCATCCGCAAGGAGATCCGGCCGGGGTGTCGCTCACGGCCCCAAACGATGTGAGCAGGGTTCCCAAGCCCACCATCCGGGTGCCACTTGGTACACCGTGCCACCTGTGCCTAGTCTGTCCCAAGCCCACCCTGCCGGGTGCCACTTGGTAGAAAAATAGCACTACCTACAAACACCAGAGACTAGTTGCGACTCCTGGACAGAGGTCAAGTTGATTAATAAGTCGAGAGGGGTCGAGTTACCGGAACCCAATGTGTGGTAGTATCGAGTCATTGGACAACATACATAGAACTCAGTGCTTAAGGACGGTTCCAGTGAGACAACCCACCATGTACTCCTACATGGCCTCTCACCGCTACCTTTACCAAATCGTGTTCACACACTTCACTCTCAAAGATCGAACATAGAACTGTACTCCAATTCATTCCCAATGAATCAGACCTGACACAACTCTAAGCAATAGCAGGCATAGCATGGTAGGAACACAACATGGCTCAATCAACTCCTACACATGCTAGTGGGTTTTAACTATTTACTGTGGCAATGACAGGTCATGCAGAGGAATGGGTTCAACTACCGCAGCACAAAGTAGCAGGTGAATCGCTGTTGTCCTAATGCAATAAGCGAGAGCAGGAGCGAGAGAGTAGGATTGTATCGGAATGAACAAGGGATTTGCTTGCACGGTAAGTCAACAAGGGAGGCACCGCTTCATGAGCAGTACTGAACGTCTCCGGAGCGGGACCTATCGAGAAGGGACGGTGCCGCAATCAATACACAATCATATGCAACAATATGATGCATGAATATGGCATGTAGATGTGATGCTGTTTGAGTTAATGCAAGCTGGTATTCAATTGAATGAAGTCCAGTTGAACCAAAGGTTCAAATGCAATTCCAAAGTAAGCTCTTATAAATGCCATTTTAGAGTTTCACTTATACAGCATGTATAAGTTGGTTTGTCATGCATGAAACTAGTACAGATGGATAGATTGCATTTTTCGATAATTTTTCATATATAATTTATTTGAATCTGAGCTACGGTTGAATTTCTATGAATTTCGAAGTTTTGAATATATTCGGAATTTCCTGATTTAAATTAATTCGAGAAAATGAAATATTGCGTCGATTGCGCATAGCGTGGCGTCATCATTGCATCAGCGGTCAACGCGGCTGGTCCGGGTCAAACCTGACGTGTGGGGCCACACGTCAGTGACACAGGTTAACAGGGGGGGTTAGTTTTAATTAACTAGAGATTAGGGGGGCACTAGGGCCCACCGGTCGATGTCGAGGGTAGATTAGCCGGTGATTAGCCTTAAGCTAATCACCTGACGGCCGGACCCACGTGGCAGGCTCAGGCGACGGGGCTCGTCGCCGGCGGCCTCTGGACGCGGCGGAGTCCGCGCCACGGGCCACGGGGGCGGCGTCGGAGAGCACCGGGGCGTAGCCCGTGCTCTCGCGCACCTGGTGGAGCAGGCGGGACGAGCTGGGGGGGCCGGGGCTCGCCGGAGCGGAGCTCAGGGCGGCGCGGAGCTCGGGTGGAGAGGGGAGAGGGCTACGGCGTGCGAGGGGCGAAACGGAGAGGGGAATCGGTGGCGGAGCTCACAGCAGTTCTGACAGCGGGCGGCGAGGTCGGGGTGGAACCGGAGCAGTCGTGGCGGCGGAGGGGATCTCCGGCAACCGGGGTCGGAGACGACGTCGGTGGCGGCGCTCCAGGGCCTCCCGCGCCACGTGATTCGACGGGGAGGTAGCCGGCGGCGGTGCGGAGCTAACGGACACGGGGAGAGGGCGAGGGGAAGAAGGTGGCCACGGCGGCGAGCGGTGGCGCTCTCGGTGGCGTTCGGTGCGGTGGGGAGAGAGAGCTCCAGGGGAGAGGAGGAGCACGGGGAAGGTGCGAGAGAGGTCGGGGCGACTGTGTGGCGTCTCCCGGGCAACCAGACGAGGAGGGGAGAGGCCAGGCAGGTAGGGAGAGAGGTGGCGTGGGCTGGCGGAGCTTGCCGGGCACGCTGCCCATCCCCTGTCGGGGAGGAAGACGACAGGGGAGGGAGGTGGGCTGGGCCGGGGCTGGCCAGCTGGGCCGGCCAGGCCGCAGGAGCTGGGCCGCACAGGAGCTAGGCGCCATGTAAACAGGTAAGTTTACCTATTTCGTTTCCTTTTCTAATTTCTGACATTTGTTTTGGTTTATTTAAAATACCAAACTAATTTATTTAATTATGCCAATTTTTGCAGGAGCTTACTATATTATTCCGGAGCTCCTCAACAAAGGGCATAATTTTTGGACAATATTTTATATATATAATAATATATATCCAAGGCAAATATTTACCGTATTAATTCCAAATGCCCAAAATAAATACTTATGAGATCCTAAAAATATTGGTTAGGTTGTTAACTCTGTCCAATATTTTCAGAGGGCCACATGAGCATTTTCTTGGACCCTTTTGGAGCAATTTTTATTTAGGTCATTTCCAGAAGTGATTCTGAGGGTTTCACAATCCCCATTTCAAAATTAACTGGAATTTAAACATGATGCACAATGACTAGCTAGCCTTAAGCATACCAGCACTAGGGATGTGACACTATTTTTGAGTGTTGACTGGTTTTTTTTTTTGCCACGACTTCCACGAATGTCATTCCCTGATGAAACTTGGCAAGCACTTAAAACATTTACAATTCTTTGGCACCAAATTCCTTCGTGTCGGCGGGGCAGATGCACATAATGATCGATACTTTGGTCATACATGCATGTCGCCATGACCTACCATAAGACGGACCAATGAATCTATCATTTGGTCAAACGACAGTTTTTGTTGTCGATAAACCGCTTGGGCAAATAGATTGAACCATCATAAAAATCGCACGAGAGGGACCAGAAAACCAGCACCTCTTGCATGCGGCCCAAAATGATGTACGTTGGGAAGGGGCGATGTGTGTTTTCAATATAGAATAATGTACAATTTAGATGTGGTGCCTACCTCTCGATACAGATAACAACCATGAAGGCAAGGTAGTTAAGAACAAGATACGCAGGGTTTGATGTAGGTCAAACCCAGCAATCCCAGCATGTGGGAGGGAATCCTGACTACGCATGAGCTCGAGCTTTGGTTGAGCGACATGTGACCGGCCCTAACACGAACTAGGAGGAATCCATTCATGGCCAACACATACCCCTCATTATCGGTCAAAGGATGATATATATATATATGTACACTCGGGGAGCCCACAAATATGTGTGTCGTCACAAAAAACCGCACAAGGGAGACGTGGTCGATCAGAAGACCCGTATACACTACATGCGGCCCGAAAATATGTATGGGTACGGTGGTGTGTGATGTGTTTAAATCCCAAATGCACAACTTCAATGGGCCACCAACTACATTACAAACCAAACACCGTACCTGACTCCAAGCCTGGTTCAATACGTACGATGTCAGTTTCCCAACTTTGAGGCGGCAAAAGTGGGGGGGCGTCCCACGCATGCGCTCAAACTTTATTTGGTCTAGCATGGGACACATCTATATATCTATACATCTATACACCTATATAGTTTGCGAATAACTTTGAAAGTTGGTCGTTGGCTGAAGCCAATCCGACGGTACAGAGATGGCAAATCCGAGCACTACTAGCCGTTGGATATCATCTACATTCCACCAGATCTGCCACATGTACAATATAGAAGACTCCATGGTTGAACTTATGCATAATGCACAAACCTCAAAACACAAGCACCTCTCCTTTGTTCTCTAGAATCTTCCATATCTTAATTGCTCAAACTTTTTTTCTAAATGAATTGTCACTTTTTGTTTTTACATTTACAATGCACAATTCCATGAATCTTAAAATAGATTTTTTTTAATAAAACTAATTGATTTTGGATGAGATGAACTATAAGAATTAAACGAACATCTTTGCATATATCACTCAAAGCTTACATGCTATAGTGTGGTATTTATTCATAATTTGGTTACCAAATCTCATGCGTGCAATGCACGTGTACCTTACTAGTATCAATAGGAAACCATCATGGTCAAACCCTTCTCGTTGTTGGGTCAAAGGGATAGATTGTGTGGGGCCTCCTAATTGTCAGTAAAGGATAGTATATATACCTCGAGGAGCACACAGATATGTGTCGCGTCTATAAGACGCACAAGGGAGACATACTCGAGAAGAACATCGTGCCCCCTATACCCTGCATGCAACCTGAAAAAGGTTTATATAATCGCCATGACAGGTCCATTCAATCATTCTTTAATTTTTTAGAGCAAAAAATAACCCATAAAAACATAGTCTACAAATTAGCAAAACAAGGATCCCAAGGTTTATATAATTGCCATGATAGGTCACTATAGAGATATAATATATCTCTATAATGACCGTGTCATGTCTTTTAAATGAAGCTTGAGATATGCAACTTCCCACCGGGTCACCCATCCTTGGACTACTCTAGCCCAAGCACGCTTAACTTCTGTGTTCTATTCGACTAGGCTAGCGGATGGGAAGCCGGCCCTTGCTGATAAGAATTTCCTCCTTGCCATTAAGACGTTTCACGCTGGTCACCCTATGCGACCTACTCCCTCCTATCACACACATTTGTGCTTTTAGAAACCGTGTGGGATATTTTACATGGCCGGTGTGTCGCCGCTAGCCTTCAATGAGCACTGACACTGGTAGCAGGAAAATGATGGGAGAAGAGGCGGGAAACCGATGAGAGGAGTGGCGAGAAACGGTAGCCTGTTTTGAAACCTAGTAGAGAAGGAAGCGTGAGCTAGCACGACACATGCGCACGGTGCTTACCCATGTACTGCATGTGCTGTCGAAAGGGCTCAGGTTTGCCGTTCGATCTAGGAGCATCCAACGGTGCACACGTTGATCTGTGGGGTTTGGGTTCTGGCCAATCAGAACACACGGCTCAGATCGCGCGTGCAGCAGGGGGGAAGAATATCATACGGAAACCAACATTTGGTGGAAACCGGTGAAAACCACGAGAAAAAGATGTTTTGAAGTTTCAAAAAGTTTGAAAAAAATGTAGGATGTTAAGAGGATAATGTTTTATTGCCACACAAAATTTCAAGTTGAAACACATTACGAGATGTGAGCTATGAAAAAGACAAAATCAGCATTGAATAGTGTTGAATAGTAATGTCACTATTCAGGGCCGAATTTGTCATTTTCATAGCTCACATCTCGTAATGTTTTTCAACTTGAAATTTTGTGTCGCAATAAAACATCACCTTCTTAACATCCCACATTTTTTCAGATTTTTATGAAACTTTAAAATATGGTTTCCACGAAGTTTTCATTGAATATCGGCTTTCGTGAGTGAACCGTGTGATATTTGAAAACATTTCGTGAGAAGGATCTCAGTTTTTAAATCCCCGTAAATCCAAAACTAAGCAGAAAATCATGAAACCTAGCATGCTGTCACGACAAGGCACTTATATGTCGAGGAATTTTTTTGTCCATTGTGGCGCAAGTTTTATTACAAGCCTCTTACAAACTGGAGCTTCTCTCAAAGAAGCCTCGTGGTTCTGATAGGGAAACGTGTCCCCCTTGTGGGCGAAACGTAATCACTGCCTCTTTTCTCCTTGTATTTTATTCTATGGGCAACATGGAACGACAGGATATCCGTGCTGAAATTTAAACTTATACAAGGTTCGTTTGGCCTTTTTATTCACTAACTGAGTTTCCCAGGCATTTAATGTCCATAATTCAAATTTGAACTTCAAATACATGCTCCAGTTCACCAAAATAGCTAGAAAATTTATACATGTGTCCTTGGGTGCATGTTTAGGTCCCATGCCAGGAATGGGAACGAATTACAACCATACCCGCGTCCTGGCTCGTCCTCAAACATTTGGAATCTCGGTTTTTAAATCCCCGTAAATCCTAAACTCACCAGAAAGTCATCAAAGGTGGCATGGTGTCACGTCATGGCACATATATGTCATGGTAAAAACATTTTCCAATTTGGGCCAAGCTTTATTACAAAACTCTTACAAAAACCGGAGCTTCTCTCAAAGAAGCCTCATGGTTCCGATAGGGAAACGTGTTCCCCTTGTGGGCGAAACGTAATCACTACCTCTTTTTGCCTTGTATTTTCTTCCACGGGCAACATGGAACGACATGATATTTCTGCTGACATTTAAACTTATTCAGGGTTCATTTGGCCTTTTTATACACTAATTGAGTTTCCTAGGCATTTAATGTCCATAATTCAAATCTGAACTACAAATACATGCTCCAGTTCACCAAAATGGCTAGAAAAATTATACATGTGTCCTTGGGTGCATGTCTAGGTCCCATGCCAGGAATGGGAACGAATTACAACCGTACCGGTGTCCTGGCTCCTCCTCAAACATTTCAAATCTTGGTTTTTAAGTCCCCATAAATCCAAAACTCGCCAGAAAGTCATCAAAGGTGGCATGGTGTCACGTCATGGCACATATATGTCGTGGTAAAACATTGCCAATTTGGGCCAAGCTTTATTACAAACCTCTTACAAACCGCAGCCTGTCGCAAGAACCCTCGTGGTTTCGATAGGGAAACGTGTCCCCTTGTGGTCCAAACGATAATCACTCCCTCTTCTAGCCTCGTATTTTCTTCTACACGTGACACGGAACAACAGGAGATTCGCACTGAACTTTGAAATTATTCAGGGTTCCTTTGACCTTTTTTATTCATTAATTGAGTTTTCTAGGCATTTAATGTCCATAATTCAAATCCAAACTACAAATACATGCTCCAGTGCACCAAAATGGCTAGAAAAAACATACATGTTTCCTTGGGGTGCATGTTTAGTTCCCATGGAATGAATGGGAACAAATTAAACCGTCTCACCATCCTGGCTTGGCCACAAACACTGCGAATCTCAGTTTTTAAATCTCTATAAATCCAAAACTCACCGGGAAATCATGAAACTTGGCATGGTGTCACTACATGGTACATATAATTGTCCAATTTGGGCGAAGCTATATTACAAGCCTCTTACAAACTGGAGCCTGTCGCAACCCTCGTGGTTCCGGTAGGGAAACATGCCCCTCTTGTGGGCGAAACGATAATCGCTGCCTCTTCTCGCCCTGAACTTTGTTTTCTACAGGCCACATAGAATAACAGGAGTGTCGGGCTGAAATTTGAAACTGTTCAGGGTTCGTTTGGCCATTGCATGTAATACTAATTACTAAGTTTTCTACGCATTTAATGTAGTCCATAATTCAAATTTGAACTACAAGCACATGCTCCAGTGAAGCAAAATGGGTGGGAAATCGTACATGTGTCATTGGGTGCATGTTTAGGTCTCATTTAAGGAATGGGAATGAATTACAAACTTGTCGTTGTCCTGAAACATTGAGAATCTTGGTTTTTAAATCCCAGTAAATCAAAAACTCACCCAAAAAACATGAAACTTGGCATGGTTTCATGACATGGCACATATATGCCGTGGTATAAAAAATTGTCCAGTTTGAGAAGAGGCGCACACATTAGCAGCCAACGAAGTCCTTTTTGAAACAAAAAAGCTGACACGTTAATATCGCAAATGGTTGTATTATATTAAACATGTCGAAATTTAACCATACTCTGTGGCGTGCGTGCAGCTGTTTGATTAGACAGTACGAGCGCGAGAAGTCCGCCGTGCAGGCTCGACGGGACGCATGCGAGCAGTCCGCCGCGCAGGCTCGACGAGACGCATGCATCATGTCCAACTCACAGTAGCAGGCTCGACGGGACATGTGCGAGCAGCAAGGCCGCCCATGCTCACCGGGAAGCGAGCTCTTTGACCTCCATGCACCAACTGCCGCCCGCCTCACTCAAAACTTCTCCATTAATGGGTTAATTAATGCACCTGGATGGAGGGTGTTTGCTTGTGATCCCATGTCAGCATTTGCTTTGTTCATGTTTTCAACTCATATTCTGCCCTAATTTAAATTGCCACATAGGGCAATGGATAATATGACCACAAATAAAATGGCAACGGATAATACGACGACAAATTTACAATGGCGCAGATAATAATTGTCTTACATATTCTGGATAATTTAAAATGCCACATGCGGCAAAGCCCGGAAGACACGGGGTCAAGAGAAGAAGGAAGTTGCAGACAACGATCTGGATCGCTACTGTCTCTACTCGTCGATGGATCGCCGGGCGATGACATCCTACAACTCCTTCTTCAATTCCTCGCGACTTTGCTTGAAAGCAGCCACGGATTCCTCCACCTCCTACTCGTGCTTGATCCGGAGCTTCCTCAAGTCACCCATCAGTTCCTCGATGACCGCTGTCAACATCATCCCCGAGGCACTACTCTGCTCATGCAGCATCTTCTAGCCGGTGGCCTCCTCCACCTTCTCGGCGAGCGCCTTGAGGAGCTTCGCATTTTCACCCATGAGTTGCTCGACGAGGACGGTCGCCTTGTCAACCGAGGCATCGCTGATCTTGAGCAGCTTCATCAAGCCATCGACCAGCTCCTGCTGCGTAGTGACGCCAGCGAGAATGTCGTCGTCGCTGGTGAAGGACTTTAGGAACGCCGGCTCGTCGCGATGGCCGACGCCACGAATGCGCTTGTGAGAGCCCTCGCGTGCCCGCGAGAGCTCGTTCGATGGCTCCGCGGCGCACCAGGACATCTCTGTTGCGGTTGCGGCTTCACGGCGGGACCTCTCTAGTGCTTCTGCAGCCTTGGTCTTTGCTGCCTAGTTATATGTCCACCCTAAACTCCTCCTACCAGTCATGGCAGAATGACTTGACAGGAAAGACCAGTTTTATGGGTGATGAGAGGACCTGTGAGTAATTTTCGAGTGCGTAGTTTTTATAGCCCGGTGCTAAGTGTGAACACATATTAGTTTGATAGGTGTGAACAGATTTGCAATTACTTATTGCGTTGTAATCTGCAATGTGACAAGAAACAAGGTCAAAATTTATTGATGGCAGAAGGTTGACCACGTGGTTACTCGTCGTTGAGTCGGCTGTTTGCCACGTATCACACACATTTTGTTAAGTTGAACCGATTCTGTTGTGTTCGCTAACCAAAAACAGTTCGTCCGAGTGAACCGTATGCCCTATATCACACACACCTTGATCTGGCTAACCGTTTCTGTTGCACTCCCTAATAGCAAACAGTTTATTGGAGCGAACTGTATGCCGTATATCACACACACATTGATCTGGCTGCCCATTTTTGTTGTTCTACCTCATCACAAATAGTTCAAACGGGTCAACCATGTGCCCTGGATCGCACACGCAACTAAAATATGAATCGTGTTTGATGTATCACTCATCGCAAACATTTTGCACCTTTTTTGACGGGTTTTTTACATCCCCGTTAGTGATTAATGCATCGCACACAGTTTCGTCAAAGGGTCTCTAACCGTAGTGTCGCGTTAGCAGCAACCTGCAGTAGTGATTGTAGCATCATGCAAATTATTATAATAGCAACAAAGTTTAACATAAAACTTTAGCATATAACTTCTCATGAACAAGTAACAATTCATCACAACATCGAAATAAAAAGCATAAACTTTATTGGAAACCAGCAAACTATGTTCTCAGTCAACTTTGCATCAATTCATCATACTTTCAGAAAGGGTCTCGTATCGGAGCCTTTTGGCAAGTCCACATACTCAACCATCATTTAATCTTCTACGATTGCTAACACTCACAACATATATATGAGCAAAAAGTTTCAACTGGACACATAGAAAGATAGGGGCTTATAGTTTCACCTCCCAACTTATTCACCTCGAGGGTGATGTCAACAATAATAACTCATGCTCACTCATATCCAATTGGGTATATGTGCCTAGATCTTTCCCAACCACATGATGCTTGCAAAAGAGAAAAATAAAAAAGGAATAGAGAAGAATACTTTGACTCTTGCATAAAAAGTAAATACATAAAAGTAAAATATAGGCCCTTCGCAGAGGGAAGCAGAGGTTGCCATACGCTTTTTGGTTTTGTATGCACAGTCTCTTAATGCAAAAGAACGTCATGTTATGTTGCCCCTTATGATAGCAACCTTTATTATGCAGTCCGTCACTTTTATTACTTTGCTATCACAAGTTCGTACAACGCTTACTTTCCCTTACACTAAAGGATCAAACACATTTAGAAGCAGTTTTTATTGCCTTTTTGCATCGATGACAACTTACTTGAAGGATCTTACTCAATCCATAGGTAGGTATGGTGGACTCTCAAACATGAGTTTGGGTTTAAGGTTTTTGGATGCACGAGTAGTATCTCTACTTAGTGCGGATTTTTGGCTAGCAAAGATATTGAGCAAGCACCACATATTGAAGGATCTATGCCAATATAACTTCTATGTGAATACGAACAAACATAATTCATTATGTTGTCTTCCTTGTACAACATCAACAGTTTGGCATAAGATATTTAGTGGGGGCTCACTATCATAAAAGATGTCCAAGATAGTGTATTTGCATGTGAATCTTCTCTTCCCTTATTAATTCTTTCATGAACTTTCAACAAATTGTACCCCTTATACTTTTCCTTATGTGATGTCATTACTTAATTACCATAACATTAGCATATGATCTTTTTCATTTTTTCCTTTATTTTGATTGAAACATAAAATTAAAGAAGCAAAAACTCAAACTAAACTTTATTATATCGCTCTCACTCGATTACATGGATATATACATCACGAAACTAGCACTCGAAAATAGATCATACTAAAATTTTATTCAACTAAATCACGAAATAGCTAAGGATCGAACTAAGATAGGTAAAGGTAATAAAAGTGATGGTGATACGATCCCGGGGCATCTCCCCCAAGCTTGGCACAAGCCAAGGAGAGTGCCCATACCCGTATACTCAAGTCTCCTTTGGTGGTGAAGATGCAGGTGGTGGTGATGATGGAGAGGTAGGGGCATCACACTTCAGTCTCAGTAGGTACTCTAGTCTACGAATGGTTCTCTAGAGGGTGATGATTTGCTCTTCTAACAAAATATTTTCACGAGTGAGATATTTATTCTGAACACAAACCATTTCGAAAGCCTTGAAGGCTTCAATTTCGGTGGGGGTGAGATGATCATAGTAAGGTTGAAGGATATCCTCCTCTTTCTCGGCCTCCCCTGCAGACATGGCCTGCCCCCTCCTTGAGCCTGGTCCCCTGTAGCTTCCTTGACCTTGTCCTCCTTAGTGGCTTCTTTTGGTTCTTCCCTCCTTAGCTCCATCTTCATTAGCCAAGCATCGCCTTCTACATTGTTGGAGGAGGGAGAAGACATGATGCCTGGCTTGATTATGACAGAAAAACAACATGAAACAAGAACAGAGGATTTCTCCATGATGCGGTGGTCAAATCATCCAGGGTATATATAAA
Source organism: Aegilops longissima (assembly GCA_021605205.1). NCBI lineage: Eukaryota > Viridiplantae > Streptophyta > Magnoliopsida > Poales > Poaceae > Aegilops > Aegilops longissima. Next base: position 98,587,819 of record CM038679.1, on the reverse strand, counting down.
AAATTATCTTGGAAAACAAGCATATGGATGGAAAACGGACTTGGGAAGGTGCCTGAGGGGCCCATCACCCACTAGGGCGCGCTAGGTGGGGCAGGCGCGCCCTAGTGTCTTGTGGGCACCTGGGTTGCTTTCCTGGTTGTTTCTTATTTTCCTATTTTCCTAATGTTCCAAAACTGACAGAAAATATTTTTGCGGATTTTTCAGAGTCCGTTTACTTATCATATCACGTACCTCCTCTTTTTCAGGGTTCTGGAGTGTTCTGGAAGGTTCCTTTTATGTGTTCCTCAATGGTTTGGATAATATTTTTTTCAACATTAATAGGTGTACCTAAGATATAGTGCTTAATTCTTTATCCATTGACCACCTACGGGTTAGTACCTTCAGCATTATTAATCTTGAGAGCTCCAGAGCGATAAAATTCTTTGATAATATATGGTCCTTCCCATTTGGAAAGAAGTTTTCCTGCAAAAATCTAAAACGAGAGCTATACAATAGAACATGCCCACCATCTTTGAATTCTCGCTTTTGAATTCTTTTGTCATGCCATCTTTTAACCTTTTCTTTAAATAATTTGGCATTTTCATAAGCTTGGGTTCTACATTCATCTAGTGAGCTAATATCAAATAACCTCTTTTCACCGGCAAGTTTGAAATCATAATTGAGTTCTTTAATTTCCCAATATGCTTATTGAGGGAGTCCTGGACTAGGGGGTGTCCGGATAGCCGAACTATCATCTTTGGCCGGACTCTTGGACTATGAAGATAGAAGATTGAAGACTTCATCCCGTCCGGATGGGACTTTCCTTGGCGTGGAAGGCAAGCTTGGCGATACGGATATGTAGATCTCCTACCATTGTAACCGACTCTGTGTAACCCTAACCCTCTTCGGTGTCTATATAAACCGGTGGGTTTTAGTCCGTAGGACGAACAACAATCATACCATAGGCTAGCTTCTAGGGTTTAGCCTCTCTGATCTCGTGGTAGATCTACTCTTGTACTACCCATATCATCAATATTATCAAGCAGGAGTAGGGTTTTACCTCCATCGAGAGGGCCCGAACACAGGTAAAAACATCGTGTCCCTCGTCTCCTGTTACCATCCGCCTAGACGCACAGTTCGGGACCCCCTACCCGAGATCCGCCGGTTTTGACACCGACATTGGTGCTTTCATTGAGAGTTCCTCTGTGTCGTCATCTTTAGGCTCGATGGCTCCTTCGATCGTCAATAACGACGCAGTCCAGGGTGAGACTTTTCTCCCCGGGCAGATCTTCGCATTCGGCGGCTTTGCACTGCGGGCCAATTCGCTTAGCCATCTGGAGCAGATCGAAAGCTGCGCCCCTGGCCATCAGGTCAGATTTGGAAGTTTAAACTACACAGCCGACGTCCGCGGAGACTTGATCTTCGACAGATTCGAGCCACAGCCAAGCGTGCCGCACTGTCTCGATGGGCACGATCTAGCTCTGCCGCCGAACAGTGCTTTGGAGGCCGCACCAGTGTCCGCTCCGACCCTTAGTTCGGAGCCGACTCCGCCGGTCGAGGATGGGTGGCTGGACACCACCTCGGGGGCCAAGATCTCTACGCGATCGAGCCGAACACCATCCCTGTCCTTTGCGAAGCTCGTGACCCCCAGGTGCCGGACTCCTCTCCGGACTCCGAGCCCTCTGTGCCCCTGCCAATCGAATCCGACTGGGCGCCAGTTATGGAGTTCGCTGCCACGGACATCTTTCAGCACTCGCCCTTTGGCGACATCCTGAACTCACTAAAGTCTCTATCTTTATCAGGAGAGGCCTGGCCGGACTATGGTCAGGAAGGTTGGGACACGGACGATGAAGAAATTCAACGCCCACCCACCACCCACTTTGTAGCCGCTGTCGATGATTTAACCGACATGCTCGACCTTGACTCCGAAGACATCGACGGTATGGACGACGATGCCGGAGACGACCAAGAACCAGCGCCTACAGGGCACTGAAAGGCCACCTCAACTCACGATGTATATATGGTGGACACACCTAAAGGATGCGATAACGAGGAACAACGGGACGCTGCGAAGGATAATTCCCTCGAAAAGCAGTCAAACGGCGACGTAAGTGCCGCTCAAAGCCCCACCTCGACAAAGAAAGCGCCCATACAGACCCAGCCATAGAGCAGCGCGAACCGGTCGACGACGAACATGCCATCGGGCAACCATCCGAACAGAATAACTTGGATAAACAATCCGTCCCCGGCGAAGATAACAGTCCGGACGATCTCACGCCGGACATATCATTGGGGCAGAAGAACCTCCACAAAGAGCTCGTCGCCACTGCACGTAGCCTAAAAAAGCAGAAATGGAAGCTCAAAACAGCGGAAGACGCACTCCGAATGAGATGGAGCAAAGTACTCAACACCTCAGACAAATATGGCGATAGCCGCCAAACAAAGAGCTACCCGAAGCGCAAACTACTGCCCGAATTCGACGAGGAGGCCGTAGAGCCCCCACGATCAAAGAACAAAGAGGCCGCCCGGTCGGATAGACGACCACATGACAAACATAGGGCGGCAAGCGGCGCCGCACACAAGCCGGCACGCAATCCGCATAAAGATCCGCGCCAAAAGGATGGCCCAGTCAGGTCTATCTATGGGCCAAGAAAGCAAGCTCTAGAAAGCAATGTAACACGTCGAGTATTCGAACACCACGGCACACCCAAATACAGGGGCGCCGCACACCCCCTATGTTTCACCGATGAGGTGCTGGATCATGATTTTCCAGCGGGATTCAAGCCCGTAAACATAGAGGCATATGATGGAACAACAAACCCTGGAGTCTGGATTGAGGATTACATCCTGCACATACACATGGCTAGAGGAGATGATCTCCACGCCATAAAATACTTACCCCTCAAGCTCAAAGGGCCAGCCCGGCATTGGCTCAAAAGCCTCCCCGAAAATACCATTGGAAGTTGGGAAGAGCTCGAGGATGCGTTTCGGGCAAACTTTCAGGGGACTTATGTCCGCCCTCCGGATGCAGACGATCTAAGTCACATAACTCAGCAGCCCGGAGAGTCAGCCCGCAAATTCTGGAACAGGTTCCTCACCAAAAAGAACCAAATTGTCGACTGTCCGGACGCCGAAGCCTTAGCAGCTTTCAAACACAACGTCCGAGACGAATGGCTCGCCAGACACCTGGGCCAAGAAAAGCCAAGAACAATGGCCGCACTAACAAGCCTCATGACCCGCTTTTGCGCGGGAGAGGATAGCTGGCTAGCAAGATGCAGCACCAGCGACCCAAATACATCCAAGGTCAGGGATGGAAATGGGAAACCATGACGCAACAAGGACCAGCGCCGGACCAAGGGAAACAGTCCGAAGAGCACGGCAGTCAACGCCGGATTCAAAAGCTCTCGGCAGAATAATAAAAAACTGCCCCTTAAGGATAATAGCGACGAGCTATCCAATTTAAACAAAATCTTGGACAAGATATGCCAAATCCACAGTACTCCCGGGAAGCCTGCAAACCATACCCACAGAGATTGTTGGGTCTTCAAGCAGTCCGGCCGACTTAATGCCAAACACAAGGGTCTCGACACACCAAGTGAGGATGATGACGAATCCCACAAGCAGAGCACCGGAAAACAAAAGAATTTCCCACAGGAGGTCAAAACAGTAAACTCACTTCAAACGACAAAAGGGAAAAATAGAGCGGCACAATTTGAAATACGCGCTGCACGGTCTACCCCAGCGGAGTCCCAACACTGGTTGTCAAAACCAATCACCTTCGACCATCAGGACTACTCCGGAAGTATCCAAAACTCAGGATGGGCTGCCTTGATATTAGATCCTATAATCGACGGACTCCAATTTGCACAAGTCCTAATGGACGGCGGCAGTGATCTAAACCTGCTATATCAGGACACAATCCGCAGGATGGGGATAGACCCAACCAAAATCCACCACAGCAACACTTCCTTTAAAGGAGTGATGCCAGGCCCATATGCCCATTGTACGGGCTCTTTATCACTAGAAGTTGTGTACGGCTCACCCGACAACTCCCGTCGCGAAAAGTTAGTCTTCAACATCGCCCCATTTAAAAGTAGCTATCAGGCACTATTGGGACGCGAAGCTTTCGCCCGCTTTAACGCAATACCGCATTATGCATCTCTTACACTTAAAATGCCCGGTCCACGCGGCATTATTTCACTAAAGGGAAACTTTGAGTGTTCCTTGAATACGGAAGAATGTGAGACTGCCTTGACAGCCACACACTAATCCGGCTTTGCTGGTCAAAGCATCTAAGCAGGTCATTCAGACCCCGGACACGGTTAGGCGAGTCCGGTATAAACAAACAAGGGGCTTACTAGTCGTGTACCCCCTTACAAGGGGCTCCACGCATGTACAACAAGAGACAATAAAGCTCAATTTTATTCATTTTTTAATCGTACTCTGTTTATCTTAAAATACATTTTTCGCACGATCTTTTTCAACTAAGTTCCTCTCTTTTACAGATGAACGTCGTGCTATACCCGTCCAGGATACGGCACAACGGAGACACAGGCGCAGACATGCATCAGGGACCCGTTGCAAGGATTCTTTTCTGATTAAGACCCTGCGTAAACCTTTTTTACTGTCTTTTGTTGTTACACATCCCCCGGTCTCTTGTTATAACCGAGGTGGAGGCTGGGGTTTTGGCATTGGCCGCGTCAGAATTTTGCACGTACCTGGACACCAGGGGCTTGTTACCAAGGGCGTTGTTCGGCCCGCTTTTATAAAAGACCGAATACCTTAGGGAGTGTTCGGCGTCTCGAGTTAGGCCTTATATGCATCAGCTCCGAATCATGTCTTTGGTCAAATGTTGGGTTTGCCCGGCTCCTGTGTTTTGCTGCCTTACGTTTTGTTCTATCCGCTAACGCGGCACCAGGAGAACTACTGTGATTGTGCCCCTATTCGGCCAGGTGAGCACCTCAGTAGAGAAAGCCGAAAACTGACTGTCATGATATAGCGAGAGACTGGTCAACCACTCGATGACCCACCGGAATGTTTAGAATTCCTCCGCATTAACGAAGGACCGTTTTCCGATCAAGCACATACGCGCCCCGAATTCGGGAGAGTGCGGTGCCCCCCGGGGCTATATAGTAGCCCCACCATCGAACTCCTATGGCTAAGTGAAAGTGATAAAGCATTATAGTCTGGTTGCCTAGTTTGCTACGCTATCACCTCCTTTACAGGACCAAGACATTGGATTAAGTGAAAACGCGCCTTTTGCAAACACCCCGCGGTATGCGTGGGGGCTGAAGTCAAGACTGCCATCTTTCAGGTTATATACACATATACATTAACGGCCACACAGGAGGTACTTTCTACTTGAACGCACAAGTATAAAAAGCTCTTATATTCTATTGAAACGTTGTTTCACAAATCATACATGTAATTCGAACATAACATCCTTCGAGCACTGCGTCTCTATTAAACGAGCGCCCTGAAGAACTTCCTCAAAATAGCGCCCGACTGGCACTCGGCTTCCGTCCGAATCCGGGGATGCAACGTCGGTGGCCTTCATCTCTGCCCAGTATGTATTGACACGGGCAAGAGCCATCCGCGCACCCTCTATGCATGCTGACCGCTTCATTGCGTCGATACGCGGCACCGCACCAAGGAACTGCTGCACCAAGCCAAAATAACTCTTCGGCTCGGGCCCTTTCGGCCACAAATGAGTCACGACATTCTTCATGGCAAGTCCGGACAACCTATTCAGCTCAGCCCATTCGGCCAACCGATTGGTTAACGGAAGTGGACGCTCCGGACTATGGAACTGCGACCAAAATAGCTCTTCCCTTCTGTGACCCTTTTGGCCTCGGAAGTGCTCGACCGCGTCCGTGGCACTCGCCGCTAAGTCCAGATAAGCATCCTCCGCACCCCATAGCCGGTCCAGTTGAGCATACTTCGGATCCGTGAACTTCCTCCGCAGCAGAAAGGGCTTTCTAGCCGCAATATCCCCGGCCTGACGTATCTCCTCCTTTATAGCTCTCATCGCGGAGCGAACATCCTTGGCTTCGGCGGTGGCCTTTTTCAGGTCCTCTGGCTCCGCTCGACGTTCTTTTTCAAGAAAATCGCAGCGGTCGGTAGCATTCTTCAATTTCACGGCCATCTCGGCCATTTCCTTCCTACTTCGGCAGTGAGCAGCCTGTTCGGCTTTTAGCTCTTCGGCCGCCTTCAAGGCAACCGCATTACTCTTCCTGGCTTGCTCCTTGACTCGGGTGAGCTCCGCCCGAAGCTTCTCCACAGCAGCGGCACCATCTGCATCAAGCATACATGTTGTAAGGCATGAGCGTCACGCTCCCTTACCAGGTGTCCGCGGAGAAGTTACATACCTTGTGACTCGTCAAGTCTCTTATTGACAAGCGCAATGTCCGCATCCGCCACGTCAAGTTGCCACTTTATTTCAGCAAACTCATCAGTCCGGCTGGCCACCGGACGCTCCGCCACCCACATAGGAAAGGCGACATAATATAACTGAGATTATGATCCTCGGCACGCTGTCATTTTTGACAACGTACCGAGTCTCGGGGGCTACTATCTATACAGGGCGCATTCTATATGCAAAACTGTCAGAAGGTACATCATTCTCGCGTACCTCAAACCCCGTCAGTAAAATTCTGACGGCTTCATGCAATCCGCTTTCAGCGGCTGAAATCCTTTCAATCACCGTACCCATTAACGCACGGTGATCTTCTGAGATAGATGCTCGCCCGAGCAGATCCTTCAGCTCCTCCGACCGCACACCAGTTGGCGCCGGACCTTCCGGCCCCGCCGGACTCGGGGAAACCCTCCGCGACGACACCTCAGGGTCGTCCTCCTTGCATGATGGTGCGGCAAGTGGAGGCATTTCGCTCTCCATCATCTCCGGACGAAGATCCCCCGAAGACGAGCTCTGCTGAGAAGGGCTGAGATCCAAACTACAAGGTAAAATTTCGGTTATCTTCAGAAATAAAAACAGGGATATCCCTTATAACAAAACTCCCCTTTCTACTTGCGGCTCGCTGGAGGGCTGATTCCCTTGGGGAAATAGTGCGGCTGGGGCTTCTCCCGGTGCAGGACCCTCTGGCGAAGATTTCTTCCCCCGCTTTGAGGCCTTGGCCTCCGGATCTTCGGAAGCGGTCCTTTTCTCCCCCTGGAGGGAGGGATTCTTGGTCTCCCCTTTCTTGATAGCCTCCTCCACGGAGGCAGTAGCTTCCCTGTTCCCCCCTTCGCCTTCCTTCAAAGGCGCGGCCTTCAGCATCTTGGTCAGCACGGGATCCGGCGTGGTCTCAGGGAGGGGGGCCGGACATCTTATCAGTTTTGCTTTCGCTATCCACTCCTGTTCAAGAGACAGCACCTTTAAGGGCAAGATTATGATAAATATACGAATAGCGTGTCCGGGCACAGGACTACTTACTTGGGTATCCGGACGATTGCAGCTCAGGCCTGCATCCTCGGTCAAGTCCGGACACATTCCTTGTGATCCGAAGAACAGTTTATACATCTCCACGGGCGTCGCGCCCACGAAGTGTTGGAGAGCTCGTGGTCCCTCCGGATTAAATTCCCACAGGCGGAGGGGGCGACGTTTGCAGGGCAGAAGGCGCCGAATCAGCATGACCTGCGCCACTACGACCAGATTGATCTCTCTCTCTTGGAGGTCTCGAATGCAGCCCAGCAGCAGAGGTACGTCCTTGGACGGCCCCCAGTGAAGCCCTTTGTTGACCCATGACGCCAGCCGCTGTGGAGGACCCAAACGGAAGGCAGGAGGCACCACCCATTTGGTGCCCCTGGGAGCGGTGATGTAAAACCACTCCTGCTGCCATAAACCGAGCTCCTCTTGAAAAGAGCCCTCAGGCCATGGAGCGTCGGCACTTTTGCTTATAACAGCCCCTCCGCACTCGGCCTGCTGCCCCTTGATCATCTTCGGCTCCACTTTGAAGGTCTTGAGCCACAATCCAAAGTGAGGGGTAATGCGGAGGAAGGCTTCGCATACGACAATGAACGATGTGATGTGGAGGATGGACTCCGGGTTCAAGTCATGGAATTCCAGCCCATAATAAAACATGAGCCCCCGCACAAAGGGGTCCGTCAGGAAGCCTAAACCCCGAAGGAAGTGAGACACGAACACCACGCTCTCACCAGGCTCGGGAGTAGGAATAACCTGCCCTGGGGCAGGCAGCCTATGAGAAATTTCGCCGTTTAGATACCTGGCGTCTCGCAGCTTTAGCACATCTTCTTCCGTGACGGAAGAAGGCATCCACCGGCCGTGCAGGTCGGAGCCGGACATCGTCGAAGGTCCGAAGCGCCTAAATCTGGAGCTTTGGGTGTTGGAACTCAAGGCGAGAGGCGGATTTGATTGAGATTGAAAGAGAGGAGTGGGCCTTGGTCTCGTTATAAAGAGGTTGAATACCAAGAGCCCTCCCCGTGACCGTTCGAGACTCGCCTTTGATAGAGGGGGCGTGCCAACGGGCACGATTGGGTTACCCACGCCCGTATTGATGAGAATCCCGAAATAAGGGGGCACGATCTCCGCTTTGATAAGACGTGCCAAGGAAACCGCCTCGCTAAACGCGCTGAGGTGGGACAAAAAAAACGATTCGAATAAAGGCCTGGCCGCGGTGTGATGTCACGCCACGGAATACGTCAGCAGATCTGTGTAAAAATTATTCTCTCTACGGTGGTGTGTGGAACTTGTTTTGCAGAGCCGGACACTGTCCTTGCATTCAAAACCTTCTATGAAGAATTCGGAGGAGGAACCCGCCTTGCAATGCCGAAGACAATATGCGCGTCGGACTCGTCGTCATTGAAGCCTGGTTCAGGGGCTACTGAGGGAGTCCTGGACTAGGGGGTGTCCGGATAGCCGAACTATCATTTTTGGCCGGACTCCTGGACTATGAAGATAGAAGATTGAAGACTTCATCCCGTGTCCGGATGGGACTTTCCTTGGCGTGGAAGGCAAGCTTGGTGATACGGATATGTAGATCTCCTACCATTGTAACCGACTCTGTGTAACCCTAACACTCTTCGGTGTCTATATAAACCGGAGGGTTTTAGTCCGTAGGACGAACAACAATCATACTATAGGCTAGCTTCTAGGGTTTAGCCTCTCTGATCTCGTGGTAGATCTACTCTTGTACTACCCATATCATCAATATTAATCAAGCAGGAGTAGGGTTTTACCTCCATCGAGAGGGCCGAACACAGGTAAAACATCGTGTCCCTCGTCTCCTGTTACCATCCGCCTAGACGCACAGTTCGGGACCCCCTACCCGAGATCCGCCGGTTTTTACACCGACACTTATTGTTCTAACTCAAGAGGAAAATGACAAGCTTTTCCATAGACCATGTTATATGGAGACATACCCATAGGATTTTATAAGTTGTTCTATAGGCCCAAATTGCATCATCAAGTTCCTTAGACCAATTCTTTCAGGACCTATTGACAGTTTTTTGTAATATTAATTTTATTTCTCTATTCCTAAGTTCAACTTGACAACTAGATTGAGGATGATAGGGTCATGCAATTCTATGATTAACATCATATTTAGCGAGCATTTTACGGAAAGCACCATAAATAAAGTGTGAACCACCATCAGCCATTAAGTATCTAGGGACTCCAACCTTGGGAAAATAACTTATTTAAGCATTTTAATGGAGGTGTTGTGATCAGCACTGCTAGTTGGAATGGCTTCTACCCACTTAGTGACATAATCAACAGCAACCAAAATATGTGTATACCCATTAGAAGAAGGAAAAGGTTCCATATAATCAAAGCCCCAAACATCAAAAGGTTCAACAACAAGTGAATAATTCATACGCATTTCCTGACGCTTACCGATATTACCTATTCTTTGACATTCATCACAAGACAAGACAAACTTACAGGCATCTTTGAAAAGAGTAGGCCAATAAAAACCAGATTGTAATACCTTGTGCACAGTTCTGTCTCCTGCGTGATGTCCTCTATAGGCTTCGGAGTGACACTTACGTAGGATTGTTCCTGTTCATGCTCAGGTACACATCATCTAATAATACCATCTACTCCTTCTTTATAAAGATGTGGGTCATCCCAAAAGTAATGTCTTAAGTCATAGAATAATTTTTTCTTTTGTTGGTATGTGAAACTAGGTGGTATAAATTTAGCAAAAATATAATTAGCATAGTTAGCATACCAAGGAGTATTATGAGAAGCATTTATTACAGCTAGTTGTTCATCAGGGAAATTATCATCAATAGGTAGTGGGTCATCAAGAATATTTTCTAACCTAGACAAGTTATCAACTATGGGGTTCTCAGCTCCTTAACTATCAGTGATATGTTAGTCAAATTCTTGTAACAAGAGAACCCACCTAATCAGTCTAGGTTTAGCATCTTTATTTTCCATATAAGATATTTTATAGCAGCATGATCGGTGTGGGAAATTACTTTGGAATCAACAATGTAAGATCTGAATTTATCACAAGCAAACACAACTGCTAAAAATTATTTCTCAGTAGTAGTATAATTTCTTTGGGCACTGTCTAGAGTTTTGCTAGTATAATGGATAAAATTTAATTTCTTATCAACACTTTGTCCTAGCACAACACCAACAGCATAATCACTAGCATCACACATAATTTCAAAAGGCAACTTCCAATCAGGTGGTTGAACAATAGGTGCAGAAGTTAAGGCTTTCTTAAGTGTTTCAAAGGCTTCTACACAATCATCATCAAAAACAAATGGAACATCCTTTTGTAAGAGATTAGTAAGAGGCCTAGAAATTTTAGAGAAGTCTTTAATGAACCTCCTATAGAAACCAGCATGACCGAGGAAACTATGAACACCTTTAATGTCTTTAGCACATGGCATTTTCTCAATTGCATCAACTTTAGCTTTATCCACCTCAATACCTCATTCAGAAATTTTATGCCCCAAGACAATGCCTTCATTAACAATAAAGTGTCACTTCTCCCAATTCAAGACAAGATTAGTTTGTTCACATCTCTGCAAAACTCGATCAAGGTTGCTTAAGCAATCATCAAAAGAATTTCCGTAAACAGAAAAAGCATCCATGAAAACCTCAACAATCTTTTCACAAAAATCAAAAAATATAGCAGTCATACATATTTGAAAAGTAGCAGGTGCATTACATAAACCAAATGGCATACGTCTATAAGCATAAGTTCCAAAAGGGCAAGTAAAAGTGGTTTTCTCTTGATCAGGTTGTGAAACAGGTATTTGAGAGAAACCAGAATATCCATCAAGAAAACAAAAGTGTGTGTGCTTAAATAATCTTTCTAGCATTTGATCAATGAAAGGCAGAGGGTAATGATCTTTTCTACTAGCTTTATTTAGTTTTCCAGAATCAGTTACCATTCGATAGCCAGTAACAATTTGTTGTGGGATAAGTTCATTTTTATCATTAGGAACTATAGTAATAGCTCCTTTCTTAGGGACACAATGAACAGGACTTACCCATCTACTATCAGCTATGGGATAGATTATACATGCTTCCAGAAGCTTTAGTATTTCAGTTCTTACCACTTCTTTCATCTTAGGATTCAATCGTCGTTGATGATCAACAAGGGGTTTAGCATTAGGTTTCATATTAATCTTGTGTTAACAGAGAGTGAGACTAATGCCCTTAAGATCATCAAGAGTATATCCAATAGCAGCACGGTGCTTCTTCAGAATTTTTAATAATCTCTCTTCTTCATGTTCTGAATGGTTAGCACTAATAATAACAAGATATATTTCTTTCTCATCAAGACAAGCATATTTCAGAGTGTCAGGCAATTGTTTTAATTCAAACACATGATCACCTTTAGGTGGAGGAGGACCTCCTAGGGTTTCAATAGGCAAATTGTGCTTAAGGATAGGTCGTTGTTCAAAGAATATTTTATCTAATTCATTCCATTCACGCAAGTGCATATCATTCTCATGGTCTAGCAAGTATTGTTCTAAAGGATCAGTAGGAGGTACGGCAATATAAGCAAGACCAATTAATTCATCCTTACTAGGTGCTTTTTTATCATGAGGTTGTCTGCGTAACTTAGAGAAATTAAACTCATGAGACACATCACCAAAATTAACACTGATAGTTTCTTTAAGGCAATCTATTTTAGCATTGACAGTGTTCAAGAAAGGTCTATCAAAGATTATGGGACAAAAGTCATCTTGTGGGGAACCAAGAACTAGAAAATCAGTAGGGTATTCTATTTTCTCACAAAACACTTCAACATCTCTAACAATCCCAAGTGGTGTGATGGTGTCTCTATTAGCAAGTTTAATAGTAACATCTATGTCTTCTATTTCAGTGGGTGCTATATCATTCATAATTTCTTGGTATAAGGTAAAAGGAATAGCACTCACGCTAGAACCTAGATCACATAGGCCATAATAACAATGATCTCCTATTTTAACTGACACAACAGGCATGCCAACAACAGGTCTGTGTTTATCTTTTCATTGGGTTTGGCAATTCTAGCTGCTTCATCACAGAAGTAAATAACATGCCCATCAATATTTCCGACCAAGAGATCTTTAACCATAGCTACACTAGGCTCTACACCAGGTCGAAACCTTAGCATGTTCCTTTATCCTAACAGGGAAAGGTGGTTTTTCAATATAAGCAGTAGGCATAACTGGATCAACATTATAAATAATAGTTTCATCTTTAGCTTTGACCGGTTCTTTAGTTTCTTTTTTAATAGGGGGGTGATATTTAAACCACTTTTCCTTAGGGAGATCAACATGAGTAGCAAATGATTCACAAAAAGAGGCTAGTATCTCAGAGTCAAGTCCATATTTAGTGCTAAACTTGTGAAAAGCATCTGTATTCATAAAAGATTTGACACAATCAAACTCAGGCTTAATACCTGACTCTTTACCTTCTCAAGTTCCCAATTTTCAGAGTTGCGTTTAATTCTTTCTAAAAGATCCCACTTGAATTCAATAGTTTTCTTCACAAAAGAACCAGTACAAAAGTATCGAGCATGGATTGATCATCACAAGAAAGCCGAGCATAAAAATTCTGAATAATAATTTCTCTCGAGAGCTCATGATTGGGGCATGAATATAACATTGACTTAAGCCTCCCTAATCTAGAGCTACATTCTCCTTCACTAGGCCAGAAATTATATAAATAATTCTGATCACGATGAACTAGATGCATAGGATAATTTTTTTGGTGAAATTCCAATTTCAATCGATTCCAGTTCCAAGATCCAATACCATCGTGTAGCCTATACCATGTCAATCCCCCCCCCCCCCAAGATAAAGGGAAAACCTTCTTCTTAACTTCATCTCCATGTAAACCTACAAGCTTAAATAATCCACAAATTTCATCCACATGTATCAAATGCATATTGGGATGCTTCGTTCCATCTCCTGCATAAGGATTAGCTAGCAGTTGCTCTATCATACCTGAAGGAATTTCATAACCAATACTTTTAGTAGGTGCAGTAGGTTGAGGGGCAACTCTTTGTGTTTCCAGTCGAGGTGAAGACATGATGACCCACAAGTATAGGGGATCTATCGTAGTCCTTTCGATAAGTAAGAGTGTCGAACCCAATGAGGAGCAGAAGGAAATGACAAGTGATTTTCAGCAAGGTATTCTCTGCAATCACTGAAATTATCGGTAACAGATAGTTTTGTGATAAGATAAATCGTAACGGGTAACAAGAAATAAAAGTAAACAAGGTGCATCAAGGTGGCCCAATCCTTTTTGTATCAAAGGACAAGCCTGGGCGAACTCTTATATAAAGCAAAGCGCTCCTGAGGACACATGGGAATTGTTGTCAAGTTAGTTTTCATCATGCTCATATGATTCGCGTTCGTTACTTTGATAATTTGATATGTGGGTGGACCAGTGCTTGGGTGCTTCCCTTCCTTGGACAAGCCTCCCACTTATGATTAACCCCTCTCGCAAGCATCTGCAACTACGAAAGAAGAATTAAGGTAAACCTAACCATAGCATGAAACATATGGATCCAAATCAGCCCCTTACGAAGCAATGCATAAACTAGGGTTTAAACTTCTGTCACTCTAGCAACCCATCATCTACTTATTACTTCCCAATGCCTTCCCCTAGGCCCAAATAATGGTGAAGTGTCATGTAGTCGACGTTCACATAACACCACTAGAGGAAAGACAACATACATCTCATCAAAATATCAAACGAATACCAAATTCACATGATTACTTATAGCAAGACTTCTCCCATGTCCACAGGAACAAACGTAACTACTCACAAAGAATATTCATGTTCATAATCAGAGGAGTATTAATTATCATTAAGGATCTGAACATATGATCTTCCACTGAATAAACCAACTAGCATCAACTACAAGGAGTAATCAACACTACTAGCAACCCGCAGGTACCAATCTGAGGTTTTGGGACCAAGATCGAATACAAGAGATGAACTAGGGTTTGAGAGGAGATGGTGCTGGTGAAGATATTTATGGAGATTGACCCCCTCTCGATGAGAGGATCGATGGTGCTGACGATGGCGATGATTTCCCCCTCCCGAAGGGATGTTTCCCCGGCAGAACAGCTTCGCCGGAGCCCTAGATTGGTTCTGCCCAGGTTCCGCCTCGAGACGGTGGCGCTTCGACCCGAAAGCTTCCTCTTGATTTTTTTTCCAAGTCAAAACACACCATATAGCAGAAGATGGGCGTCAGAGGCCTGACAGGGGACCCACAAGGATGGGGGCGCGCCCTCCACCCTTGTGGCTGGCTGGTGGCCACCCTCTGGTATTTTCTTCGCCCAATATTTTTTATATATTCCAAAAACATGCTCTGTGAAGTTTCAGGACTTTTGGAGTTGTGCAGAATACGTCTCTAATATTTGCTCCTTTTTTAGTCCAGAATTCCAGCTGCCGGCATTCTCCTTCTTCATGTAAACCTTATAAAATAAGAGAGAAGAGGCATAAGTATCGTGATATAATGTGTAATAACAGCCCATAATGCAATAAATATCAATGTAAAAGCATAATGCAAAATGGACATATCAACTCCCCCAAGCTTAGACCTCGCTTGTCCTCAAGCGAAAACCGAAATCGAAAAATATGTCCACATGTTTAGAGATGGAGGTGTCGATAAAAAAACACGAACATGAGGGCATCATGATCATCTTTAGAACAGCAACATATATTGTCATATAATTTCTTATGTTAAAGTAACAATTCATTCACAAGGTAAAGTATGAATGAGAAACTTCATTGAACACTAACAAACTATGATCTCAGTCATTGAAGCAATTGCAATTTATCATAATATCGGAAAGAGTCAACATAAGAGCTTTTCAACAAGTCCACATACTTAACTATTATTTAGTCTTTCACAATTGCTAACACTCACGTGATACTTATGGGTACAAAGTTTCAATCGGACACAGAGAAAGATAGGGGCTTATAGTTTCGCCTCCCAACCTTTTACCTTAAGGGTAATGTCAACAATAATGCTTTATGAAAACCTACATACGAGTGGATATATATATATATATATATATATATATATATATATATATATATATATATATATATATATATATATATATATATATCTTTTCTTCATGCTCTGAAAGGTTAGCACTAATAATAACAGGATATATCTTCTTTTCATCAAGATAAGCATATTTCAGGGTATCAAGTAATTGTTTAAGCTCAAACACGGGATCACCCTTGGGTGGAGGAGGATCCCCAAGGATTTCAACAGGCAAATTGTGTTTCAAAATGGGTCCTTGATTAATGAATACTTCATCTATTTCTCTTCTTTCATTCATGAACATATCATTTTCATGGTCTAGCAAATATTGTTCTAAAATATCATTAGGAGGCACGGCAATAGAAGCAAGACCAATAATTTCATCTTTACTCGGCAATTCTTTATCATGAGGTTGTTGACGAAATTTAGAGAAATTAAGATCATGAGACATCCCCTAGACCAACAGTGACAATATCTTTCTCGCAGTCTATCTTAGCATTAACAGTATTCAAGAAAGGTCTACCAAATATATGGGACAAAAATCATCTTGTGGGGAACCAAGAACAAGAAAATCAGTAGGGTATTTAATTTTCCCACACAAGACTTCAACATCTCTAACACTCCCAATTGGTGATATAGTATCTCTATTGGCAAGCTTAATAGTAACATCAATATCTTCTATCTTAGCAGGTGCAATATCATTCATAATTTCTTCATGCAAGGTATAAGGAATTGCATGCACACTAGCACCGACATCACATAAGCCATTATAACTATGACCTCCTATTTTAACAGAAATAACAGGCATGCCAACAACAGGTGTAAGTGCATCTAGTGCCCCTTAGTGATTTTGGTGTATTGAAGACTTATAGGTTAAGTAACTAATGCGTTTGTGAGTGTACACAGGCCTATAAGTCTATGAGGAGTTTGATATTCTGATTAAAGTCGACCCTAAAATGAAGTTCTTCAATGAAGACTTTGATATTACAAGACTTTCTGAAGACTTTGAGAGTGAAGAAATTGGTGTGATCCTGAAGACTTGGTATTCGCTTGAGGAATATGAAGCGTGAAGACTTTTGTTTTCGTAGTTTCATTTTCTCTTTCTTGAGTCATAGGAAACACCGTCATCGTTAAAGGGGGTCGAGGAAATACTAAGGAAAATTTCCATTTGATGCTCAACTCAAAATCCTACACCTACCAATTCCTTCGAGTGAAGCCTTTGAAATCTCATACAGTTCAGTCAATTTCTTGATGATGAGACGAAGCTCTTCAGTCACCGAGGAATTTGTTCGACCGAGGAGTTAGGAATTCGCCAGTCGAATTGCCTACACGATGAGGAACATGATAGCCTCAAGAATTTGATATTCAAATTTCCGACCGTTCTTTGCTCAACAGGCGCCACCTGTCCCAAAATATCTCCACCTAACGGTCATATCATTGAAGGGCATTTATGTCTTATCATGTCGGGCTGCTCCCTAGGCTATAAATAGCCCCCTACAACCACTAGTTGGTTGGCTGCTCCGAGAGAACTTGACACTTGTCATTTGAGAGCAACCCATCCTCTGAGGACTTTGAGTGAAAATCATCAAGTGAGGAAAAACCCAAAGTGAGGAAAAACCCAAAAACCAAACCCCAACAAACCCAAAGTGATTGAGCATCACTGAAGAAATTGATCCCGCGTGGATCCGACGCTTTTTACCTTTGAAGATTGTGCTTCTTCCAGACGGTTAGGCGTCACGGTCTAGAGCATCCAAAAGGAATTGTGGATTGCGGGTGACCAAGTATGTGAAGGTTTGGAAGTCGCTCAAGACTTACCACGAGTGATTGGACGAGGTCTGCGTGACCTTAGTTCAAGGAGAATATGGTGAGGACTTGGTGTCTGAGCTGCGTGCTCGATGATTGGGTGTCCGGATCTGCGTGTCCTCGAGTTTAAATACTCGGCCGCTCCAACCAGACGCATAAC
The DNA here is from genome assembly GCA_021605205.1 of Aegilops longissima. NCBI lineage: Eukaryota > Viridiplantae > Streptophyta > Magnoliopsida > Poales > Poaceae > Aegilops > Aegilops longissima. The sequence continues at coordinate 98,570,395 of CM038679.1, read as the reverse complement.
CGAGACAGCAGTTGGAACTGGTCCACCAAATCATTGTCTTCACCAACCTAACTGGTTCTATTTCCTCAACCTTTCATTTCCTCATTCTTGTGTTGAGTGTTTGTCATATATGTGTTTGAAGACTTTGATCAAGACTTTCTCAATTTCCTCAGTTCAATTTCTTGATCTGTTTGTCTTCATATTGTGTTATCTCGTGATACGCTTTTCGTACTCTGTGATTGTCTTCATTTCATCATGATGACTATGCATGTAATCTGCTATGCTTACTTCTGAGTACTTATTCCGCTGCATGTATTTCTTCGCTAAGGAATTTCCTCACCAGCAAATTCCTCAGTGAAGAATTTGTAAAATTTTCTAAAAATCGCCTATTCACCCCCCCTCTAGTCGATATAACGCACTTTCAATTGGTATCAGAGCAAGGTACTCCCTTGTTACGTGATTTTAGTTTAACCACCGGAGTTTTAGTTATGTCGACCGCAGTATGATCAAGGTCTCAGCAGGGTGTCCTACCTTCGATGGGACGGACTACCCCTACTGGAAGAACAAAATGCGAATGCATCTTGAAGCAATTGACAACGATCTCTGGTATGTTGTGACAAAAGGTGTTTCCTCAGTCACACCCTCTCTGAATGATGCTGATGTGAAGAGATTCAAGCAACTCGATTCTCAAGTTAAGAATATCATATGTGGCCATCTGAGCAAAGGCCAATATGGAAGAGTGAGTGCTTTGGAATCTGCCAAACTCATTTGGGACAGGCTGTCCAAAGTAAATGAAGGTGTTTCAACTCAGCGTGACTCTCGAGTTGATGTTCTTCGGAATCTCTTCAACCGCTTCAAAAGACTCGACAACGAAAATGTTCAACAAACCTTCGATCGCCTCACTGACATCTCAAATGAGCTTCAAGCACTGGGTGCCACTGACATCACCGACCATGAGGTGGTGAAGAAATTGCTAAGATCGCTTGATTCCTCATTTGACACTCGCACCGATGATACAAGAACGAGCTGACTACAAGTCTCTTGATCCTGCCGATATCCTCGAAAGGCTAAATACTCACGAGTTCCGACTTCTCAAAAGAGAGATCTCTATGGTTTCGCTATGGAAAACACGTGCGTCTCAAGGCCAAGGCTGAATCTGAATCGAGAGTGAAGACTCGGTAGTAGCCTTGGAGATCTGAAGAATTTGGCCAGAGCTAGCATCGCTCGTGAAGAAATTCCAGAAATTCACAAGGCGTGGTCGTTTTGGAAAATCCTCAAGAAGCAAAGTGATTCCTCATCTAGTGACTATAAGCGAAGACTTTGCCACAAATGCAAGAAACCTGGTCACTATATCCAAGATTGTCCTCGATGGGAAAAGGAATTAAGAAAGAAGAAACACAAGGATTACAGTTCTGATGACGTGAAGAAGAAGAAGAAATCATCCAAATCTTCATCATCAAAATCCTCAAAGCCTTCTTCTCACAAGAAGAGCAGCTCCAAAAAGGCTCGGGCATTCATTGGCAAGGAAATGGACTCTGAAGCTGAATCGAGGAAAATGAGGAAGAGGAGGAGTCTCAAGAATCCGAATCTGGTGTGGCTAGTCCGCTCTTGCTATCGCCTATGTTAGCAAGTCCATCTTCAACGCTGAAGAAACTGACTACCGACAAACCCGATGAGGAAAATGATGACTACGCCCCACCTATTGCTTCATGGCAAAAGGTGCCAAGGTACTCAATTTCACCTCCTCTGAATCCAAAGTGAAAATGAATCGATGAGGATCTTAAGCCCAGCTACTCTAAACTTGCTAAGATTGCTATAAAACAACAAAGGGCTTTTGAAAAGGTTCAAAACATGCTAGATAAGAGTGATGATATGTTAGGTGAAGAAATGGATCGCACTCAAGCCCTAACTGAAAATCTTGAAAGTTCGGTCTAGGCTTGACAGCCTTCAAGGTCATCATAACACTCTCTTATCGATCATGAGAAACTTTCTTATGAATTTCTTCAAAGAAAGCAAGATCTTGAGAAGCTAAGAGCGAGTTATGAAGATCTTCGAAGGAGCGCGATTCATTACTTGCTCAACAAATCAGCGCTTCTCAAGAAGAATTTGTTCCTCCATGCTTAAAATGCATTGAACGTGAATCGCTAATTCTTCACCGGATGTTCAAATGCTTCAACTGTTACAAATTCTTCACCTACCTCTACTATCACAAATTCCTCATCCGAGGACATTGCTAGTATTCTCGACGATGCAGATGAAGGAATTGTACATGACAGGCATGTACAAAAGCCTCAAAGGGCATCAGACTCTTTGTGATGTGCTTAAAAAGCAGATCCTCAACAGAAACCCTAGGAAAGAGGGTATTGCCTTTGAGAGGAAACTCAATGTCGATGGAACGATCGAAGCCCGAGCAAGTATCCCAAAACCTCATGGGTTGCTGCAAAGGGACCTCCAGTTGATCCATCCACCTTATCTGGCTTTACATGTGAATTTCCTCATTCTGATGATGAGTCATTTGACTCAAACTATAAACTGTTCAAAAATCAGAATGGTGAAGTATTTGCTAGATATGTTGGCACTAACTGCAGGAACGGCCCCCCTATGAAGAAAATCTGGGTTCCCAAGAAGTGCCTTGAAAGTCTTGGTGAATGTCCTCATGACACCACCAAAGTGAAGAAAAGGAACCCCAGATCAAATTCTTCATATGGACAAAATTCTTCATATGGATCCAAGTCCTCATACGGACCAAATTCCTCACATGGATCAAATTCCTCAAAAGGATCAAAGTCCTCATATGATTATCATCGTGCTAACAACTCATTTCGCAGGTAGAGCCAAGGGCTATGAATATGTGCATTATTCTTCAAACCAATATGTTCATAAGTCCTCAAGAATTTCTCCGCTTATTCATATGCTTACCCTAACCCTCTTATGTGAAAGCGAAATGGTTTGGCCTCTATGCCACCATTCTCATATGGTGCTTGCGAATGATGAACTCTTTGCCACCCCTTGAGATGTGGGTGGTGAAGAAAAGAACTAATCTCTTCTGCAGGGTCAGGTCTCGCACGTGTCTTAAACGTCTCAAGAATTTCTTGGGGGCACGACAAAATTGCTCGAAAGGACTCAGCTAATCATGATGAAATGAACTTTCATTTCACACGTCCTCATCTCGCTTATCTAAATCTCGATCGATGAAATTCATCGATGAACTTGATATCATATTCTTCACCGATGAAGTATATGAGATCGTAAGTTGTACTAATTCATCTGCAGGATGATCAACCCAAAGCCACCGAGTGGGTTCTCGATAGTGGATGTACAAATCACATGATTGGTGACAAGAATCTATTGATGGATGCTCCCTTATCACCGTCACATCTGAAGCATATCATCTTCTTGACAAAGGCAAAAGTCGTATTGGGACTTGGTAAGGTTGCTATCTCTAAGGACATGCACATGGACAAAGTCATGCTTGTTGAGTCTTTAGGATATAACCTCATGTCGATCTCAATGCTTTGTGATCTTGATATGGTTGTTATCTTTGGCAAGTATCGTTGTGTTGTGATTATGGAAGTCGACAATTCCAAAGTCTTCAAGGCTTTAGGAGAGGAGACTTGTATATTGTTGATTTTTCCACAGGACCACAACCAGCCGTGTGTCTACTTGCAAAAGCTTCGAAGGCTGGCTATGGCATCGACGACTTGGTCACGCAGGCATGAGGAATTTGCACACGCATGCGAAGAAGAAGCATGTCATTGGCATTGAAAATGTCAAATTCCTCAAGGATCACTTATGCGGTGCCTGTGAAGCGGAAAATGACCAAGGCCAAGCATCCAGTGAAGACTATCATGACCACTACTCGCCCTTTGAATTGCTTCACATGGACCTCTTTGGTCCCAATCATTACTCATTGTCGTTAATGAAGCATCACTATATGGCTTTGTTATTGTTGATGATTACTCTCGTTACACTTGGGTACACATTGTTACTTACAAAAATCAAGTGCAGGAAATCTTCAAACGATTTTCCTCGAGGGCTTCAACCAACTTTGGTGTGAAGATCAAGCACATCAGAAGTGACAATGGAACTGAGTTCAAGAATTCCGGTCTTGATGATTATCTTGATGAACTTGGTATTACTCATGAGTTATCTGCTCCCTATACTCCTCAGCAAAATGGCGTCGTGGAGCGCAAGAACAGAACTCTTGTTGAGATGGCTCGCACTATGCTTGATGAATACAAAACGCCTAGTCGTTTTTGGATTGAAGCAATTGACACTGCGTGCCACATCATCAACAGAGTATATCTTCACAAATTCTTCAAAAGACTGCCTATGAACTCCTCAACGACAAGAAACCCAATGTAAGTTATTTCAAAGTCTTCGTGCTAAATGCTGGATTAGAGATCCTCACCACACCTCTAAATTTGCACCAAAGCACATGAAGGTTTTATGCTTGGTTACGGAAAGGACTCAGACACCTACAGAGTCTTCAACATCGCACTTCACAAGATTGTTGACATTGTAGATGTGCGGTTCGATGAAACTAATGGCTCGCAAAGAGAGCACCTACCTTCTGTGTTAGACGAACCAGCACCGAGGATTCTATCAGGTTCAAGGCAACCGAGGATGACATTCCTCATCAAGAAACTGCTGAAGAATTCATTCAGTCGCGAAGAACGCCGAGCGGGTGCACTCAAGATAATGTGAAGAAAATGGTGCCGAGGAAAATGATCAAATTCCTCAAGACAACCAGCTCATCCTCGCGTTGCAAAAGAAGTGCAGTTGACAAGATCATCGATGACATTGAAGCGCCAGTCCTCTCACTCGCTCAAAAGCTTCACACTTATCTAACTTTTGTGGGCACTATGCTTTTGTCTCTATCACAGAGCCCACTAAGGTAGATGAAGCATTTCGAGCCGAGTGGATTCAGGCCATGCAAGAAGAATTACATCGATTCGAGCTCAACAACGTCTGGGAACTGGTCAAACGTCCAGATCCTCGCAAGCATAATATCATTGGCACAAAGTGGATCTACCGCAACAAGCAAGATGAAAATGGTCTTGTGGTGAGGAATAAGGCACGACTAGTAGCTCAAGGCTACACGCAGGTTGAAGGAATTGATTTCGATGAAACTTTTGCACTGTTGCTAGACTTGAGTCTATTAGCATATTACTCGCCTATGCTAACCATCACAATATCACTTTATATCAAATGGATGTGAAAAGTGCATTCCTCAATGGTAAGCTTGAGGAAGAAGTATATGTTGCTCAACCCCGTGTTTTGAAGATCCAAAGAATCTCGATAAAGTCTTGAGACTAAATAAGGCCCTCTATGGCCTCAAGCAAGCCCCTCGGCGTGGTATGATACATTGAAGGAATTCTTCGTGAAGAATGGCTTCACACCGGTTCACTTGACCCTACTCTCTTTACTAAATCTTATGATGGTGAACTATTTGTGTGCCAAATATATGTTGATGATATTATCTTTGGCTGTATCGACCAACGTTATAGTGATGAATTTGCCTATATGATGAGTGAAGAATATCAAATGTCTATGATGGGAGAGTTGAAATTATTCTTAGGTCTTCAAATTAAATCAACAACACAATGGCATATTCATATCTCAGAGAAATACCTCAAAGATGTCCTCAAGAAATTCGCATGCAAGATTGCAAAGGTGTCAAAATTCCTATGCCCACAAATGGCCATCTATGCAATCGATGAAAATGGTATTGACTTGATCACAAGGTATACCGCTCCATGATTGGTTCTTTATTGTACTTATGTGCATCTAGGCCAGATATAATGCTTAGTGTTTGCATGTGTGCCCGATTTCAAGCTACAGAAGGAATCACACCATAAGGTGTGAAGCATATTCTTCGATATCTAGCTCACACACCAACACTAGGATTATGGTACCCCAAGGGCTCTACTTTTGATCTCATTGGATATTCGACTCGACTATCTTTGGTGATCGTGTGGATCGCAAGTCAACATCTGGTACTTGTCATTTCCTCGGACGATCTTTGGTCCGTTGGTCCTCAAGAAACAGAAATGCGTATCACCGTCCATCGCGGAAGCTGAATACATTGCTGCTGGCTCGTGTTGTGCTCAATTACTATGGATGAAGCAAACCCTCAAGGACTATGGCATCAACGTGAAGAATGTGCCTCTCTCTTGTGACAATGAGAGTGCCATCAAGATTGCTCACAACCCAGTTCAGCACTCAAGACAAAGCACATTCAAATTCGTCATCATTTTCTTCGTGATCATGTGTTGAAGGGCGACATCTCCATCGAGCACGTGAAGATCAAGAACAGCTAGCTGATATCTTCACTAAGCCCTTGGATGAGAAGAGATTTAGCAAGTTGCGGTGTGAGCTAAATATCTTAGAATCTTGAACGTTCTTTGAAAAGGACACACATCCTAACACTCATGCAAAATTGATGACTTAGATGTGCAACACATGAAGAAACGTTTTCTTCAATCAATGAAGAATAACACTCTAAATGTGAAGAAATTAATGAAGAATTTGATTCTCGTAACCCTACGACAATTGTACGCTGTGTCTGAAATCATCATTCTTATACGGTGGATCACGCCACCACCAAAGTTGAAAATCTTCAATTTGAGTTTTTCCTCGTTTTGAAATTCTTCGTTTTTGAAATTCTTGTTTTTCAAATTCTTCAGTTTTCAAATTCTTCAACTTTGCAAAATCTTCACTGTTTCCGTCGTCTTTCTTCATTGGCTATATATATATATGGATTTATGTCCTCTACAAGATTCACTTATGGTTATTTCTTCAAGTCGCTTTTTACGCTAAGTGAATGTGATCGGACCCTTCCCTCTATGCTATACTCAACCCAATCCATTCACAAATTCTTCATGTGCGTTCTACTTTGAAACTCGCTCAAATTCTTCATCGTGTCCTTAATAGCTGAAGAAATTGCAACGAACTTTTAAAACAAATCTTATTCAAACCTTCGCTTTTACCGCTCAAACCGTTCCGCATCCCACGATGCATTATTATATTCACCCACGATCGCGACACGATCTCCACTACACAAGACGTGGGTGACACATGTCGTGAGAAGGAAGCGGTCAGGCACGTTCGTCCTAAATCTTGGACGATCCGTTTTCACCGTGGCTATAAATACCCTCTCTCCCTTCCTCACTCTTTTACTTCGCCGACCTCTCTCTCCCGCCGAGCTCCTCAAAACCCTAGCGCCGCCGCTTACTCCATCGTCAGCCGGTGAGGAAAAGCTTCCCGCCTTGACCTCTTCGCCGACGTACTCGCTACCGACCGTGGAATATCTTCACTCCGCCGTCGCCGTAGCTGATTTCCTCTGCCAAGTTAGGGCGGAGAAGATCTGAACAGACGAACTTCCCAACTGTTCATCTCAGTTCGTCGTGTTCTTCACTTGAGTAAATTAAAAGTTACTTTTACTACTCGATTTGATTCTCAAATTTTCTTCAAATTCTTCAAAGGTGTTTATTCTCCAAATCTTCATACATATGAACACCTCAAATCTCTTGACTCATTTCTCTAAGCAATGATTTTCTTCAAGATTCCTCAATTGTGTGGATCTTCGATCTATACAACTCGAACCTAAGACAAAGAACGCTTATTGAAATTCTTCAAGGCTCATCTGGTCAAAATCCTCAAACTTGTTCTTTTTGAAAACCCTCCGAGAACGATATGACCTCTTCAAATTCCTCGCACCTATACTCTCATTCACGGTACAAATGTCCGCTGCTGAATCCCTAGGTTCTCATCAACTTAACTCATTTGCAGCGTTCCTCGAAGAAAAACTGCACACTTCTTGAGAGAACTCAATTGTTCAATTTCCTCAATCAAGAAAATGGCGATGGTAAGAAGCCGCAGAAGGAGGAAAGAAACACGAGGTCATGACAAGATTCAAATCCCGAGGAAATATATGTCGACTCATTGACACCGATGAGGAAAGCAAAAATCAACGCAAGGTGCGTATCAGAAGATTGAACGGAGATGGGCACGGAATGGAAGGAATACCGATATGTAACACCTAAGTACATGAAGAAATTCGCGTTAAATCCTCCATGCCCAAGAGCTCCTTTGGCACCAGGCCAAATAGCTGATCCCACTAGCGCCAAACGCGTGAGGACTTTCCCGATGAGTGGGCTAAACGCCAAGCAAAGTTGGCTAAGCAAGCAAAGGAAGCGGTGAAGAAATTCAATGAGGATTCGCATTGCTTTGCTACATCGAGGTCTCGGTCAAACCGAGGAAATCAATGCAAAAGAAGTCTGCAAATAAGCCAAGTGCTTCATCATCTGCGCCCTCACGGCCAAGTTCATCAGCAGCTCCTCCGGGCAAATTCCTCGGACAAATTCCTCACACCGCCATCGCTCCATCAAAGTCCTCAATCGCTCCATCCAAACCTTGGTTCTGTGCACCTAGCTACATGTCAAAGGACTGCTGGTTTTCAATTGCCTCGAGCATCCTCGCAAGTTCCTCGGCTGCCCTCAATTCTTCATCCGCCCGACTCTGCTGAAGACAAAAGCAACAATGGACGTGGTCCTCGGCCTAGCCCAAGGAAGAAACAGCTTGTAGTCCACGTGCCATCGATGATGAGGCATCGATGAAGAACTTGAAGAAATCATCGAGACCGCCAAGTTAGGGCCGCTAGAGCCAAAGGTACGTCTCGTGCCTTGCTTTTGGACCCAAAGAAAGTCCTCGACTTCATCGACCTCGGCACAATGATCCCAATACCCTCTCGCTCGATCTTCCTTTGACACCTGGTCAAAGTCATGCGTTGACTCACTTCATCGCTGAAGAAAATGAAAGTTTGAGAAGGCGAGGGAAATCAAGAAGGCTCAATACAGAAGGAGAGGTTCACGAAGAAAATGTTGTCAAGATGACACCGAGGAACTCCTTCAAATCCAAACCGACATTCAGAACCTCAGCAAGAACTTGACACATACAATGCTGATTGGCAAGTAGTCAAGACCAGATTAAATCGATCCGACGAAGAAAATCACAAGTGTTGCTGCACTGCAACGTGAAAATCCTCAGTGAAGCATCAGTTCAGCCTCATCAAGAAAATGCTGATTCCGTGGCTGATGAAGAAATTCCAGCCACCGAAGAAACTGCCAGGCACCCACTAGTGGTGCGCTCAAGAAACTGCTCAAGTCAGGCAAGCTGCATCGATTGCGGCTCAAGAAATTGCTCAAGATAGGGAACCGCATCGGTTGCTCTCAAGAAACTGCACCAAATTCCTCGGCTCCTCCTGCGCCAACTCCAGCTCCAATTCTTCCATCGCTTCGATGTGAAGAAAACCAAGGCTCTTGAACGAGCTGCTGTGAAGAAAAGGAAAGCATCATTGCGTCGATTCTTCGATTTGCGAAGAAAATGAAGCCAATGACCAGCTCTATTGAGAACCCAATTGATGCTGTTCCAATTTCCTCCATACCATCAAAGGAAGTAGTTCCTTTTGGAGAAGAATATGAGGTGCCAAACGGATCGATGAAGAACATCAATCTCCGCTTCGTCGGAGAAAATTGATGAAGAAATTGAAGTGGAAGCAATCCTTCAACCCCAGTCATTCCTCATCGGACCATGAAATTCCTCAAGCTGGTATCGAGGAAATTGAAAATGAAGATGTGGATATTGGATGTACCACTCCGGTGATCAATGATGACTTTTGGGAAAGTCAGCATCCCAATACTCCTCTCTTCACCCCGCTTCAACAAGTTCCTCACTCCCCGCATGCACTGTTCAAATAGACATCAAGAAAATCAACCCACGAAGTTACGTGCATGAAGAAATTCCAGCCACTAGTCTTGATGAAACTGCTGTTGCTGCTGAAAATCCTCGACTGCACAAGTTGAGGACCAAGAAATTCCTCAAGTCAAGAACCTGAACTTACGATTCCCGAGGTGGTGATGCAACTTATCGACACCCCTCCGCCAAAGCGGAAGAATCCGTTCTCAACCAAGCAAAAGTTCAAGGCTGAAGATTTCTTTGCCGAGCATGTGTTCTTCATCGAATATAATCCTTATGATTCTGCTCGAATTAGGAAGAGGCGCTCGACTGCCGGTCAAGCCAACTTCTATTCCTCGGTGCTTTTCAACAAGGACAAAATCTTCGATCATGCTCATATTCCTCATGTGGATATGGAGTCATTGCTGAGCTTTGAGCCCGTCCTCGGTGTTCTTCACGACGCAGGACTTCTAAACTTCTGACCGATATCCGTGGATGGAACGAAGAGCTAATTCTTGATTCTATGCAACCTCGCACATCACCGGAGACGCTCAAGATGTAACTTCATGGGTCTTGGATTGATGACCGAAAATACTCACTACAAGGCTCCAAAGAAGTGAATTGCTTCGTGCCCTACCACTCAGTCCTCCGCTTGATGGTGCACGTCGCATCTATGAAGAAAAGGAACTTTCAAATCACTATATGCAAGTCTTGATGAAGCCTTTGAAACCAAGGCAAGCTCAAGGACCAAATTCCTCGTCAAGGAATTATTATATGTGCCTCGAACAGTCTATCGAATTTTGACGAAGACTATGAGTCCTATCAAGGGCCACGACTCGAATGATGAAGAAGTCGTTGGCATCATGAAGAATATGCTGTTCAACATCACCCATGGCGTTCCCGTCAATTTCCATGATTTCTTCATGAGGACTCTGGCTAACATTGCCATGTCACCTTTTGAGCTGAAGCCTTATGCGCCTTGGATTATGAGATTCATCAGTCAAGATCTTCACCGAATTACAAGGTCGACACTTTGAACCACCGCAGCTACCGCCTCGATTGAAGTCCTCAAACGGCCAATTACCTCGGTGATGAAAAGGGAAAGGCTCTGCTGTGATAGATGAAGGCACACGTCCATTGGATGGACAGTTTCAGCAAACATCCTACTCCACCAATGATGACTCGCCACACATGACTCAAAGAAGCAAATACCTCGGTTAAGCATAGTCCTCAAGCTATCGCACCTGTGGTGATGGTGATCGTGAGTTACTCCTCGCCTTCATCAAGGTTGATCGCAATCACAAGTGGGTCAAACGTCGGTTTGGTACTCTTCTTTACAACCTGACCTCAACTCACAATGCGGTGAAGAAAAACCACTACTATCTTCATGAAACCTTCAAGCGCACTGGCTGTTCTTTCACATGTCTACAATGAAGAAGAATTGCAATCAATGGGACTCAAGGAAGAATTTGACTGGTCTGCACCTCCTCCAAGAAATTCAAGAAAGTCAAAGTTCCTTCCTTAGTGGCCAGCTCCTATTCTTCATCTCGCGACATCGATGAAAATGAAGATTTGGAAGACATCGCTGCTGGTCCTACTTCAACGAACAACCCGACAATGTTTGGCGCTCCGTCTTCAACTTGAAATTCTTCAAGAGCGTTAGTCCTCGGCCGATCCTTTTGGTCATTCGATGACAAAGGGGAGAAATTTGAGTTAGTCTTCAAGCGGGTCTCGCTTTTGTCTATATACAATATTTTATTAAGTTACAACTCTCTCTCTTCCAAACCTTTTATTGGATCGAGTTGTAATCTTAAACCCGATGGTGCTTTGATACTTTTGATGCATTATGCTTTTGCTCTATGCTTTGATTACAGTAGTGTTGATATGCTCTGATATTTGTTATGCTCTGATCCTCATGAGCTCGTTGAAAATCTTCAAATCGATTTGGGCTCTGATACTCATGAAAAGTTTCAAATTACTCATACGCATTGGGCTTTGACACTCTTTATGCATTATTTTGCATGCTCTGCATATCATCAAGCACCATATTTCATCATGCATTTCAAATTCCTCATATTATATGACAAATTCGTGTATGAGTTACAAGATATAGGGGGAGATCTCCATGATTCAATTCTTCAAATGTGCATTGCCTCAAAAGCAAATTCCTCACTATGCACATCTTCAGGGGGAGTTCTTCTATATCTTGCAATCAAAATCCTCATTATCAGTATTTACACTTCATATATTTATCCCCGTTGAAAACTTAACCTATGTTGTCATCAATCACCAAAAAGGGGGAGATTGTAAGTGCATCTAGTGCCCCTTAGTGATTTTGGTGTATTGAAGACTTATAGGTTAAGTAACTAATGCGTTTGTGAGTGTACACAGGCCTATAAGTCTATGAGGAGTTTGATATTTACAGTTAAAGTCGACCCCTAAAAATGAAGTTCTTCAGCTGAAGACTTTGATATTCTGAAGACTTTGAGAGTGAAGAAATTGGTGTGATCCTGAAGACTTGGTATTCGCTTGAGGAATATGAAGCGTGAAGACTTTTGTTTTCGTAGTTTCATTTTCTCTTTCTTGAGTCATAGGAAACACCCGATCGTTAAAGGGGTCGAGGAAATACTAAGGAAAATTTCCATTTGATGCTCAACTCAAAATCCTACACCTACCAATTCCTTCGAGTGAAGCCTTTGAAATCTCATACAGTTCAGTCAATTTCTTGATGGATGAGACGAAGCTCTTACAGTCACCGAGGAATTTGTTTCGATCGAGGAGTTAGGAATTCGCCATCTGAATTGCCTACGATGAGGAACATGATAGCCCGAAGAATTTGATATTCAAATTTCCGACCGTTCTTCTGCTGTTGCGCCACCTGTCCCAAAATATCTCCACCTAACGGTCATATCGTTGAAGGGCATTTATGTCTTATCATGTCGGGCTGCTCCCTAGGCTATAAATAGCCGCCCCCTACAACCACTAGTTGGTTGGCTGCTCCGAGAGAACTTGACACTTGTCATTTGAGAGCAACCCATCCTCTGAGGACTTTGAGTGAAAATCATCAAGTGAGGAAAACCCAAAGTGAGGAAAACCCAAAACCAAACCCCAACAAACCCAAAGTGATTGAGCATCACTGAAGAAATTGATCCCGCGTGGATCCGACGCTTTTTACCTTTGAAGACTGTGCTTCTTCCAGACGGTTAGGCGTCACGGTCTAGAGCATCCAAAAGGAATTGTGGATTGCCGGGTGACCAAGTATGTGAAGGTTTGGAAGTCGCCTGAAGACTTAACACGAGTGATTGGACGAGGTCTGCGTGACCTTAGTTCAAGGAGAATACGGTGAGGACTTGGTGTCTGAGCTGCGTGCTCGATGATCGGGTGTCCGGACTGCGTGTCCTCGAGTTTAAATACTCGGCCGCCCAACCATACGCATAACCGAGACAGCAGTTGGAACTGGTCTACCAAATCATTGTCTTCACCAACCTAACTGGTTCTATTTCCTCAACCTTTCATTTCCTCATTCTTGTGTTGAGTGTTTGTCATATCTGTGTTTGAAGACTTTGATCAAGACTTTCTCAATTTCCTCGTTCAATTTCTTCATCTGTTTGTCTTCATATTGTGTTATCCTGTGATTACGCTTTCGTACTCTGTGATTGTCTTCATTTCATCATGATGACTATGCATGTAATCTGCTATGCTTACTTCTGAGTACTTATTCCGCTGCATGTATTTCTTCGCTAAGGAATTTCCTCACCAGCAAATTCCTCAGTGAAGAATTTGTAAAATATTCTAAAAATCGCCTATTCACCCCCCCTCTAGTCGATATAACGCACTTTCAACAGGTCTATGTTTATCTTTCATATCAGGTTTAGCAATCCTAGCAGCTTCATCACAGAAATAAATAACATGCCCATCAATATTATCAACCAGGAGATCTTTAACCATAGCAATACTAGGTGCAACTTTAATTTGCTCAGAGGGTTTGCGTGTTCTAATATTCCTTTTGTTGACCACAGTTTAAGCTTTAGCATGGTCCTTTATTCTAACAGGGAATGGTGGCTTTTCAATATAAGCAGTAGGAACAATAGGATCAACATTATAAGTACTAATTTCTTCTTAAACTTTGATAGGTTCAACTACTTTAACTTGAATGGGAGGATGATATTTAAACCACTTCTCCTTAGGGAGATCAATATGAGTAGCAAAAGATTCACAGAAAGAAGCTACTATCTCAGAGTCAAGTCCATATTTAGAGCTAAAATCACAAAAAGCATCGGTGTCCATAAAAGATTTAACACAATCGAACTTAAGGTTTATACCTGACTCTTTACCTTCGTCGAGTTATAGTTGTGTTTAATTCTTTCCAATAAATACCATTTGAATTCAATATCCTTCTTCATATAGGAACCAGTACAAGAAGTATCGAGCATGGATCGATCATTATGAGAAAGCCGAGCATAAAAATTTTGAATAATAATTTCTCTTGAGAGCTCATGATTGGGGCATGAATATAACATTGACTTAAGCCTCCCCCAAGCTTGAGAGATACTTTCTCCTTCACGAGGACAAAAGTATATATATATATATATATATATATATATATATATATATATATATATATATATATATATATATATATATATATATATATAATTCTGATCACGATGAACCAGATGCATCGGATAAAACTTCTGATGAAATTCCAATTTCAATCGGTTGTAGTTCCATGATCCAATATCATCCAATAGCCTAGACCATGTCAATGCCTTTCCTTTCAAAGATAAAGGGAAGACCTTCTTCTTGACAACATCCTCGGGCATACCTGCAAGCTTAAATAATCCACAAACTTCATCCACATAGATTAGGTGCATATCGGGATGTAATGTTCCATCTCCTGCATAAGGATTAGCTAGCAGTTTCTCTATCATACCCAAAGGAATTTCATAATAAAATATTTTCAGTAGGTGCAGTAGGTTGAGGAGCAACTCTTTGCTCTTCCGTTTGAGGTGAAGATACCCCGAACAGGCCCCTCAAAGGATTATTTTCCATAGTAACAAGTGACAGTAAATTTCAGCACACTATATAAATGTGTCCTTACCAAATTCCACTTACCAAAGGTGCTTCGCTCCCCGGCAACGGCACTAGAAAAGAGTCTTGATGACCCACAAGTATAGGGGATCTATCAGAGTCCCTTCGATAAGTAAGAGTGTCGAACCCAACAAGGAGCAAAAGGAAATGACAAGTGGTTTTCGGCAAGGTATTCTCTGCAAGCACTGAAATTATCGGTAACAGATAGTTTTGTGATAAGATAAATCATAACGGTTAACAAGTAATAAAAGTAAACAAGGTGCAGCAAGGTGGCCCAATCCTTTTTGGAGCAAAGGACAAGCCTGGACGAACTCTTATATAAAGCAAAGTGCTCCCGAGGACACATGGGAATTGTTGTCAAGTTAGTTTTTAGCATGCTCATATGATTCGCGTTCGTTACTTTGATAATTTGATATGTGGGTGGACGGTGCTTGCGTGTTGTCCTTCCTTAGACAAGCCTCACACTTATGATTAACCCCTCTCACAAGCATCCGTAACTATGGAAGAATAATTAAGGTAAACCTAACCATAGCATGAAACATATGGATCCAAATCAGCCCCTTACGAAGCAACTCATAAACTAGGGTTTAAGCTTCTGTCATCTAGCAACCCATCATCTACTTATTACTTCCCAATGCCTTCCCCTAGGCCCAAATAATGGTGAAGTGTCATGTAGTCGATGTTCACATAACACCACTATAGGAAAGACAACATACATCTCATCAAAATATCGAACGAATACCAAATTCACATGATTACTTATAACAAGACTTCTCCCATGTCCTCGGGAACAAACATAACTACTCACAAAGCATATTCATGTTCATAATCAGAGGATTATTGATTATCATTAAGGATCTGAACGTATGATCTTCCACCGAATAAACCAACTAGCATCAACTACAAGGAGTAATCAACACTACTAGCAACCCACAGGTACCAATCTGAGGTTTTGGGACCAAGATCGAATACAAGAGATGAACTAGGGTTTGAGAGGAGATGGTGCTGGTGAAGATGTTGACGGAAATTTACCCCCACTCAATGAGAGAATCGATGGTGATGACGATGGCGATGATTTCCCCCTCCGGGAGGGATGTTTCCTGGTAGAACAGCTCCGCCGGAGCCCTAGATTGGTTCTGCCCAGGTTCCGCCTCGAGACGACGGTGCTTTGTCCCGAAAGCTTCCTCTTGATTTTTTTCCAGGTCAAAACACACCATATAGCAGAAGATGGGTGTCAGAGGCCTGACAAGGGGCCCACGAGGACAGGGGGCGCGCCCAGGGGGGTACGGCGCGCCCTCCACCCTTGTGGATGGCTGGTGGCCCCCCTCTTGTATTTTCTTCATCTAATATTTTTTATATATTTTAAAAACATGCTCCGTGAAGTTTCAAGACTTTTGGAGTTGTGCAGAATAGGTCCCTAATATTTGCTCCTTTTCCAGTCCGGAATTCCAGCTGCCGGCATTCTCCTTGTTCATGTAAACCTTATAAAATAAGAGAGAAAAGACATAAGTATTATGATATAATGTGTAATAACAACCCATAATGCAATAAATATCAATATAAAAGCATGATGCAAAATGGACGTATCAAGATACCCTGAACAAACCCCTCAAAGGATTGTTTTCCATAGTAACAAGTGACAATAAATTTCAGCATGTAATATAAATTTTACCTTACCGATTTCCACTTACCAAGAGCGCTTCACTCCCCGGCAACGGTGCCAGAAAATAGTCTTGATGACCCACAAGTATAGGGGATCGATCATAGTCCTTTCAATAAGTAAGAGTGTCAAACCAAACGAGGAGCAGAAGGACATAACACGTGGTTTTCAGCAAGGTAATTTCTGCAAGCACTGAAATTGTCGGTAACAAGTAGTTTGATAGCAAGATAATTTGTAACAAGCAAGTAACAGTATGGTAAATAAAGTGCAGCAAGGTAGCCCAATCCTTTTTGTAGCAAAGGACAGGCCAAAACAATCTCTTATAATAAGCAAAGCATTCTTGAGGGCACACGGGAATTTTATCTAGTCACTTTCATCATGTTGGTTTGATTCGAGTTCGCTACTTTGATAATTTGATATGTGGGTGGACCGGTGCTTGGGTGTTGTTCTTACTTGAACAAGCCTCCCACTTATGATGAACCCCGTTGCAAGCATCCGCAACTACGAAAGAAGTATTAAGATAAAATCTAACCATAGCATTAAACATATGGATCCAAATCAGTCCCTTATGAAATAGCGCATAAACTAGGGTTTAAGCTTCTATCACTCTTGCAACCCATCATCTAATAACTACTCCACAATGCATTCCCTTCGGCCCAAAGATGGTTAAGTGTCATGTAGTCGACGTTCACATCACACCACTAAGGGGATCACTACATACATATCATCAAAATATCAAACACATATCAAATTCACATGATTACTTGCAACATGACTTCTCCCATGGCCTCAAGAACAAAGGTAATTACTCACAAATAATATTCATGCTCAAGATAAGAGGGATATTAAATAGCATAATGGATCTGAACATATAATCTTCCACCAAATAAACCATATAGCATCAACTACAAGATGTTATCAACACTACTAGTCACCCACAGGTACCAATCTGAGGTTCTGGTACAAAAATTGAACACAAGAGATGAACTAGGGTTTGAGGTGAGATGTGTTGTTGAAGATGTTGATAAAGATTGGCCTCCCAAAGATGAGAGGGTTGTTGGTGATGACGATGGCTTCAATTTCCCCCTCCGCGAGGGAAGTTCCCCCAGCGGAATCACTCCGCCGGAGGGCAAAAGTGCTCTTGCCCAAGTTCCACCTCGAGACGGCAGCACTCCGTCCTGAAAGTCATCTCCTTATTTTTTTTATAGGTCAAAAGACCTTATGTACCAGAAGATGGGCACCGGAGGTGGGCTGGGCTGCCCACCACCCACCAGGGCGCGCCTGGGGGGCCTGGCGCCCCCTGGTGTCTTGTGGGCACATGGCAGCCCCTCTGGTAGTTCTTTGCTCCAATATTTATTATATATTCCAAAATAATTCTCCGTAAAATTTCAACTCATTTGGAGATGTGCAGAATAGGTATCTCTGACATAGCTTTTTCAGGTCCAGAATTCTAGCTGCCAGTATTCTCCCTCTTTGTGTAAACCTTGCATATTATGAGAGAAAAGGCATTAGGATTACTCCATAAAGTGTTATTATGCATAAAAACATTATAAATAACAGTAGGAAAACATGATGCAAAATGGACGTATCACTGCACAGCCTAGTTGATACCCTGCGCCATGTCAACAATAACAAAAAAATGGTCAAACTGCTAGGTGCCAGGTGTCAGTCGCTCGTTCGGCAATTATCTCGTTTATCGACTATACGTTTACAATATCATGGGTCCCATATGTTAGCAAACCATTAGGAGGGAGCTTTTTTTTGCTTGTAACAAGGAGGCACTTGCTTGCGTACGGCCATGGACCTGGTAGGCCCCTACTGTCATCCTCTCCACATACGGCCATCTCCCGATTCCTCTCGTTTTTTGACCATGTTAACAACGCCAGATGGCGGTGTCGCGGCGCGCACCAAGGCGGAGGACGACGACAAGGCCTCGGATGGGAATGAACAGAAGCCAAGGAAGATGTGATAGTGTAGTCACAGACGGAGGGGTATGAGGGTTGACTGGTTTCGGTGTGGGTGGACCTAATGTTGCCAAAGAATAATAGGAGGTGTGGGGGAGTAGAGGGATGGTTTGACCAACGGTTTAGGGTATGGTGGGGCAGCAATGCGTGCACGGAGGAGCAACCAACCATGGGAGGCAGGATTAGGCGGTCACGACGGCGCTGGTTTGGTTTGGGGGGGGGGGGGCTAGAGGAAGAAGACAAGAGAAATAAGAAGCACGACGGATGTTGGATGTCAATCCAACGGCCATAGCACGCAGAATCGTTTGTTGAGTAAGTCGACACCACCTTGTATAGGGTTTTTTCTCATGGGTCCCAAATGTCAGAACCCAAATCTGTCATGGCCATCCAGGTTTTTTATTAAGAATTTACAGTCCATGGGTCACAAATGCGAGAGTTATGTGTCTTTCCCTTTGTTGGGATTTGTTACAACCTTTCTCTCTTAATTAGTGAAATGGCAGGCCTTTTGCCTTGTTTCAGGAAAAATCCTGCAATGCCCAAATCCATCCCTTCTCTCAAAATATTTGGAGGTTTTTTTCTTTTTAAAAATTCGAAAGATTTGGAGTTGTGCTTGTTGAAAAATAAATGTTGGATGGGAAGGAAGCAAAATGGTCAAGCACATGAACTGGCAGCACTGGCAAGAAGGACGAAAGATTTTCCGATGATAGAGAAGGTCCCTATAGTAGCCTACACCAACTCATGGTCTTTGGATGTAACGACACCATAGAGTAATTTACTCTTGGTCCTCAAAAAAGAGTAAGATAGAAATAAACTAGGTTGGTATCTAGCTAGGAAGTAAATAAACCTGGGCTGGGCGCGCCCAAGCCCCATTGGTACCTGGGCTACTCGGTCTTGGATATTAGAAACTTGTTGGGTTTTTTATCTCAAGAAAAAAGGAAACCCGATGGGTCCACCTGACATGGGGATATATGTTGGAATATAATCATAAACTTGGGGGGGGGGGAGTTGAAAAGGGCAACAGCATCTAACTCCGGCATTGTTTTCACCATTCACAATCAAATGAGTCAGTCAGATCCATATAATCAACATCATGGGTTATAAAATTTAATTGGATATGTTCACAAGTTATTGTAAATAGAAGCCGAGCACGTTTAGAAGCCCTTTTGTCCACCTGAAACAACATTTGTTGTTGTTCGACATATCCATCAACCGTGAAAACATCGCTAACAAACTTAAGCCTGATGGACAATAGTTCCCTCGCATTCGACAAGAAGAATGTGACAAGGTTAGTGTTTGCCTGGGTGGGTATATATCTTTCCAACGTTATTGTCTTCAAACGAATGTTATGAGAAGTGAGAAAATCCCGGTGCTTACGATGCCACCGATAGGTTATACCTTTTACCCATTATTTTTACCTAAATAGACATGAAGATTGAAAATAGTTAAGGTGTAAAAAAAGAGTATGACGCAAGTGTGATTGAACGGTTAATTATATTCAATATATATGGGCTTTCAATTTGCGTGAAATCATCACCTCTATATACAACTTCTCCGGGCATGGAAAGCATCGCAGCAAGCTAATAATCTTGTTCGGACCAAAACTTCTTATACTGATAGATAAGATCTTGACAGAATCCAGAACCATTGATAGGCTATGTATGGATAAACTCATTATTGATCATAGAACATAATATTAGTACAAAAGGTGTACTCCTAGATGATATAAAACTTATGTGCCCAAATGAATGCAGCTTATGATACAAAAGTGGAAATGATAATATACATTATCTGAATAACTATGGAGCCAAATACGATATTGAAATCATCGAACATATTAGAAAATACAGGCAAGGTCTCCAGTTTAGGCGCAGAGACAACATTTATTTGCGATGGCGAGTAACGAAAATCGTGGAGCAACCTTTGAAGTGAAGGGGCATCTTCGAAGATGAGCTCCACACTGTCAAAACAAATTCCAATGCTTACAAGGCTAGGCAACTTTATTCAAAGATAACTGGTTTCTATTCTGAAAACAAGCAGAAAGCACTCCAGGGTAGGGCAACTGGAGGGGATGATGATGTGCAATGAGGCCTCCGACACATGAACCTTCACAAGTGAAAGTTTTTTGAGCAGTGGGAGTCGAGGCATTTGTACCTGATTGTCTGCTAGTTGGCACAGGGCAAAGGTGGCGGTGTGAAGAGAGGAGGAAAACCGCGAGATGGACATCCGTGGCGAGGGCTCAGATACATGGTGTTCGGTTGGTGGTATGTGGTCTTCATAGGAGTGGTAGAACTCAATAAGCTGGAGTTTATCGAATTCACACGACGTCGGCCAGGCGTCCACCATGCAGGGTATGTACTGGTAGCATGCTGGGATGCAGATGGGATGAACAGAGCCCTCGTGGGAGGAAATGATGGTTTCGGGAGTTCAAAATCATCAACCAAAGATAGGTCACGATAGTAAAGATGCGAGGACTTGGGTGCGGCCGCCATCCTTGGTGGGGAGAAGGGATATGATCTCACCAAGGATGGCATCTGGGAGGTCACTGATGTAGTCTGACCGAGATTCTTGGGGTACCTCAGATCCAGGGGTTGACCCTCGCCGCTTTTCTCCATGCTGCCTGGTGCAGGATCTACAACTAGCATCGCCGCTTGCGTGAGCCTCATCTTCTTGGCGCTGGCGCCAGCCGACTCCATTTCCCTTATTGAAGCCGCGTCAAGCTCATAGATTTGAGCAGAGTAGCGAATCGAGAGCCTAGTTGCAGTGTGAGTGAGCAAGAAGGGAAGCTAAGGTTTTCTGTAGGAGTGAGGAAGAAAAGGTGTTGGGGGTTTTCTGTAGGAGTGAGGTGAGGAATTTGGGGACACATACGGAGGGGGAGACGAGTCGAGCGAGCTAACGTGAAGTGAGAGTGAGGAGGAAGAAGAGCAGCGGGTTTTTTGGGGCGGTGGGGGTGTGGGGGCCCCTCTCTCCAACTAAATATGGGCTTTTGCATAAGATGGATGCGCTCTTTTTCTTGGGCCCAGAAAAACAATTACTAGGACAGTGGAAACACTCTACCGCTTATGGCTCCTCCTAGGTCATTGAAACGGCTCCTGCTACTGAACATCATTTTACTTTGATTCACCGACATGCGAGCCATCCAGCGTGCGGGCCCACATGGCATCCACCAAATTAGAAGGCGGTATGCGGGCGGAGAGTCACCCCAGTCGTAGCACGACAGTAATGAGTCGTCATGTCACAAAACCCCACCTTCCCGCAGTAAGTTGGATGGAAGAGCAACCATCATTTCAATCTTCGCTGAATCTGCTTCTCCCTCATCTTCTTCAATAAAACCACCACTCGATTCTGCCATTGTTCTTCTCTCCCAACGAAGGGAAGGTGAGCGAATCCGTGATGTTGGTATATTTTCTTTCCAATATTTTTCTTTTGCAAATTAGTAACCGATCATCACTCCCCTTTTGTTTCATTGTCATTATGATTGTATTTTCCTTCCAGTTGTCTTTGTCGTGGTGTTCTCACGGAAGATGCCATGGGATGGCTTATCGAAGGTGGTTGGGGCTAGAGAGCGTTGGTGGGTTCCGGTTGCAAGATTGGCTACGAGCAGTGCGAGACACACGACGTACCCAGGTTCGAGGCCCTCCGCGGGAGGTAACACCCCCAGTCCTGCCAGATCAACTATGAGGATCACAAGGTTACAATGGCACTCCTGGAGCTGTTCGGGTGGAGGAGGAAGAAGGATCTAGCTCTCCTCCTTGCCTCACATGTGTGTGTGTGTGTGTTGTGTGTGTGGAATGAGCCGACCCACTCTCTGGGGGGGCTCGTCTTATAGCCTGACCTCCCAGGTTACAAATGGTAAAGAAATGAGGGCGGGGCCTGGTTGCCAGTGTCTCTGGCCTTCTGTGAGGCCCACCTGCTGCTCGTCACAGTAGCCAGTCGTCCTCCGTGTCACGGAGTGGTTGGCACTATGCTGCCACAGTGCCGTGTCGCATTGATGTCGGTTGCTCCGGTCAGCGGCACTGTTTGCACTGTAGCCACGCTCTCCACTATGTGGGAGAGGCCTTATCATACGACGGGATTGGACAAGCGATGACCCTGCCGACCGCCGGCTGTGGCCAGCCGACCCAGAGCGTGGCACCATGCCCAACCGGCCCGAGCATGGCGTCGTGCCCAGCCGGTCCGCAGCGGGGGAGAAGGCTGGAGGGCCAGCCAGACTGAGGGGCGTTGGTCGCCCCGATGTTTTGAAAATTGTCTTGTACTCCCGAGCCTACCTGGGGGTCATCCCCCCGACAGTCTTCCATTTGTCAGTTTCTTGATGGATCTTGAAGAACAGGGCAAAGATCTATGTTGGAGCAGGTGCAAGAGGCTGAGCCCCCCGAGACAGAGAGCTCCAAGAAGAGGAAGGGCACCACCGAGCAGACCCCAGATACGCCCCACTACTGAGATGCTCAATGCCACGTTTGAGGTGATAGCCCCCGTGGCCGCGGAGGAGCAGTTTTCCCTCGGCAAGATGGACCCCTTTGAGGATGTCCCCCCCCCCCCCCTCCCGGTGAGTTTCCCAAGGTGATTTTTTTTCTTTGGCAATCTTGATTGTGGTTTTGTTATCTATATTCAGGGGGTTTTACACTATGCATACTATGTGGTGATAAATAATGCAAGATTTATTAGCTCTGATGTCATACTACCTTCCCTGCCATGCATACTTTTGACTCTACATGGTGGTTTAATAACTTGTGTTTTTTATATTGGAAAGTAATTTAGAATCCGTTTGTGTTTCAATTAGAGCCCTCATGCAGACAAGGATTGTGTAGTTGTACATGTCACTCCCTATGAGGTGGATGACCTGATTATACGCACTTGGAAAACAAGGTTCTTCGGTTGTTTGATCATGGAAGCCATTTGAACTTATGCTGAAGATGAAGTGTACTCCAGCCACGCTGTTGTGAGGCGTGTTGTCCATGGTGTGCTGAAGCACGACAAGGTCAAAGATACGCCTTCGTTTGTGAGGCGTACTGTTCTTGTCAAGCTTATCTAGGTAGAAAATCTAGCCCATAGTACTCTATTTGAAGCTTTATGTGGGAACTACTACTACTTTTGTGTGTCCGTGAATCATGCGAGTCCCCTCTATGTGTTGTCGAAACAGATGCATCCTCACGAGTTCTTTTAATGTAATATGGCATGGTGAGACATAAGTTGCCACTGTTTATCATATGAGCAAAGTATGTTTGATGAAATACTTGTTTGACAACTCTTGGTGCAGCGGCGTGTACACAGGGTAGGTAATGTTGGTTAAGTACTTATAAACACTATTGATGCAACCCCACTTGTAAACACAGTTGGTGCAAATCCACTTGTAAACATTGTTGGTGCAAACACAACACATTGGCGCAGCTCGTTTCAACACTAGAAAACTCGGCTACTGACTAGCTCACTCTCATACTCTGTTGTCTGACATATAACCACCTATCTTGTTACAGTGGTTCATGCGGTTAACCGAGACCATAATATACATTCTAAATATTCGCACGCTAGTCCAGCATTCAAGTTCAACATTTGATCATGTGCTCGATGCTCCTTCAACGGAGGGGTTAGCAATGAAAAACTAAATGATACTTGCAAACGAACCGGGATGCTCACAAGTTGTTTTTGATCGGATTTCCTAGAGCTTAATAATGTTTGCAAAGGGGAGCTGAAATACTCAGTCCATATACAACTATCCTTGTTGCTTCCATATAGCAGAGAGGATCGGATCACTTTTTTGTTCACTACCCGAGGGAGGCAAATACGATGGCACACTCTTTAGCAAGAAAGTCTCAAGTTGTTATTTCTTGGGGTGATGAACCTCCTGGTTTTCTCTTAGTTGACCTGGTTAAAGATGTAACTATTATTTAAGTTTTAATAAAGTGTGCAACAAGTTTAAAAAAAGGGAAAAAGCTTACCTTCTACCGGCCGATCACGGGCGCCCGTCCGCCGGCTCCGTGGTCGCTCGATCGTGTGTTGATCCCCACGTCCGCTGAAGCCGCGTCTGCTTTTCCTGCAACTCACCTATTGTTTTGAGACCGTCATTCCTGCAACTGGATAACAATAGGGGGTTCGGGGCTCGTCTGGAAGCCGCGTCTGTTTTCCTGCAACTCGCATGTTGTTTCAATAAAGTCATTCCTGCAACTGGGCAACAATAGGCGGGTTTCGGGGCTCGTCTGGATTAGAGGGCGAGCGACTGGATTTGGGAGCCGGCGGACGGGTGCGGCGGAGCAAGGCGTTGGGCCACCAGGCCTTATCCACCGCGGTGGCGACGACGACTTGCTCGGGATCGGCGGTGGCCGGCAACGACTCAAATAGGTATGAATGAGAGATCGGCGGTTTCTGCAACAAAGATCTTGTTTCAGAAATAGAAAATGATTCGGTGGTGAAGTTTTTTTTCAGCAACATGGTCTAGTTTTAAAAAGTTTCTGCAACAAAGGTCTTGTTTCAGAAAAAAAAATGTTCGGCAGCGAAGATTTTTTTTCTGCAGCATGGGTCTTGCTTCAGAAACATAACCCCAGTTGCAGAAAGCGTTGGAGGAGCACACGATGTTAGAGCGTACGAGGCCAAGCATTGTAACACGACGCATGTTTCAGAAACATAGCTTCACTTGCAGAAATCGTCCAAGAAGTGCCCAGCGTGGGAGCTCGTCGCCGTCATGCTGGAGTAGAGGCCGCGGCTGTTCTCGAAGCAGGGCCCCTCGGTGAGCTCGATTTCCGTCAGATCCAACCATCTGAGGCGCGATATGGTGCGCCATAGTGTCGCAGAAACTTCAATTTAGTTCCTGCACGCTGGTGGCGGGCTGATTTACAGTGGGTTGGCGGCGGCAGCGCGCGGGGCGCAACTCTATCGGAGCCGGTGGCAATAGTGTTGTTTCCGCAACAGAGCATTTGTTGCGGAAATAACGAGTAGGCATGCAGAGCACGGACACTAGATCAGACGGCTATCAGTTCGGGCATCCAACGGCCGTCGAGGCGACGAATAAAATCTAAACATCGATCGGCTGACGGACGCGTAGCGTCGCCCTTCTGAAAGTTCAGTACAAACTGGTAGAGCGAGAGCAGCTAGTTTAGAAACCTGTACGTTAGAAATTGCCAACGGTCGGTATAGGCTGAGACCTTTCTAAGTCTCAATGATCCAGCTTAGCCACTGGATTAGCATCGGGATCTATCTTAAGTGCAAGATAGTTTCTACTTTTGTTTTCCACGTGACAATGGCGTTCCAGTACCATGCACTTCTTTTTTCTTGAGATCGACTGCACATTTCGTTAAATTGCTCTCGACCATGCCTCGAACCTGCACAGCTAGTACTACCTTCGTCCCGTAATATAAAAGTGTTTTTTATATATTAGTATAGTGTCAAAAATATTCTTATATTATACTCCCTTCATTCCATAATATAGTGCGTCCTCATTTTCTGAGATCTAAATTTGACCATAAATTTAACCAACAAGGCCGACTGCGGTGGAAGCAAAAATTATACCATTGAATTGGTATCACGGGCGCACAACATTGTGAAATGGAGCACTACATTGTAGAATGAAGGGAGTAGGGCAGAGGGAGTAGTTGGTTGAGATGCTTGGGTATAGAAGAAAGCACATTCTGCCAGTGAGATCTCCCAAACATTGCTGATACTTTTTCACTAGTCAGTCAATATGGCAACTTACAGAGAGTATAGTAAGGCTACAAAGGGAAAATTCTCAAGCAAAGAGAGATATAAGCACATATGATTGCTACAGCAAGGGGCGACGATAAGTTACAGATTGGATGTCATCCGTCAAGAGAGAAAAAAGAGAGGAAAAACTTCTTTTCTGGGTGAGAAATAACACCATACACCAGTACCGACGGCTGCCCGTGCAGGCAGATTCTAACCCTCTTATCTTTCGGTAAGATAACCAAGGCAGGTAGCTCAGCGTCATTGTTGCATAATACACAGCGAACCAGCTAAACAAACTGATGCACCATAACAGTTACCAGCTCAGTGCTTGTCATTGCTTATGATTCCTTTCTATGGCACCATTAGAGCCCATATGCTTTTGGCCCAAGGGGGGTTTATGGCGCTGACGCTGATGGTTCATAAGCGACGAGCCCAGTGAGAACAGCTGCGTCATCATCATATTGAACTTGAGTGTTTCCAGCCACGCTATTGAGAGGGTTTCCAATCATACTGAAGATTATTGAAGCTATTTGCAGCTCTAAGTCCACCCAACAGCTGGTTTCCTATGTCATGCTGCTGCTGCTGCTGCTGCTGTTGTTGCTGCTGCTGGTGGCCCAACTGTGATAGGTCATGTGCACTGTGATGCATTCCCATCCTCCCGTTCATTGCCATTGCATTGTTCGTCACTGCCATTCTCAACCCATTAGCTGTAGGATTTGAACCGAACCCACCCATGGCCCCCAACCCCATTCCTCCGGCTCCAGAGTGATTTGTGACAGCATTACCAACTAAGCAGTTAACCCCATTAATACCAGGGGTAAATCCGTTTGGTCTCTTCATGTCATTCCCTGCATGGCCAACACCATTCATTTGTGATGACATCATCTCTTGCAAGATTCTCTCAACCGAGCTTTGGGCATCACTTTGCTCAGGCTCCTGAGATCGAGTTGCAGGAGGCTGCATTGGCGGCAAGTTTGATGATACTGCTGGGGAACTGAGTTGGTTTGTATTCTGAAGGGCAGGCATCATGTTGTTATTGGATGATATAGGTACCTGGGAAGGGAAAGAGGTAGAAGGATTTGACTGTAATGAACTTGCGGAGTTCACCTTGGGAATTGCACCATTATTCCCACTGTTATACTGACCATTTGCACTGCTCATTAGATGATCTTGGCTAGAATCAATTGAACCTTGCAGGATCCCCATAACAGTTGGTGAGGGTGCAGATGTAGAGGGTGCACAACTGAGAGAATTATTTGATGTCACATCTGCATTGGCAGAGGCAGAAGCCTGCGCACCAGCCATAGGGGCAGAATTTTGGCCACTCTGGTTTGAACTCTGCGGAACAGATTGCTGTTCTTCAGGTTGTTGCTTCTGTGGTTGAAGAGGGTTGATCCCTGATGGAGTCCTCCGAGGAAATTTATGCAGGCTATCTGAAATAGAAATAACTGTGGGTGTTACAGAT
Organism: Aegilops longissima; assembly: GCA_021605205.1. Taxonomy (NCBI): domain Eukaryota; kingdom Viridiplantae; phylum Streptophyta; class Magnoliopsida; order Poales; family Poaceae; genus Aegilops; species Aegilops longissima. The sequence goes on along the minus strand of CM038679.1, from coordinate 98,542,827 downwards.
AACCAAATCACATAAAACAGCAAATAGCACCCCAACAGGCTACTGTTCTTTGTGACCCAGAATTAGAGAAAAATCACAGAAACCAAGTTCCTAGCCATCCCCACAAGGGAAAGATTAAAATGTCATACCGATTGGTCCAGATCCAGTCTGCTTGCTGTGGTCAATCAAATCTTTCATACAGTTTACCACCTCTGCAATCTGGGAATATCAATGAATCACATGAAATTAGTAGAAACAAAAATCAACTTAAATCATACCTACAAAACCTAAACAATCGCAAAAATTCTAACAATGATGGGAGCTTAGAAATTATAACAGGTGGATGGAAACTACTCCCTCCGTCCAAAAGTACTTGTCAGAGAAATGGATAAAAATGGATGTATCTAGAACTAAAATATGTCTAAATACATCCATTTCTCCGACAAGTATTTCCGGACGGAGGTATCAGACCATAGTATACCTGAAGGCAGCGGACATATCGTTTTGTGTATCCTAAATCATTTACCAAAGGCACCTCCAGAGCTTTAGCCAGTTGGCGGGCACATGCAACAAACCTAATGAAACAGGATTAACACATAAGTACAGATTGCATGGACTAAAAAAATACTAGTTACTAAAAGAAACATTGAGTTGGTGAATGGCAATAGTTACTAAAAAACAGTCAGCACGCAAAGTAAGAACGCTATGAATAACATGCAACCCTGAAACAGCATACACTGTTAACTATCAATACTTGTTAACTATAATAAGTTCTTGCAGAGAGAGAGAGAGAGAGAGAGAGAGAGAGAGAGAGAGTTATTAAAAGGGAAGCAAAACATAATGTTCTTGAAGTCAAAGCAAAGATGTTCAACACAAAGCACCCATTGTTCATATCAGGCTTCTATATGTTTATGAACCTTTGATGTTTCTTGAACATCAATATATGGTCGGCTGTTGCCAACCGATAGTAAATTGGAAACATAACACAAAATAGTATGTTGCTAATTGCTAACAAAATACTCCCTCCATCAAAAACGCTCTTATATTATGGGACAGAGGGAGTACATGTGAAGCATCTTCTTGAGCGTACTCCGCCACACGATATCATAGTTACTGAAACCAGACCGGTTTACCCAGTGAAGCTTCCAATTCACCTGTCCGCTATTCTAACCAGTGGCTCTGTTGCGGACTCTCCAATTAGGCTCACTGGTTGGACTTGCTTAACACGCATAAATAAAACCTAACATGTCCTTTTGGCACAGGACCAAACCAAGGGTGGACAGGCTAGCACCATACAGTTCCATCACGAAACTAGAATGTCTATTGCTGGAATCCTATTCCTCCTGAATTTTTGTAGCTTTGTGTCATAGGCTGAACCCAGTTAGATCGGGCAAAGCTCTGCCCCTCCAAGATCTTTCTGGTCGAACGACCAGGGTTTCCATAACACAGTATAATATCCCGTACCTTGCATCTACTCTGGAGTCTACTCAGCTAAAATGAAAATCATTTCTTAGGAAACTGCATTTTTCTATATACCTGTTCTACAGTCTGAGAACCATCGAGATATTCAGCTAGATCCCATCTCCATCGCATTCATCAGCAAGTATTCATTTCGGTTCGTTCCAGCTAATCAAGATATCTCTCTCCCCTACTTAATAAGTATGTATGGTTATGTGTTACGTTCCTTTTTTTGTCCGCACTCTCCCTCCCGACCCCACCTCCTCCGTTTCCAGTTTTGCTGGTTTCTTCCAACCGGTTTCCCTTGAAAATCGCCTCAACTGCCCCACGTCTTACTGACTTACCAAATAAAATCATGTTTCTTCGGTAAGCCAATAAGTACTGATCCAATTGGCAACTAAAGTCCTTTTTTGGTACGCCTTTTTTGGTATGTAACCACATGTAACAATAAAATGGCACATAAATCACAGTGATTGCATACAGAAGATTTGTGCCCCCGTTGGAACGCAGAGTCAAATTATCTAGTAAGAGAAACAATCATGCCTAAGATGAGATTGCCTTGTTAGGTAATAAGTGCACAAACATGGAGTCTAAATTATTCACTTTGCCTGGCAGCATAAGCTCTTAATGGTGTTCATTGGCACATGAAAGAATTGCACAAGAGCAAGAGGTCCTGAGACAGAGACTTTACATGCTCATTTATTATTAAAGGAGTGGTGCTGGTGTGATTAGAATGGGCATGCACTCGCAATGTTAGCACATTTTGCAAGACGATTGACCTGAGCTTGTGTCCTAACAGAACCTCACGATTCTAATCCACATCTTAGGGACGAGGATTCGCCTTGACGTAAATTAACTGCATGTATTGCCAAACAGGGTTGGTTGGTGCATCAAACTCAACTATAGTAATTAGCCAAAAATATGGCAAAACCTTCAATGTTAATTACTTGATTCACATCACCCATTGTCCTCCACACATTACAGTGGAATGGAAAGACATGTGCACATTATCATCACATGCATATTTTAGCGCAGCTCATTCCGATGTAGTTTCAATTATATTTCTTTTTACAGAGAATCTCCTTTTATGAGTTAAATGACATATGTAATGAGCCGAATACATGACAAACAATATGTTGATACTCATGACTATGACCTGTCTACTGTACAATGACATACTGCTTCTAACATGATAGATCGACTCGGACTAAACGCCATATTTAGAATGCTCAAATGGTAACGTCCTTATTGGTCACACCTAGTCAAAATAATTCTTTTTTTAGGTATGAAATAAACATGTCTTCCACACAAATATTGCAGATCAACTACTCACTATACTTAGTCAGGGATCACTATCTTCTGCACAGGACCTTGTATGGAATGTCTTGCTAATTATTTTCCTACCAAGGTTTCAAGATGCTGGCAGCTGACGTGTAGGAGGGGGTCAAACTTTTAGGCTTGTGATGTGGCCTTGTGGACCCTGGCACCAGGCAGCATACCAGTGCCATTGAGGCAGCTGCATTGCAAAGGCTAGGGGAGTAGGGGAGTATAGAATAATAACTTTGGTTTAGAGAAATCACCTGGCACATTACGGACGCGACCACGATATCTGGACGGCCCTGCATGTCTAGGGATTGGATCTTTTCTGTTTTGAGTAAATACTGCAGAACTACATAACTTAATACAAGTGACATGTACAGGATATAAAGACCCAATCCCTCTTTCTCATCTTTCAATTATTAGTATTAATGATAATGCCGAGTGAGTTAAAATTTAGTGTGGCTAAAAATGTCGGTCTTATTGCTTGCACTAGTAACGGTCAGAAACATAGAATTTGACATCGAATTGGGTGAGAGTCTGTTACTACATAATTCTGTTGGCATTCAAGTGATAATCATTCTATATTGAAGATAATCCTGAGTATAAAACTGATCGAGTCACATTTGAGTTTATGTGGTGGAACTGTGAAACGTGAAAATATGAAGTGGTTTTGTATTTTTCTTTTTTTTAATATTGTATTGTTAGTAGAAGTACATAGAACTTTGTGGAACAAAAGATTATATAATTTGGGAGAAAAAATCCAAATATCCAACCATACACATCAGCAAATTTCAGAATTAAATATAGTTGTGGAAGACTAAATCGATTTAATACTACATAACATACAAATGTACTATGTAACTGAAACACCTATAATCCTTTTGAATCTCTTAGATTTGTGGAAAGCTATAAAACTTCCACTTCAAAATTTACAAAATACAAATTCCAAAATCTGTGAAACAAATTAAGTTTTAAAACTGAATAAGCCATAAAAAATACTTGAATAGTGGATACTTATTTGAGATTAATGGGTGATCTTAGCATGTGTTAATTGTTTGGTGGCAGGAAATTCAAAAATACATCTATTGCACAAGTGCCAAGTGCATTAAAGGTACATCTGACAGTATTGTATTATTGGAAATCAATTAAACTGAAATATGCATCATATATTCTAACCAACTGGCAACGTGTCAGTCTCTGCAATCATGTGATCCCAATATCCCATCCGCATGGATACCGCGGTATTTCCCCTTTGGCTTACCCTTTTTCATGGATTCTTTGTTTTACTTGTTGACTGCTCAAAATGAGAATAATGGCAGATAGCAACTAACTCCAAAGAAATATCAAATATAGGAAGTAATCATGATAATCCCTAATACTCCCTCCGTCCCATATTACTTGACGCTCGAACGGATGTATCTAGCACTGAAATACGTCTAGATACATCCGTTTAAGCGTCAAGTAATATGGGACAGAGGAAGTATCATGTTTCTACCATATGCACTGATTTTCTGGTTATGTGTTGGACTGGGGTCCACATGAAGATGAAAACCCATCCTTGAGCTGTGGTGGTGGTCATGGTTTAAACCCTAGGTAACCATCCTCACGTCAATGAAAAACTATGCTATGATGCCTCCTTTACATAGAATAAGAAAGTTTTCCTAGATAAATGGAGTGAGAAAACTCGCCTCTTTATGTAGAGGTATAACAACATAGAGGGCAGAAATTATTTATAAGCCTAAAGATAGATATTAACCTGAAGAAATTATCTAATATGGAATATCATCATAATAATCAGCCATTTTATTCCTGCCTTTGCCTTTTATGCCCATTTGCAGCCAGATGAGGCACATGTGTACATGGCAAGTGAACTCCTCAGGCCTAGCTCACTGGCCGCTTGGCATGAAACAAAGATGGCAAGCACGCAAACAACCTGAAGCTCACTTCCTTTTTCATAGCAAAATGAGGCAGAAGGCCAGCTTGCTAAGGCCCTATTCATAAATCACAAGAGCTCATTCACAGAAAGTTCCTATGAAATTATATGAGACCATATACTCCCCTAGCAGGATAACAATGCGGCCACATTGTAAGCAACAAAAGAGTCAGAAAGATCTCATAATTGCAGGACAGCCCCGCAAGCAGATACTTTATTTACCCCAGCCTCAAATTCTCAATTAACTGACTAGCTATGAGCAACATTAAAAAATTAAGATATGTGCAGCAGGGCACATCTGAAGCCATCTAGTGTTAATGATATTATGCAAGCTCGAGACATGGACAACTGGGCGGCATTTGGAAGGATTAGATGATGTGGACTTGGAGACCATCTGGATGATTGTCGCACCTAGTTATAACATGTAGGTGTGCAATAGTTGCCCTCCCTTTTGAAACAATTGTTTCTTGAATCATGAGCGCTCATCAGCCGGGTCAACTCAAAAAGTGTACTGAGATTGGGGCGAATTACCAACTCATGTTTTTGCAAGGCAAACCAGGCAATGGGTAAGCTCACTCAAGCCCACCTAACCAGACATGTTCCACTCGACAAGGACGATTCTCTGACAATGTAAGTCCTTAGGTCCCAGAGACCAACTTCACAGAACCCTAACATTTTCATCCATGCTTTGTCTAGGATGGTAAACTCAGTTGGTATGCTTTGGTCACAGAAGGCCATATGCTAAAACCAAATCAACTACAATAGCCATAAAACTTTGGATGGCTAGAATGAGGTATCACATGTATATGTATTGGCTCCCGACTCGCCATGGTGGCCAATACATCTAAAGCTATACATTAAGAGAATATGCAAATTTGACTCTAGAAAAGAACGTAAGGAAAGTATTATGCACAGCACAGCAGGGCCAATCTCCTTACGAGTTGCAATTATTCTGCATGTCCTGAGTTGTTAAACTCGTTGGAGTTTGAGCAGCAGCCTGGTACTTTTGTACAACCGCGCCAAGCTGACTAACCTGCATTAAACATCAAGGTGCAAACATAGATCAAACCTTCGTTACCAAATCTAGTATACAGACAAGATCCATGGCTGTAAATGAAACCATGTCTAACTCTACATTAAGGCTTAGTCTCCAAATGCTGAACTGTGTTGTGCTGTGCTGTGCTTATTTTATAATCTGGTGTGGAAAAACAGCCATGAAAGTGGGCAAAAATGAACCAAACAAACACTAAAATAAACAAAAGCTGGTCGGATAAGCTGGACTATCATAATCCACCACAATCCCAAATGCAACCTAATAAGTCTTAATACCTGCGGTATTATTGACCTCCGCGGGATAAGTTCCTCGTGACGCCTAGCACAGAACTCCCAAGATGCAATCTTCAATACAACCAAAAGTACAGGTGAAATATGTTAGTCCAAAAGCCACCACTTATTCAAAAAAAATATAAGAGAACCACCAAAATGATGAATAAGTGACAAGAAAAACAAAGTATAAAACTGAGTTGCAATACCTTGAGGTCTGGATTAAAAATTATCCTTAGATGCCCCTCGCGTACGACACGCAATTGCTCAAAGACACTTTCCTGGATTGCTTTAGTATAGTCCAAAACAATCTGACCAGATGCATTTTTGGATTCACGTGGCATATCAATATACAATAGTTCTTCCAATGTACCACTCGCATATTTGATTTGGCATAATCGTGGTAAGACCTCAACTGTTGTCTCTGTAAAGTTGACAACATAAAATCAAACTAGAAACACGAGTCGGTGAGGAAGATGTACAAATAAAAATGATGCTTACCAAAGCCCCGGCCAGGCTTCCGATTGCATATTTCACAGTGCCAGACATCCTGCAGGTGCAAACATATATGGGAAGTTATAAATAATAATTTGGGAGGCAAAAGTATACTATAAATAGTATGTGATACTCCAAATCCTCCAACTAACTAACAGAAGAGTTTACTTGCATAAATCAAATATATGGAATCGGAAGGGGGAAAAGATACGGATTCGATGAGAACAGCAATAGTAAACCTGAGGGAAAACTCCAGTAGTTTGACGACCAGTTCCGTAGAGAGATACACACCACCTCTTTTTGGCAGTTGGCGCGAAATACTCATTGACGAAGTTTCTCCAGTACTCAATATTATTATCCTGCATCAACAGGAATAAGTAGATGCCCTGAGTTGTAAGAACATGGCTTTTGCTTGAAGCATAAAACTACACATTTTTAAACAAACAAAAAGAACATACCTGTGGCCTGTTTTGTTGATGATACATGTAATGGGTCAGTCTCTTTGCACAGGTACCTGGCTCATAGGAAGCCGGCTTTCCTGGAGTTCTTATGTTTAGACTTTGTTGACGAAGTAACTGCTGCTGCTGATGTTGATGTTGTTGTTGCTGCTGCTGCTGCTGTAATTGATTTCTCTGTAAAGGAAGGTTCTTCAGAATCTGTTGTTGCTGCTGCTGCATATGCATGATACGCTGTTGTTGCAAAAGGTTCAGTTGGGCAGCCGCAGCAGCTTGAGGGTTCTGCTTCGTGAGCTGTAACAAATGGTGCTGCTGCTGTTGCTGCAAGAATGCTGATGGATCTGAATTCGGTTGCTCCATCTTCACCGCACCCAAACCCCTCAACGGTTGCAACTGATGTGGCTCAAATTTTACATTGCCAGCATTGCGCATCATCTGGGCTGGGCCATTTTGGTCAAGCTGTCCCATCTGCTGTTCTAATTTGACTCCACCTGTGCTGCCGCCATTCTCCATCTTCACTGTACCATGCAGCTGCAGCGGCTGCGTTGGCAATTGCTGCTGATTGTAAGACATCGGTAGTTGTTGGTGGTGCTGCTGCTGCTGTTGCAAATCCTGCATATCCATCTTCTGCTGCTGCTGCTGCAAGTTATCTGAACCTAGGTGATTGCCCAAACTAACCTGGGAGGATGACATAGGATCAGATCCACCCATGCCAATCAAGTCACCAGCACCATCAAGCCCCCCTCTTTGCTGAAGCGTATTCATCGGAAGCCCGCCATTAGCCATTTGCCCTGGACCCGGCACAGTCCCTCCGTTTCCAAAGGACTGCCTGTTGAGCAGGGGGGAGGCATTCGAGGACCCTCCAAGCAGGCCATTCCCACTAAACTGTGTGCGCGGGGAAACAAGAGATGAGAATGGGGACTGTGACTGAAGCATGCCGCCGCTACCCATTCCCTGCTGGCCACCACTGAGCAGGCTGGAATTCGTCCGGAGAAGAGAAGCAGCACCCATTGGCTGCCCAGGTCCCATTGGGTTCGGGGGACCCGAGGAAACCATCCTTTGCGGGCAATCGGAGAGCTCCAAGCTCTGCAAACCGCTCCAAGGTTATGTCACCACTCAACTCGCCATCCTTTCAGACCAGCATACCCACGAGATCCACCAAAATTGAGCAGGATTAGGCCAGCATTCCCTGTAAACAACCAGAGATTGCAACTTTAGGACACATGCAAGGATGTAGACCAATACGCCTTCTAAAGATCAGGACCTTTTTCAGTTTCAAAAGAAAAAAAAATCAGGAACCTTTTGTGGTTAATTTTTCTAATAAAAGCATTCTGTAACGAAGGCCTGACTAACAGATGGTAGCGACACAAGATATCAATACTGTGAAAACTTGACACATTTAAACACTTATTCGTTGAATGCACAATTGCAAAGTTTATCTGGAGAGTTATACAATGCACATATGATTTACATTATGTACCTAACTCAATTGACTTCTGGATCAATTATTTCCACAAAGTAGGAAAAAAAACTAGCACCGGTAGACATGGCTGCAGTTGTGCAGACAATTCAAAGGACATGAAGCAATGCTTGCTTTCAACACAGATTACCATCTGATCCCAATATTGTCATGTCTCTGATTAGTTACTGGTCATCATGTTGGGCTATATAACTGCTGGAGCAACTCAACTGAAGTATGGACCTCTTCAGAGGGGATGGTGACCAGTTCAGTGATTAACTGCACAGCAAGCTCCATAATGTTGCTGCTTGGATAAATAAACTCCCTGAAAGCTGATTTTCGACATTTCACTCTGTTCTGCTTGTCAGCTGTAAATCTTCGGTACGTGTTTATGCTGTCAGATTATTTATCTACTACATCTGCAACTTTGTTCTCGCTGAATTGTTACTCTATGGCTTCGAGCAATGGAAGCCGGAGGCCGCAGGCAGCTTGCTCAAACGAAATAAAATACTCAAACAAGCGCACTCACCGCCACGAAGCCACCAGCCAGCTCCAGTACGCAGCTCCGGCCCGCCAGCGATCCGAAGGACGACTCGCGCTAAATCGCGCGGCGCGGCGCGGCCCGTAGGAACCCTCGTCCGCCGGCAACGCGCTCGCCGCCACTACCACCCCCGCCCCCGCCGCGCCGGAGCAGCTCCGCTCCGGCTAGGGTACAGCCCGCCGCCGCGCCGGTGAGGAGAACCGGTTCGTAGAAAAGATCTTTCCCCCCTGTCCCCAAGCGCGGGCGACGGGATTCGGCCTCTCTGTGGAGAAGGGAGGAGGCGAAGCGAGGAAGGAGAGAGAAAGCGAAGCGAAACAGCAGAGAGAGGGAGGAGGGAGGGGGGAAGAGGAAAATGCCGAGACTCCGTCCTTGCGGACGTCAAAATTCCCATTCGATTTGATTAAGATCCGGGGGCCGCGACCTGCCCGACACCCAGCGCTACCCACTGACGGCTGGGGCCGGCTCCGGGCCGGATCCGCGTGGCGGTGAGCGGGTGGGGGTGAGGCTGCGGTGCAGGGGGTATGATTAAGCGGGGGTGTTTTTCTTTGTTTCGGTGTTTGGTCTATTTTATTTCTGGGTTTTTGATAGTTGTGTGCTGAGGTTAAAAGAAGTCAAAAAGGGAGCGTGTGCGTGTGCTCCATGCCAACGCCATGGCCAACGGTGTGGCATGGGATATCCCCCTGTCACACACATGGTCGTGGAACATGTATAGAAATGGAATGTCAGCACCGAGTCGTTGTGCTCCAGTTAAGAGTGCACGGGTGGTGGTTAGACCTGGATAATTGCCGTGGTAAGGCCTCGTTTTGATGGGAATTTAGGTGTCCAGCTCAAAAAACATACAGTATATAGTGTTTATTTTACTGTCACGCGGAGTGTTTCGTCCAACCTTACATTGTTCCCCTTCCCCTCTTCGTTTTGATTTTCCCTCCTATGTCTTTCTTTTTCACTTGTTTCCCTTCTTCTTTTTTCACTTGTTTTCCTTCGATTGTCTTGATTGTCCCACCTTTCATTGACTTACCAAATAAAATTATGTTACCTTTGATAAGTAAAATAATTTCTTACCAAATAGAAATCTACATTTTATCTAGCTAGGTAAATCACTACCAGGATTTGATAAACATTTATTTACAGCTGGTACGAGCGAGGATACGACCACCCCAGTGGTACCATGCGTCATCTCGGAAAATGAGACCTCATGTTACCATAGGCCGAACGAGGTACGACCCAGGGTACCAGCATCCATGCTCGTACTGGACCTAGAGCCTATTATTCGATTGCAAAAAAAAATATACAGGTGCCAAAGGGGTACAACCCACGGCGTGAGCACCCGCGCTCGTACCTTAGGCTTTCAAATGCTCTATAAACCCAGCCGAAGGGAGAAGGAGGCGGTGCAAGCGAGGTGTCGGCGTTCTGGGAACCAGGGTACCCAGACTTGCATGCCTACGGCCCATGGCGTGGCTCCCTCGACGGCCTGGTACGGCCCATCTACAAGACTATCAAGACAAGACCCTCGCGAGGGGGACAACGCCAAGACCTCCTGAGGGAGCGGCCTCCCCAGGCTGCTCCTGAGGAGCGGAGATTCCTATGCAGGTGCCCAACCTCATGAGGTTGCGGTGACGCAAGCCATGACGACCAAGACCAGGCGGGCGCCAGCGGGCGCAGAGAAGACAGCTTCCTCTTTGGTGCTAAGGAGGCAAGCGCAGGTGTGGGTTCCCGAGGAATCAGACAAAGGTTTCCATTCCAGTGCAACGAGACCAAGACCACCAGGACGGCAGGACTGATGTCATCGCCAAGCCCACTGCAGCGTCACGGCCAGAAGCTTTGCAGGCGAAGACCACCTTTTGTCAGGATAAGATGTACTACTTGTCCTCATTCAAATTGGCCACTGTGGGATCCCTTCCCGCCTACATTTTGGGGGAAGAGGACCGAGGCCACTATAAATATAGGTTAGCCACCACCATAGAGGGGGCGAACCCCCGAACCGAACCTCTCGACTCATCCCCACACCAGAGCAGACCTCGCGAGGTTGTTCATCCTTTGTACTTGTTCATCCTCAACCCCTCGTGAGGCAAATCCACCCCAAAGCAGGAGTAGGGTCTTACATCACAAGGTGGCCCAAACCTGGGTAAACTGTCGAGTCCATCTTCTTCCTTGTTCATCGAGCTAGGCCGTGGGACAGCAGGTTGGTTGGTTGGATAGGTTGAGTCCTTCGCACACACCCCGGAGTTCGAACCTTTCTTGGGTCTGTGGAGCCCTGAATCTGACACGAGGGTACGGCGCATGTGCTCGTACCTTGCGTCGTTGGTCGCACGAAAAACACAATTCCGTTCAGATTTTACCTGATTTTGTTTGATTCGTTTCCTAATCTCTTTCAATCATCCTTAACTTGTGAAATCTTGCGACCTAACCATCTTATATATGGTTCCAATGTCTCCCTTCTCCTCGCAAATAACAAAAACTAGTCTCTCTAGACTTTTGTCAAGTTTGTGTGCAAATAAGCCATGGCACGTTCGTGGGATGAAAAGCAAACCTCTTCCCGGGAGGAAGAGAACCGTGAACTCGAAGATCGCGATTCACCACGTGGCTCGTAACAGGAGAGGTCGCGCCACATAGAGAGCGGCGACTTTTCGTCAGAGGAAGAACCGAATGAGATGATCTTTGGAGATGACGAGGAAGCGAACAAGACACCAGTTGGGATCCTATTGAATCGGTAAAACTTGTAAGCACCGGTGATCGTCTCCACTTTGTCAACGACACTCCAATCACCATGGCTGGTTGTGGTTTTCGTGGCTGCACTATTTGTGAGTCATTGGAGGAATCGCAGTAGGACAAGCCCAAGCCACGTGGGAAGTTTATTGTGAAAGCTCGCATCACCATTCGGCCCCAAAGGAAGAAGTTTCTTGGAGATCCCAACTACATCCCCGATCCTCATCCACGCTCGATCAAGGATCGCGTCCGCCAACTTGAGGTACATGCTAACAGTTCAAAAATTCAACATGAACTTTTGGCTGATCGTATTAAGGAGATGGAGGATGGGATCGCCAAGAGCACCAAGACAACCTTGGCCACAAGTTTGAGGGTCATTGCGAACTTGGGGACACTATGGGAGTACTCAAGTTGTGCATTGCTAGTTTAGAGGAGACCAATGAGCTTCTTCTCGTGATGATCGTTTGCTTTCCCTATGCTTGCATCTGCCAAGAATCTTGGGTAGCGACAATAAGGGGGGATGAATCTCGTTGGCTTATAATGTTAAGCTTGGGGAGATTTTGAAGCCCTTGTATCTTCTTTTTATCCATTTTTTGGCTATACACAATAGGGCAATGCCCCACTGCAATTTTTAATATAAATAAATAAAATGTCTTACAATGCTTGATATAAGCCAAACAGAACAAAGAAAAGAAAATGAAAAAATAAAGAAGAATAAAAGAAAAGTAAGAAAGGAAAAGGAAGAGAAAGAAAAAAGAAGAAAAAAGGGAAAGAAGATTACAAAACAGAGAAAGAAAATTATAATTGACAGTCTAGCCAAGAATTATACAAGGTGGCATGCTTCCTTTTCATTTTGAGCCTCAACCATTGCAGTTCCTGAAAGTAAACATCTTTCCATCTTTGAAAAGAGGGGGTGATCTGCTGGGAGATTAGGTTGTTTCTGGTAATCCAACTTGCCCAGGTGGGAAGTATCAAGATCTCCATGGAGAACGGTACATTGAGCTTTGATTTCTGTGACGCCCTCGATTCAATCGTACGCTAATCATGCACGCAAATGTGTACGATCAAGATCAAGGACTCACGGGGAGATATCACAACACAACTCTACAAATAAAATAAGTCATACAAGCATCATAATACAAGCCGGGGCCTCGAGGGCTCGAATACAAGTGCTCGATCATAGGCGAGTCGGTGGAAGCAACAATATCTGAGTCTGAGACATAAGTTAAACAAGGTGCCATAAGATGGCTAGCACAAACCGGGATCTGATCGAAGAGGACAGGCCTCCTGCAGGATCCTCCTAGGTCACTCTGGTCGCCGTCGCCGGGCTGCGTAGTAGTAGGCGCCTCCGGAGTAGTAGTCGCCGAGGCGGTGGCGTGCGGATCCCGGCTCCATCGCCCGATAGCACAATCGAGTAGAGATAGGGAAAAAGGGGAACAAGGCAACCGTGAGTACTCATCCAAAGTACTGCAAGCAAGGAGCTACACTACATATGCATGGATATATGTGTAAAGGCCATATCGGGGGTGAGCTGCAGAAATGCGAGAATAGAGAGAAGGCCTAGTCCTATCGAAGACTAGCATCTTAGGAATCCACCATCTTGCAAAGCAAACAAGAGGGAGTAGAGTAACATAACTTACGAGAGCAGTAGTGTTATCAACCTCGGCGGAGATCCTTTCTCGACTCCTGCGAGAAAGAAATCCCGAGCCATACTATCCGATTATCATCACAATCCAAAGCTCATATCCATGTCTCATCTCAAGTAACCGATTCTAGTTGTATCGATCGGGATACAACTCCAAGTGTCCGTTACCGAGGACAGGCTATCGATAGATGTTTTCTTCCTGCAGGGTGCACCAACTTACCCACCACGCCGCTTAACTCGGCGGACACACTTTCCGTGGTCATGCCCGCCTCGGCCAAACAATACGCCGCAACCCGACCTAGGCTTAATAGAGAGGCCAAGACGCCGGACTAAACCTATGCCCCGGGGTCATGGGCCATCTCCACCGAACTCAGACGTTGCGTAGGGCGGCGGAAGCAGACCTAGCCTAACAGCGTTCCAGTCCAATCCGGTAGCGCCCGACGCGTGACGTCTAATAAGCTTTGGTGATGTATACGACTTGAAGCGCCCATACTTAGCCCACGTGATGGTTAGTGCTATCGGGCCGAGGCCTCTCGGATCAAATATCCAAATCGTAGTGGATTAGGAGCAGCGGTAACAAGCGAGACTCACGAAGATGTGACCCGTTGCCCGTCTCGAGGACTTGCGGCAAGGGCTAGGAATGCCCGCCACGCCTCGTAATTATCTCGCGGGCACCCTCCGTGTCAACCCGTCTCCACATCACTCGCAATTACACGCAGCGGTACCCCTCGTGGTCGACCCGTCTTTCCAAATAACAAAGTGGTAGCAGTCCAAGTAACCGTGAGTCCAAACATCAAGGGAAAACACGAGGAATCACCCGGTGAATTCCACTCAATGTAGTCATCAAGGTGAACATTAGAGGATTCACCCTCGAGGTCCACACTTGAGGGTTGCCTGACAGTCGTGTCGGAAGTGGTTAAAGAGGAAATCACCCTCGATGACCACAATCGAATAGCTATACTACGAGGTTAATATCGGAAGTCTTGTAGAGGTTTCACCCTCGATTTTCGATAGTAACCTAGTAGTGTCGAGCAACTAAGGGGAAGTGATGTGCGGTGTGGGGCTGGTCTTGATCCCGTTGATCGGGTCTTCAATGATGAAGCGAGGGCAACAAGGACAAGGTGGGGGGTCATCGGTGGGTATCTAACCAACCTATACTAAGCGGTTTAGGATAAGCGGGTAGGTAACAAAGCGAGGTTACAATAAGCAGGCTATGCAATGTAATAGGAGCAACAATAATGTAGCAAAATCTAGTGCAAGCAATAAGAGAATGGAATGGGCGATATCGGGATGATCAAAAGGGGGCTTGCACGGTTGCTCTGGCAAGAGAGAGGATCGTCGACCTTGTAGTCGAAGCGGCCATTGCGGCGTCGGCCTCGTAGTCTACCAAGAGAAGAGGGGAAGAAACAATGAATACACGATAACAGATGCATAACGATGCATGACATGCCAAGAAGCGATGCTAGGCGTGCCCTAACGTGGTAAGAAGGGTCTTGGTTTAGGGGAAGCATCCGGAATTATCCTGTTCCGGACGTCTGTCATCTGAGATGAACCGGAGGAGAAAGTTTGCAGGTTCGATAGGTTAGAGGCGTGCGGTGGACGAGCGGATTGCGTGATCGAATTCGTCTCGTCGTTCGAGCAACTTTCATGTTGAAAATATTTTAATCAAGACTCTGATTAAAAGTTATGAATTATAAAAGGTTTTATTAATTTCGAATTTTAATTAATTATTTAATTAATTTGAAAAAGCATTTATGACATCAAGATGAGGTCATCTTGACGTCATCACCAACAGGGTTGACTAAGTCAACCCCGCCAGTGGGTCCCACATGTCATACACTAATAGCTTAATTAACCTAATCAGTTAATTAACCTTAGTTAATTAGGTTAATTAAGTTAATTAATGCTGAAATTAATTAGTTTAATTAATTACCCAATTAATTTAACTAATGATTAGGTTTAACTAATCCAGAATTAATTAGTTTAATTAATTACCCAATTAATTAATTAATTAATTATTTAGTTAATTAGTTTAATTACTTTTAATTCATTTTTCGTTTCTATTTAATTAAAACATTCTTTTTAACGTTTTTGGGGGTGGGGCCCCTAGTCGAGGGCACACGGCCTAATTTGGTGCAGGCGCCATTGTGAAGTCTTTGGCGTTGCCCGTCGGGTGATGACGGTCATAATTACTCTTTGACGCGATCGAAAGCGGTCTTGAGATTCTCGTGAATAATGCGGACTTGTTCTTGGCATGTTGGATAATATCCGGACCAAGAGTGGGCGTTCCCGATTCGACCGATTCAGAGGGTTGGCACTTTCGTCCATATAACACTTGAAGGGGCCATCTTGAGACTAGCTTGAAAGCTATTATTATAAGAGAACTCGGCATACGGGAGAGATTCCTCCCATTTCTTGCGAAAGAGGCGACACAAGCTCGAAGCATGTCTTGAGAATTTGGTTGACACGTTCAACTTGCCCTTGAGGCTGCGGATGAAAAGCGATCTTGAAAGATAAATGAGTCCCCATAGCTTCTTGAAAACTTGCCCGAATCTTGAAGTGAATAAGCTGCCACGGTCCGAATCGATAACCGGTGGAATACCGTGAAGTGAAACAATTCTGGACATATAGGCGTTGCAAGGCGGCTAGCGGTGATCGTTTCTTTGACCGCCGGAAAATGTGCAACTTTAGAAAGCGGTCAATGGCGACCAGAATAGCATCATTACCTTTCGCGATTTGGGAAACCCGGTGGCGAAGTCCATTTCAACATGGTCCCATTTCCATTCGGGAATAGAGATAGGCTGCAGAGTTCCGGCGGGCCTTTGATGTTCTGCTTTGATCTGACGGCAAACGTCACACTCGAAACATAGCGAGCAATGTCCCGCTTCATATTAGACCACGGAATCTCGATTTAATGTCTTGATACATCTTTGTACTGCGTGGTGGATACATAGTGGCGTATCATGAGCTTCTTGCATAACCTTCGGGTCATATCCAGGTTGTCCTTCTTGCAAGGTACCACTAGGCGGCCTTTGAAGTACAAGGCGCCATCATCGGCAATAGTGAAGGATGAGGATTTCCTTTCCGACGTCTTGTTTAAGCTTGTAGACCTCGAGTCGATCCTGCATTGTCTTTATGGTGCCCAAGAGATCGGGTTCAACAGCCAGGTAAAGAGGGATCCCTGGGGAACAACACGGAGATTCATCTTGCGGAACTCCGGAGGAGGGGGAAGTGCACCGGAGGAACAATATGGAGGTTCACTGCTGAATTCCTCAACAAGTGAGGGCTGAACTTTGTGAACACGAAGGTGGTTTGCAGAAGACTTATGCTCAAAGCATCGGCCATCACATTAGCCTTGCTGGCGTATAGGAGATTCCCAAATCAAAGTGCTCGCAAGTCTCCATCCATCTCTGCCGACGGAGGTTCAGGTCTGGCTGAGTAAGCAGATACTTGAGACTTTGGTGGTCGGTGTAGATCTCATAGCGACACGAGAAGGTAATGTCGCCATTGCTTTAGCGCATGAATGACAGCAGCAAGTTCGAGGTCGTGAACTGGGTAGTTCTCCTCGTGAGGGCGAGCTGTCGAGAGGCATAAGCAACCACTTTGCGCTCTTGCATTAGGACACCGCCTAATCCTTGACGAGAAGCGTCGCGATAAATGACGAAGTCCTTCTTAGTATCGGAGGAGCTAGCATTGGGCGGTTGTCGACTTGTCCTTGAGTTCTCGGAAACTTTCCCGACACTTATCTATCCATTGGAACTTGACGCCTTTATGCAATAGATTAGTCAGAGGCCTGGCTATCTTGGAGAAGTTCTCGACGAATCGACGGCAATAGCTGGCGAGACCGAGAAAACTTCTGACTTGCTTAACGTTCTTGGAGGAGTCAATCGAGAATAGCTGAACTCGTTCGGGGT
Organism: Aegilops longissima; assembly: GCA_021605205.1. Classification (NCBI taxonomy): domain Eukaryota; kingdom Viridiplantae; phylum Streptophyta; class Magnoliopsida; order Poales; family Poaceae; genus Aegilops; species Aegilops longissima. The sequence goes on along the minus strand of CM038679.1, from coordinate 98,525,599 downwards.
TGACGGCAATACCATCCTTAGAAATGACATGCCCAAGATAGGTTACTTGGGAAGCCGTAATTCACATTTGGAGAACTTGGCATAGAGTTGATGCTCTCGTAGTTTTTCCAAAGACAAGACGAAGATGTTCAACATGTTCTTCTTCATTCTTGGAATAGATCGGGATATCATCCGGATAAACCACGACGAACTTGTCGAGGTAATCCATGAATATATAGTTCATCGAGCGAGAGAAGGTGGCTGGAGCATTGGTTAAGCCGAAGACATGACGGTGTACTCGTATGAACCATAACGAGTCACAAATGCGGTCTTGGGGATATCCTCCTCACGAACACGGATCTGGTGGTAACCCAACCTCAAGTCGAGTTTCGAGAACACCGACGAACCAGCCGCTTGATCATAAAGATCATTGATCCGAGGAAGAGGATACTTATTCGAATGGTAGCTTGATTTATAGGACGGTAGTCTTGAACCAATCGGTTTGTCCCATCCTTCTTCTTGACAAAGAGAGAAGGTGCTCCCCAAGGAGAGCAACTTGGGCGGATGAAACCACTTTGAAGAGATTTGTCGATTTCCTCCTTTAGCTCAAGGAGTTCATGCGGCGGCATCTTGTAGGGACGCTTGGCTATAGGAGTGGTGCACGGTTTCAAGTCGATGACGAATTCGACAGCCCTAGCGAGGGGGAATCCTGGAAGTTCTTCAGAAAGAGCGTCTTGGAAATCGCAAAGCAGCGGTGAATGTTTTCAATTCCCTCGAGGGTGCGGCGTTCAATGCATTCAATGCATAGAGCCTTGCCTCGGCATTTTGAACCGCACGAGCATTGTAGCTACGATTTCATCGAGGGTGCAGCAGATGGACGGTCTTAGTGGCGCAAACGATTGTCGCCAGTATGCGCTTTCAACCAATCCATCCCCAAAATGAGGTCAATGCTACAAGACTTTAGCACGATAGGAGAGACAAGGAATTCCATTCTTCGATTTCAACGGGACGTCGTTGCAAATCATGGAAGTCCGACATTGGCCCGAGGTGTGTACTAATAGTGAAGCATTCATGTCTTCGCTTTTAAGGCCATGCATGAATGCAAAATCTTCGACATGAATGAATGTGATGCTCTGAATCGAATAAAGCAGATCAGTCTTGAATTTACGAGAGTGTACCCATCACAAAGAGCAGGCTGGTCACGAGCTTCGTTCGAGTTCAACGTGGTTGGCTTTGAGCTTGCCCATAAGACTTGCCGGTGTTGTTGCGGTTCGGTGTTTCCACGGCCATTCTTTGGAAGGGCCAGTATTTCGGTTCTCGTTGCATTCTCTAGCACGGTGCCTCGCTGTCACACCAAGCATAAGCCATTATTGGGAGTGGGAACAGGAGCTTGGGGTGGTGGAGCTGGAAGCTTGCCGCTTAGTTGTAGGCGCGAGGTGTAGCATAGTTACGCTTTGAAGCGAGATGCATTGGGCTGGTACATGCTATTGGGAATCCATATCTTGCGCCTGCGAGGACGGGCCCAAGATGAGCGGTGTCACAGTTGCGCTGTTAGAGCTCTGGTACTCCTGCAGACCAGTTTCGACGTTGATAGCTTTGTTCACCAAGGTGGCGAAATCAGCAAAGTCGTGCACTAGCAAATGCGAGCTTGATGTCGACTTGAAGTCCGTCACGGAACTTCTCTGTCTGCGTGCATCGGTTGCAATATCCTCTTGACAGATAGCGAGACAAGTCCAAGAACTCTCGCCGATAGGCTTCAAGATCTTGTTGCCTTGGGTGAGGTTGCGGAACTCACGCTTCTTCGGTCCATGACCCCTTGAGGAATGAAGCGGCGCGAAGGCAACTGGAAGTCCGCCAGTGATGAGTGTCCCATCTGGCGAGTACGACGGTGGCTGTCCCACCATTGAGCTGCGGGTCCTTCGGAAGAAGGAAGCAAAGGTGACATAGTGGCGGGGGTACATTAGCGACTCCATCTCATAGGTGATGTCACGGAGCGATCCATCGACATCCAATGGCTGAGTTGAGCTGCGGTACACGCTGGGGTTGAGCGTATGAATTCCTGCAGAGTTGTTCCGTTTGGGTCTTTGGTTCATATTGGGGCGAGGCTGGGCCATCATGTTCTCCATGAACTGGCGATTCATCTCGAGCTGTTGGATCATACCAGCCATGTACTCGGCGGTGGTGGAAGGTTGGCACCACGACCACGACACTGCTGGCCTAACCATCCTGCTATTAAATAACGAGGGTAGTTCACATTTGAGAAGATAAGCAAGAGACAAGAATCATTCATGATGAAACACGATAATGAAAGTAGCATGATGGAAACTACAAAGTAGTTCGCATATCTTACAAAAGGAATCATGCATAGAGTTCGATACATAGAGTCCGAAGACATAGACTACTACATCATAGGCGGCACGCAGCTCATGGCGAATACAACAAATGCTAACAAGCAAGCCTACATCAGTCCCACGCTGCATCTGCGGAGGTAGCTGAGCTTTGAAAGCTGGTAGTCTTGGCGGTGGATAGTCCTCCACGTCGGTGACACGAGGGCGCGGATACTCGGTGCTGAATCCGGCGTCCAGTGGCGGGAAAGGGCCAAGTCGCGGAGAGTAGCCTCCACGTCCGCCAACCAACTCCCAGGGCATCACGGTCTGGCGGGGTAGATCGCAGAACGCGGCAGCTCTCCGGAACGGACAAAGGTGCATCGGCGTCGAGCACAGTAGAGGTCTTGACGGGTGATGTACAACTCGTGGCGAAGAGCTCGGTTAGCTCGATCCAGCCCATCGACATGCGAACAAAGTTCGATGGTGGAAAGGCTCGGTGGCAGATGGTGTAGGCAGCGGTGTAGTAACCCTCCTCACCAACATCGACGCGATAGCAATGTGCACGAAGGGGAGGTGTCCAACTCTCGGTACTGCTGCGAAGGCGTGTCGGTCAGCGGCATAAGATAACATCGTGGATCGCCATATCGATGGTCACTCCAACACCATGTGCGGTGTGCAAAGCCTGATGAGTGGACTCGTACTCCGAGAGTAGAGGTGGGCGATGGCGCTGCATCGCTCCCGGTTGTAGTCTGGTACTCCTCATAGGCGGTGTACTCGGGGTGCAGCGATAACCCGAGATAGGTCATCATCTCGGCTAGCACGCAGGTGATCCCGAGGCACCAATGGCCGTCGTGTGGCGCACGACCCGCCTCGTGGGTTCCATCCGAAAACAAAGGCGTTTCAAAGGAGTCAAATGACAGGTGGAAATTGTTCAAATACAATTCCCAAAAACAACTAAGGCTATATCCATCTTGAGGTGAAAGCGGTCACGGGATCCTAGTGATAGTTAGTAAAATTGTTTAACCCGAGTAGAAGAGAGTTGAGCCCCGAGTAAAGGTCGAGGAGTAAAAGATCCTAATACCACCCGATGGCGGCGTGGGCCCGTAAGGCACACAGCCAAGTTAGTAAAAGTTTTGCAATGTCTAGACTCGACTTGACCAAGGAGTGTGGAAGGGGATTCCTACAGCGATCGGCTCGATACCAACTTGGACGCCCTCGATTCAATCAGACGCTAATCATGCACGCAAATGTATGCGATCAAGATCAAGGAATTACGGGAGATATCACAACACAACTCTACAAATAAAATAAGTCATACAAGCATCATAATACAAGCCGGGGGCCTCGAGGGCTCGAATACAAGTGCTCGATCATAGGCAGTCGTGAAGCAACAATATCTGAGTCTGGACATAAGTTAAACAAGGTGCCATAAGATGGCTAGCACAAACTGGGATACAGATCGAAGAGGACAGGCCTCACGCCTGGGATCCTCCTAGGTCACTCCCCGGTAAATCGTCGGGCTGCTGCGTAGTAGTAGGCGCCTCAGGAGTAGTAGTAAAGTCGCCGAGGCGGTGGCGTCGGATCACAGGCTCCATCGTCGATAGCGCAATCGAGTAGAGATAGGGAAAAAGGGGAACAAGGCAACCGTGAGTACTCATCCAAAGTACTACTTAAGCAAGGAACTACACTACATATGCATGGATATATGTGTAAAGGCCATATCGGTGGGTGACTGCGAGAAATGCGAGAATAGAGAGAAGGCCTAGTCTATCGAAGACTAGCATCTTAGGAATCCACCATCTTGCAGCAAACAAGAGGGAGTAGAGTAACATAACTTAAGTAGCGATAGTGTTATCAACCTCGGCCGAGATCCTTTCTCGACTCCTGCGAGAAAGAAATCCCGAGCCATACTATCCGATTATCATCACAATCCAAAGCTCATATCCATGTCTCATCTCAAGTAACAGTTCTAGTTGTATCGATCGGGATACAACTCCAAGTGTCCGTTATCAGTAGGACAGGGCTATCGATAGATGTTTTCTTCCTGCGAGGTGCACCAACTTACCCACCACGCCGCTTAACTCCGCGGACACACTTTCGAGGTCATGCCCGGCCTCGGCCAAACAATACGCCGCAACCCGACCTAGGCTTAATAGAGAGGCCAAGACGCGGACTAAACCTATGCCCCAGGGTCATGGGCCATCTCCCAGGAACTCTCAGACGCGTTCGAGGTAGGCGGAAGCAGACCTAGCCTAACAGCGTTCAGTCCAATCCGGTAGCGCCGCTCGACGCCGACGTCTAATAAGCTTGGTGATGTATCTGACGCAGAACGCCCATACTTAGCCCACGTGATGGTTAGTGCTATCGGGCCGAGGCCTCTCGGATCAAATATCCAAATCGTGAGTGGATTAGGAGCAGCGGTAACAAGCGAGACTCACGAAGATGTGACCCGTTGCCCGTCTCGAGGACTTGCGGCAAGGGCTAGGAATGCCGCCACGCCTCGTAATTATCTCGCGGGCACCCTCCGGTCAACCCGTCTCCACATCACTGCAATTAAGCACGCTGGTACCCCTCGTGGTCGACCCGTCTTTCCAAATGTGATGGTAGCAGTCCAAGTAACAGTGAGTCCAAACATCAAGGGAAAACACGAGGAATCACCCCGGTGAATTCCACTCAATGTAGTCATCAAGGTGAACATTAGAGGATTCACCCTCGAGGTCCACACTTGAGGGTTGCCACGACAGTCGTATCGGAAGTGGTTAAGAGAAATCACCCTCGATGACCACAATCGAATAACTATACTACTGAGGTTAATATCGGAAGTCTTTGTAGAGGTTTCACCCTCGGTACTCGATAGTAACCTAGTAGTGTCGAGCAACTAAGGGAAGTGATGTGCGGTGTCGGGGCTGGTCTTGATCCGTTGATCGGGTCTTCAATGATGAAGCGAGGGCAACAAGGACAAGGTGGGGGTCCTTGGTGGGTATCTAACCAACCTATACTAAGCGGTTTAGGATAAGCGGGTAGGTAACAAAGCGAGGTTACAATAAGCAGGCTATGCAATGAATAGGAGCAACAATAACGATAGCAAAATCTAGTGCAAGCAATAAGAGAATGGAATGGGCGATATCGGGATGATCAAAGGGGGCTTGCTGGTTGCTCGGCAAGAGAGAGGATCACAAGATTGTAGTCGGCGGCACCGCGGCGTCGGTCTCGTAGTCTACCAAGAGAAGAGGGGAAGAAACAATGAATACACGATAACGGATGCATAACGATGCATGACATGCCAAGAAGCGATGCTAGGCGTGCCCTAACGTGGTAAGAAGGGTACTTGGTTTAGGGGAAGCATCCGGAATTATCCGGCCCGGACGTCTGTCATCTACAGATGAACGGAGGAGAAAGTTTGCAGGTTCGATAGGTTAGAGGCGTGCGGTGGGACGAGCAGATTGCGTATCCGAATTCGTCTCGTCGTTACGAGCAACTTTCATGTTGAAAATATTTTAATCAAGACTCACGGTTAAAAGTTATGAATTATAAAAGGTTTTATTAATTTCGGAATTTTAATTAATTATTTAATTAATTTGAAAAAGCATTTATGACATCGGCATGAGGTCATGCCGACGTCATCACCAGCAGGTTGACTAAGTCAACCCCGCCAGTGGGTCCCACATGTCATACACTAATAGCAATTAACCTAATCGCATTAATTAACCTTAGTTAATTAGGTTAATTAAGTTAATTAATCTTGAATTAATTAGTTTAATTAATTACCCAATTAATTTAACTAATGATTAGGTTTAACTAATCGAATTAATTAGTTTAATTAATTACCCAATTAATTAATTAATTAATTATTTAGTTAATTAGTTTAATTACTTTTAATTCATTTTTCGTTTACATTTAATTAAAACATTCTTTTTAACGTTTTTGGGGTGGGGCCCCTAGTCGATGGCACACGGCCCTATGGTCTTGGCGCCTTGAAGTGGGCGTTGCCCGTCGGGCCTGACCCGGCCGGGTCGCGGCGGCGACCACTGGCGGCCAGGCGGGATGGCTGGCAAAGTGGCAAGCCCAGCCGCCCAGCCGGCAGCAGCAGCGCCGGTGAGGCAGGAGGAGGTGGCGGGCTCGGGAGAAGGGGATCGGGGCAGTGGGCGCGGGAGGAGGCGCCGAACGGGGAGGGGAGGGCGGGGCTCAGGCGGTCGCCTGTGGCGAAGGCCCAGTGAGGAAGAAGAAGGGGAGTTGGGCGCCGCGGTGGGGCGCGGCGGGCGCAACCTGCAGACGTGGAGGCGAGGGCGAGGAGAAACGCAGGCGGCGGGCGCTGGCACGGGCTGCTGGAGGCCTGGGCGGCCGAGCCGGAGGCCAAGGGGACCGAGGGGGGGGGAACGCCGACGAGGGAGAGGGAGGAGGCTCGGGGCCTCACCGGGGTTCATGAGGTCTCGGCGCGTCGTGGTGGAGGTCGAGGTGGGCGTCGGGGACGAGCAGGGCGACGGGAGCAGGTCGGAGAGGGGAGTCCCATGAGGTCCAGGCGTCGAGGCCGAGGCCGAGCGGACCATGGCCATGGTCGCCGGGCTCGTGGGGGGGAGGGAGGGGAGGGCTTGCCAGGCGGTGTGGAGGAGGAGGAGGAGGCGGCGGGGGGCAGGGGGAGGGGAGGCGTGAGGGGGTCGCCCGGGGGGCGGTCGGTGGCGCCGGACCCGATCTAGATCGGGTCGGGACGAGGTGGGGCGGCGTGGGGAGGAGTGGGGCGAGTGGGGCTAGGGTTTCCCTCGGGTGGATAAGGAGAGGGGGGGGGTCTACTGGGCAGCTGGTGGCTCATGGGGCTGGCCTGGGGAGAGATGGGCCAAGGGGGAGTGGGGAGGGGGCGGCTGGTCGGTGGGGTTTATCCTCCTCCATTTTATTTTTTTATTTTTTTGTGAACGAAACCACGATTAGTTAAATAATGAACCGGGGGGGTTCTTGTTGCAAAACTATCCCAAGGCGTTACAATTTCATATCCTGCAGGATATCTAACATGCCTATGGAAGTGTCCTTGTTGGGGCAAACAAAGTCCCAACATCTTACTGTAAAAGGGCATTCCCAAAAGAGGTGGAATAAAATTTCCTTCATTTGACAGTCTATGAGTGCACAATTATAGGATTCAAGTTCCTTTTATCGATTGCATGGTGATTTCTAGTTTAGTTTGCTTTTATTGAATAAAAGTGGACCATCTATATCTTTTGATTGAGGGAAGACTCTTTTATCCAATGAGTAAGAGGCAATTTTAATGATTTGTTTCGTTGCATTATTCCAACAAATATATTAGTTTAGCCTTGCGCTCTGGATGCTTCTGCGTGAGTCTTTTCTTCTCCCCAGGTCGTACCACATACCGCTGCCTTCGCTCGGTCAACTATTTCACCCTCGTGTAAACAAATCATAGACCAGAGATGCTTAATTAGCCACCAGAAACTCGTCCAGAATGAACAACCCTAATCTCCAGAAGGATTCTGTGGGGGGGGGGGGGGGGAGGAATAGGTTGATAGAGGGACTGTGTCGCCGCATCACCACATCAAGAGAGCATCGTCACCATCACCATCCGTCACCACCATCCCATCTCCATCTCTTTGTAATACATTAGTCGGTGTGGATTCACTTTTTTATTACTTTGATGTTTCATCCTTGTTCGTCATGTTTTATTCCAGGATTTTTATGACCTCCATATGATAGCAATCTCCCTAGTTCTCGGAGATATGGAGGAACATTGGTATGTTTGGGATTGAATGTTAATAGGATTTGACATCCTCTTTATATGTACTAGATGACCTGTTGCGTCAATTGGTGCAGAGACCGACTACAACTCTGAAGTTAAGTGAACTAATTGAAGAAACAAACAATAGCCATTGGCATAAAGACGTTTCTCGTGAATGGACTACAAGTGATTATGTTTGTATTGGTTTTGTATCTACCATGTATATTTACCAGCGACAGAAGCCCATCTCCTTCTTTCACCGGCCAGAGCAACCCAACACCTGGGTCCATAGAAGGGTCAAGCACACCTCCACGACACATGACCCTGCCCGGATGGCGTGTTTTTGTTGTATGCCTGGATTGTCCATGCCTTGTTTACCATAATCACCTGTGTTGGCATGTTTGCCTACCATTGGGTCGTTGCGACCTGGACAGTTGGCGTGTATGCCACACCTGCTCATTGGTCGTGCTTCTTCCATGTCCTGTAAATCGTATGGTCATTTCGCCGCAGCTCTTTGTGGTGTCAGTTCGTTTAGCGCCGGGTATATGCGGTTGATTTGTCGCTGGACTGTACCCAGACCGAAGCAAGACCACAAGTCATGTCAGTCCACACAACACCTCATCCAATTAAATTCAAACACATAGTGGTTGATGAGTGATATTTTTACACTCATCTACTGCTTCTTGTGATAGGCGTTGGGATCCCCAAAGAGGAAGGGTGAAGTACTATAGTAGCAGAAATTATTTCCCTCAATTAAGAACCAAGATTTATCAAATCAATAGGAGATCCACACAAACGACCTTTAGCAGTACATGCACACGCACACAAACAAATACTGGCACCCAACGCGGGAAGGAGGGTTGTCAATCCCCTTGTACTTGTTAATTGTAAGGAATGATTCTGATAGTGGGAGATATATAAATTGCAAAACTAAATAAAAGTAAATAAAGTGCAGCAAGGAATTCAGGGTTTTACCAATATGATTTAAGTGGACCCGGGGGCCATAGCTTTCACTGGAGGCATCTCTCTCAAGTACATAGCAATGGTGGGTACACAAATTACTGTTGAGCAATTGATAGAAAAGTGCATAGTTATGATGTTATTCATGGCATGATCAGTACATAGGCATTACGTCCGTGACAAGTAGACCGTTAAACCTACTGACGCCTAATACTGTTACTCCACTTCGAGAGCGTTTTTAGGCTTGCCTCTCTATGTATAAAGTTCATGATAAATAGAGTAATGCGTGAAGTATGATGACATAATGTAGACCGAATAAAACCAATCAATATGATCAAAACCCATCGTTTTACCCTTATAGTAGCAACAATACAAAACATGGCTCACTACTCTCATGTCATAGAGTGAGGACAGCACGAGATTCAACCTACCACAAAGCACCTCTCCCGCTGAAGATAAAATCAATCTAGTTGGCCAAACTAAACGGAGAGATCGGGGAGAAATACAAAGCTATAACAATCACACATAATAAAGTTCAGAAATAGCTCAATTACTTTCAATGAACAATCTGATCATAAACCCACAATTCATCGAATCCCAGCAAATGCACCGCAAAAGATTACATCAAATCGATCTCCATAGAGAACATTGTTTTGAAGATCAAAACGAGAGAGAGAGAGAGAGAGAGAGAGAGAGAGAGAGAGAGAGAGAGAGAGAGAGAGCGTAGCTACTGCTATGGACCCGTAGGTCCTGTGGGGAACTACTCACACATAATCATGGAGGCAGCAAGGTTGATGAAGAAGGCCTCCATGATTGATTCCCCCTCCGACAGATTACCAAAAAAGGCCTCCATATGGGATCGCTGAAGATCAGAGGCTTGCGGCGACAGAAGAATTGTTTGGGGACTCTATTTGTTTTTTGGAATATTCAGGAATTTATAGCACTGGAAATAGGCCAGAGAGAGCCACGAGGGGCCCACAAGACACCTCAGCATGTTGATGAGTGTTATTCCTTCTGGGTGGCGGTGGTAGTGGTGGAAGAGCAATGTTGTCCTGAGGGCGCGCCTCGCGAGGCTGATCGCACCAGGCGCCCTCACGAGGTGGGTTGTGCCAGCCGCCCTCACCAAGCTGGTCGTGCCAGCCCTGGCAGGGGTTAACATTGCGGTTGTCCCATTGTCCGGCGTCGTGGCCGCCTCCGCGGCCAGCGCCTCGGTCGTTGCGGTCCGGTCGACGGCCAAAGCTCTTGTCGCAGAGTGACTTGAGCACTTGGCAGTCTTCGGTGTTGTGGGTGCGCACATTGTGGTAGACGCAGAACAGGCACTGGTCCTTTCGGGATCATCGCGGGCATGGACGCGCTTCTACTCGGGCTCCGCCGCCAGCACGGCAGGACCTTTGCGCTTAACCTCCTTGCCCTTGGCCCTGTTGTCGTCAGGCACCGTGTCGAGGTCGTTGTGGATGAAAAGGCGGCCCTCTTTAGCCTTGGCGCACTTGTCGGCGATGTTGAATAGCTCCAGTGTCGACCTTAAATCGTCGTTGATGGCGAGCTTCTCGCGCATCCTCATGTCCGTGGAGCCATTGGAGAACGCCAAGATGATGGCCTCATCTGAGGCGCACGGGATCTTGTGGCGCACTTGGTTGAAGCGCTGAATGTACTTGCGGAGGGTCTCACCAGGGCGCTGATTCACGCGCCGTAGGTCGTTGACGGTGAGTGCACGATCGTGGGTGCCCTTGAAATTGGCGACGAACTGCTCGTAGAGCTTGATCCACGAAGAGATCAATTCCTCGAGAAGGTTCATGAGCCAGGAGCGCGCGCCGTCCTTGAGGGCCATGGGAACCAATTCGCCATGACCTTGTCATCGCTGTTCGCCGCCTCGATACTCAGTGCGCAGAACTAGAGGAACTCCATGGGGTCGGGGATGCCATCATGGCGTGGGGGCAGCTCCGGCTTGAACTTGATGGGCCACACCACCCGGCGCAACTCGCGAGTGAAGGCTTGGCAACCCACGATGCTCGAGGAAATGCTGCACGCGAGGGTGGCTTGCTTCTAGCGCCCAGCCACCGCGACCTCTCGGACGATCCGGTCTTGGCGTTGGTGCTTGAGGAGCACGCATGCATGCACGCGGTGGATGATCTAGTAGATGTCTTCATCTCGGGCATGCGGCGGCGCTCTGTGAGGCGGGTCGCGCGGCCGCGCATCACGCCGGGGTTCGGCGTTGTCGTTGCGCAAGAGGGGAGGCAGAAGCGCACCATGCGCCAAGTCCCCAGTGTGAGAAAGCGGAGGACGGAGCGAGTGGGAGGGCGTCGGGGCTTCTCCGGCGGCGTTGACAAGCTCGGTGATGCGGCCAAGCCAGGCGTCATAGTCGGTGATACGTCTCCGACGTACCTACTTTTCCTAGTGCTTTTCCTCTTGTTTTGGACTCTAATTTGCATGATTTGAATGAAACTAACCCCGGATTGACGCTGTTTTCAGCAGAATTACCATGGTGTTGTTTTTGTGCAGAAATAAATGTTATCGGAATGGAACGAAACTTTGCGAGGATTTTTTATATAATAAAAGAGAATTTCTGGAACCAAGAGTCACCTAAGGTGGGCACCTGGGTGGGCACAACCCACCAGGGCGCGCCTTCCCCCCAAGCGCCCAAGTGGGTTGTCCCCACCTGGTGGCCCTGTAGACCCTGAAACCGACGCTATAAAATCCTATCTTCGAAGAAAAAATCAAGGAAAAAGAATTATCGCGTTCCACGAGACGGAGCCACCGTCACCTCCTATTCTTCATCGGGATTCTAGATCTGGAGTCTGTTTGGGGCTCCGGAGAGGGGGGTCTTCGTTCTTCATCATCACCAACCCTTCTCCATCGCCAATTCCATGATGCTCCCCACCGGGAGTGAGTAATTCCTTCGTAGGCTCGCTGGTCGGTGAGGAGTTGGATGAGATTCATCATGTAATCTAGTTAGTTTTGTTAGGGCCTGATCCCTAGTATCCATTATGTTCTGAGATTGATGTTGCTATGACTTAGCTATGCTTAATGCTTATCACTTTGGGCCCGGGTGCCATGAATTCAGATCTGGACCGTTTATGTTATCATCATTATATCCATGTTCTAGATCCGATCTTGCAAGTTATAGTCACCTACTACGTGTTATGATCTGGCAACCCCGGAGTGACAATAGTCGGGACCACTCCCGACGATGACCATAGTTTGAGGAGTTCATGTATTCATCGTGTGTTAATGCTTTGTTCTGGTACTCTATTAAAAGGAGGCCTTAATATCCCTTAGTTTCCAATTGGAGCCCGCTGCCACGGGAGGGTAGGACAAAAGATGTCATGCAAGTTCTTTCCATAAGCACATATGACTATTTACGGAATACATGCCTACATTATATTTATGAACCGGAGCTAGTGCCGTACCCCCTAGGTTATGACTGTCACATGATGAATATCATCCAACAAATTACCGATCCAATGCCTACTGAGGGAGTCCTGGATTAGGGGGTCCTCGGACAACCGACTATATCCTTTGGCCGGACTGTTGGACTACGAAGATACAAGATTGAAGTCTTCGTCCCGTGTCCGGATGGGACTCTCCTTGGCGTGGAAGGCAAGCTTGGCAATACGGATATGTAGATCTCCTCCCTTGTAACCGACTCTGCGTAACCCTAGCCCCCTCCGGTGTCTATATAAACCGGAGGGTTTAGTCCGTAGGACAACAACAATCATACCATAGGCTAGCTTCTAGGGTTTAGCCTCTACGATCTCGTGGTAGATCAACTCTTGTAATACTCATATCATCAAGATCAATCAAGCGAAGTAGGGTATTACCTCCATCGAGAGGGCCCAAACCAGGTAAACATCGTGTCCCCGCCTCCTGTTACCATCTGCCTTAGACGCACAGTTCGGGACCCCCTACCCGAGATCCGCCGGTTTTGACACCGACATTGGTGCTTTCATTGAGAGTTCCACGGTGCTGTCACCACAAGGTTTGATGGCCCCTTCAATCATCGGCAACGATGCGATCCAGGGTGAGGTTTTCCTCCCCGGACATATCTTCATATTCGGTGGCATCGTACTGCGGGCCAACTCGCTTGGCCATCTGGAGCAAATCGAGAGCTACGCCCCTGGCCATCAGGTCAGGTTCGGAAACTTGAACTATACTGCCGACATCCGCGGAGACTTGATCTTCGACGGATTCGAGCCCATGTCAGGTGCGCCGCACAATCACGACGAGCATGACTTAGCTTTGTCGTCGGACAGTGTTCGGGAGATCACACCTGCAACTACTCTGGCCTTCAATCCGGAACAAATTGCGCCATCTAAGGACAGGTGGATGGACCCCGCCACGGAGGCCGCACAATCAGTGGTGATAGAGCCAAATACTGACTTCACCTCCTACGAGACCCGTGTTGCTGAACCGTTGGGTTCGTCCCCGGCCATGGGCTCTAAGCCGCCTGCGTCCGTGCCTATCGAATCCGATTGGGCACCGATCATGGAGTTCACCTCCGCGGATATTTTTCAGCACTCGCCTTTTGGCGATGTGCTAAATTCATTAAGGTCTCTCTCCTTGTCGGGAGAACCTTGGCCGAACTATGTCCGGCTAGAATGGGATGCGGACGACGAAGAAATTCGCTCCCCACTCACCACCCACTTAGTAGCCATTGTCGATGATTTAACCGACATGCTCGATTTCGGCTCCGAAGACATCGACGATATGGACGACGATGCAGGAGACGAACAGGAACCACCGCCCACAGGGCGCTGGACTGCCACCTCATCATATGATACTAGATCATGGTGGTGCGCGTTGCCACACCCGTCTATTTTTATAATAAACTGGTAGAGATTTATTTAATTATATGAAGACACATAGCTGGACTTAATGGGCGGTTTGTCACGAAGTTGCAATATTTGCTTAACTCCAAGTATCACTTCTTTTAGCATGCGGTCAAGCAATTCCACAAAAACTCAATTTAGAGGAAGGTAGACCAGAGTAAAAATGCTAAGAGGAAATCTGGTATATATAATCTGGCAACTTCTCTCAAGCTGGCCGTCGTTTCACCTGCCTATCTTGGCACACACCATTTCCATTACCCTGGCCTCATGATGGCTGCAACATAAGCAATAATAATTGGACTATATGTTTTTACAGCATAAAAATACTTCACAAATTTCTTGTAAATAATACATGGCTTGCACAGCCAGAACACAAAACGTAAAATAATTTCACAAGACTAAAAATGATATGCGCAAACAAAAACTTGTGGTTAACTCGTACCTATACTACTGTTATTATTGATCAATGCTTTTTAGTGGAGTGCTTGAAGCACAATATGTGTTGTACAATCATTAGCAATGAGCCGATGACACAGAATGGTGGTGGTTCTCTTCAGTACCATCACATTCCTTAAAGATCCATCATGCGATGAATGCCATCTATTTTTCATGCCCCACAAATTACCATGTTATTTTTAAATAAAGTAATCTCATCCACCAATTCCAGCTACTATAGCTATCACTTCATCTATACTTCAGCTTTAGCTATGGGCAGGAATTGGCGAGCATTAATGAAAGGAGGGTTCATCTATTGAAGAGAGGGTAGCAGACAGTTGTGAAATCTAGTAAAACTAATTTACCTACACTTACAGAAATAAATACACAGCCCTTCATCGTCAGCAGCACATTTGGTGAGATAATTTATAAAGCTACCAGAATAGTAAAGTGAATCGAGCTGATATTTTCCGGTAAAATGAAAGCGAATTTACAGATGTACGTCACATGCGTTGCTCTATAAGCTCCTAGACACAATTGATGAAGTAGAAGGACATGTTCCATCAATGAACAACAACACACCTATTTAATTCGATGGAGAGTCTCATAATCTCTCCTAAAATAACCTGATTAATCTCTAGTTTGGAGGTAGCCCTCACAAGTAGTTTCATCCACAGTTATGTCACAGAAGGGAAATAAATTTGTATGAAATTGAAGATAGAAACGAATCCCCTGGTTTACACAAAATGTTAGATGCAATTTTCGATAACATTATGACCAACTAAATAAATTTTCCCCCTGTTCACTATCAAAGAAGTGGTTGAACACCATTTGAGCAGCATAAATATTTATTGGTAAAAAATATACCTCAGTTTGCTAGTCGTTGCAGATTTTGCAATTGGTAAAGGTTGAAGTCTTATCAAATCCCCTACACATGGAAAATCACATTTCATTCATAATGACGCCATGTTTGGATGAATTACAATGAAACAACGCATTCAAAATACAACTTAAACTTATGTCCTCCAATATCCTTTTGGGCCAGTTGTTTCATAACCACGAGTCATTATCCAACTGCAACAATAAACATGTTGTGTATTGTCCACAACAATTGTAGAAGCAACTGGAAATGGAAGACAACCATTAACTTTTTTTAAGGGAAATACAATCATCATTAACTTAAGAGGCTAATAAACTCCAAGGTTGAACAGTCGAAAAGTTCGTCTTATGGAGAATCTGCAGGACTGTATCTTTTTTTAAGAAAAGGAACACATAGCTGTAATAATGAGATTTGCTTGCACAATTCAAAATTTCCTAGTGCATGCATCACCTTCCAAATTGGTAAGGCGTAAATCTTCTAATCCAGCAGAAAGGAGCTGAAATACATCAACCTAGAGAACCTCTTTGTGAGCAGAAAGAGCAATATAGAAAAACAAATTCTAAATCTAGATAGAATTGGGGGAAGAGGGGCGTAGGATTAGGAAGGAAATGGGATCGTGTTGAATTAGAGACCTAAGAATCACCCATGGCTGCCGGACGATGGAGAAGGAGCAGCCGCACGGTGGGGATTATATGGGCGTGCCGCGTGCGTGAATTAAAGAAAAAAGCATGAAACGGCATTCCTAACTGACCTGCAATTATCATCAGCCGGCTAATCAATTGCTATTGATGGGATCTGATTAATTTGTCAATGAATGGACAGAGTCGAATCGACAGCCGGCTGTTCGCCGCCCAGACCAGCAGCCACCATCCCATAGCGTGACCGGCTAGGCAACCCAACGGATCCCATGCGGTCATCCAGAGAGGCGCCCCATCTCGCTCGAATCGGAAGGGCAGACGGCATCAGACGCTGTCGGTCGCATTGGTGCGTCCCGGGGGGCAGCCGCCATGAGAGAGAGTCGCTCCCTCTGCGTCCGTGCGTGCAAACGAAAGGAGTGTCGGGACAGAGGCCTTTTTCCTTGCTGTATATAGAGATAAAAGCCCATTAGGCCCAATTTTACATTAGGCATCCAAAATTGTCACCGGAGCAGCGGCCCATATGGAAACTTCTCGGTCGTAGCGAACTTAGCGAGCAGAGGTGGGATTAGAAGCAATCGGACGGCCGAAAACACTCAAATCTCAAGATTCGACGGCTGTGAGCACTAATGGCTTGAGAGGGCAGGAAAGGTGCTCAGTTATAATATATCTAAATATACATGGTGGACACCCCCAAAGAAGGCGATGGCGATAAGACAATGGAGGATAATCCCTCCAAGCAGCAATCCAAGCACCGACGTCAGCGGCGTCGCTCTAAGTCCCGCCATAGCAACGATACTGGCCCAAGAGACAATAACACTCCGGATAGTGCCGAAGACGACAACAACCCCCTCTAGCCAAACATCGAGCGGGAGGACGAACAAGCTAGCCCTCTAGAACAGGCAGCAGACGAAGAATCGGAGGATGACATTTACATACCTCTCTCCGAAGACGAAGTGAGCCTCGACGACGAAGAATTTATCGTGCCTGAGGATCCCGTCAAGCAGGAGCGCTTCAAGTGCCGGCTTATAGCCACAGCAAACAGCCTGAAGAAAAAGCAACAACAACTTCGAGCCGATCAAGATCTGCTAGCGGATAGATGGATCAAGTCTGGCGCCGAGGAATACTTAACTCGAGCGCCCAACCAAGAGTTACCCAAAGTGCGTGCTGCTACCCCAACTCGAGGAGGAAGCATTGAAACCTACATCACCAGCGATGATGCGGCCGATCGCCACCCGTGGCCGAGACAGAGGGGCATACCAGCCCCAAGTCCACCGCACCCTACCGCCATTCAAACAAAATACCAAGGCCCGGGCAACACACGGACTCGCGAGACGATTGGGAAACAAAGCAGACATGCGAGATCGACCACGGATCACGGGCGCGCCTCAATGCGATGGCGACCGCCACGCCGGATATACTAAAAGAAAATCCGCCGGGCCGAATACGCAGATAAGACTCAGATGAACTGCGTCAGGATATAGCCCGCATTGAGGCGCCAAGACACCCCTATGCTTCACTAATGAAGTAATGGATCACTTAATTCTGTGAGGGTTTTAAACCCGTAAACATTGAATCATATGATGGTACAACAGATCCTGCGGTATGGATCAATGATTTCCTCCTCCACATCCACATGGCTTGCGGTGATGATCTACATGCCATCAAGTACCTCCCACTAAAACTCAAAGGACCAGCTCGGCATTGGCTGAATAGCTTGCCGCCAGACTCCATTGGCGCTGGGAGGATTTGGAAGATGCATTCCTTGACAACTTCGTGGCACTTATGTGCGACCACGGATGCCGATGACTTGAGCCATATAATTCAAGCAGCCAGGGAATCGCCGTAAAATTTGGACCAGGTTCCTAACCAAGAAAAACCAAATTGTCGACTGTATGGATGCAGAGGCCTTAGCGGCATTTAAGCATAACATCCATGATGAGTGGCTCACCCGGCACCTCGGCCAGGAGAAGCCGAAATCCATGGCAGCCCTCACGACACTCATGGCCCGCTTTTGTGCGGGCGAAGATACCTGGCTGGCTCACAGCAACAACACATCAAGAAATCCTGGCACTTCAGATACGAAAGATACTAACGGCAGACCATGTTGTAACAGACATAAGCGCCAAGAAAGAACGCATTTACAACGTCAAGACACGACATACCAATGCTCGGATTCAAGTGGCTCTAAATCCGTCAGCGAAAAAGCCATTCAAAAGAAGTAATCCAGCCCATCTAGTTTGGACCGCATACTCGATCGTCAGTGTCAAATTCACGGCATTCTTAATAGGCCAGCCAATCACACCAACAGAGAATGCTGGTGTTCAAGCAGCCGCAAGTTGAATGTCAAAACAAGGACAAGGGGCTGCATAGCGACGACGAGGAGGAGCCTCGGCCGCCGAACACAGGAGGACAGAAGAAATTTCCTCCCCAAGTGAAAACGGTGAACATGATATACGCAACCCATATTCCCAAGAGGGAATGAAAGTGCGCACTAAGGGACGTCTATGCGATGGAGCCAATCGCCCCAAAGTTCAACCCATGGTCTTCCTGTCCGATCACTTTCGATCGCAGGGACCACCCCACTAGTATCCGTCATGGCGGTTCTGCTGTATTTGTCCTTGATCCCATCATTGACGGATTTCACCTCACCCGAGTCCTCATGGACGGTGGCAGCAGCCTGAACCTGCTTTATCAGGATACAGTGCGCAAAATGGGTATAGACCCATCGAGGATTAAACCCACTAAAACCACCTTTAAAGGTGTCATCCCAGGTGTAGAGGCCCGTTGCACGGGCTCAATCACACTGAAGTGGTCTTCGGATCTCCGGACAACTTCCGGAGCGAGGAGTTAATCTTCGATATCGCCCCGCTCCGCATGGCTATCATGCATCGCTCGGGCGAACCGTGATTTGCTAGATTCAATGCGGTACCGCATTATGCATACCTCAAGCTCAAAATGCCAGACCTCGTGGGGTTATAATAATCAATGGAAACACGTAACGCCACTCCGCACGGAGGAGCACACCGCGCCTCGCGCAGAAGCAATAAAGCACCTTTTAAGGCAAACCGCCAATTCGGGCGATAAATCCCTGACACCTTCAAGCGAAGTCTAGAATAATCTGCGATAGGATCGCCTCGCATGTTCGTGAGCTCACCTAGCAATTCGCCTCCGCCCTAGTCCCATATGTTTAGCGAAATCTGTGCATGCTGCATATAATTACGCACTAAAAATACCATGGGCATAGGCGGGGCATCGACCAAGGCATCGCCCCACAATGCGCTCAACCGCCTGTGGACCGTGGTACCTTTATCATTTTCTCTTCAGACCTTACTTTGGAAACCCTTTTCGGCAGTCCGATTGCTGGACGACATGTGAAGGAAATACCAAGGAAGCAAGAAGCTCGACGCATAAGGAATCCCTGTGTGGTCTCGATAACGATCGAAATACCTGTTTTAAATACCCATACGCAGCTTGCCCTTGATAGGACATGTCAAATAGTCCAATTTTTGCTTATTGCACTACTTGTATCCGTGACGCTTCGACGATTATTTAATAACAAAGCATAGCGTTAGTCTATTATTGCATTACCTTCCTTTTTTCCTTGTCCGCTTATTTACTTACAAATTGCACCGCACATTCTGGTACCACCAATACGCCTGAGGCTTCAGATACCCCATAAACACGGCGTGAGAAGTCCGAACACTTTCGACAAAGGCGGCACCCCAACTTATAGCACTATATGCATCAGCTCCAATCATGTCTTGGGTCAATAGTTGGGTTTGCCCGACTCCATGTTTTGGTACCTTACGCCCGCTATATCGACTAAGGTAGCGCTGGGAGAACCATCTGCGATTGTGTCCCAGTTCTTCCCGGACGAGCACCTCAAGAGAGAAAGCCAAAACTGATCTGTCATGATAAGGCGAGAGCTGGTCGCTGCTCGAGAGGTCTCAAGTCCTTAAAGACTTTTTCCGCTTGGGTGAGGAGTCGGCCTTGCCCGACTTAGGCGATATAGCGCCCCAAATCCGGCCTTCCGAATACTAGGGGCTTCGCCAAAATTTAAAATTGTAGACTTCTATGGCTAAGTGGGAGTAATAAAGCCTTATAGTCCGATTGCTCGTTCACAGTGAACACCTCCTTCAAGGACCCAAAATCGGGATAAAGAGTGCTCAGTTTATCCCAACATCTCAAGATTAGTTACATGGGGCGAAGTTTAATTAATCGCCAACTCTCGATTTTATAAACGGCCGCATGTAAGGTAATATTTTAAATTAACAAGCATGGTATAGCTAAATGAACTCGCTTTCATATCACAGATCACATGAGTACATTCACTCAATATTACATCCTTAGTACATTCCTCCGCCACAAGGCAAGCAGCCTTCGTGGCACCGCATAATATAATTGGCTTATGTGCTCCTTCTCCGGGCGCCCTTCGTCACCAGCTTCTCAAAGATCCATCTTCTCGGTGCACCTTCGCCGCAAAAGCCTCACAAGCACCTCGGCGTGACGGACCGCTTATGACCTCAAGCCGTGGGGTGCATTCACAAGCCGCCTCACCGCATCAAGTAGCTGTCAGCGGGGATCGCCAGCCACATCCGGACTATAAGACCCTTCATGGCCTGTTCGCCGCCTTATGGAGCTCGACCAGTTGCTTCAGCTGGTCGCTGATACGTCTCCAACGTATCTATAATTTTTGATTGCTCCATGCTATATTATCTATTGTTCTGGACTATATTGGGCTTTATTTTCCACTTTTATATTACTTTTGGGACTAATCTATTAACCGGAGGCCCAGCCCAGAATTGTTGTTTTTTGCCTATTTCAGTGTTTCGAAGAAACGGAATATCAAACGGAGTCCAAACGGAATGAAATCTTCGGGAACGTGATTTTCTCACCAGATAAGACCCAGGAGACTTGGACCCTCCGTCAAGAAAGCCACGAGGAGGTCACGAGGGTGTAGGAGCCCCCCCCTAGGGCGCGCCCCCTGCCTCGTGGGCCCCTCGAAGCTCCACCGACGTACTTCTTCCTCCTATATATACCTACGCACTTCAACAGATCGACACGGAGCCAAAACCTAATTCCACCGCCGAACTTTTCAGATCCACGAGATCCCATCTTGGGGCCTGTTCCGAGTTCACGGAAGGGGAATCCACCACGGAGGGCTTCTACATCAACATCATAGCCTCCGATGAAGTGTGAGTAGTTTACCTCAGACCTTCGGGTCCATAGTTAGTAGCTAGATGGCTTTTCTCTCTTTTGGATCTCAATACAATGTTCTCCCTCTCTCGTGGAGATCTATTCGATGTAATCTTCTTTTATGTGTGTTTGTTGAGACCGATGAATTATGGGTTTATGATCAAGATTATCTATGAGCAATATTTGAATCTTCTCTCAATTCTTTTATGTATGATTGAGTTATCTTTGCAAGTCTCTTCAATTATCCGCTTGGTTTGGCCAACTAGATTGGTAGTTCTTGCAATGGGAGAAGTGCTTAGCTTTGGGTTCAATCTTGTGGTGTCCTTACCCAAAGTGATAGAAAGGGTTGCAAGGCACGATTGTATTGTTGCCATCGAGGATAACAAGATGGGGTATTTATCATATTGCATGAATTTATTCCTCTACATCATGTCATCTTGCTTAAGGCTACTCGCTTTCATTAACTTAATACTCTAGATGCATCGGATAGCGGTCGATGAGTGGAGTAATAGTAGTAGATGCAGGCATGAGTCGGTCTACTTGTCTCTGGACGTGATGCCTATATACATGATCATACCTAGATATTCTCATAACTATGCTCAATTCTATCAATTGCTCAACAAGAATTGCTCACCCACCGTAAAATACTTATGCTCTTGAGAGAAGCCACTAGTGAAATCTATGGCCCCGGGTCTATTTTCATCATATTAATCTTCCCACGCTTTATTATTGCTTTGCTCTTTACTTTGCCTTTTATTTTACTTTGCATCTTTATACCAAAAATACCAAACATATTATCTATCATCTCTATCGATCTCACTCTCGTAAGTGACCATGGAGGGATTGACAACCTCTATTCGCGTTGGTTGCAAGGAGCTATTTGTTTTGTGTAGGTACGAGGGACTTGTGCGTGGCCTCCTACTGGATTGATACCTTGGTTCTCAAAAACTGAGGGAAATACTTACGCTACTCTGCTGCATCATCCTCTCCTCTTCGGGGAAAACCAATGCAAGCTCAAGACGTAGCAGTGGCTCAAGGGCATTGGGTGTTTGGTCCCAGTATACTGAGACCAGAACAACTTCTCCGTCGAGCTCCCCTCCTCAGCCCGGTAGAATTCCGCGGCATCCGACACACTGCGCGGCAGATCTGCGAATGCTCCTGGAGAGCTCCGAACTCGGGTAAGTAAAAGGAAAGTTTCCTTCACATGCTTGCTTTACATAATGAATGCCTTACCCGCTGCTATCTTCTTAACCGCCTCAATCTCCTGGAAGGCCTTTTGGGCTTCGGCCTTGGCGTTTGTGCGCTCGAGTGACTTTGCAAGCTCGGACTCAAGCGTCTTGAGTCACGCTCCAAGGACTTATACTTCTTGGCAAAGTCCTGGAGCTCTTGCTGCACCTCGCCAACTCTGGCCTCTTGTTTCTCGCGCTCGGTGCGCTCCTTGGCCGCTTTGTCTTCGCCTTGATAGCGCTTTCTTTCGTGGCCGCCACTTGGTCGTGGCCCCTAGCAAATTCATGATGATCCTATTATTTTACAACCAACTTTTTTTAACACACATACGGGGTATCACTTACCTTTGTTCTTGTCGAGCTGCCTCTTGGTAAGGCCAAGCTCTTCCTTGGACCGCTCAAGGTCCTGCTTGAAGGCAAATGACCTCTCGCAAAGACATGCATGCAACAAGCGAAGAGTGAAGCCTCGTGACACGCATTATAGGCATATTCTGATTAGACTCAGGAGTTATTGTTTGATCCTCTGCTCGCCTTTCTTTATAACACCAAACAGAGCATCAGGCTACCGCCTATGATGTAACATTTTCTCATAATTTGATCACTTACCTCAAAGCTCGTTAGGAGGTCGGCATAAAGCTTCAAACCATCCGCTTTTGGCGGATCGAACTTCTCGATCACCGCACTCATGATAGTGCGGTGCTCTTCATTGATGGAAGTGCCGCGAAGCGCTTCCAGCAAGTTGTCCGATGCCTCTGGATGGACAGAGGCCATCGGCACAGGCGGCTTGCCCCTCTTAGCGAGGTGTCACGCCCAATATGCGACCCTATCCACAAGGAACTCGAAGGTCCCACCAAGGATAGACCCGCATATTGAAACGCTTTTGCAAGGTGGATATCATTACATCAACATATCATAATAGATGGGGATACATACAAGACATACAATGTCACATGAATACATCAACATCATATACAAGATCAACATCCGACTACGGATGAAACATAAACAGAAGCTCAAACGACATCCACCCTGCTAGCCCAGGCTGCCGACCGAACCTATCCCCGATCAAGAAGAAGCGTAAGAAGAACTCCAATACAAGCAAACATCGCCTCGCGCCATGATCATCGCAAACCTGTACTCGCAATCGGTGGTGTAGTAATCTGTGAGCCACGAGGACTCAAAGAATCCCATTACCATGGGTATCAAGACTAGCAAAGCTTAAAGGGAAAGAAAGGGGTAAAGTGGTGAGGTTGCAGCAGCGGCTAAGCATATATGGTGGCTAACATACGCAAATGAG
Source organism: Aegilops longissima (assembly GCA_021605205.1). NCBI lineage: Eukaryota > Viridiplantae > Streptophyta > Magnoliopsida > Poales > Poaceae > Aegilops > Aegilops longissima. The sequence continues at coordinate 98,502,119 of CM038679.1, read as the reverse complement.
AGCGAGAAGAGAAAAAAGGAACGGTCGTCAACTAGTAATGATCAAGAAGTGATCCTGAACTCCTACTTACGCCGACATAACCTGAAACCGTGTTCTCCTCTCGATCAACCCCGAAAAGAGACACTCACGTTACGCATTACGGTTGGTGTATTTTAGAAGGGTTTGCTTCAAGTTTACTACAACCGGATATTAACAAATTCCCATCTGCCACATAACCGCTGGCACGGCTCTCGAAAGTTCAAACCTGCAGGGTGTCCCAACTTAGTCCATGATAAGCTCTCGCGATCAACGAAGGATATTCCTTCTCCCGGAAGACCCGATCAGTCTCTAATCCCGCCACAAGACATTTCGACAGAATAAAACAAGACTAGCAAAGCCGCCGGATGTGCCGACAAATCCCGATAGGAGCTGCACATATCTCGTTCTCGTGGCAACACCGGATGAGACAAGCTACGAGTAAAACCAAGCCTCGAAGTTTCCCTGGTGGTTCTCAAGAAGTGCTCGGTTCGAACCAACTCTTAGAGAAGCACCGCCGGGGGGCTAAAATAAAGACCCTTGGGCTCCTAAACCCAAGGGAAAAAGGGCTGGTGAGGCAAATGGTAAAACCAATGTTGGGCCTTCTTTGAGGAGTCTTATTCAAAGCGAACTGTCAAGGGGTCCCATAAATCACCCGACCGTTAGGGACGCAAAATCCGGGAACATAATACCGATATGACGGAAACTAGGGCGGCAAGAGTGGAACAAAACACCTGCATAAGGCCGAGCCTTCCACCCTTTACCAAGTATATAGATGCATTAATTAAATAAGATATATTGTGATATCCCAACAAGTAAACATGTTCCAACAAGGAACAACATCTCCATGTTCCAACAATGAACAAACTTCATCTTTACCGCAACTAACAACGCTATAAGAGGGCTGAGCAAAGCGGTAACATAGCCAAACAACAGTTTGTATAGGAAGGTGCAAAAGGTTAGAGGTCGACATGGCAATTTGGGATGGCTTGAGCAAAGAAGTGATAGGTAACGAGCATAGCGAAAGAACGAAGCAACTAGCATAGCAATGATAGTAGTGAGATCCAGGTAGCGGTCATCTTGCCTGAAATCCCGCAAGGAAGAAGAACGAGTCCATGAAGAAGATGAACGGATGAAGCCGAACCAAGCGTAGACGAACGAATCCTCACGATCGCAATGAAACAGGAACTAACAAGAAGAAGCACACAACAAGGTAAACACACCACACATAGACAAGACATGATGCACAACCAAGCATGATGCATGACAAAGCTACATGAAGCTACTCATGGCAAGAGATGATGCATACAAGAGAAACACATCAAAGCAAGTTTAAATGAGGCCGGAAACAACATAGAACAACTCCGGTAAGTCCTCATATGCAAATTTCGAAATTGGTCCAGATCTGAATAAACCTTATGTTCAAGTTATTAAACAGCAAGTTAAAATGCACCACGATGATCTACACGAAATTCTAGTCAAGTTACATATAAAGTTCATTAAATTCGGAGCTACGACCTAGAAGATATGAGCAAAACAAGATAAGCATGACATTGATGCAAAATGCATACAAACATCAAGCAAACACCTCAAAACAATGATGCAACATGATAATATGAAACTACATGCAAAATCAAGCAAGTTTCATATAGAGCACACTCAAAACGGAGCAACGGTTCAACACATACACATGAAACAAGTTATAGCAACAATCTGTTCAAAACAGCAACTAGGCATATTGCAAGCATCAAAACAACAAGCTACAGCATCCCAACGTAATAACAAAAGGCACGGGAATGATGTACAGGTAAAGCATGACAAAACATGAACACTGAGCTATCTCCAGAAATCACTAGAACATGCTCAAAATGACATGGCAAGATTGCAAATAATAACAGTTTCAGACTTTAGCAGAAATAACATCAGGTTGCAATGTTTAGAGCTATCAAACAACATGCTACAGGAACTTATCATGGCAAACAAAGGCATGGCATGAATATACTAAAATGCATAGATCAAAAGTCCCTTACTGACCATGAGCCAAAAAGGATCAGAAAATAAGATGGCACCCATGTAAACATGGCAAGTTATATGACAGATTCATACATGTCAGGAACAACAATAAGTAGGCATGTTGGTGAGCTTGAACCACTCACCACAGAGCAATACATGGCATGACAAGGCAACCAACAGTAAAAGAAGACATGTCATAGAAGCTATAAATGGCAAGAACAACATCATAGCATACACGGATCAACTACAACAACCTTGGCAAAATTGAATAACATGTAAACAACCTGCCAGGAAACATTTTATAGAAAAAGTAGAGCTCGATTGACTCAAGCTATGGCATTCCATAATTGCAAAAAAGGGCATGGATGGATAGAGAATAACCATATGTTCAAAACATCTTCATCAAGTATCTCAAAATAAGCATGGATCTCTCTGTAGCATCAAGTTTACATGGCATAAAAATATCGCATAACAGGACTAAAATCAGCAACATCATGAAGCCTAGTTTGCATGCTTGTGCTAGTCACCACAGAGATCACAAAAATACATGGCATACACCCCTGTAAAGATGGCATGGCATATTACAAAACACATGTAGGACTCAAGTTCATAGGGTGCACACATCAATCATGGCAAAATGACAAAAGTGCATGTTCGATAAGAATCAAACTAACATCACATAGCACCTTGCAACGAAGATTCAGGCATCAAGATGAGCTCAAATGAAAATGATGCAATGGAATGGAATGATGTACTGCCGAGGCAAACAATTTGACATATTACACGCACTAAACGGAGCTACGGATGCAAAGTTATGGCATAATGAAAATGCAACAAAATAATCATGTATAAATTGACTTAGAGGAAATCGGGGGAGAAGAAGTCAACCGAGGGCACGCGAATCGAGGCGGCGGCGGATCTAGCCGAGCTCTGCCGGGACGGGGCGGGACAGCTGGGCCGGGCGGATCCGGGCGACGGCGCTGGCGCAAGTGGCAATAAGGCCGCGCGGAGGCGGCGTAGGGAGGCGCGGGCGCCAGGCCTGTGGCGGCGGCGATGGAGGCGGGCGGCGGTCGGCGGCGGGCGGGAGGCGCCGCGTAGGGAGACGGGAGGCGGGCGGCGGCGCCCGGTCGGGCGGCCGGGCGAGTGAGCGGGCGGCCGCGGCGCGGGCACGGGCACGGCCAAATGACGGAGCGGACGGGCTCAAGGCCCGATCTGGGTCCAAGGGCCGGGCGGCGGCGGGGCGGCGGCCACGGGCGCCAAGGTGATAGGGGCGAGGAGCGGCGGTGCGGACATGTCCGCCGAGGTCGGACGGTCCGCGCGGGAGAGGAGGAGATCTAGGGTTTCATCTCAGGGATTCATCCGCGAATTTTGGGGAGGGGCTTATATATAGGTAGAGGGAGCTAGGAGACTCCAAATGAGGTGCGGTTTTCGACCACACGATCGTGATCGAACGACCGAGAGCATGGAGTGGAGTTAGATGGGTTTTGGGCCACTTTGAAAGGGGCGTTGGGCTGCACACAAAGAGGCTTTACGGTTACCTGCTAACTGCTGAGTATCAAACGACCTCCAAATGGCATTTAAACTTGACAGCGGTTCACCGGTGCTATACCAAGGCCTCTTGGCAAACCTCGGTCCATTCCGAGACCGTTTAACACCCGCACACGAAAAGAGGCAAAAGGGGGCGCCGGGAGACATAGGAGTGCCGGATTGCAAAACGGACAACGGGGAAAATGCTCGGATGCATGAAACGAACACGTATGCAAAATGAAATGCACATGATGACATGATAAAATGCAACACACAAGCAAATGACATGGCAACAACGGCGAATAACTGAAGGACACCTGGCGCATCGAATCCGGGGCGTTACACGAGGGGTCGCCTGACAGAGTCCGGAACCACTGGAGGTTCCGGTGCAGTATTCGGCTGGGGGCCGAATTTGCTGCCCCCGTCATCGGAGCCCATGGGAGTCTTGCTCCCCTTGCGCCCAGGTCCGGAATGTTGCCTTGAGGCGCCCGTGACTAACCCTCTCGGATAGGTGCCTTTGAGACAACGCCGACGTTGTCCAGAAAAGCGAGGGGAGGAGGCGGTCGGAAGTGAATCATCGTTTCAGTCCGACGGGCCCAAGAATCATCCGACTAAGATACGCCGATGTGGGCTCGGAGGGCTGCATAATCACACACAGCGTGATAAGAAACAATACAATAAGACGCACTCAAGAATTGTTAGGGTATCCGGATACTCACGACTTCGCCAGGACTTGTCTCGGCAACCACTCGTCGCCGAAAGCGGCCGTCGTGGAGCAGTCCGGGAGGAGGGTCCTTCCTTCTTGATTCTTCCGCCTCCCCGATGGGGCGGCCTTCCTTTTCTTGTCCCCCGGCTGGGGACTTTCCTCTTCCTCCTCCTCGTTGTGGGAGGAGTGCACCTTGGTGTTTTGGATGATGAGTCCGATATAACCTTGCGCCGAGACCCTTCCCGCCCTCGTGGCCTTCTTCTGGCCTTCTTCTCCTAAGACCTATAAGGCGCTGAACCAGCATCTCCGTTAGGGGAGCATCTGCCGGATCTTCGGGCAGGGGAGCAGATAATCGATCTGCTCACTGCCGCTACCCAATCTGTTAAATGGCATGGAGGCTTAGATCTCAAGGGTTATACTGGGGAAAGGAGCATCTTATGAGATGTAAAAGTCTTACCGGATTGGCAGGACGCTTATGCCGAGTCCGCGGGTCCTTGGTGAGGGGAGGAGGTACCTCGGCGCCTTGAACAACACCCTCCAGACGCCCCAGCGTCGTGGTTCAAGAGCTCGCAGCGCCCGGTGCTCGCCGGGTCGAACTCCCACAAATTGAATGCCCGCCTTTGACACGGAGGATCCGCGAAGAGCATGACTTGGACCACATTGACGAGCTTGATTTTCTTGCTCATCATGTTTTTGACGCAGGTCCGAGTCCGTCAGCTTCTACCAAGGAACCCCAGATAGGCCCTTCTCTTTCTAGGAGGTGAGCCGCATGGGGATTCCGGTCGAAATTTGGGGGCCGCCACCCAGTTGGTGTCGCACGGCTCGGTGATGTAGAACCACCCCGATTGCCACCCCTTTATGGTCTCCACATAGGAGACGTCGAGCCAGGTGACGTTAGGCTTTTTGCCCACCATGGCGCCTCTGCACTCCGCTTGCTGGCCGACCACCACCTTCGGTTTAACGTTGAAGGTCTTCAGCCACAAGCCGAAGTGGGGCTTGATGCGGAGAAAGGCCTCGCACACGATGATAAACGCCGAGATGTTGAGGATGAAATTGGGGGCCAGATCGTGAAAATCCAGCCCGTAGTAGAACATGAGCTCGCAGACAAACGGGTGGAGGGGAAATCCCAGTCCGCGGACGAAGTGGGTGAGGAAAACCACCCTCTCATGGGGTTTTGGAGTAGGGACGATCTGCCCCGCATCTGGCAGCCGGTGTGTGATATCCGCGGCCAGGTATCCTGCTCCCCGTAGCTTTGTAATGTGCTCCTCCGTAACGGAGGATACCATCCACTTGCCTCCCGCTCCGGACATGCTTGGAGTGGTTTGAGGAGGAAATGTGAACTTGGGTGCTGGAGCTCGAGTGCGCAAGAATTGATGAGCAAGGAGGAAGATGGCGTGGGTAAAAAGAGGAATCCATGTCCCTTTATAAGGGTGGAAGAAACTATATGCCTCCCCACCTGCCTAGTAAATTCGCTTATTCCCCAAGCACCGTAATTGATGGCGCGGTTGGGTTACCCACACCCATATTGATGAGAATCCCGTGATAAGGGGACACGATCTCTGCTTCGACAAGACGTGCTAAGAAAACCGCCTCGCAATGTGTGCAGTAGCTGGTTGAGAAAAACGGTTCGAATAATAACCGGGCCGTGGTATGATGTCATGCTGCTGATTGTGTCAACAGATTAGATTTGTGGGAATATTATTCTCTCTACGGTGGTATTTGGAATTTGTTTTGCAGAGCCGAACACTATCCTTGTGTTCAAAATTTTCTATGGAGTATTCGGAGGAGGAACCCGCCTTGCAATGCCGAAGACAATCTGCGCGCCAGACTCATCGCCATTGAAGCCTGGTTCAGGCTACCGAGGAGTCCCGGATTAGGGGTCCTCAGACAGCCGGACTATATCCTTTGGCCGGACTATTGGACTACGAAGATACAAGATTGAAGACTTCATCTCGTGTCCGGATGGGACTCTCCTTGGCGTGGAAGGCAAGCTTGGCAATACGGATATTTAGATCTCCTCCCTTGTAACCGACTATGTGTAACCCTAGCCCCCTCCGGTGTCTATATAAACCGGAGGATTTAGTCCGTAGGACAACAACAATCATACCATAGGCTAGCTTCTAGGGTTTAGCCTCTATGATCTCGTGGTAGATCAACTCCTGTAATACTCATATCATCAAGATCAATCAAGTAGGAAGTAGGGTATTACCTCCATCGAGAGGGCCCGAACCTGGGTAAACATCGTGTCCCCCGCCTCCTGTTACCATCTGCCTTAGACGCACAGTTCGGGACCCCCTACCCGAGATCCGCCGGTTTTGACACCGACACCTAAGGATTTATCTTATATTGTTCTTGCTAAGTTACTACTGCTATCGTTAGTTTTGCACTTGCTACCAAACTATCGCTATCATCATATCAAGCATTATTGCTATCACTACTACTATCAAAACTATCATATTACTTTGCTATCGATCACTTGTCGCAGATAATTAATCTCCGTGTGGTTGAATTGACAACTCAACTGCTAATACTTGCAAATATTCTTTGGCTCCCCTTGTGTTGAATCAATAAATTTGGGTTGAATACTCTACCTCGAAAACTGCTGTGATCCCCTATACTTGTGGGTTATCAAGACCTTTTTTCAAGCGCCGCTGTCGGGGAGCATAGCTATATTTGTTGAGTCACTTGGGATTATTATCAATTTATCACTATGAAGAATCTGAAGGATGCTAAGACTAAGATTTATCCTTCTAAGACGAGGGGAGGTAAGGAACTGCCATTTAGCTCTGCTTTAGATTCACCTTTCTGTTATAAGTAAACTTGCAACACCGCCACATGCTATTAATCCTGATATGTCGCAAGTTATTGATGATGCTACTTCTGCTCTGAATGATACTTATGATGATGCTAGTACCTTGCTTGATGACACTACTAGGGAAAACCCTAGTAGTAGCGCGGGTTTTGAGGCTATCGTTAGCAGCGGGCAGCACGCTTATTAATAAGGCGCCACAGTTTAATCGTTAGTAGTAGCATGGTCTGCACTCCATGCTACTACTATTGACTATATCAAGATCGCTTCCGCACGCGCTACTATTAATTAGCTGTAGCGATTTCTAGCCCCGCCATCGCTATATCTTTCATCATTTCCCGCTTCCTACCCCATTTCAGCTTCAATAAACTGCAATTTCTAGATATCAATTTCATAAAGCATTATAGGTATTAGGTAGTATTTTTCGTTTAATTATTATCGTGGTTTTAGTTCAAATTTGAACTAAAACCACGATGAGTAATTTGGAACGGAGGAGTACTAGATAACAATTTCATATATACTCAACATGCATCCTCAAGCAAAGATTAGGTGATATCAACGACGATCATCATATGTAGTTCTAGATGATATCGACGACGATCGTCATATGTAGTTCTACATGACATCGATTTATGATCATCATATGTAGTTCTAGATGATATAGCCACACACATATGTAGTTCTAGATGATATCGACGACATCATCATCCTCAAGCTTGGGCGGTGGGTGTTCCTGATAGTAATTAGGATGGCCTGTCCAACACGAAGATTCTTGCCAACGAGGAATCTCTTCCACCCAACCGAAGTTTATGTGTGCGACCGTCTGTGTCCATGCGGTAAGTACATGTGGTGACGGAGTTCTCTTTATGTAAGTTGTAGTCCAGCTGAGCCTTCTTCATCAGGATCGATACCACAACTCACAAATAGGTTCTTTGGCAACTTCTAAATAAGAAAAACATATCAATTAATAAATAGCCTCGCACATACTCTTGCAAATATATTTCTATTAGGTATAGATTTCTAAACTATCAAAAGACACAGTACTACGCATTTGTACTAATTAAGCATGAATTCTACTAATAAGTATATATGGATTATCTACACTATTAATAGTTCCTTGGATTCTACACTAATAAGCATGTGATCAGACTCTACACTAAAGCATATCATCGACTATATTCCACAGAGCATATCATTGGACTCTACACTAAGCATATCATCGGATTCAATAAGCATATCATCGAATAATTTGCATTTGTAAGTATAAAAATAAAGCATATATATATCAACAAATTACTAATGTCAGTATAACATACCATTTCATGCCGATCGACCATGGTACTTGTCTGGCGGGTCACGAATGGCACCCCGACAAAGTCATCATGTGGCGGAATTATGTCCCATAGGTTGCACACCTCCTCCTTGCTCGGCCTCATTCTTTGAGCTACGATGGCTTCATGAAGTGGGTTCTCATCATCTTCATTGAATGGGTCCTCATTATCTTCATCATCTTCGCCATCTTCATCATCTTCGTCATCTTCATCATCTTCCACCAGGTTGATATAAATGACAACCAGCTTGGGTCTTTCTGCTCTGAAGGAGAAGCTGATCAACTCACCACCAGTAAGATGCATGCGGGCGAGGAAACGGGCCCATCCATCTCCTCCAATCTGCGACATATTGCGTCCTTTCTCGACCTCCATAGTGTACGCCCCCCAAGGAGCCTCAAATGTCACAGTGTCTCCTGTCAGCTTGTTGAATTTCAACCTCACATTGCATGGGACGATCTGTTTAAAAAAACCAAATGACACAATGAAGTAATGCCAACACTAAAAATAAAATAGTTGTTACATTTCATCTAATTTCTTACTGCCGCATGACGAAAACTCGGCTAGAAGTAGATGATGAACAGCTTGCCAGTTGCAAGGCTGCTGGCACACTTTGACTTGCACAGTCGACATGGTGGTGGTGGTGGCGCCATTTTCCTAAAAGAGCAAAGGATTAACGATCCACTTCACAGGAAAGAAAAATAGTAGCATGTGATATTTTTGGTTCTTCCGCGAGAAGCAATTTGATGGACAATTATAATCCTTAGATCTAGTAACATATTAGATGACAAGGTACCACCAACGAAAGCATTTCGGTGGCACCTATTGCCGAAAAAACTTTTCACAAATATCTACCAAATCAGGGTACCACCTACAAAGACATTTCATCTAATTTGGCCACTATTGCCTAAGATAATTGATTAAAAAACAAGTGGCAAATTTAACTAAATTGGCACCTACATTTTGCCAAAAACTAACTTATTACAGAAAAACAAAAGCATCTAGCTATCCATGTACAGAAAAAATAACAATAAAATGGTGCATACTAAATCAACTAAATCAAAATGTTCTAAATCAACTAGCCTACTAAATCAACTAAATCATATCAACTAAATCAAAATGTTGCATATGAACTAGCCTACTAAATCAAAATTGACCAGGGAGGAGGGGTTGTGGATGGAGGAGGGAGGAGGGAGAAGGAGGGGCGACTCGAGGAGGGAGAAGAGAGTAGGACGGAGGAGGAAGGCGGAGCGAGGAGGGGTCGGCCGGCGGCGAGTGGAGGGAGGACGGAGGAGGAAGGCGGAGCGAGGAGGGGCCGGCCAGCGGTGAGTGGAGGGAGGACGGAGGAGGAGGCCGATACCGAGTCCAGCAAGGAGGAGGAGGTGACGACGGCGCAGAGGGGAGGAGGGCGACGGGGAGGACCGACGGGGGGGTGGGGAGATCAAGTGAGTGTGTGAGTGTGAGTGGATCGGATAGAGGAGAGTGGGGGTGGGAGATGGAATGGCTTAGCAGTAGTGCGCTATAGAGAAAGGCGCTACTGATAAACTACCTAGCAGTAGCGCCTTTCACAAAGAACGCCCTACTGCTATGTGTCAGCATGTAAAAATAGACATCAAAAATACATTGATCATCAACGATCTTTTTGTGTACTATCTGATTTGTCAATATGAGTCCTCACCGGTTTAGGAACCGGTGAAGACTCATATTGCAGCCACAAATTCTACACATAGAGTTCAATGAAGACCAAGTGCTTGTGAAAGTTTGAGAAGTAACATATTTAAGGTGGTAGAAACTCTCTTCACGGAGCAAGGTGGGACTAAATTTTTGTAGTAAACTTAGCAGTAGCGCTTATTGGTGAAATGCGATGCTGCTATGATCTGTAGCAAGAGCGCTTTGTGCTAACGCTATTGCTGTTAGAACTAGCCTCGGGCGGCGCCGGGAATTATAGCAAGAGCGCTGCCTTAGAGCGGGCGTATATCGCTATATTTATTTCAGCAGCACATTTTGTTTGCACGCGCTACTGCTACGTAGCAGCAGCGCCTTATTTTAAAGCGCGCTGGTGGTAAGATTCTGTGTATAGGCTTTTCCCTAGTAGTGTGATGATGATGTGCCATTTGGTGACTTTCTTGATGAACAAATTGCTAGAGTAAGACAACATGATGTTGTTGAAACTGATGAAGAACTTGAAACTGAAAATCTTGAAACACCTGCTAGAACTAGCCTTCCTAGATATGAATTGCCTAAGGTACCGGAAGGTTATGTTATGAATGAGGAGACAACTAGAGACATTCTTGCTTGTAAGGATAGAGATGATCTAGAGAAATTATTATGCAAGTATAAAGAAAAATCTCTAGATGCTAGAATGCAATATGATCCTAAGTTTGCTACTTCACTCATCTTTATTGATGATAAGGATTATGAATTCTCTATCGACCCAGAGTTAATTACTTTGGTTGAATCTGATCCTTTCTATGGTTATGAAACCGAAACTGTTGTGGCACATCTTACTAAGGTGAATGGCATAACCACCCCTTTTACTCATGATGAGAAAACTCGCTAGCTATTACTATATTCTCAAATTATTTCCGTTCTCATTAGAGGGTGATGCTAAAGCTTGGTACAACACTCTTTCTCCTGGTTGTGTGCGTAGTCCCCAGGATATGATTTATTACTTCTCGGAAAAATATTTCCCTGCTCATAAGAAACAAGCTGCTTTACAGGAAATATTTAACTTTGTGCAAATTAAAGAAGAGAGTCTCCCACAAGCTTAGGGGAGGCTTTGCCAATTTCTTAATGCTTTGCCTGATCATCCTCTTAAGAAAAATGAAATACTTGATATCTTCTATAATGGACTAACCGATGCTTCAAGGGATTTCCTAGATAGTTGTGCTAGTTGTGTTTTCAGGGAACGAGCTATTGGGCAAGCTGAAGAATTATTGAATAACATATTGAAAAATTATGATGATTGGACTCTTCCTAAACCACCGCTTAAACCCACTCCGAAGAAGAGGGGTATATTATATCTCAGTTCTGAAGATATGCAAGAGGCAAAGAAATCTATGAAGGAAAAAAGGTATTAAAGCTGAGGATGTTAAAAATTTACCTCCTATTGAAGAAATACATGGGCTTGATACACCACGACCACCTAAGGTGGTAGAGGTAAATTATTTAATGAAATCCAATGACAATGACAATCCTCACAATGTGCTCCCTAGCCAATGCCTTTATGAGTTTGAAAACTACATTAGAAAACAAAAACACTTCAATGCAAATGTTATGAAACAATTGAAATACAATTCGGATATGATTGCTCGCTTGAGTGACTTGTTATTTAGAATCTCAAATGATGTTAGAGGTGTGGGAAAGCATGCTTCTATGGTACAAACTCAGTTAGAACAAGTTGCTAAATCTCAAAGAGAATTGCTTGATGAAATGAATAATAATATCAATGATCATGCTGTTAGAGTAATGACTAGAGGAGGTAGCAGAATGACTCAGGAACCACTTTATCCCGAGGGACACCCAAAAAGAATTGAACAAGACTCTCAAAGAGTTAACACTGATGCACGTAGTCCTTCTAAAAAGAAGAAGAAAAAGAAAAATGATAGGACTTTGTATGCCTCTAGTGAACCTGAAGTAGAAAAACCTCCTGACAATGATAATGAAGTTTCTATCTCAGATGCTGAAACCCAATCTGGTAATGAACACTCACCTTCTGATAATGAAAAAGATAATGATGATGTTCATGAAAATACTCAAACAAATAGTAAAGAATCAGACAATGATGTTGAGATAGAACCTGCAGTTGATCTTGATAACCAACAACCCAAGAATACAAGATATGATAAAAGAGACTTTATTGCTAGGAAACACGGTAAAGAAAGAGAACCCTGGGTTCAAAAACCTATTGTCGGTTTCAAAACCGGCGGATCTCAGGTAGGGGGTCCTGAACTATGCGTCTAGGATCGATGGCAACAGGAGACGGGGGACACGATGTTTACCCAGGTTCGGGCCCTCTCTATGGAGGTAATACCCTACTTCCTGCTTGATTGATCTTGATGAATATGAGTGTTACAAGAGTTGATCTACCACGAGATCGTAATGGCTAAACCCTAAAAGCCTAGCCTATGAATATGGTAATGAATGTCCCCTATACGGACTATGCTCTCGAGTTTATATAGACACGGAGAGATCTAGGGTTACATGGAGTCGGTTACATAAGAAGCAATCTTCACAGCTGGTCGCCTAGCTTGCCTTCCACGCCAAGGAGAGTCCAATCCAGACACGAGTATGGTCTTCGGTCTTCATGTCTTCACAGCCCATCGTCCGCCCATGGATAACAGTGCCGGACGCTCGAGGACCCTTTAGTCCAGACTCCTCAAGAGTCTTGAACCTGGCTTCAATGACGAGGAGTCCGGCATGCAGATTGTCTTTGGCATTGCAAGGCGGGTTCCCCTTTCTCCGAACTCCAAGATAGTATTCGGATGCGATGATTGTATCCAGACCTGTCACACACACACCATACACAACCGCAGAGAGAATATAATATTTGCACAAATCTAATCTGTTGACAGCTTCTTTACAACACGACATTGCATTTGTCCGGTCATAATTTCGAACCGTTTTTCTTCTGCCATCCCATGTTTTGAGACGCGTTTGCTATTGGCATGTCTTGTCGAAGCAGAGATCGTGTCCCCTTATTGCGGGATTCTCATCAATGCGGGCATGGGTAACTCAACCGTGCCGTTTATACAGCCCTTGGGAATAGACGAATCTTAAGGTGAGTGAGGAGGCGTTTAATGTTTGCTGCCTTTATAAGAGGATAAGGATTCCCTCTTCCTCTTCTCACGCCTTCTCTCTGTCTTCGCCTTCCCGATCTTGAGCTCCAACGCCCAAGTTCTCATCTCCTTTCCACTCAAGCAACCATGTCCGGATCCGGTGGTCAGGGCAAGTGGATGGTCTCCTTCGTCAAGGATGAGGACATTACTAAGCTCCGGGCGGCTGGATATTAGGCGAAGGAGATCGCCCATCGTCTGCCGGCCTAGGGACAAGTCGTTCCCACGCTGGAGCCCACAGAGAGGGTAGTATTCATCCCTCATTTCTTCCGCAGGCTAGGGTTTCCACTCCACCCTTTCGTCCGCGGGCTGGTGTATTAATACGGGATAGATTTCCATGATCTGTCCTTGAATTCCTTCCTCAACATCTCGGCGTTTATCGTCGTGTGTGAGGCCTTCCTCCGCATCCATCCCCACTTCGGGCTGTGGCTCAAAGTCTTCAACGTGAAGCCGAAGGTGGTGGATGGCCAGCACGCGGAGTGCGGAGAAGCCATGGTGAGCAAGCTCTCCAACGTCTCCTGGCCCAAAGGCACTTTTGTGGAGATAGTAAAGGAATGGCAGAAGCAGTGGTTCTACATCACAGAACCTCGCGGCACCACCTAGGCCGCGGCTGCCGAATTCCGCTCCGATGCTCCCATGCGACTCACCTCCTAGGTCGAGAAGAGTCCGGACTGTTGTGCTATCCCGGAGGGCCGATCCGAACCGGGGAGGAGCCCAGGACGCTGTCGGGGAGGCGCCACGAGGCGAAGCCTCCACTGCCGGACACATGGAGGAGACGATCCCATGGAAATCAAGCGAAGAGGGTCGATCCAGCTTGGCCTCACCACACGATTCCGAGACCCATATGGCTCCGAGTCGAGCGAGCAGCCCCTTGAAGGAGGGGTGCGCCGCTTCGCGGTGGTCCCTGCCCATCCAGGCGCGCCGACACCTGGATGCAAAGGCCGCGAGGCGCCTCCGTTATGGACGAGCACCGTGTCCTTATGTGCTGGTGATTGAGAAGGTTCACCGCCAAGACTGGATCTGAACGAGGCTCGCAAAGCAACTCTGCTGACAAAGTTTCGAGGTAAGTGACATAGAGAGAGAAAACCATGTAGTCAGAGTTCTCGAGACACCGTCTGCGAGAAGAACCGGACAGAGGATCTATTGTAGGAGACTAACATAGCATGTATGCATAAGCAGGCGTCGCTGTTGGCCGCAACCTCGCATGCTGCCAAAGTCTCTGGATTGAGGCAGAGGCTGGAGCGGACCGAGAACGAGCTCGGCGAGGTTAGGGTTCGGCCCCAGGAGAAGCAAGGTGAATAACGACTTGCTGTATGTTCGGAAAGCATAGGCGATGTATATTGACCGTAGTGTCGTAATATGTGCAGGAGCCGCGACCGAGGTCGAGGCCCTGAGGAAGGCCCTGGGCGAGGCCAAGGAGAAAGCTGTCCAGCAGCAAGCCGCCCGAAGAAGCTCGAGGCCCGGTCAAGGAAATCCAGCAGAGCTCCAGGATGCGGTGAAAATGTGAGACCTTGAGAATGATGCGTCGGCTCAAGAGGCCGAGCTCACCAAGGTTTCGCCAGAGAAAGAGACTGCACGGAATGAGGTTTGTGCCGCCTCCGTGAGATCCAGGAGGCCAAGAAGATCACAGCGGTAAGGCATTTAAGATGTAAAGCAAGTATGCGGAGAAGCAATACCTTTACTAACCCGGTTCGAGTTCCCTCAGGGCTTTTATGGATCTACCCCGCAGTGTATCAGACGCCGCAGAGTTCTACCGAGCCAAAGGAGGAGGTTCTACGGAGAAGCTGTTCTGGTCGCAGTACGCGACGCCAGAGCATCCCGTGTCCTTCACCGATCAGCTGAAGCAGCTGGTGGAGCTGCACAGGGTGGCCAAACTAGCCATGAAGGATTTGACAATCCGGCTATGGCCAGCCAAAGCTATGCCCGACAGCTACTTCAGACTCTTGAGGCATCTCGTGGAGGCCTGTCTGCGGCTGGACGTCATCAAGCGCTCCGCCTGTATTGAAGGTGCCCGTATGGCCTTCGCTCGCTGCAAGATATGGTGGGCGAAGATGAACGCTGTTGAAGTTGCCAGTGGGCCACCGGAGGGCAAGGAGCACCGCACACCCGAGCGATATTTCGTGGATGTCGTAGATGGGTCTCGACTTGTGGCGGCGCAATGTTCGCAGAACATTGTATTTGAATAAATGTATTCATGTTGCCTTTTCCTTGTATTATGGGAACCAAGCCGGTGTTTGTAAAATAATTTTATTATGCTTTGAATTGTTTCCTCCTGTGCAGCCGTGTTATTTGTAATCTGAGGGTTGGCCAATCGTCGGCTTCTGCCCTCACGTAGGTAGTACGGAGGTGTTCGGGATGGATTCTAAACAATCTTGATCCAATTATATGGTCCTTTGGAGGAGTTGTTTAGCACAACGAACAAGGCAATCAGACTGTACGGCTTGGACGCCCTCACTTAGCCATAGGAGTTTTATAATTAAGCAATTGTGCAGCCCCTAGTCCAGGCCAGGGTGCTGTCAGCATCTGATCGGGAAGTGCCGATCCTTCGCATGACGCGGAAAAAATCTCCAACGATTTTGTAACCCTCGAACAGTGATCGCTCTCGCCAGATCATGATGATTCAGTCGGCCGCTTTCATCGAGGTGCTCATCCGTCAAGGCCAGGCACAATCGCAGAGTTCTCCTTTACTACCCTAGCCGATAGAGCGTAACGTAGGGTAGCAAGCACGTGAGCCGCAACCCAACTATCGACCAAAGATATGATTCGAGCCAATGATATAATGCTAAATTTGGGGTGCCAAATTTATATATAAGAAGTGTTCAGACTTTGTTGTCAGACATTGGGGGCACAAGTAATTCTCGCTAATATGAAACGTATAGAAGAGTATCGATGCCGCAAATAAGCGGATTGAAATAAAACGAAGTAAGAAGCGAAAGCCACAGAAACTGGGCCACAAACCATTTTTATTATAACTGGATGGATACATCAAGGCGTATCTTGTACAGATGGTGCGAGAAGTATCCGTGCTATTTAACATGCCCGGATCATTAGGGCGCAGCGTGCGGGTCCTGAGAAATAAGTTTGAATATCGTCAAGAAGAACGTATAAAGGTTACCCTACATGCCTGTGCTGCTTGCCTCCATTGTATGCCAATCCTTCTGAAGGACTTGCGATCAGGCCCGCGGAAAAAGGAACCTGAAACAAGAAAAAGGTAAAAGTATGTGTGTCCGGGATTTGTCTGGCTGAACTGTAGACCCCTGGTTATCTTGTGCCTCCGTCGATGTCCATGGAATTTTGAGTGCGTAATTGTGTACGCATGTTATGAATGCCACTACCTCATTGGGACTGGGACGGAGGCCGGATTGCTAGTCGAGCTCTTGACGAGCCGCTACCGCCCTGCAGCAGTAGTTGGGGCCTCTTAATGATGTCCGAGGGCTCGGCAGCATTTCATGGTGCTGCTTGAGAAGGCCGCTCTGCATTTCCGCCGCTAGGGCGGCGTGTGTGCTGCTCGCTCGGAGGAGCGCCCAGACAAGCATTGATCTGTTATGACACCGCTGTGGACCGCATCTTGAGCTTGAGATAAGAATAGTGTGGCATCGTGATTGAATCTAGCAAACGAGGTTTGTCTCGAAAGCAGGCGTGATAGCCGCCATGAAGGGGACGATATCAAGATAAACTCTTCGCCTGAAGTTGTCCCGAGAACCAAGACCACCTCCAGCGTGATTGAGCCTGCATAGCGGGCCTCTACGCCTTTGTATGACTCTTTAAAGGTAGTCTTTGTTGGTTTGATTCGCGAGGGTTAATGCCCATCTTCCCGACCGTGTCCCGATAAAGGTGTTGAGGCTGCTACCACCATCCATCAGACTCATGTTAGGTGAAACCCGTCAATAATTGGGTCGAGGACTAGTGCGGCTGAACCGCCATGGCGGATACTAGTTGGGTGACCCCGACGATCGAAGGTGATCGAGAATGATGACCACAAATTGAATTTTGTGGCGATCGCCTCTACCGCCAGACGTCCCTAAGTGCTCGCCACGCCCTTTTGGGGATGTGCGAGCGATATCACGCTCACTATTTTGACTTGAGGGGAAATTCTTCCGCCCCAGTTGTTCGGGCTGTCGGGCTCTTCGTCCTCGTCCTCACTTTGTGATCCCTTTTGCTTGTTTTCGGCATTTAACTTGCCAGCCTGCTTGAAAACCCAACAATATCTGTTGGTATGATTAGCTTGCTTACCCGGGGTGCCGTGTATCTGGCACGGACGGCTGAGTATGCGGTGCAGGCGGGAAGGTCCTTCATTGTTCCTTTTGTAGGGCTTCTTCCGTTGGCTGGACTTGGAGCCAGTGAATCCAGCGTTGACCGTGGTGCCATCAGTGTTGTTGCCATTGCTTCGGCGTTTGTGTCTATTGCGATGGAGCTTGCTAGTGCCATTCTTGGCCTCGGAGGGGCCTGTCTCGCTGGCTGTGTTGTTACTACGGGCCAGCCAACTGTCCTCTCCCACGCAAAAGCAGGTCATGTGTGCCGTGAGGGCTGCCATGGACTTCGGCTTTTCTTGGCCGAGGTGGCGTGCTAGCCATTCGTCATGGATGCTGTGTTTGAAGGCTGCTGAGGGAGTCCTGGATTAGGGGGTATCCGGATAGCCGGACTATAACCTTCGGCCGGACTCCTGGACTATGAAGATACAAGATTGAAGACTTCGTCCTGTGTCCGGATGGGACTTTCCTTGGCGTGGAAGGCAAGCTTGATATATAATATGTAGATCTCCTCCCATTGTAACCGACTGTAACCCTAGCCTCTCCGTGTCTATATAAACCGGAGGGTTTTAGTCCGTAGGACGAAGAACAATCATACCATAGGTTAGCTTCTAGGGTTTAGCCTCTCGATCTCGTGGTAGATCTACTCTTGTACTACCCATATCATCAATATTGATCAAGCAGAGTAGGGTTTTACCTCCATCGAGAGGGCCCGAACTCGGTAAAACATCGTGTCCCTTGTCTCCCGTTACCATCCGCCTAGACGCACAGCTCGGGACCCCTTTACGAGATCCGCCGTTTTGACAATCGACATTGGTGCTTTCATTGAGAGTTCCTCATGCCGTCACCATCGTGAAGTATGCATCATCCCGCCTTTAAAGACGGCATCTGCTAAAGGAGCTTTGGCTATCGGCCAAACTCTCCTGTTAGGCTGTTTTTATGACCGCTTGCTCGTCGCCGCTACCGATGGTGACTTCTTGGCTCATCGAAAGCAATCTTCACGTCAACTCGGAACTCGCCGAGCAGTTGGATCCGATGGAGCTCTCTTCCTTAAATGAGCTCTTTGATTGCATCGCCGCCTTGGGAGTCGCTACAGACTATGATCAAATTGGGCCTAAACCCGATCCAAGAGAGATTAACTCTCCCCAGGTCATCCATCACGTTGCAGTGGTGGAAGAACAATGCGGCAAGCCTTCATCTATCTTAAGGACTAGTTATGTCCGGATTCCCGATCCCTCCAAGCCGGATACCCGCGAAGGGGAGGACATCACCAAGCCCCGAACCTAAAGTCAGCAGAAAGCTAGATTCATTGGACAACATCCAAGAACCCAAGCTTCCGAAGTTCGAAACCCTTGGCCCTCGAGTCTCAGATTGGGCAAGATTCGGATTTAATTCCACCCGCCCACCCAAACATAAGAGATATATCCCAAACTCGGCAAGAGCTCGAGAAACAAGACACCATTATCGGGCCAGATTCCTCCCGTCATGAACAGGATAAAGGATCGCCACGAGGAGGATGTGATTGCATTCTTCCGCAATAATTGCACGGACAACGGAATCCTCAACGCCATAAGTCGCCAGAAATTACACGCTTTGTCGATTTGGTGTCCATAGTACTAAAGTACTATGTGATGGAAAGTGCCCTGAAAACCAAATGAAATTTTGGGACAATCCGCCCTCAATACAACCCCATTCAAATAAAAGGTGCATTATCGCCAGCACCTGGTTAAACACCAAAAGCAAAACCTCTATAGGCATGGAACCGCATTAGAGGGATGGCTCAATGGACCCCGCAAAATTCATAGTACGAGGGCGCCACACCAACTCATAGCCTTAGAGCATGTTGGATACTACTACAGGTGGCCGTATGGCAAAGAGCTTCTAACCCGTAATCCACAGAGCACCACCCTGTGGATACCAATACGGTATTAATAAAGAATTCGAGACTTTCAGATCAAATAATATGCGGAAATGAACACCGCAGCCTTACCAAGTCTACCAAGTAGCAACAATAAACCCAAGGAGTGACACGACTATTACCTTTAATGCCGTTGATGAACCTAAATTCCAAACAGCCCGAGCACCACCGATTGGTCCTCATCCAATAGTGGACGCCTTTCGCTTTACCAAGGTACTCATGGACGGTGGCAATGGATTGAACCTCATTTACGAGGAAACCCTTCAAAAATGGAAATAGATTGGAGCCGATTGAGCGAAGCAGCACAACCTTTAGAGGAATAATCCCTAGTCGGGAAGCGTGCAGATAGAAAAATCACTCGATGTGGTGTTCGCACGCACGGACAATTACAGGTCCGAGGAGGTCACGCTCCAAGTGGCCCCTTCAGCAGCGGATATCACGCCTATTAGGGTGAGAGGCATTCACAATTTTTCAAGCTATACCCCATTACGGGTACATGAAGCTCAAAATGTCCGCCCAACGGTATCATCACTCTTACTAGTGACTCAACATAGCACTCGCGCCGAAAATAATACACCAAGACCGCCCTTGAGGCACTATCCAAGCCCTAGCGCCGAGGAACTGACAGCAGGCCCACGGTGAACAGGACGACGTGATACTCGATAAAAGATCCAAGTCCACCTCCTTTAAACCGCGGATTTAAATAGTCAAATTCCAAGTCCATCCAACGGAACTACACAAAAGGCCTCCATCGAGCGCAATTAAACCTCGATGTAGACGCCAGACCACGAGAATTCCTACTAAAATTGGGACATTTTTGCTCGCACCCTTCGACATGCCAGAATCCCACGCCGCTGGCCGAGCACAGCCTAAACATCCTAAAGGATTCAAGCCACCAAGCAGGCCCTTCGCGTTTCAACCTAAGAGACAAGCCATGGAGAGGAGCTAGCCAAACCATCGAGGCCGGATTCATCGTAGATATAAAACATCCGGACTGGCTAGCAAACCTGGTGATGGTACCAAAGAAGGACAAATCCGCGCCTATGCGCCGATTTCAAGGACCTCAACAAGGCTTATCTAAAGGATCCTTTCCTCCCCGCATCGATCAAATTATCGACGCCATCGCAGGACACGATTCATTGTGTTTCTCGACGATACTCCGCCTACCATCAAATTAAGATGGCAGAGCTGACCAAGCCGCAACGGCATTCATCACCCCATATGACCCATTCGCTTCAACACAATGCCCTTCGGCTCAAAAACGCCGGCGCAACATATCAGCGCATGATTCGTACATGTCCGCAAACCAGATCGGCAAAACAAAGGAGGCATACGAGATGACGTGGTCTTCAAAACCAAGCATGTCGAAACCCTAGTAGATGACTTGAGGCTCACATTCGACAACCTCCAACATATGACATCAAGCTTAACCCGAAAATGCGTTTTGGCATGCATCACCGAAAGCTCTTGGCTTCATAGTATCCGTAGAGGAATAGAAGCAAACCCAGCCAAGATCCGAGCTCTGTCACAATTGATATCCCAAAGGACCTCAAGCAAATACAAAATTGACCGGATGCGTGGTGGCTCTAAGCCGCTTTATCTACCGCTTGGGAGAAAAGGCATTACCTCTTTATCGCCTCCTCCGCAAGACCAACACTTTGAGTGGGCCGGATGCCGCCGGCCGGACTCAAGAAATAAAAGCCATATTGGCAAAAACCCGTCCTCGCCACGCCTAACATGGGCGTAACCAATGCTATTATACATCGCGCAACTCATCAAGTTGTAATCAAAGGTTTCGTCGTCGAACGAGAAACGGACGGACACAAATTCCCCCTTCAAAAGCCAGTTTACTACGTGTCCACTGTCCTCACTCCATGCAAGTCGCGGTACCCGCATTATTGAAAGATAGCGTACGCGGTATTTATGGCATCTCGGAAGCTGCGACACTACTTTCAAGAGTGTTCGATAATAGTAGCCTCTGAAGTACCTCTTAACGATATTATAAACAACCACGACGCGATGGGCCGGATTGCTAAATGGGCCATTGAGCTCCTCCCATTCTACATAACCTATAAGCCACGGCGAGCTATTAAGTCGCAAGTTTTGGCGGCTTGCCGCTAAATGGATCAAGCCAACTCCCTAAAGAGTACGACACATATTCCAATCGGATCATGCACTTCGACGGCTCCAAAATGTTGGCTGGTCTGGGGCTGGCGCTGCTCGACGTCCCCAACAGAGATACAGTTCAATATGTACTCCAGATAATGTATACGGACTCCAACAACGCAGCCGAATACGAGGCCCTTCTACATGGTCTACGGATGGCAGTCTCCATGGGCATTCAACACCTAGAAGTGCGCGGGGATTCGAACCTCGCGATCTCCCAAATAAATGGACACTTTGATGCCAAGGATCCGAAAATGGCAGCTTATCGCAACGCCGCCCTAAAATGTCAGCCGGTTCAAGGGCTCAATTTCACCATATAGCTCGGGAAAACAATCAGCAGCAGACGCCTTAGCATGCATTACGCAAAGCGATGCCCCCCAATATCTTCTTGGAGAGGCTGTTCAAGCCATCCGATTATGGGAAGGGAGTCCGAAATAACAGCCCGGACCCAACCGCACCTGCCAGACATCAACATTCTCGACACAACGGAGGCTCGCCAACGGCAACATCTTCAGCCCACGTAATAATGGTAGTCATTGCCCGTGATGTAACCATTCCTAGCCTACCTAACCAGGCATGAACTTCCCAAGGACCAAAACGAGGCACGCCTGCATAGTGCGGCGCCTAAAGCCTATAAAGTCCATGAGGAGAGCTTTATAAGAAAAGCACCACCGAGTCCTTCAAAGGTGTATCTTCAAGAGGAAGGGCGGAATCTTTTGGCTGAAATTCATGCCGGACTCGGCGGGCACCACGCCACAGCCCGAGGCCCTTGTAAGCAAGGCCTTCCAGACAGGATTTTATTGGCCGACGCAAGGCAGATGCTCAGACTTAGTCCAACGATGCGTCGGTTGCCGCCTCTTTGCTAACCAAAGCCATATGCCACCCACCGCTCCAAACTATACCCATCACCGGACCTTCATGTCCGGGGCTTGACATGGTTGGACCTCTTAAAGGAGGAACCCACAAGCAAAAATACCTACTGGTCATGGTGGATAAATTCACCAAATGGATAGAGGCCAAGTTCTGTTAAGACGGCCGAATACGACGGTGATAGGCTTCATATCGTGGGTCGTACACGTTCTACGCGCCCCCACAACATCATCACCGATAACAGCACGAACTTTACGCCGACGAGGTCAAACTCTGGTGCAAAAACATGGGCATCAAGCTCGACTATGCTTCAGTCTATCACCCACAAACTAACGGTTAGGTCGAGCAAGCAAATGGTCTAATCATGAGCGGCATCAAATCCAGATTAGTGCGTTCCCTCAAGGAATCCAACACGCACTGGGTAGAGGAGCTCGACTCCATACTTTGGGGGCTGCGGACCACGCCGAATCGCACCACCGGATACACACCATTCTTTATGGTATACGGAGCAGAGGCGGTTCTGCCCTGTGACATAATTCATGACTCACCTCACGTGCGCATGTACGAAGAAAGAGAAGACGAACTCGATCGGCATGATAGTTTGGACGCCTTGGAGGAGGAGCGTGACGTGGCAAAATTCCGTTCCGCATTCTATCAACAGCATGCTTGAAGATATCAAAGCAGAGAAGTACGGGCCAAAACTTACAATGTTGGCGAGTTAGTTCTACGCCTGCCGGACAAGAAAAAGGACAAACTCAAGCCCAAATGGGAAGGTCCTTTATTATTGACCAAGTCCTGACCGTGGAGCGCACCGTCTGTGAGATGCATCGGATAACCGACTCGAGCCGAACCCATGGAACGCAGCCCGCCTCCGAAGATTCTCGCCCTAGCGCCGGACTCGTGTTCGTCTCCTTCCTCTCGCTTCTATTTTTACACATTAGCTGTCTTATATTTCTATCCTTCTCCTCCCTTTCTCTTACAGCCTTTAAGGGCTTGTTCGCACCTTTGTTCAAGACACAACTAACGCGCTATCCACGCCATTATAATTCGGGGCTTCTTTAATGTAAGCTTATTTATACTGGCTTCATGCCCAACACATGTGTCACACTTACGCATGTACCTTTCATTCACCATTATATGCATCGATATGACTTAAGTTTTGGCTGTTGGGTTTGCTGGCTCTCTGTGCTTACCCCTACGCTCCCGATTGTTCGGCTAGGCGGTAAAGGAGCACCTCTGCGATTGTTACCGCTGGTCAAACCGGATGTGTACCTCGGACCGGGTGAAGCCAAAGCTAGCGTTCTTAAGGGAATATTCGATCGATGAACTAAAGATGATTTCTCACTTGTTTATTTATCCGCCCCAGATGCTTTTACGCTTTTCACATGATCAGGACATGCACTTTAGGGCATGCCTCCCAGAAAGGAACCCCTAACGGAACTATTCTCCCTCAAGATGTTTCTTACTAACCATGTAATATAACATAACTAGTTGGGCACTTGTGTGTTCAAGCACTAATGACCCCTACGCTGGTCTCCATGCATGCCCGGTTCTTACATAACCGAGAGGGTATTGAGACACACTCTGGACTATCGGGTCCCGAGGTCGGGTTAAAAGGTCCGCCATGACAAACGATCTACAATCCGCTAGAAGGCATTTTACATGTCATCTTAAATTACATAGTCAATTTGATCGAGCATATTCCTCTTCAATACCATCCAACGGGCTGTCTAGTTTACATCTGTTGGGAATATTTAATGCCAAATCTACTTGGCCATACACTAAGCTCACGAGTTTTCTTCCCATCGCCCCCACAGTCCAACCTCGCCATGTGGTTTGGGTCAACAACCTTGTGTAGCGTCTTCACCATGGCCCAGCCTCCTCGGCGCCTTGACGGCAGGCCGATATCTTCCATAAACGGAAGCGCCGCGGCGCCCTTAAGCCTCTCTCGCAAGCTCTCCAAGGCCCCGGGGCATGGAGACAGATGGCCACAAGGCTCTGGCGACGCTTTTCATCACCGCCAACTCGCTCGATGCAGCTTGTAAGAGCTCGAAGAAGGTCACCCAGAACCGGCATTTCTCTGCAGGACGACTGTGAGCATACCTAAAGACATAACTCTGTTGGTCGACTTCCTTGCCGAACTCTTTTTCAAAGTTCGTTCAAGCACTTACTAAACATGCCGCGCCGAAGCCGCCGATTCTCCTTCACGGAGTCCGACAGCTGGGCATGAACATCCTTTAGTTCCTCTCCCAGCTGGGTGTTGTGTCACGCCCAATATGCGACCCTATCCAAAAGGAACTCGAAGGTCCCACCAAGGATAGACCCGCATATTGAAACGCTTTTGCAAGGTGGATATCATTACATCAACATTACATAATAGATGGGGATACATACAAGAGGCATACAATGTCACAAGAATACATCAACATCATATACAAGAGATCAACATCCGACTACGGATGGAACATAAACAGAAACTCAAACAAAATCCACCCTGCTAGCCCAGGCTGCCGACCTGGAACCTATCCTCGATCAAGAAGAAGCGAAGAAGAACTCCAATACAAGCAAACATCGCTCTCACGCCATGATCATCACAAACCTGTACTGCAATCTGGTGGTGTAGTAATGTGAGCCACGAGGACTCAAGCAATCCCATTACCATGGGTATCAAGACTAGCAAAGCTTAAAGGGAAATGAAGGGGTAAAGTGGTGAGGTTGCAGCAGCGACTAAGCATATATGGTGGCTAACATACACAAATGAGAGCGAGAAGAGAAACAAAGGAACGGTCGCCAACTAGTAATGATCAAGAAGTGATCCTGAACTCCTACTTACGCCGACATAACCCGAAACCGTGTTCTCCTCTCGATCAACCCCGAAAAGAGACACTCACGTTACGCACACGGTTGGTGTATTTTAGAAGAGTTTGCTTCAAGTTTACTACAACCGGATATTAACAAATTCCCATCCGCCACATAACGCATGGCACGGCTTTCGAAAGTTTATACCCTGCCGGGTGTCCCAACTTAGCCCATGATAAGCTCTCACGATCAACGAAGGATATTCCTTCTCCCGAGAAGACCCGATCAGTCTCGGAATCCGGCTACAAGACATTTCGACAAAGAATAAAACAAGACCAGAAGACCGCCTCGATGCTACCGACAATCCCGATAGGAGCTGCACATATCTCGTTCTCGTGGCAACACCGGATGAGACTAGCTACGAGTAAAACCAGCCCTCAAAGTTGCCTCAAGGTGGCCCCCAGCAGAAGCTGGTTCGGACCAGCGCTAGAGAAGCACCGCCTGGGAGGCTAATAAAGATGACCTCGAGAGAGCGACTCCCAAGGGAAAAAGTAGGTGGTGGTGAGGCAAATGGTAAAACCAATGTTGGGCCTTGCTGGAGGAGTCTTATTCAAAGCGAACTGTCAAGGGGGTCCCATAAATCACCCGACCGCGTTAGGGACTCAAAATCCGGGAACATAATACCGATATGACGGAAACTAGGGCGGCAAGAGTGGAACAAAATACCAGGCATAAGGCCGAGCCTTCCACCCTTTACCAAGTGTATAGATGCATTAATAATATAAGAGATATTGTGATATCCCAACCAAAATCCTGTCCACCATGGAGCACTCTTCATCTTCACCTGCAACTAGCAACGCTATAAGAGGGGCTGAGCAAAGCGGTAACATAGCCAAACAACGGTTTGCATAGGAAAGGTGTCAAAGGTTAGAGGCTGACATGGCAATTTGGGATGGCTTGATAAACAGGTAATAGGTAGCGCAGCATAGCGATAGAACGAAGCAACTAGCATAGCAATGATAGTAGTGAGATCCAGGGTAGCGGTCATCTTGCCTGAAATCCCGCAAGGAAGAAGAACGAATCCATGAAGAAGACGAACGGATGAAGCCGAACCGAGCGTAGACAAACGAATCCTCACGATCGCAACGAAACAGGAACTAACAAGAAGAAGCACACAACATAGTAAACACACCACACATAGACATGACATGATGCACAACAAGCATGATTCATGACAAGGCTACATGAAGCTACTCATGGCAAGAGATGATGCAAAACAAGAGCAACACATCAAAGCAAGTTTAAATGAGGCCGGGAACAACATATAACAATTCCGGTAAGTCCTCATATGCAAATTTCGAAATTGGTCCAGATCTGAATAAACCTTATGTACAAGTTGTTAAACAGCAAGTTAAGATGCACCATGATGATCTACACGAAATTATAGTCAAGTTACATATAAAGTTCATTTAATTCGGAGCTACGACCTAGAAGATATGAGCACAACAAGTTAAACATGGCATTGATGCAAAATGCATACAAACATCAAGCAAACACCTCAAAACAAGGATGAAACATGATAATATGAAACTACATGCAATTCTAAGCAAGTTTCATATAGAGCACACTCAAAACGGAGCAGCGGTTCAACACATACACTCTATACAAGTTTAAAGGACAAACTGTCCAAAACAGCAACTAGGCATATTGCAAGCATCAAAACAACAAGCTACAGCATCCCAACGTGAAAACAAAAGGCATGGGCATGATGTACAGGTAAAGCATGACAAAACATGAACACTGAGCTATCTCCAGAAATCACTAGAACATGCTCAAAATGACATGGTAAGATTGCAAATAATAACAGTTTCAAACTTATCAGGAAATAACATCAGGTTGCAATATTTAGAGCTATCAAACAACATGCTGCAGGAACTTATCATGGCAACCAAAGACATGGCATGAATCTACTAAATGCATATAACAAAAGTCCTTTAGTGACCATAAGCCAAAAGGGATCAGAAAATACAATTGCAAGCATGTGAACATAGCAAAAACATAAACAGATTCAGACTTAGTGAAAAACTGGAGCATGTCATAAACAGATAACAAGTAGGCATGTTAACGAGCTCGATGCACTCACTACGAGGCATTGCATGACAAACTAAGCATACAACCAGCAACTGGACATGGCATAGAAGCTAGACATGGCAAGAACAACAACATAGCATGCTTGGATCAACTACAACAACCTTGGCAAAATTGCATAACATGTAAACAATCTGCCAGGAACATTTTATAGCAAAAGTAGAGCTCGATTGACTCAAGCTATGGCACTCCATAATTGCAAACAAGGGCATGGATGGATAGAGAATAACCATATGTTCAAAACATCCTTACTGAAGTATCTCAAAATAAGCATGGATCTCTCTGTAGCATCAAGTTTACATGGCATAAAAATATCAGCAGAACAGGGACTAAAATCAGCAACATCACGATGCCTAGTTTGCATGCTTGTGCTAGTCACCACATTGATCACAAAAATACATGGTAAGCACCTCTGTAAAGAAGACATGGCATAGATCAAAACACATGTAGACATCAACCTCATAGGATGCACACATCAAACATGGCAAAAATGACAAATGAGCATGTTATAACAGTTTCAGCAGATTAACATCATATAGCACTCTTGCAACGAAGATTCAGGCATCAAGATGAGCTCAAATGAATATGATGCAATGGAATGAAATGATGTACTCGTTGAGGCGAACAATTTGACATATTACACGCACGAAACGGAGCAGTATGCAGCAAATTATGATGCGATGAAAATGGCATGATAATGTCACAGATCTGGGACTTAGCAGTTTTGTGAGAAAAAAACAGGATGAGCGATGGATAGCTATAACGTGCACTGGGCGGGGTTTACTGGGCTCTCACCATGGGCCAAGCCCAGAAGTAGAGGAGGCAGGCCGAGGAGGCTTGGGCTGCACGAGGCCCACGCGGGCGCTGGAGGTCGGGCCACCGGAGCTGGGCCGCGGGGCCCATGTGGTGGCATCGTCCTCCTCTCGATCCCGCCTGGATCGAGGGAGGCATGGGAGGCGGCGGTCGATGGGGCTCCGGCGAGCCCCCAAGGAAGGCGGGAGGCGGCGAGGGGCGGATCCGCCTTGGCGCCCGGATCCGGCCGGTTTCTGTGCAGCGGAAGGAACGAGGTGGCAAGGCAAGGGCAACAGAGGTGCCGGGCGATGGGGTGCGGGATGCGACTACGGGCGAGGGGGTTTCAAGGCAAGGCGGGCGGGCGAACGGGCGACGCCGGGCGACGGGAAAGGTGCGGAGACGACGCTGGGAAGGAGGAGCGGCGGGCGACAGGAACTCCGCCGAGGTCCCGTGAGCGGCGCGGCGACGGCGCCTTCGGCCCTGATGGGCTCAAGGGCCCTGGATGGCTCGAAGGGCTGCGGCGGAGGAGCAGCGGGCTGAGGTGGTGGCGGCGGTAGGTTGGGAGGCGGCGGCGGCGACGTGGCAGCACTGGATTGGACGGGCAGGCGGCGGACGTGTTCAAATGGGCGGACGGTCCGGCCAAGGAGAGGAAAAGCTAGGGTTTGGATCAAGGGATTTCGGGAGGATCACATATATATAGGTAGAGGGAGCTAGGAGAGTCCAAATGAGGAGCGGTTTGCCACGCGATCGTGATCGAACGATCGAGAGCATGGAGGGGAGTTTGCTGGGTTTTGGGCCACTTTGGAAGGGGTGTTGGTCTGCACACAAAAGAGGGCTTTACGGTTACCCGGTTAACCGTTGGAGTATCAAACGACCTCCAAATGGCACAAAACTTGACAAAGCGGTTCACCGTGCTATACCAAGGTCATTGACAAACCTCGTCCATTCCGATACCGTTAAACACCCGCACACGAAAAGAGGAAAAAGGGGGCGCCGGGAGACATAGGAGTGCCGGATTGGAAAACGGACAACGGGGAAAATGCTCGGATGCATGAGACGAACACGTATGCAAAATGAGATGCACATGATGACATGATATGAAATGCATATGATGACATGACAAAGTGCAACACGCAAGCAAATGACATGGCAAGGACGGCGAATAACTGGCAAACACCTGGCGCATCGGATCCGGGGCGTTACATGTTGGCATCTTGGAGATTATTCTTCTCCTGACTCACCTTCGTAAGCATGCTCTCGCCGGCCTTTAACCGACGCAAGAGTTGTTGCTTGTCCGGATCTACTCCGGCGCCATCTGCACTCATTATTGTCGATTGTACACGCCGCACTTCACAACATACTTATCTTTCAAGCATATATTACCGTAGGGGTCTCTTGGCATCCCCGTCATGCTAGTGCGGCCTCAAGTTGGGCTTTGCACTCTTCCAGCCCCGGGACAGTTGGGTATTCTTTTTCAGAAGACCTCAGATAACAAATGATCCTTAAATCAGTTATTCTAACTGCTTCAAGTCTCGGGAGGCTCTTGACATATATAACCACCAAATTTTCTTACCGTATGTCTTTCACATCGCCTCGTGGGTTCGCTAGACCATTCGAGCGGCATGAGGTACGCATCTCCCAATTGAAGGCGCCCAAGGCCTCTTGGGAGAAACAAGCGCTATGAAGAACTGTCCGGCGACGCCAGGATTCATGGCACTCTCCACTCGGAATTGGTGGCGATAGTCTGTCCGCATCCTCTGTCGGAGGAGTGTCCGACGACGCCTGCGGTTTGCCTCGCTTCGACCTGGCTTTGGAGCCTGGCTGGTGGAGGCGCGATTGGCAATCTTTCCGATATAGTCCGCGAGCCTCTTTTTCCTAAAAAAGGAGAGCACAGGCGCTATTATGCATCGAAGAATAATACCTTGAATAAGGCAGCGCTACTTATCGCTGCCGGTGCCTCGACCCGACTGTGTGTCTCTTTAGCCGACCCGCCCGCGGTCCCTTGTTGGCTAGTCGCCGCAGGCTCGGCATTCCGCCTCGAGATCCTCCCCTTCGAAACACCATTGGTATACGGTGATAAAAAATAAGCACGGATGGATCATCTTCGAAGTATTAGGACTTCAGTCTCGATTACTTGTGACGCGGGGAGCAGTCCAGGATAATCAGCTGTAATAGCCACCAAGGCATTGTCGATGCTCAGTTGGTGAAATACCCCATCGATCAGCTCCACGGATATGTCCGGATCCTCTTGGGAGGCCGGATCGAGGGACCGTTCCGGATCCTCGGGTTGTGGAGGAGGCCTGTTTATATCCTTTACGGCCCGGTGCAATTCCTGCGTCGAAATCACAAGATAAGGTACTTGACTATGGGAATATGGAACGGTTGAGCAAAAATAAGTGTCCGCTTACCCAGCTTGGAGGATTGTACATAGAAAATCCGCCCTGAGAATTGACGTGGAGGAATTCCTCCTCTTCTCCCTTGTACAACGCAGACAAGATCTTCGTCAGAGTGGCAACCAATTCCGGCCCCTTACGGCCGCAGCTGGTGGCATCATCCTCCCGCTGAAATCCCACATGGGTGGCCTCTATATGAAGCGGCTGCACCGTGATAATGCATGTGGCCATGACCTCGATCATGGTCATCCGGAATGAGCTAACAGCCTTATCCAGCTCATCGATAAAGAACGCCCTTGTCATTTTCCTTCGAGGGCCGTGGACGCCAGCTCAGCGCTTCTTCAAGGGAGCATTATCAACTGGGAGGCCGATCCAACAGGATCCGCAGGGGACATCTTCTATGTAAAACCCATTCAAGGCCAGTCTCGAACGCCTTTATTTGGGGTTCGAATAGATATCCGTCCCGGCGATGCGCCATACTGCCCGCCCACTTGATATATTGACCCTTTCGAGAACGGGCACAAGGCGTAACAGCTTCTTCCACGGCATGAGATGAGCCTCGATGCCCAAGAACAGCTCGCAAAGGGCTACGGCCCGCAATATGCAATATGAAGGCAAGCGTAAGGTTGTGCATCCGAGGCCGAGAACTCCGGAGCCCCGGAGAACCGGATAAATTGGAAACCGAGCCTCTTATCAAATAAGGGACAAGGCGCACCTGCTCTCCTTTGAGGGATTGAGACGCCTCCGCTTGCTCTCCACCATTATAGGTGGCAAGACCGCTCGAACCGGGACCATGTAAGCTAGGGGAGAAACCCTTGGCTTGAGCGCCACTAGCTCATTGGCGGGATTTGAGCATCTCTCCCAATCTCCGTGCCGAGGGCTGGGAGGTCGAGAGGAGGAGCCGCGCCGACCGCCATGATGGAATGGATCTCGCCGGATGCGCCCGATGAATGCTCGTGAAGGGAGGTGGTGTGATTTCGATCTATATCCTCGCCTCTTTAAAAGGCAGCTCATTTACACAGCTAGGGGGTAAATGTAAAACACCCTGCTTTTCGATTAAATCGACATGTGGAAGATGGCCATTGTTGGCGTGGAAGCCAAGGAGCGCAATATTCATGAGAAGCCGGACACCATTCAACAGTACACGGAATTTGAGAAGAACCCGCCTTGCAATGCCAAGACAATGCTGCGTCGGACTCATCGTCATTGAAGCCTGGTTCGGGGCTACCGAGGAGTCCTGGATTAGGGGTGTCCGGATAGCCGGATTATAACCTTCGCCGACTCGGACTATGAAGATACAAGATTGAAGACTTCGCCCCGTGTCCGGATGGGACTTTCCTTGGCGTGGAAGGCAAGCTTGGCGATACGGATATGTAGATCTCCTCCCATTGTAACCGACTGTGTAACCCTAGCCCTCTCCAAAGGTCTATATAAACCGGAAGGTTTTAGTCAAGAGGACTAAGAACAATCATACCATAGGTTAGCTTCTAGGGTTTAGCCTCTCCGATCTCGTGGTAGATCTACTCTTGTACTACCCATATCATCAATATTAATCAAGCAGAGTAGGGTTTTACCTCCATCGAGAGGGCCCAACCTGGGTAAAAACATCGTGTCCCTTGTCTCATGTTACCATCCGCCTAGACGCACAGTTCGGGACCCCTACCCGAGATCTGCTGTTTTGACACCGACAACTGCTAAGGCCTCAAAGATCCAGATACCAACGATCCGTTCTTTTGGTTAGGAACCTAGTCCAGAATTTTCCGCTGATTCTCCGTGTTGTTGAACTATGTGGCTTAAGTTATCGGCGCCCTGTGGCGGACATAGGTTCCTCGGAAGTTGTCCAGGAAAGCTTCTTCCAAGTCCTCCCAGCTGCCGATAGAATTCTCAGGCAGGCTGTTAAGCCAGTGCCGAGCTAGCCCTCTGAGCTTTAGTGGGAGGTATTTAACGGAGTGGAGGTCATCTCCTCGAGCCATATGGATATGGAGAATGAAATCCTCGATCCATACTACGGGATCGGTTGTGCCATCGTATGATTCGATATTGACGGGCTTGAACCCCTCGGGGAATTCGTGATCCTGTACTTCATTTGTGAAGCAGAGAGGGTGTGCGACGCCTCTATATCGGGCCGCGTCGTGGCATAGCTCTGATTGAGTCCGTCTGCAGTATTCGGCCGGGGCGTGGTTAGATTTTTCACGTCCGAATAGGTAGCCGTCGTCGTGCCTCGAGGCACGCCCTCATGATCCGTAGATCGATCTTGTGTGTCCTGTTCTATCGTCTAGGATCTGCCGAAGGTCGTACGTGTGACCCCGAACTCTTCCGTCTTTGTTTTTACGAGGCAGTGGGGCAGGCTGCTGTTTGGCCTGTGTTGCCGCTTTATCCCGGCTGCGGGGTGGCCGGTCGGCCACCCCGTCTCGACCACGCGGTGGTCGTTCCGCATTACGCGAGGGAGATGTGCGCTCTGGTGCTTCCTCATCAAATTGAGGTAGCAATCATGCTTCGTAGCTCTTGGTGGGCGCTGGGGCCAGATTCTTCGCCGTCAGACATTAGTCCATCTATCGATGAGCAGATCTTGTTCGGCTTGAAGCTACTGCTGTTTCTTTTTCAGGCTCTTTGTAGTGGCTATGAGCTGAAGCTTAAAGCGCTCCTGCTCCAGAGGATCTTCCGGCACGATGAAGTCTTTGTTGCCGAGGCTTGTCTCCTCCTTGGAGGGTGGATGGTAACTATCTCCTCCGAGTCATCTTCCATGGCCTGTTCATCAGGGTTGTCTTGCCTGTTGTCGTGTTCCTCCTGTTCGATGTAGTCTGGCCAGGTCTTCGTTATTTTCAAGGCCGCCTCGAGTACTATTTTCTCCGGTGCCAGTATTTCTATCTTTTGAGCGGCGAGTCTTAGAACGGAGCTTGGGGCATTGGCGTGTGGACTACGTCTCAGAGGTTTTATTCGCATCTGGCTCTTCATTATCGTCGCCAGATCCTTTGGGTGTATCAAGCATGTACACGTCGTACGAAGAGGTAGCCGTCCAACGTCCGGTGAATGGCGGGTCTTGGCCTTGCTCCATATCGGCATCGTCGTCCATACCGTTGATGTCTTCGGAGCCATAGTCAAGCACATTGGTTAAGTCGTCGACAATGGCTATGAAGTGGGTGGTGGGTGAGAAGCAAAATTCCTCGTCATCCGTCTCTAGCTCGACCCGAACATAGTTCGGCTGTGAGTCCTCCTCCAAGGATAAGTTCTTTAAAGAATTTAGCATGTCACCAAAAGGTGAGTGCTGGAAGAAGTCTGCGGCGCCAAATTCGAAAATCGATAACCGACCCAGCTCTGTGTCCGCAGGCGCGCCTGATCTGGAACGTGTAGCCAAAAACGAGTCCAGAGTTCCATTGACGCAAGTATTGCAGGATGTCGAGTCCGTGAGCGGCTCCAACGTCGTGGACTTTGTGGCCTCGAAGGGCACGGTCTGCTTCGGTTCTGAGGCTGCTGCAGCAATAGGATCCATCTCCTGGGTGTGATCCGATGACAGATTTAAGTCATGTTCGTCGGAGAGAGGGGGAGCGACTGCCGCAGTCTCGAATCCATCGGAGATCAAGTCTCCGCGGGTATCCGCGACGCAGTTCAAGCTTCCAGATCTGACCTGATGGCCAGGGGCATGGCTATTGACCTGCTCCAGATGGCCGTCGAACACAAAGGTTTGTCCGGGGAGGAAGGTTTCTCCCTGAACGGCGCCATTACTGACGATCGAAGGGGCCATCGAATCCTTTGCCAACGGCACAGTGGAACTCTCAATGAAAGCACCAATGTCAGTGTCAAACCGCATATCTCGGTAGGGGGTCCCGAATCGCATCTAGGATCGATGGTAACAGGAGACGGGGACACGATATTTACCTGTGTTCGGCCTCTCTATGGAGGTAATACCCTACTTCCTGCTTGATTGATCTTGATGAATATGAGTGTTACAAGAGTTGATCTACCACGAGATCGTAATGGCTAAACCCTAAAAGCCTAGCCTATGAATATGGTAATGAATGTCCCCTATCCGGACTATGCTCTCCGGTTTATATAGACACCAGAGAGATCTAGGGTTACATGGAGTTGGTTACATAAGAAGGAATCTTCACAGCTGGTCGCCTAGCTTGCCTTCCACGCCAAGGAGAGTCCAATCCGGACACGAGTATGGTCTTTGGTCTTCATGTCTTCACAACCCATCAGTCCAACCCATGGATAACAGGCGGGACGCCCGAGGACCCCTTAGTCCAGGGCTCCCTCACCTATGCCTTTTCCACCTAAGTCAACTAAAAAGAAACATGATGAAGAATTTGAACGCTTTGCTAAAATGCTGAGGCTAGTCTTTTTGTGTACTCGCTTGACTGATATCTTGAAAATGCCTCCTTATGCAAAGTACATGAAAGACATCATCACCAATAAAAGAAAAATACCAGAAGCTGAAATCTCCACCATGCTTGCTAATTATACTTTTAAAGATGGAGTACCTAAAAAACTTGGAGATCCGGGAATACCAACTATACCTTGCTCCATCAGAAGAAATTATGTGCAAACTGCTTTATGTGATTTGGGAGTTGGTGTTAGTGTTACGCCTTTCTCTTTATATAAAAGACTTGATTTGAATAAACTCACACCTACTAAAATATATTTGCAAATGGCTGACAAATCATCTGCCATACCTATCCGTATCTTTGAGGATGTGGCTGTTGTTGTTGCTAATGTTACTATTTTGACTGACTTTGTTATACTTGAGATGCCCGAGGACGACAACATGTCGATTATCCTTGGTAGGCCCTAATTGAATACTGCAGGGGCTGTTATTGATTGCAATAAAAGCAAGGTCACTGTTCATATCAATGGTAATGAGCATACGGTGCACTTTCCGAAGAAACAATTCCAAGTGAATGGTATTAATGTTATTGAAAAATCTCCCACAATCACTATTGGAAGTTTTCAACTACCTCTACCTACTATTAAAAAGAAATATGAAGTGCTTATTGTTGGGGACATTCATATCCCTGTTGAGGTAACTTAGTGATTTACGAAAGTTCTTTGGTTCCATGCTAATTGAAAGTGGTTGTTAATAAGACCTGATCAACCTTATTAATGGATCATTTTTGAGAGGTATGAAGATGATGAATTTAGTAAGCACTACCTTCTGTCCCTACCTTTTTGTCTTCTGTTTTTATTAGTTAAATAAAATAAAATGCCATGTTTTGTCTAATTTCTAAATTTCCAGTGCAATAAAAAATGACCCAAAAATAAAATTTCTTAGAATGCTCTGAAAATTTAATACGATTTTTTTTCTGAATATTTAAGAATATTTGGTGCAAATAATATCAGAGGGAGGTGCACCAGGTGAGCACAACCCACGTGGGCGCGCCTGCACCCCCAGGCGTGCCCTGGTGGGTTGTGGTCCCCACGTGGGCCCCCTCAGTTATCTCTTCACACCACATCATCACCTACCTCCAGAAAAAAAATCCCCACTGCTCTCTCTCTCTCTCTAGTATTCTTGCTCTCAAACCCGCGGATTTCGATCTCTTTGCTCGAAGATCCGTTTTCGAAACTGTTTCGAGGGATTGTTGCTTGGTATGTAACTCCACCGTTTGTCCAATTAGTTTTTGCTTTAGTGGTTTATGTTTTGAACAATTAGCCACTCTTGGTGCTGTTGTAGATGAGCTTGCATGTTGAATTCTTAGAGTTCTAAGTAGTTTGAATGCTTGCTATGGCCTCTATGTATCCCCATGAGTAGTTGCTATCAATTTTGTAAAGCTTTGTTGATAAAAATTTTGTCACCCAAATTTTTTTAGAAAATTGTACGCGAATATGTGAACCTCTTTGGAAGGAGGTCTTCGAAGAGGAGGTCCTCGGAGGCATCTTCTAGTGACAGCTCCATTCGCCGGTCTTATGTTGAACCGATTGAAAGTTCCATATGAGATGCTGCCACCAAAACATGCTTATGGCCTTGCGATGATTATATGGTGCGTGTGGGCATTAAGGTGGAATTTGAGCAATATGTTCACAATGCCGGTCTCGGTCCCTACATTTCAGATAAGTGAAATCAAAACCACACTCTCACTGAATCATTTGTCAAAGGATTTTAATTCCATCCCCGTGAGTCTAGGGTGTCATTTAAACTGTATGAAAGTTCGTTTACCATATCACTAGAGATATTTGCTCACCACTGCAAAATCCCATTCTGGGGTTCGCTTGACGAACCACCAAGGGCTGAGTACCAATCATTCTTGAGTAGTCTTTGCTACGGTGAGACGAGGGGAGTGACACAAGGTAGAATAAAGAGCATTCATTTTCCCACAATTCAGTACTTTGCTTTATTTAATGGAAAATGTATAGTAGGCAAGCAACATTGTAGTACACTTTGTGCTCCAGACTTGAGCCTCATATGCACCGCTCTCACCGGTGATAGGAGTTATAATCTTGGAGCGATTGTTGCACGCAGGTTGCAACACAACGCTAATAGTGGCTATTTCTATGGAGGAATTTATGCTACGCATTTAGCAAGAGAGTTGGGTGTTTCACCTTTGCCCTATGACCCTATCCTACCCACGCAGTATTTAGACTTTGATGCTATGAAAAATCATAAGATCCATAAAGGAAATATTCATAATTTCACCTATAAATTGTTGTTTAACCAAGAATCTGTGGTGTACACATATTTGCCTACGCATGCTCTCTTTTATTATCACTGCAAGGGAAGGTATTTTGTTCTTGAGAGCGAGGCCCGAGCCCACAACGCGACGGTTGAGGCGGCATGACAGGCCGAGGCATCCGCACCGAGAGCCTCCGTGAGCTACCACTCCGACTACTATCCAGGATACTGACTGATTACCAAGTTAGGCCAAAAGCCTAAGCTTGGGGGAGTGCGTATTCCCACTGACATTACATTCATGCTTACACATCTCATTCCAGTTGTCGGTGTCCACACTTTTTCATTGTATCATCCATGTTAAATTTATTTTCTCGCTTTCTTCTTGTATGTTTGAAAAACCTTAGAAAAACCAAGAAAATTAGTTGTAGTTAGATTACTTTCTATGCATGCTTAGTTGTAATACTAAAAATAAAACCCAAAAATATTTCCTTGTTCTTCTTTTGCTTGTTGGGAGCTTTCCCGTGTAAATAGTTTTTCTTGTTTTTTGCTTTTCCCTTTTATTTGCTTGTTCAAGAAAACCAAAACTCCAAAAATATTTTGGTTTGTTTCTATGAATTCCATTTATTTTTATTTGAGTCGTACCAAGGAGAAGACCACGATGAAAATGTTGAGTGGCCCTCTTATGCATACTTATTGATCTAACAAAGAGCCCATTTTACCTTGTCTTCTCCTATTGAATAAATTTTGCAGATTCCAGCTTAGTCCACGGCACTCTTGCACTATTATTATTTCACATTGTTCGGTCGTGCAAGTGGAAGGCAATAATGACGATATTCGATGAACTTGCCGTGGTAGAGAGAAACTGGTATGAACTCGATTTGTTCTGTTTTTGTAAATATGTTCAACCTAGTATCCATGATTCAGCCCATTATGATCAAACATGTTTGCAATGACAATTAGAGATTATAGTTTCTTATGCCATGCATAAGTAGCTAGGAGTGGATAATGATTTATCTTGGATATCAACATTGCATTAAAATGATTGTGATGTAGTATGATGATATGGTATCCTCCTCTGAATGTTCGAGTGGCTTGACTTGGCACATGTTCATGCATGTAGTTGAATCAAAACCAACATAGCCTCTATGATATTTATGTTCAAGGTGTTCATATCCTACTCATGCTAGTGTCCAATGTTACTTATGCATAATGCATGTTCATGACCATTGTTGCTCTCTAGCTGGCTGCTTCTTAACCTATTTGCTAGCCTTCGCTTGTAC
Organism: Aegilops longissima; assembly: GCA_021605205.1. Classification (NCBI taxonomy): domain Eukaryota; kingdom Viridiplantae; phylum Streptophyta; class Magnoliopsida; order Poales; family Poaceae; genus Aegilops; species Aegilops longissima. Next base: position 98,463,666 of record CM038679.1, on the reverse strand, counting down.
TAAGTGAGAATTCTGCTTGCACATCAAAAACCTTGAACCCAAGTGAGGGAGTCCTGGATTAGGGGGTGTCCGGATGGCCGGACTATATCCTTTGGCCGGACTCCTGGACTATGAAGATAAAAGATTGAAGACTTCGTCCCGTGTCCGGATGGGACTTTCCTTGGCGTGGAAGGCAAGCTTGGCGATACGGATATGTAGATCTTCTCCCATTGTGACCGACTCTATGTAACCCTAGCCCTCTCCAATGTCTATATAAACCGGAGGGTTTTAGTCTGTAGGACGAACAACAATGATACCATAGGCTAGCTTCTAGGGTTTAGCCTCTCTGATCTCGTGGTAGATCTACTCTTGTACTACCCATATCATCAATATTAATCAAGCAGGAGTAGGGTTTACCTCCATCGAGAGGGCCCAACCTGGTAAAACATCGTGTCCCTTGTCTCCTCGTTACCATCCGCCTAGACACACAGCCGGGACCCCTACCCGAGATCCGCTGGTTTTGACGCCGACATTGGTGCTTTCATTGAGAGTTCACTGTGCCGCCACCATCGAAGGATGCCTCATCCCGCCTTTTAAAGACGACATCGTTGTTAAAGGAGCTTTGGCTATCGGCCAAACTCTCCGGCTAGGCGATTTTCTTATGACCGACTGCTCGTCGCCGCTACCGACGATGACTTTCGGGTCATCGAAAGCAATCTTCACGCCAACTCGTAACTCGCCGAAAGTTAGATCCGATGGAGCTCTTCTTAAACAAGCTCTTGGATCGCATCACCGCCTCGAGTCGCCATGCATCACGATCGATTGGGCCTAACCGATCCGAGAGAGATTAACTCTCCTGTGTCACCCATCACGCTGCAGTGGTGGAAGAACAATGCGGCAAGCCTTCATCTATCTTAAGGACTAGTTATGTCCGGATTCCCGATCCCTCCAAGCCGGATACCCGCGGAGGGGAGGACGTCACTCGAGCCCTGAACCTAAAGTCAGGCAGCGGGCTATATTCATTGGACAACATCCAAGAACCCAAGCTTCCGAGTTCGGAAACTCCTTGGCCCCTGAGTCTCAGATTGGGCGAGGTTCCGGATTTAATTCCACCCACCCACCCAAACATAAGCGATCTATCCCAAATTCGCAAGAGCCCGCAAAAACAAGACACCATTATCGCCGATTCCTCCTGGTCATGAACATAATAAGGGACTGCCGCGAGGAGGATGCAATTTCATTCTTCTGCAATAATTGCATGGACAACGAAATCCTCAACGCCATAAGTCGCCATGAAATTACACGCTTCACTGACTTGGCATCCATAGTACGAAAGTACTGTGCGATTGAAAGCGCTCGAAAACCGAAATAAAATTTTAGACAATCCGCCTGAATACAACCCCATTCAAATAAAAGGGTGCATTATCACCGTGCACCAGGTTAAACACCAAAGAAAACCCCCTACAGGCATGGAACCTGATCGAGGGATGGCTCAATGGACCTCAGAAATTCATAGTACAGAGGGCGCCACACCAACTCATAGCCTTAGAGCATGTTGGATACTCCGGCAGGTGGCCAGAAGTGGCAAAGAGCTTCTAACTCCAAAATCCACAGAGCACCAACCCAAGGATACCAGTACGGTATTAACAGTCTTCGAGACTTTCGCATCAAATAATATGCGGAAACGAACACTCCGCAGCCGAATACGAGGCCCTTCTACATGGTCTCCGGATGGCAGTCTCCATGGGCATCCAACACCTAGAGGTGCGCGGGGATTCAACTCGCGATATCCCAAATAAATGGAGACTTTGATGCCAAGGATCCGAAAATGGCAGCTACCGCAACACCGCCCTAAAATGTCACCGGTTCGAGGGGCTCAATTTCACCATATAGCCCGAAAACAATCAGCAGCAGACGCCTTGGCACGATTGGCGCAAAGCACGATGCAGCCCCCCCAACATTTTCTTGGAGAGGCTATTCAAGCCATCCAGATATGGGAAGGGGAACTGAAATAACAGCCTGCACTCCAACCGCACCGCCCGACAATCAACATTCTCGACACAACGGAGGCTCGCCAACGAAGTAACATCCTCAAATTTCACGTAATAATGGCAGTCATTGCCCCTGCGGATGTAACCATTCCTAGCCTACCTAACCAGGCAGAACTTCCCGAGGACCAAAACGAGGCACGCTGCATAGTGCGCGATCTAAAGCCTATAAAGTCCATGAGGGAGAGCTTTATAAGAAAAGCAATCAGAGCGACCAGACCTCAAACAGCTCGATCTACGTGCTCGATGTCATCCTCGGATCAAGAATGCCGACACCACACAAGACCAAGGATTTATAACCGAGTAGCAATCACACACTTATTACAATCGAATGTCTCAAGAGAGAACTTAATAAAATAAATATGGCGCCATCTAATACGATAACAACTAAGGCTTGGAAGAATAAGCGAGTCCATCAACTCCAACGGCATCACCGAGTATAGAACCACGACCTATGCACCTTACTGTCATTCGAAAAGTCTGCAACATGAAACGCTGCAGCCCAAAACGGTCAAGACATGGAATATGCCGCAATGTAACACATAGAGAGAATAATGGAATGAATAGCCTATACTATATGCATATATGGCTGGTGGAAAGCTCTATGGTTACAATTTTGCATAAAGCCAATTTTTCCCTACTGCAAAGGAATAAAATTTATTTAACTATCATGGTGGTTAGAAACATTGAGAATGGTTGACAGATTCTCAATCCCAATTAAAAGTACTCATTAACAAACCCAACAATATTAATTTAGAAGTAACATGATGAGATTCACATGATATCCAGGTACTAGATACTCAAGATGTCCATAACCGGGGACACGGCTAACCATGATTAGTTTATACACTCTGCAGAGGTTTGCACACTTTTCGCCACAAGACTCTATCTCCTCGATTTGATTTCTCGCACTACATGGTGTTTGAGAAACGGATGACCGAGACATAGTCTTTCAGAAGCGCTAGCACCTTACATGTGGGTAGACCGTACCAACCTACATCCCCTACATCAGCTAGCCTACCCGTAAGAGTTCGCACAACTTAGTCAACTATGCCAGAGCCCATAATGGCTTGTGGTTACACACGGAAGTTTCTAGTTTGAATAATCTCATGATCCCTTTGAGCCGGGTGGCGGTCTCAAAAAATACAATAAGTCTCGATAGAAACCAGGTGCCTCAATCCACCCAGATGTGTGTTTAAGTTGCCACCTTAAATAAACCATTAATTAACAATCTCACATTTGTCATGGATACACTCACCCAATCCACGTCTACTAGCATAGCATAGCATAATATGCAAACGTAGAAGTAACTCCCAAGGTTTGATAATAAAACAGGTAATAGGTACTATCTCAACTACTTCCCAAACCCACAATTTAATTAGATCCTATTCATGCAAGTGTTTGAGGATAGATCTAATGCATAAAAACTGGGTATGAGAAAAGTATGATCAAAGTGTTACTTGCCTTGCTGATGATCCGCAAAACCTAGAGACTCAAGTAAATGTATGACCCGTATTCTATCGCAGACAAACAAACAAGCATACAATAAGTACTCATCTAATGCACAGGTAAAAATCGAATAGATCTAACCAGATAGTTGAACTTAAGAACTCCGGTTTGCAAAAAAGAATCAAATCAAACGAAGCAACGAAAGTCAAACGGCGGAAGAAAACAGCTTCGTTTTACTAATCTGGATCTAGGTCAAATTTTACAGAAGCAAAACTTGTTTAAGTAGATTATTCGAAAGAGGGTTTCGAGACGAAACTCCAGCGCTTGAATCGCCTGATTCGATAAACGAGCTTAAAAGTTATACTAAAACGAAAATCGGATCTCGAATCGCGATGAGAAAAATCACGGATTAAATCTGAGAAAAAGAAAAACGACGAACGGTTAACGAACGAAAAAATAAATAAAATAAATAAAAAATATAATAATAATAAAATAATAATAAAAAGAAAAAAAAAAAAAATAAAATAAAAAATTAAAAATTAAAAACCGAAAACCGAAGAAAACCGCTTTGTTTTTATAAAAAAACTAGCGAAATCGAGGCGGCGGCGAACCTCAGGCGGCGGCGGCGGCGGGCGGCTGGCAAGGCGCTAGGGTTTCAAGGGCGGGCTGGCTGGGTGGGCTGGGGGCACCGGGCGGCTCCGCTTATAAAGGCGCCCCCGAGCGGAGTCCCGCTAGGGTACGGCCCGAAGGCGCGCTGCGTTTTTTTAAATTACGCAGAAAAAAATAAAAGAAATACTAAATGACTCCAAAAATCCCGAATAATTTTCCCGCTTCTAAAATCAAGCCGGATTTAATAAACATTTATTTGGGGCATAGATGCAATTTTGAAAAACGCGCATTTTTCCTAAATTCAAATAAAAAGGCGAAAAACTCCAAAATAAAATCTTATTTGATTTTATTATTAAATCTTCATTATTTCTTTATTTTGGGAAAGTCATTTTATTCCTCTCTCATATTTTTGTAATAGAAATAATTAAAGATAAAATAATTAAAATCAAATGATCCTATTTTCAAAATTTGAGAAAACTCAAATATGAAAATAACGAAAATCCCCAACTCTCTCCGTGGGTCCTTGAGTTGTGTAGAATTTCTAGGATCGAGCTAAATGCAACGAAAAAATATGATATGCAATGATGTTTATGTATAACATTCCAAATTGAAAATTTGGGATGTTACAAACCTACCTCTTAAGATGAATCTCGCCTCGAGATTCGGGTTGGCTAGAAAATAGGTGAGGGTGGTCTCTAAGCAACTCTTCCTCTCGCCCCTGTGTGGCTTCATCCTCCGTGTGGTGGCTCAATCGAACTTTGCAAAACTTAATGACCTTGTTGCGGGTGACTCACGGCATACCTGTAATCTTAACTGGTTTCTCCTCGAGGTCAAATCATCATTCAATGTAATCGCCCAGTGGCACGGATCTCTCTGGTATGTCCGCCATCTCTGCGTGACACTTCTTCAACTGTGAAACATGAAACACATCATGGACTCGACAATCCTTCGGTAGTTCCAACTTGTACGCAACTTCTCCCATACGCTCCAAAACACGGTAAGGTCCTACAAATCGAGGTGCTAACTTTCCTTAACTCCAAAACGCTTAACTCCTCAAGCGGCAATATCAAGATAAACTCGCTCCGACTTCAGATTCGCCTCCTCATGCGTTTTGAATCTGCATAGCTCTTCTGTCTTGACGGGCTACCTTGAGCCTATCATGAATCAACTTTACTTTCTGCTCGCACTTAATCAAATCCGTCCAAACAATCGGCGGTCTCCAACATCATCCCACAACAACGGGTCCTCGCACCTCCTCCCGCATAAGGCTTCGAAGGTGCCATCTTCGACCGGTTTGGTAACTGTTGTTATAAGAAAACTCCAGATACGGCAAGTTGTCATCCCAACTTGATCCATAATCCAAAGCACAAGCTCTAAGCATATCCTCCAAAATCTGGTTGATTCTCTCGGTTTGTCCATCTGTTCAGGATGGAAAGTCGTGCTAAACTCCAGCCTGGTTCCCAAAGTTTCGCAACCGCCTGAATTTTGAGGTAAACCGGGTTCTCTATCCGACACGATACTCCTCGGAACTCCATGCAAGCATACAATCCTTGTCATGTATATCTTGGCCAACTTGGCACTGCTGTAGGTAGTCTTTACTGGAATGAAATGAGCTACCTTCGTCAAGCGATTGACTACAACCCAAATCGAGTCATAGCCTGAACGAGTCCTGGGCAATCCCGTGATGAAATCCATACCTAGTTTATCCCACTTCCATTCGGGTATAGGCAATGGCTGTAACAATCCTGCTGGCTTCTGATGTTCTGCCTTCACCCTCTGACATACATCACAAACTACTACATACTCTACAATATCCTTCTTCATTCCGGTCCACCAGAAAGTATTCTTCAAATCCAAATACATTTTGGTATTTCCGGTGAATCGAATATGGTGAATCATGTGCCTCTTGTAGAATCAACTTCCGATCTCCGGTCATTGGGCACATAAACACGGTCTTCAAACCATAAGGTATCGTGCTCATCCTCACGAAATCCTTTTACTTTTCCTTCGCCATTTTCTCCTTTATAGAGGCAATCTCTTTGTCGCTTCTTCCGAGCTTCCCCGATCTTATCCATCAAAGTTGATCAATCTCCAATGCTGCTACATAGCCTCTGGAACTATTTCCAAACATAGCTATCAAGATCCTCGGCTAACTCCTTTGGTATCTCTCCGTCATTAATGTGTTGACGTGACTTTACGGCTCAACGATCCGCTACAACGTTAGCCTTCCGGGTGATAATGCAATCTCATATCATAATCTTTGATGAGCTCCAACCATCTCCTTTGCCCGAGATTTAGCTCCTTCTCGCGTGAAGATGTACTTCAAACTCTTGTGATCCGTGATACACCTCACAATGATTTCCAATGAGGAAATGTCTCCATGTTTTCAACGCATGCACTAGGGCTGCTAACTCCAAATCATGCGTAGCATAATTTAGCTCATGAGGCTTAAGCTGTCGTGAAGATACGAAACAACTCTTCCCTCCTGCATAAGCACTGCTCCAAGTCCTCGACGTGAAGCGTCGCAATACACCTCGTAATCCTTGGTCTGATCTGGCAGAATTAACACTGGTGAGGTAACCAAATGTTTCTTCAACTCTTGGAAACTAGCTTCACACTCCTCGGTCCAAATGAACTTGGTATCCTTCTTCAACAATTCTGTCACATGCTTCGCAATCCTTGAGAAATTCTCAATGAATCTCCGGTAGTATCCTGCTAGTCCAAGGAAACTCCGGATCTCTCCAACTATTGTTGGTGCTTCCCAGTTTGTTACAGTGACAACTTTAGTGGGGTCTCATCGCTATACCTTCTCCGGATATAACATGTCCAAGAAATCCAACTTCCTTCAACCAAAACTCACACTTGCTGAACTTGGCATACAACTGGTGTTCTCTGAGCTTCTCGAGTACCAAACGCAAATGCTCCTTATGTTCCTCTTCATTCTTAGAGTAAACCAAAATATCATCAATGAACACCACGACGAACTTATCCAAAAACTCCATAAACACTTTATTCATCATGTTCATAAAATAGGCAGGTGTGTTAGTCAGACCAAATGACATAATGATGTACTCATACAGCCCGTACCTGGTGGTAAAAGCCGTCTTAGGTATATCCTGCTCTTGAATCGTCAACTGATGGTACCCTGATCGCAAATCGATCTTTGAAAACACCTTAGCTCCTTGCAACTGGTCAAACAAGTCATTGATCATCGGCAGTGGGTATTTGTTCTTAATGGTCATTTCATTCAATCCTCGATAATCAACAACCATTCTTAATGATCCATCCTTCTTCTCCACTAGAAGTACTGGTGATCCCCAAGGCGAAGAACTTGGGCGAATAAAACCTTTATCCAGTAACTCCTTAATCTGCTTCTTAATTTCCTCCAAATCTTGGGCTGGCATCCTATACGGTCTCTTAGATATCGCCAAAGGTTCGGCAGTAGTTCAATCAGAAACTCAATGTCTCTATCCGTGGCATGCTCGCAACTCTTCCTAAACACGTCAGGGTAATCCTTACCATCGGTACTTCCTCCCGCACAACCCCGATAAGGAATTTACATGTGCTCTCCTCGGCTCATGCCGTGATACATACTTGATTCTTCTCCTTCCGGGTGGCAAGCAAAATTGACTTACTAGCGCAATCTATGTTCCTCCATACTGATAACCAATCCATGCCTAATATCACATCCAACTTGGGATTCCGTAACTATTAGGTCCGAGGGAAAACATAGTATCCAATCCTTAATGGCAATCGATCACACCATATACTAGCCATGTATTCTACTCCGGTGAGGTTACTAGCATGGGTGACCTAAGGGCTTGGGTTGGTAATTTATACTTATCCACAAATCCCTTGATATGTATGAATGCGATGCACCAAGATCAAAAAGAACAACCGCAGAAATGACTTAACCAAAACTTACCTATTATCGTGATCCGCTTAGCTTCAACCTCCTCCACGGTAACGTGGTTCACTTGTCCTTTGTTGAAAGGATTCGGCTTCTTTCCTGAGCTTCCATTTCCATTTCCATTCTGGCCTTCTGGACATTCGTTTGCATAATGCCCAGTCTTGCGGCACTTAAAGCAAGTGATGTGGCTCAGGTCTACCTTGGATGGTGTTGACGGGTTGGTGCGGTTTTGTCCATTGCTTCCTCCATTCCCGTTTCCATTCTTTGTGCAATTTTGGTTGTGCGAGCTACCTCCTCCATGGGTATGCTGAAATTGTCCTCCTGGCTTCGGGGTAAAGCGAAGTTTCTGCTGAGCTCCAGAGTTATTCTTCCCCTGTCCATACTTCCTCTTGCGATTGTCAATCTGCTGCTGCTTCCCTTCAATCATGAGAGCATGGTCTACTAACTCCTGGTAGTTATTGAAGGTGGCTACCATCAACTGCATGTTCAACTCGTCATTCAGTCCTTCTAGAAACTTCTCCTGCTTAGCTGCGTCCGTAGCAACGTCATCTGGGGCATAACATGCTAACTTACTAAAATCATCTACATATCGCCAACTGTCTGCCCTCCTTGGCGCAAGTTGCGAAACTCACGCTTCTTCATGGCCATAGCTCCCGCTGAAACATGGGCAGACGAAAAGCTTGTTCAAACCGATCCCATGTGACAAAGGTCTCTGTGGTAAGTGGCTGTAAAATTCTCCCTCCATGCCGCAAGGGTCCTTCAAGCTGATGCGTGGCAAACTTCACCCTTTCTCCATCTCAGACATCCTGCAGTGGTCAACTCCTCCCTATCTTACGGAGCCAATCATCTGCAATAATCGCTCGGTGCTATTGGAAAACACCGCGGATTCAGCCTTAAGAAACGGGTCGATGGTCAATGGTGGTGGTGGTGGGTTGTTGTTGTTGTTGTTGTTGTTGTTGTTGTTGTTGTTGCCTTGGTTCTGCATCAATGTTTGAATCAAGGCATTCTGCTGCTGAATCAACTGAGTGACCTCTCAAGGGAAAACAAACCGGTCGCATCTCTGAGGCATCTGAGGGTTTAAGAAAAGACGAGAATTTAGAATAGAATGAGGTCTAGAGAGAAACACTACCCATATGCACATGAGACAAAATCACACAATATCACTCCAATCAATTCAAACAAAGGCATACAACGGTCTATCTATCGTTATAAAGTGCTGAAACTAAAACTAATATAAACTGGGGGAAATCTACTACTGTTTTGGTGGTCAACTAGAAAAACTGCTCCGAAGAAGACTCCATGATATCTGCTCCAACTTCATCTTCGTATCATCATCACTAGGATTGGAATCGGTGTCGTCGATGATGATGTAGTTCTCTGGACAGGTGCTATTTTCATCTTCTCCTCTCGGTGCTGAATTTCCCATGAGTTCTTCAAACTTCTCCTTAAGATCGCCGTTTTGTCCCACTAGAGCTACAATCTCCTCCATGTAGTCCTTGCGAGTGGCCTTCATTCTCCTTCTAGTTCGATAATCTTGGCTTTTGCTGTCTTCAACTCCATCATGTCTCAAGACATCTGGTTCTCCTGGCATCGAATGTGCTGATTTAACTCCTGGATGAAAGCTGCAATGGATCGATCCTTCTTAGTGCCAACTATCTCCCATTGTTCATCTCGGCGTCCGCAAATTTGGTAGATAGTATCCTTGAGGTCTTCTTTGTAAACTTCTCCAATGCGCCCCATGGTTATGTGAGCTGCCATGCTCTTTCCCAGAATCCAGGTTGGTGCATTGAAAACACACTCAATGGGCTCCATGATTGGCGCAAACGTCCTTCCGGGAACTTGAGCTTGAATATTCCAGTGCTCTTCTTCGGGTAAAGTGGAATTGTAGGTCCCGGTGAAGCTTGGTAATCCTATGTTAAGGCACTTAGTGATTTCCCTCAGGTGTCGTCCAAAGGGTGTATCCTCATCCGGCTGGGTGAACTTGATCCTCGCTTCCGTCATACTAAAAGAGTAGAAAAGATGAGGAGTCAGAAATGAGAAGAGAGAGTAGTGATCTAGGGCTTTAGCTTAATGGTCGTGTCTACCATACCGCGGTGCTCGATACTATCTTTGTAGCGACTGCACCTCAAAGCCTCGATCTCGTGCTCAGTGTCATCCCCGGATCAAGAATGCTGACACCACACAATACTCGAAGGATTTATAACAGAGTAGCAATCACACACTTATTACAATCGAATGTCTCAAGAGAGAACTTAATAAAATAAATATGGCTTATGGCCATCTAATACGAAAACAGCGGAAGGCTTGGAAGAATAAGCGAGTCCATCAACTCCAACGACATCACTGAGTATAGAACCACGACCTATGCACCTTACTCTTCGTCTTAAAAGTCTGCAACATGAAACATTGCAGCCCGAAAACGGGTCAGCACATGGAATATGCTGGCAATGTAACACATAGAGAGAATAATGGAATGAATAGCCTATACTACATGCATATATGGCTGGTGGAAAGCTCTATGGTTACAGTTTTGCATAAAGCCAATTTTTCCCTACTGCAAAGGAATAAATTTTATTTAACTATCATGGTGGTTGAGAAACATTGAGAATGGTTGACAAGATTCTCAATCCCAATTAATAGTACTCATTAACAAACCCAACAATATTAATTTAGAAGTAACATGATGAGATTCACATGATATCCAAGTACTAGATACTCAAGATGTCCATAACCGGGACACGGCTAACCATGATTAGTTTATACACTCTGCAGAGGTTTATGACTTTTCCCCACAAGACTCGATCTCCTCCGCTTGATTTCTCGTGACTACATGGTGTTTGAGAAACGGATGACCGAGACATAGTCTTTCAAGCGCTTAGCACCTTACATGTGGGTAGACCGTATCAACCTACATCCCCTACATCAGCTAGCCTACCCGTAAGAGTTCGACAACTTAGTCAACTACGCTAGAGCCCATAATGGCTTGTGGCTGCACACGAAGTTTCTAGTTTGAATAATCTCATGATCCCTTTGAGCTGGGTGGCGGTCCGAGGAAATACAGGCAAGTCCTGATAGAAACCAGGTGCCTCAATCCACCCAGATGTGTGTTTAAGTTGCCACCTTAAATAAACCATTAATTAACAATCTCACACCTGTCATGGATACACTTACCCAATCCACGTCTACTAGCATAGCATAGCATAGCATAATAAGCAAACGTAGAAGTAACTCCCAAGGTTTGATAATAAAACAGGTAATAGGTACTATCTCAACTACTTCCCAAACCCACAATTTAATTAGATCCTATTCATGCAAGTGTTTGAGGATAGATCTAATGCATAAAAACTGGGTATGAGAAAAGTATGATCAAAGTGTTACTTGCCTTGCTGATGATCCGCGAAACCTAGAGACTCGAAGTAACAGGCGGCACACTCCGAGTATTCTATCGCAGACAAACAAACAAGCATACAATAAGTACTCATCTAATGCACAGGTAAAACTCGAATAGATCTAACCAGATAGTTCAACTTAAGAACTCCGGTTTGCAAAAAGAATCAAATCAAACGAAGCAACGAAAGTCAAACGGCGGAAGAAAACAACTTTGTTTTACTAATATGGATCTAGGTCAAATTTTACAGAAGCAAAAACTTGTTTAAGTAGATTATTCGGAAAGAGGGTTTCGAGACGAGACTCCAGGCGCTTGAATCGCCTGATTCCGATAAACAAGCAAAAAGTTATACTAAAAGTTATTCTGGAGTCCTTCAAAGGTGTATCTCCGAAGAGGAAGGGCAGAATCTTGTGGCTGAAATTCATGCCGCTCTCAGCGGGCACCACGCCGCAGCCCGGGCCCTTGTAAGCAAGGCCTTCCGTACATGATTTTATTGGCCGACGGCCCGGGAAGATGCTCAGGACTTAGTCCAACAATGCGTCGGTTGCCAGCTCTTTGCTAACCAAAGTCATATGCCACCCACCGCCCTCCAAACTATACCCATCACCGCCCTTCATGTCCGGGGCTTGACATGGTTGGACCCCTTAAAGGAGGAACCCACAAGCAAAAATACCTACTGGTCATGGTGGATAAGTTCACCAAATGGATAGAGGCCAAGCTCATTAAGATGGTCAATCCGACCGTGATAGACTTCATATCCGGGTCGTATAATCGCTATAGCGCCCCCACAACATCATCACCGATAACGGCACTAACTTTACGGCCGACGAGGTCAAACTCTGTAGCAAAAACATGGGCATCAAGCTCGACTATGCTTCAGTCTATCACCCACAAACTAACGGTCAAGTCAAGCGAGCAAATGGTCTAATCATGAGCGGCATCAAACGTAGATTAGTGCGGTCCTCAAGGAATCTAACACGACCGGGTAGAGGAGCTCGACTCCTGCTCGGGGCTGCGGACCAAGCCAATCGCACCACCGGATCCACACTATTCTTTATGGTATACGGCGCAGAGGTGGTTCGCCTGCGACATAATTCACGACTCACCTCGGCGCGCATGTACGAAGAAAGAGAAGCCAACTCGACGGCAGGACAGTTTGACGCTTTGAGGAGGAGCGGACGTGGCAAAAGCCCGCTCCGCATTCTATCAACAAGAGGCTCAAGATACCAAAGCAGTAGAAGTACGAGCCAAAACTTACAATGTTGGCGAAGTTAGTTCTACGCTCACGGACAAGAAAAAGGACAAACTCAAGCCCAAATGGGAAGGTCCTTTATTATTGACCAAGTCCCGACCGGTGGAGCATACCGCCTGCGAGATGCATCGATAACCGACTCGAGCCGAACCCATGGAACGCAGCCCGCCTCCCAAGATTCTATGCCTAGCGCCGACTCGTGTTCGCCTCCTTCCTCGCCTATTTTTTACACATTAGCTGTCTTATATTTCTATCCTTCTCCTCCCTTTCTCTTACAGCCTTTAAGGGCTTGTTCGCCTTTGTTCAACATTAACCGACGCTTATCCGCCATTATACCGGGGTTTCTTTAGCGTGTTTATTTATACGGGCTTCATGCCCAACACATGTGTCACACTTACGCATGTACCTTTCATTCACCATTATATGCATCGATATGACTTAAGTTTTGGCCAAGCTGGGTTGTTCTGGCTCCTGTGCTTACCCTCACGCTCCCGATTGTTCGGCTAGGCGGTAAAGGAGCACCTCTGCGATTGTTACCGCTGGTCAGCCGGATGTGTACCTCGACCGGGTGAAGCCGAAAGCTAGCGTTTTAAGGGAATATTCGTCGGTGAACTAAAGATGATTTTCACTTGTTTATTTATCCGCCTCAGATGCTTTTTCGCTTTTTCGCAGTCCGACATGCACTTTAGGGCATGCCTCCTGTGAAAGTAACCCCTAATGGAACTATTCTCCCGAAGATGTTTCTTACTAACCATGTAATATAACATAACTAGTTGGGCACTTGTCCTGCTCAAGCACTAATGACCCCTACGCCGGGTCTCCACGCATGCCTCGGTTCTTACATAACCGAGAGGGTATTCGACACACCGGACTATCGGGTCCCGAGGTTGAAGCGAAAAGGTCCGCCATGACAAACCATCTACAATCCGGCTAGAAGGCATTTTACATGTCATCTTAAATTACATAGTCAATTTGACTGGGTATATTCCTCTTCAATACCCTCCAACAGGCTGTCTAGTTTACAGTCTAGTTGGGAATATTTGGCGCCAACTCTACCCGGCCGCACACTAAGCTCACAGGATCTCCTTCCCATTGGGCCCCATAGATTCGACTCGCCATGTGGTTTGGGTCAGCCTCGGTACCGCTGCCTTCACCATGGCCCAGCCTCCTCGGGCGCCTTGATGGCAGGCCGATATCTTCCATAATCGAAGCGCCGCCGCGCCCCTTGCTCTCTCTCAAGAACTCTCCAATGCCTTCGCATGGAGACAGATGGTCGCAAGGCCTGGCGACGCTTTCATCACCGCCAACTCGTTAATGCAGCTTGTAAGCTCGAAGAAGGTCACCGAGAACCGGCATTTCGTGCAGACGACTGCGTGAGCATACCTACGATATAACTCGTTAGTCGACTTCCTTGCCGAACTCTTTTTCAAAGTTCGCTCAAGCACTTACTAAACATGCCCGCCGGAGCCGCCGATTCTCCTTAACGGAGTCCGGCAGCTTGGGCACGCACATCCTTTAGTTCCATGCCCACTGGGTGTTGGCATCTTGAGATCATTCTTCTCCCGCTCACCTTTGTCAAGACGCCTCACCAGCCTCTAGTCTGGCGAGGAGTTGCCAAGCCCGATCTAATCCGCGCCATCTGCAATTTTATTGTCGACTTGCCTACACGCTGCACTCTACATAATACTTATCAATTGAGGCATATAATACCGTAGGGGTCTTTGGCTCCCTCACGCGCTAGTGCGGCTCAAGTTGGGCTTTGCACTCTTCCACTCCCGGGACAGAGGGTATTCTTTTCTCAGAAGAACTCTGCATAATAAATGATCCTTAAATGAGTTATTCTAACTTTTTCAAGTCTCGGGGCTACCGATATATATATATATATATAATCATTAAATTTTCTCACCCGATGTCTTTTACATACCGCCTCGGGCCTCGCTAGACCATTTTGAGCGGCACGGAGGTATGCATCTCCCGAGTTGAAGGCATCCAATGCCTCTTGGGAGAAACAAGCATTGCGAAGAACTGTCCGGCGGCGCCTGTGATTCATGGCACTCTCCACCTCGGAATTGGTGGCGGACAGTCTGTCCGCATCCTCCGCCGGAGGAGCATCCGACGACGCCTCGTGTTCGCCTCGCTTCGACTGGCTTTGAGCCTGGCTGGTGCAAAGCGCTGACACAACCTCTCCGATATAGTCCGCGAGCCTCTTTTTCCTAAAAAGAGCATGGGCGCTAGTATGCATCGCAAGAACAATACCTTGGAATAAGGCATCACGCCTTATCGCTGGCCGGTGCTCGACCGGATCCGTGTCTCTTTATCCCGCCTACCGCGTCCCTTGTTGGCTAGTCGCCGCAGTTCAGATTCACCGAGATCCTCCCCGCTAAACACCATTGGTATACGGTGATAAAAAATAAGCACGGACGGATCATCTTTGAAGTATTGGGACGCCGGTCTCTACACTGTGAGGCGGGAGCAGTCCAGATAATCTGTCAGAATACCACCAAGGCATTGTCGATGCTCGCTGGTAAAATACCCCATCGATCAGCTCCACTGATATGTCCGGATCCTCTTGGGAGGCCGGATCGAGGGACCATTCCGATCCTCGGTTGTGGATGAGGGCTGTTTATATCCTTTACGGCCTAGCGAGTTCCCGCGATGAAATCACAAGATGAAATACTTAACCACGGAATATGGAACGATGGGCAAAAGAAGTGTTCGCTACCCAGCTTTGGGGGATTGTGCATAGAAAATCCGCCTCGTGGATTGACGCGAGAAATTCCTCCTCTTCTCCCTTGTACAATGCGACAAGATCTTTGTCGAGCGACAACCGATTCCGCCCCTTACGGCCGCAGCTGGTGGCATCATCCTCCCGCTGAAATCCCACATGGGTGGCCTCTATATCAAGCTGCTGCACTTCAAGATAATGCATGTGGCCATGACCTCGATCATGGTCAGTCCGGAATGAGCTAACAACCTGATCCGACTCATTAGGTGAAGGACATCCTTGTCATTTTCCTTCCGAGGGCTCCGTGGACGCCAGCTTAGGCGCTTCCTCAAAGGAGCATTATCGAACTCAGGGAGGCCGTCCGAATAGGGTCCGGCAGGGGGACATCTTCTATATAAAACCATTCTGAAGGCCGCCGGATGTTTTCTTTGGGGTTCCGGATAGATATCCGTCCCGGCGATGCGCCATAGTTCGGCTCCGCCCACTTGATATATCGACCCCTCCTGAGAACGGGGCACGAGGCAGAACAACTTCTTCCACAGCGTGAAATGAGCCTCACAGCCCAAAAACAGCTCGCAAAGGGCTACGAAGCCCGCGATATGCAATATGGAGGCCGGCATAAGGTTGTGCAGCTGGAGGCCATAGAAGTCCAGCAGCCCCCGGAGAAACGAATGAATCTGAAATCCGAGCCCTCTTATCAAATAAGGGATAAGGCATACCCGCTCTCCTTTTGAGGGATTAGGGACGCTCTCCGCTTCCTCTCCGCCATTATATGTGGCAGGTCCGCCCGAACCGGGACCATGTAGGCTGGGGAAGGAATCCTTGGCTTGAGCGCCACTAGCTCGCAAAGGGATGGAACATCTTCCAATCTCCGTGTTGAGGACTGGGAGGGCGAGAGGAGGAGCCACACGACCGCCATGATGGAATGGATCTCGCTTGCAAAGCAGTGATGAAAGCTCAAGGGAAGGTGGTGTGATTTGGATCTAAACTCGCCTCTTTAATAGACAGCTCATTTGCGCAGCTAGGGGGTAAATGTAAACACCCTGGCTTTTCGTGATTCGCTTGACACGTGGAAGATGGCCATTATTGGGCGCGAAGCCAAGGAGCGCACTATTCACGAGGAGCCGACACTATTCAATGTGTACATGAAATTTGGAGAAGAACCCGCTTTGCAATGTCAAGACAATCCGCCACGGACTCATTGCCATTGAAGCCTGGTTTGGGGCTACCGAGGGAGTCCCGGATTAGGGGTGTCCGGATGGCGGACTGACTCGACTATGAAGATACAAGATTGAAGACTTCGCCCCTGTCCGGATGGGACTTTCCTTGGCGTGGAAGGCAAGCTTGGCGATACGGATATGTAGATCTCTCCCATTGTAACCGACTCTATGTAATTCCTAGCCTCTCCTGTCTATATAAACCGGAGAGTTTTAGTCCAGAGGATCTAACAACAATCATACCATAGGCTAGCTTCTAGGGTTTAGCCTCTCTCGATCTCGTGGTATATCTACTCTTGTACTACCCATATCATCAATATTAATCAAGCAGAGTAGGGTTTTACCTCCATCGAGAGGGCCCAAACCTGGTAAAACATCGTGTCCCTTGTCTCCTGTTACCATCCGCCTAGACGCACAGTTCGGGAGCCCCTACCCGAGATCCGCCGGTTTTGACACCGACACCAAGTTATTCGAGATGAGTCCACCATACCTACCTATATGCGGTATAACCCTGCTGTCCTACATAAATTTTCACGTGCCACCTCTGAAGACTTTAAATAAATATCCTTTTTGTGTGCCTGGATCATTCATGGAACGACAGGAGGTGGTCGGTATCTTCCATGCTAAGCGGGTTATTCTCAAAGTTGAGTGTTTATTCACCACCATCAAGACGAGAAAAGGGCGGTACTCCCAAATTCCAAATTAAAATGCAAATAATTAAACAAAACTCCCCCGGGACTGTTGTTGGTATGGACGGCACCCGTTGTTTTGGACAAGCCGTGGAGCGTGATTGATGGTGGAGGGGGAGTAAACCTTTACTTTATCACTTGGGAACTGCCACTAGCGTGCTTAGCATGCAAGATATTGATAACTGATGGTCGTGAAGTAAACAAGAAGGGTGCATTTCTCAAAATATCATTTACCTCTGTTTTAAAAACTTGAGCTCTGGCATCGCTGCAAATCATTGCTTCCTCTCAAGGGACTATCTATTTACTTTTATGTTGTGTCATCACCTTCTAAAATAAGCGCTGTAACTCGAGAGCACCGCTGTCATGCCGATGCATTGTGTGTAGCTAATGTTGGGTGCATCATGACTGGATCTTTTCTACCATGAATTACAATGTTTAGTCGCTGCTTGAACTTTAGAGGTGCTCTGCATTTATGTTTTGCGGTCTCAGAAAGGGCTAGCGAGATAGCACTATTGTCATATTATATAATGGTTTTTTTATAATGTATTGCTGTTTGAGATATCTTATTATTGCTCGCTAGCTGATTATGTCATTGATATGAGTTAATATAATTTTTAAGAGTTATTGTCCACATGGTTAGTTATAATGTTGGCTGAAAACCTGGGTGTTGTTTAAGCTTATTTATGCAAACAAGAGCAAAAGAGTTCGTAAAAGTTTTTCTTTTTCACTTTCAGTTTATCAACTGAATTGCTTGAGGACAAGCAAATGTTTAAGCTTGGGGGAGTTGATACATCTCCAACGTATCTACTTCTCCTAATGCATTTCCTCTTGTTTTGGACTCTAATTTGCATGATTTGAATGAAACTAACCCCTGACTGACGCTGTTTTCAGCAGAAATACCATGGTGTTGTTGTTGTTGTGCAGAAATAAAAGTTCTTGGAATAAAACGAAACTTTGCGAGGATTTTTTATATAATAAAAGAGAATTTCTGGAACCAAGAGTCACCTGAGGGGGGCACCTGGGTGGGCACAACCCACTAGGCGCGCTGCCGCCTCAGCATGCCTGTGTGGGTTGTCCCCACCGTGGACCCGCAGACTCGAACCGACGCTATAAAATCCTATTTTCGGAGAAAAAGTCAGGAGAAAGAATTATTACGATCCATGAGACGGAGCCGCCACCTCCTCGCTCTTCATCGGAGGCCAAACTGAGTCCGCTTGGGGCTCCGGAGAGGGGATATTCGTCTTCGTCATCACCAACCCTTCTCCATCGCCTAATTCCATGATGCTCCCACCGGGAGTGAGTAATTCCTTCATAGGCTCGCTGGTCAGTGAGGAGTTGGATGAGATTCATCATGTAATCTAGTTAGTTTTGTTAGGGCCTGATCCCTAATATCCATTATGTTCTGAGATTGATGTTGCTATGACTTAGCTATGCTTAATGCTTGTCACTTTGGGCCTGGGTGCCATGAATTCAGATCTGAACCATTTATGTTATCATCATCATATCCATGTTCTAGATCCGATCTTGCAAGTTATAGTCACCTACTACGTGTTATGATCCGGCAACCCCGGAGTGACAATAGTCGGGGCCACTCCCGGTGATGACCGTATTTTGAGGAGTTCATGTATTCACAATGTGTTAATGCTTTGTTCCAGTACTATATTAAAAGGAGGCCTTAATATCCCTTAGTTTCCAATTGGACCCCGCTGCCATGGGAGGGTAAGACAAAAGATGTCATGCAAGTTCTTTCCATAAGCATGTATGACTATTTACGGAATAGATGCCTACATTATATTTATGAACCGGAGCTAGTGCCGTACGGCCCTAGGTTATGAATGTCACATGATGAATATCATCCAACAAATTACCGATCCAATGCCTACGAATTTATCTTATATTGTTCTTGCTAAGTTACTACTGCTATCGTTACTGCTGCACTTGCTACAAAACTACTGCTATCACTGTTACCGTTACTATTGTTGTCACTACTACTATCAAAACTATCATATTACTTTGTGACTGATCACTTGCTGCAGATAATTAACCTCCAGGTGTGGTTGAATTGACAACTCATCTGCTAATACTTGCAAATATTCTTTGGCACCCCTTGTGTCGAATCTATAAATTTGGGTTGAATACTCTACCCTCGAAAACTGTTGCGATCCCCCATACTTGTGGGTTATCAGCCGGCGTCGGCCGGGCGGTAGCAGAGAATTTCACGTGCCATGAGCAGCGCAACCTGCGCGTTTTGCGGCCCGCGGCCTAAGGAGGAGGAGGCCATAGCGGTGCGACTGTTGGGCTGCACAGAAGGGTCCATGGAGGAGTCTTGCTGCTCGTGGGCGGCGGGGTAAATGGCTGCCGCCGCGGCCTCAACAGAGTGAAGGCGGTTGCCACAGCCCACGGGCTCCGTCTGGCCTACGCGAGCCGCCCGACGCTCGGCACGAACACGACGAGTGTCAGCCATGGAGTCGGTGGAGCGGAGACCGCAGTGACACGGAAGAACAACGGTGCACCCCTACTTGGCGCGCCAAATGTCAGGATCAGGGCTCCGGGGACCCAAGAGGTTCAAACTCTGGGGTGCGCTCGCTGATACCGCTCTGCCCTACCTCGCGTCCTCTCAACTTCACGGCGACGCTCCGGCGATCATGAACTAGCAAGGAAGAACACTAGACATGGCAATTTACCCTGGTTCAGGCCACCTTGCAGTGTAAAACCGTACTCCTGCTTTGTGGATGGATTTCTCTCACGAGGGAGGATGTTCCTTTATACTATCCTCGGTTCTCTTCCCCCGAAAACACTTGGTGGGAAGGGTTGCCACAATGGCCAGTTTTAAGGGGGATAGGGGTGCAGTCTATCCTAACAAAAGCAGTATTTGCCTGCAAAGCTACTGCCTATGATGCGGAGGTGGGCTCGGTGATGACCTTCGCCCTGGCGCACCCACCGTCCTGGCGCACCGAATCAAGAACCTTTGGGGATTGTCTTGGGAACTGGTGGATGGCCTGGCTCGCTTAGCACGAAAGTGGAAACCCTCCTCATCCATGCCTGCTGGCACTCCTCTGGTTTCCTTCATCGTCGTGCGCGTCACCCATGTGATGGGCGTAGGGCCGTGCGACCGGGCTGAAGAGCCCTCAAATTGCTTGCCTAAGCGGAAGAGGCCTCGGGAGGCAGCCTCATGAGACCGCCTTGGGAGAGGGCCTCGGTGGCTCTTGCTGATGTGTGTTGGGAAACGTCACATGGAAAACAAAAAAATCTACGCACACTCAATGATCTATCCATGGAGATGCATAGCAATGAGGGGGGGGGGGAGTGTGTCTACATACCCTCATAGACCGTAAGCGGAAGCGTTTCACAACGCGGTTGATGTAGTCGAACTTTTGTGCTTCAACCGATCAAGTACCGAACGCCACGACACCTCCACGCTCGCACATCGCTCAGCTCAGGACGCCCCTCGCCTTCTTGATCTAGCAAGACGCCGAGGTTGTAGATGAGTTCACAAGACGATTTATCGCCAGACAAGATGGTGAAGTGATCTCCGCAGTGTCGGTGTCAAACCGCGGATCTCGGTAGGGGGTCCCAACTATGCGCCTAAGGCGGATGGTAACAGGAGGCGGGACACGATGTTTACCCAGGTTCGGCCCTCTTGATGGAGGTAATACCCTACTTTCGCTTGATTTATCTTGATGATATGAGTACTACAAGAGTTGATCTACCACGAGATCGTAGAGGCTAAACTCTAGAAGCTAGCCTATGGTATGATTGTTGTTGTCCCACGGACTAAACCCTCCGGGTTTATATAGACACCGGAGGGGGGCTAGGGTTACATGTAGTCGGTTACAAGGGAGGAGATCTACATATCCAGACAAGCTTGCCTTCCATGCCAAGGAGAGTCCCATCTGGACACGGGACGAAGTCTTCAATCTTGTATCTTCATAGTCCAATAGTCCAGCTGTCCGGAGACCCCCTAATCCAAGACTCCCTCAGTAGCACCTGAACCAAGCTTTCAATCACGATGAGTCTGGCGTGCAGATTGTCTTCGGCATTGCAAGGCGGGTTCGTCCTCCGAATACTCCATAGAAGATTTTGAACACAAGGATAGTTTCTGGCTCTGCAAAACAAATTCCACATACCATCATAGAGAGAATAATATTTCCACAAATCTACTCTGCTGACGCATTTTGCAGCACGACACCACACAATGGCACAGTCATTATTCAAACCGTTTTTATCAACCAGCTACGTGATGCATATGCAGGCGGTTTTTGGCACGCCTTGTCGGGCAGTAGATCGTGTCCCCTTATTACGGATTCTCATCAATACGGATGTGGGTAACCCAATCGCGTTCGCAGTATGACTCTCGATTTTAGGCAAGTCCCGAACGCCACGCCGGAGGACGCTTGATATTCACCCCTTATTAAAGAGGCCAAGGCCTATCCTTTTCTTCTTGCACTCAATCGAATCCTTCCCACCTCGAAGTTCCAACACCCAAGGCTCAGTCAGCGCCTGACCTTCAACCATGTCCGGATCCAACCTTCAAGGTCGGTGGATGCGCTCTCCTCATTATAGAGGAAGACATCAAGAAGCTAAGAGAGGCTGTGTATTTGACCAAATAAATTCACGAGTCGCCTGCTCGAGGGCGTGTCATTCCCACTCCCGAACCCGGCGAGAGCGCTGTATTCATCTCTCACTTCCTCCGAGGGCTAGGCCTCGCCTAGATCCCTTTGTTAGGGGCTCATGTTCTATTACGGGCTGGATTTCCATGACTGCCCCTGATTCCATCCTTCACATCTCGCTGCTCATCGTCAGGTGTGAAGCCTTCCTCCGTGATTACCCCACACTTCGCCCGTGGCTCAAAAGTTTCAATGTGACGCCAAGATGATTGAGGGCGACACGCAGAGTGCAGAGGTGCCGTAATAAGCAAAGGCGCCGATGTTCCATGGCCAAAGGGTTCCTTCCCGGAGGTGTCCAGCTTATGGCAACGGGAGTGTTTTTATATCACAGCTCCGGGTACTAAGTGGGTGGCCGCCGCTTTTGCTTGGGCTCCCACCACAACCGACGTCATGGATCAACAAGGGGCTGGACTGGGGCCAGTAAATGATGTGCCGATATTGCAAAGTCGCATCCGAGATCTCCTTGAGAGAGATGTTGGCCTGGTCACGATAATGCAAGTCATTCTAGTTCGTCGGGTCCTGCCTTGCAAACGTCGACCCATCCGAATGTGGGAGTTCAACCCGGAAGGACCGCGAGCTATCCAAAGAGCTTCTTCAAAGATGACGTCAAGAGATGTACAAATTGTTCTTCTGACCACAATAAGGTGTCCGGACCTCACCGAGGATGCGGGTCTCGAGCTCCGAGGACAATAACCAAGCATATATCTTGTAGTTCGATCGTAGCCCTTCTCGATGCAGTTCGCTCGGGGATCTTCTTCCGAGATGATGGAGAGCAAACACCTCCCTCAGCCACCCCTCACCATGAGGCGGGCGACGCTGAAGTGTCGTCATGAAGGGTTTCTCCTGATCCTCCAAGGCCAGAGGGTAATCCCTCGGCCACCCGAAGTCCTCAGTATTCAGCTCCTAAGGAGAGTAACAGAAAGAGTCCGAAACCGTCCGGTGTGAGATCGGACGCACTGAAGGATCTTCTGGAGCAAACGGCTATCTCAGAAGCGCAACGTACGCTAATGGGTATGGTGATTCAGAGGATTTCATCCGCCGAAAGCGGGTTGCATGAAGCTTTCATGAGTCTGCTGAAAGGCTTTGAGGTACATGAAATAGTGTATGTTTTTGAAGGTACCGCACACGTTAGGTGTGCCCTATGCAGATAGTAGCCCCTGAGACTCTGGTTGCCATCGAGAACAGCGGCAAACAGAGGATCATAGTCCCAGGTAATGATCAGGACACCTTTATGTGCAGGTGGCTGAAGGTTCGGTGGCTAGCCGGACTGGTGAGTTTGCCGAGCTAAAGCGACAACTTGATGCGGCAGATGCCGACATCGTGCTTGTCAACAAGCGGCTCGGCGAGGCACAGGGTATGTGATTTCTCCGAAGATCAACACATAGTAAGAGGGGCATAATGCTAGTATCTTTAATATGTTTGTGACTGCAGATGGAGCTGCCGCTGCGGAGACCCTTCATGAACTTGCCTGTGCCAAGGAACAAGCCAGAGAGAGATGCACCATTTAAAGGCGGTCAAGAGCCGAGAGCCGAACAGCTACGATTGCCAAAGCAAGGAAAAATAGCCAAGATGGCCGTTGAGTTGAAAGATGCCGCTGACCGTACCATTTTCTTGAAAAGAAAGCCGAGTTAAGGCGACGGACCTGAGAAGGCCATGGTAGCAGCTATGAAGCCCGCCTAAAATCGTGAGCGGCAAAGGAGGAGCTGTACTGTCGGAGATATCACGGCCGAAGCCCTTTCTGCTAGGGACGGTTCGAGATCCGGCATGCCCTCTTGATCAACTATGGAGTTCTCGCAGACGACACGCTGATTTGGCAACCAAGGCCGCCGATGCGCCGAGTACTTCAAGGATCAAAAGATCGCAAGTGGAAAAGCTGTTCTAGTCGCAGCTTCAATGTTCCAAAGGCGTCCGCCGCTGTTGAATGAGCGAATGGCCGAGTGGGCCGAAGTTCCATAGGTTGTCCGGCTTGCCATGAGGTTTGTTGTGGATCATCTGTATGGGAAGGGCCAAGGCCTAATAGTTATTTTAGTTTAGTGCAACAGCCTTTGTGCGTGCCGCCACATCGACACTATGAAGAGGTCGGCGTGCATAGAGGGTGCGCGGATGGCACTTGCCCGTGTCAAGACATACTGGGCAGAGATGGAAGCCACCGCTATTACAACCCAGAGTCCGGCCGTGGGCCGAGTATATACCAAGCACTACTTTGAAGAAGTCCTTGAAGGCGCTCGTTCAATAGAGGCTCAGTGCTCGAAGAATATTATGTTCTAGTGACATGTATTCCCATTGTAAAAACAATGTTTTATTGAATTATAAAGGCTGTGTTTATACTTTTGCCTGAAAGTATTATGATGCCTCCTGCGTGGCCGTTTATGTATTTATATATAACCCTAAAGTTTGCAATGCCGGTTTCAGCCCCCACGCATATAATGCGGGTGTTCGCAAAAACGCTGTGATTCACACTTGATCCAATGTCTTGGTCCATTAAGGAGGTGGTAGCGAAATAACGAGGCAATCGGACTATATTGCTTTAACACTTTCACTTAGCCATAGGAGTTTGACGATGGGACTACTATATAGCCCCGGTACTCCGCGTTCGTCCAATACATGGTATGCCAGACGACATGACCGGAAACGCCCTTCTTAACGCGGAGGAATTCAAGATTCTCGCTAAGTCATCGAGTGGTTGACCAGTCTCGCTTATCATGACAGCCCGCTGGCTTTCACTGAGGCGCATACATGATGAACCAGGCACAATCGCAGAGTTCTCCCGTGCCACCTTAGCCGATAGAGCGGAACATAAGGTAGCAAACATGGGAGCCGGGCAAACCCAACATTTGACCAAAGACATGATTCGAGTTGATGCATATAAGGTCAATCTCGCTGACGCTAACACTCCCTAAGGTATTTGGTCTTTATAACATATGCCGGGCTTAGCGATGCCCTTGATAATGAACCCCGAGTGTCCAGGTATGTGTGATGCTCGACGTGGTAAATGCCAATAACGCTGGCATCCTTCTCGGTTATACTAAGTATCCGGAGGATGAACAACAAGAGACAAAGAAAAGGTTTAGGCAGTGGTCTTAATCTAAAAAGAAACCTTTGAGCTGGTCCTCGCTGCACGCCTCATGCCTGTGGTTCCAAGCAGCCGATCCTCGGACGGGTGGCACGATTGTCATCTATAAAAGAGAAGAACTTAGTGAAAGTTGTCGTACAAAAAATTTGGTTATTCTCAATAAACCATTAAAATTCAAGATAAGTCAAGTTGAGCTGAACTAGCCTCGACATAACACGGAAGCCCCTGGTGCCGCTTATGGGGTTTAACCATCAAACCAATCTCGGTTTATCTAAGCTACTATAGCTAGTATCGCGCCGGACTCGTTTAGCCGTGGTCCGCGGTCTTGACGACGATCGCTTATTCTGGTTGAGGGCCATTTAGTGTTCGCTATTAAAGCCGTCGACACTCTTCCGCTTGTAAGGACAATTCAATGTTTCGCTTAGTGGTGATGATGCCACGCGGACCGGGTATCTTAAGCTTGAGAGAAGCGAATGCGTACTGCATTAAACGAAGCGAAGCCACTCTTCCGAGTAGTGCTTGATAGCCACTTCGAATGGAGCGGCGTCAAGGTTAATTTTTTCGCTTCGGAAGTTGCTCGGAGAACCAATACAACCTCTAGTCATAGAGCCCGCAAGCGGCCTTCGGCCTGGTATTACTCCCTTGAAGGTAGTATTACTCGGGCTAATTTTTGTCGGGTCTATCCCCATTTTGCGGATCGTGTCCTCGATATATCGATTTAGATCATCGCCATTCAAAAGGACTCGTGAGATGGTATCCATTTATTATTGGGTCTAACACCAAGGCAGCCAATCCTTCATGTCGAATACTTGTCGGGTGATCCCTGCGATCAAAAGTGATCGGGTAGGCCAACCAGGGGTTGAACTTAGGGGTGATGGGCTCTATGGTGCGTGGTGTCTCGGAGTGCATGTTTGCTTATCCTCTTCGTCGCTGCGGATCATGTTTTCATCGCTTTAACCTCCGTGGGAATTTTTTCTGTCCCTCGGTGTTTGGTCGGGCGAGGTTCGGCCCTCATCTTCGCTTGGTGTCTCCCCCTTGTGTTCGGGCGCTTAGTTTCATCGCCTGCTTGAAGACCCAACATTCTCTCGTGGGTATGATTTGTGTGTTTATCTGGGTGCAATGAATCATATAGTTTGTCTAGAATCTTGTTTAGGCCGGACGTCCATCTCTCGCTGCCTTTTGAAAGGCTTTTTTCCGTCAATTCCGGTTGAGAGTCTCTGAATCCTGCCAAGCATCATCAGGTTATCTTGGCTATCTTCTTTATTTCGACGCTTGCTTTTATTGCGCCATGGTTTTCCATTGCCGCCCCGACTTCGGATGTTCGGTCGCTGGTGCTACTACTGGCTAGCTATAGCTATCTTCGCCTACGTTAAGCAATGCTGGTCATGAGGCTTGTCGTGGCTGCCATTGTTCTCGGGTTTTTCTTGGTCGAGATGTCCGGCGAGCCATTCGTCTTCGATGTCAGGCTTGAAAGCTGCTAAGTCTTCTCGCTATCCGCGCAAATAACGATTTGGTTCTTCTTTGTGAGAAACCTATTCCAAAGCTGGGCTGACTCTTCCGGCTGTTGTATTATATGACTTAAATCGCTCTTACATCCGGAGGTCGGACATAGGTCCCTTGAAATTTAGCCTGAAAGCATCCTCGAGCTCCTCCCAACTTCCAATTGAGTTTTCGGGAGGCTTTTCAGCCAAAGGCCGAGCTGGTCCGTTGCTTGAGGGGCAGTATTTGATGGCGGAGATTGTCCCTCATGAGCCATATGGATATGGAGGATAAAGTCTCAATCCGCACTCCTGTGGTCCGTAGTCCTGCTGTGACGCTTATGTTCACTTGTTTGAATCCTTCCGAAATTCGTGGTCCAAAGACCTTATCTGAAACATAGGGGGTGTGCCGCACTTCAGTATTTGGATGTATCATGGCGCTCGACGGTTGTAGTATTCGGTTTTGATTTTGTGTCGAGCGCTTCCTAGATCCATAGATGGATCCGCCGCCGCTGGTTCGATGTAAGTCGCCATGTGAAGCATGTGCTGACTTATGTGCGCCTTGTTAGCCTCTCTATCGCGCCCACTGTGTGGTTGATCCGACCGTTGGCTGCTTTTATTTTGGCTGTATGCCTAAGGCCTCATCGTCAACTTGGGCAACAACTTGCGCTTTGGGTAGCTCTTGTGTGGTAACTACCACCATCCTTTTCTTCATTGTCGAGCACTTTGTTCCATCTATTGTTGAGTGTATTCGGTGGTCTTAAGCCTTTGTTCTCGCTTCTTTAGACTCCTCACAATAAGCCTCCCGCAGAGGTTCTCTTTGTTCCGTGCCTTCCGGGATGATGCATCTTCCCCGACTGTTTTCTCTTCGGAGGGAGGTTGATGAGCTTTATCCGTGTCGCCGTTCGACAGCCGGATCAAGATTATGTTCGCCATTTGCTGGTTCATCCGCTGGTCAATGTGGTCGCTGCTTCTCCGAGTCAATCTGTGTTATTTCTTCGCTGTTATCGCTGTTTTGCCGAGGCGGATTTGAGATGCGCCACGCCGACGCTTTGTTTGCTTCTCGATGGAGCTGTTCTTCGCTGCTTCCTTCCGCTCGCTATTGTTTCTGTGGGTGTATCCACCATGTATATGTCGCGCGATGAAGTGAAGTGCTGTCCAGTTGCCTTTGGGCGATGGTTCCTGTTCTTCTCCTCAGATCGTCATTCATGCCGTCGATGTTCGTGAGTCGAAATCGAGCATGTCGGTTACGCTGACCTGGGCTACTAAGGGTGGTGGTGGGCACGAATTTCTTCGTCCGTGATCCCATTCTAGCCGGACATAGTTCGCCAAGGTTCTCCCGACAAGGAGCGAGACTTTACGAATTTAGCACGTCGCCGAAGGCGAAAGTGCCGAAGATATCCGCGAGGTAACTCCATGAACGCGCTACCAATCGGATCTGGCAGACGCAGACGCAGGAGGCTCGGAGTCCGCGGGCCGGAGACAATCCAGCTGGTTCGGCAACACGACCTCGTGAAGGGTGAAGTCAAGATCCGCCTCTATCACCACCGAGTGCGACTCCATGACGGGCCTCTATCCACCCGCCCTCGGATGGTGCAATTTGCTTCGGATTGAGGGCTGGATTAGTTGCGGTGTGATTCCCGAACATAGTCCGACGGGCAGAGCTAAATCATGCTCGCTATGATCGTAGCGGCGACACGCTGACATGGGCTCGAACTGGTCAAGATCAAATTCCATGGATGTCGGCAGGTAGTTCAGATTCGAACTTGACCTGGTGTCCGTGGACGAGCTTTCGATCTGCTTCCAGATGGCTGCTTAGTTGGTTCGCAGCGCGGTCAGCCGATCATTTAAGATCTCGTCTGGGAGGAAAACCTCACTCGGACCGCAGATCGTTATCGATGATCAAGGAGCCATCAAGCCTTTACTTATGACGCACATTGGAACTCTCAATGAAAGCACCAATGTCGGTGTCAAACCGGGCGGATCTCGGGTAGGGGTCCAACGGGCGCTTCAAGGTGGATGGTAACAGAGGCGGGGACATGATGTTTACCCAGGTTCGGCCTTCGGATGGAGGTAATACCCTACTTCCTGCTTGATTGATCTTCATGATATGAGTATTACAAGAGTTGATCTACCACGAGATCGTAGAGGCTAAACCCTAGAAGCTAGCCTATGGTATGATTGTTGTTGTCTCACGGACTAAAACCTCCAGCTTTATATAGACACCAGAGGGGCTAGGGTTACAGAGTCGGTTATAAGGAGGAGATCTACATATCCAGACAAGCAAGCTTGCCTTCCACGCCAAGGAGAGTCCCATCCGGACACGGGACTAAGTCTTCAATCTTGTATCTTCTTAGTCCAACATTCCGGCCAAAGGATATAGTCCGCTGTCCAGAGACCCCTAATCTCAGACTCCTCAAACAGGCTTTCGCCAAGCACTACGAAAATATTACTGGGTGTAAACGAGAGGGGGGGCACACACATGGCTAGGCAATGGTCTATTGTGTGTTATGATGCCTCCCACATATATATATGGGAGGGAGGGTGGAGCAGCCAAAGGAGGCGCCCAAGTAGGAGGAATCCTACTTGGGTTCCCTCGCAAGCCGCGCCCCCTTCTTTCCTTATTTGGAGTGCAGGGAAAGGCAGAGGAGGGTGGCGCCCCCCTTTTCCTTTCTCCCATTAGAGGGAATGGCAGGAGGGCCTAGACCTCCCCCTTTTCCTTCCCTAGGGCTGGCCAAACAAGGGAGGGGGCGCACCAGCCCCCTTTGTGGGCTGATCTGTCCCCTCCTTTGGCCCATAAGGCTCATAACTTGCCGGGGGATGCCCGGAACCCCTTTCGGTGACCCGATTCCTTCCTGGTATGTCCCGAAACACTTCCGGTGTCTAAATACCATTGTCGGAGTAAATGACCACGGGTAGCCTAGCCGGCCCCCCCTGGGACTTCTGAAAAAATTACAAGCCAATCAAGCCATCCAACATCCAAGACGCAGGTCGCTTCTTCCCGCCGGCCGCCCTCGCTTCGTGGGGCGTCCGCCCCAAGACCTACAGAAGAAGGCACAGAGGGCAGGCTTCCAGGAGTCGGTTACCGAGGGCCGACCCACGAGCCGCCACGAAAAGGCCAACCTCGGACCTGCACACATAACGGTGATGAGACGGGCGTGGATAAAGTGAAGCTCGCCACCTCAAGATCCCGGATGTTGCCAAAAGCGCCAGACGGGCTGCTATCACCCGTCCATGAGCATCGTTACGACGTCGACCATGACATCACCTGACAAAGTCAAGCAGACGACCAGGGCGGCGGGCTCTCCTCCGGAGAGAGGACCAAGGCGTCGGCCTCCCCTGTCGGGCCCGAGATATGGCTGTCCCATAGCTTGTTCCTCCTCGAAGTTACCATTAAGGAGACAAGACGAGGTGAGGTAACAGCGATCGCCAAGGCGGCGCGGCACAGAGCCATGCTTATCCCACAAAGCCCTCACATCGGATTGAGCAACAGAAGGCCTCGACAAGGCTCTCGGGCCGGAAGCTTTTTGGACCTGTGGTTGCAGCCGGGTGGGACCCACCAATGGCAGTTCTGCAGCCGGGCGGAGAAGAAGCCGGCGAGCGAAGACACCGACGGGTTAGGGCTCACCACCGATTACCATTGTACCTCTGAGGTTTATAACCCCCTGGGCACCCATGCAAAGGGTTGATCTCTTATAGTTTAGAACACCACATAGAGGAAGAAGAGGAGCACAGGCTCTTCTTATTCCTCTCATCGAACAGCTCAAGGAGCCACTTGTAGCCACTCTGTTCATCTAGTGATTACATGGAGACCCAAGCAGAGCAGCAGCAGGGGTGTTATCTCCACGAGAGCCCTGCCTGGTAAGATTCGCGGCCAGTGCATGTTCGCCATCTCCGCTTCTGTGCACCGCGACGATTATTGGCTCCCACTATGATAAGTCACCGTTGGCATATGTCGACCTACCACCAAATTTGGCGCCCACTGCAGCAGTGCACCGGCCGTCTGGAGACCTGCTCGACGGGAACCTTTCTTCTCCCCCGCTGAAGCGAGCTAGCCAAGACACCCGATGGCGCTTGCTCCGACAAAGGCCGCATATAGCCGCTGACGTTGCGCGGCGAGCCGCTTCACCGACCTTCTTGGCGTAGGCTCACATCTGACGAAGCCCGTGATCCGACGCTGGCACAGTTGCCTCGAGCCACTCGCCAACCTCCTCAACCAACTCCACGCCTGCAACAGCCTGTCAGGATTTGGAGTCGGTTGGCTCCATCGGACCGATGCTTGTCAACTCCGGCACAAAGACCGCCGACGCTTCTTCACCAACGCCGCGGATCTTCGGCGACCCGCTTCCCCTGCCGCGTACCGGCAAGCGCATCACCGAGGTGCTGGTTATCACGCCACGCCGCTCGGCGAGAACGCCCACGACGCTTCGCAAGCGGGCGCCGCACGACCTGTCCACTCTCTCTCCGGCCGACGCCGACGCCGGAGGCACCGGAGGCATCGCCGCCTTCTCCACGCTGAGGGCTGTGAGGATAGCTTCCATGAGACACCTCACTAAGGCCTACCGTGCTGCTGAAGTCGATCAAGGCCGCTTTTGGCACGCCGCCCCGACGGGCCGAAAGCGAATCGGCGCCGTTAAGAACGCGCAGCGATCGCCGACATGCCGGGAGTGGACCGCCAGTTCACGCCACGCCGACACCTACACGCCGCCCAAGGCGACCGTAGAAGAGCTTAAAGGATCTGGGCCCGACGAGCCCCTTATATATGGCTAGGGCGATCCGAAAGAATCGATTGGCACGCCGCGATGAAGCGGTATGAAGACGCCGCCGCTGAAGCCCTCGGCGCCGAGAGCACGGCTTGATACGACACGCCGATTGCCGGGCAGCACGCCAAGACGGCGAGAAAAGGAGCCGCCACCGCAATTAACCGGATTCCATCGAAGCGACGCGAAGGCGCCCTCGAGCTGTGGAGCCGGGCAGGCGACGCCGCCCTCCTCCACCTCGTGGGAAAGATATCCCACCCCGCCGCCACACGCGATCCGACTCTCGGCCGGCCGACTAGGCCAGCCGTGAAGGAGTCGGCGTAACGACGCCCGCCATCGATCGATTCGCTTAGGGCGATCCTCGGCATTGAAGAAGAAGACGATGTCGGTCCACCTTGCTTTGGCCTCGCATGCGCGACGAGCCCTTTCCCTAAAGGGTTCTCTCTCCCGAGAGACACGCCTAAGTACAACTTGGTCTCCAGAAGCCGGAGGATTGGCTGATCGACTACTTCACCATCAGTGCCAATATAGCAACGGCAACATGCGCTAAGTCAGAAATATGTGCCCTCATGCTTCGTGGCACGACACGTAACCTCGCTCAACAGCCTCAAGCCGCAGACAAAGATCAACAGCCTGGCTAGACTTCACCAAAGCCTTCATCCGCAACTTCACCAAAGACTCCACAAGCGGGCTCCAAGCCCTGAAAGCTATCCTGTGCGCATAAGGACCCACCGAGTCGACTCGCAACTACCTCAATGCAGCCAATGAGTCCGCAATTCCCTGCGAGGGGTGCACGAGGTTCGCCATAGAGTACTTCACATCGCCGGGTGCCGAGAAGGCACCTCTCAAGCACAAGCTTTCGGCGACGAGCCGACTACCCTCAACAAGCTACTAGTCATAGAGGACAAGTACACCACCGCCTCCTCGATGAAGACCGAGTTCCGTGGACGCCCGGAAGGTGCTCAACCTGCTCCCTAAAACGCCACCGGGCGACTCCAGCCGACGTCCGCACCAGAACCATACAACAAGCGCAGGGCCCAATGCCGCCTCCAACCAGTCGGCAGTGGCCACTTGGCCGAAGACGAGCAGCCCGAGGTGGCCCGCGCCAAGAAGCCGGGGAGGCTGGCTTGGCAGCCGGCTCTTCCTACGAAAGAAGCCTCGACGCCTCTTGCGAAGTTCCACATGGCGCAAAGCCGCCCAACCATATGACCCGAAGTGCCACTCGCTCACCCGAATCACCAAAGGCGAAGGGCTCGGTGCCGCTCCGCCACCGATAGCCGCCGGCCTCAACAGCCGCTGCTGCTCGACCAGCAGCTTGGGACCATCCAAGACGAACTCCCAACGAGCATGCCGCCACGCCGCCTTTCACAAGCCAGCTCGAAGATCAAGCGTCGGCGCCGACAAAGACAAAGAAGTCAACGCGGTCGCCTCCAACAACCTCGAGTACATGCACTGGCCTGAAAGGTTTATCACCGAGCCGGGCCGACCACCCGCAGGTGATGCCGCCCCGGCTCTTATGCATTGGTTTTGAGGCAACTCTAGCAACGGACAGGCAGCTTGTCCGATTCTCCCACGCATCGATAGACGGCGGAGCAGCATCAACATCCTGTACCGAGACACCATGGAGAAGCTGAACATCAAGGCCAAGCACCTCATGCCAAGCCGGACCGTGTTCCATGGCATTGTACCCGGCCTGTCCTGTTCACCGATCGGCAAGATCAAGATAGATGTTCTCTTTGGAGACAAGGATCATTTCCGCCGAGAAGCAATCTGGTTTGAGGTGGTGGACCTTGAGAGCCCCTATCATGCACTACTAGGCCGACCTGCTCTGGCCAAGTTCATGGCTGTGCCCCACTACGCCTACCTCAAGATGAAGATGCCAAGCACCAAGGGCATCATCACCATAGCCGGCGATTACAAGAAATCTTCCGAAAGGGCCGCAATGAGCAGCCGTTATTTGAGTCCCTTGTGATCGCCGAAGAGAAGAAGATGTTGGACCGAAGTCGCGGGCCATGGCCGCAAGTGATAGCCCTGTCCCCCGACCCCAAGGAATGTGATGCCCAAGGATCTTTCCAAGCCGCTAAGGAAACGAAGAAGATACCTCCGACCCAGAGCACTCAGTAAAGGTTTGCCGCCATTGGGGCAAACCCGACAACAAATAGGAAGGCGAGCTCATCGATTTCCTCCATGAGAATCGAGACATCTTTGCATGGTCCCCCAAGGACATGCCGGTGTTCCAAGGAATTCGGGCCGAAGCACAAGCTACACGTCCGAGCGGACGAAACCAGTCAAGCAGCCCTCCACCGACCGTCGGAGGAGAAGAGATAGCCTGCTCCTCGGCGCCGGCTTCATAATGGAGGTGTTCTTTCGGGTGGCTTGCCAACCCGTGCTCGTGCTGAAGAAGAACAACAAGTGGCGCATGTGTATAGACTACACAAGCCTCAACAAAGCCTGCCCTAAAGATCCTTCGCTTTGCCAAGGATTGATCAAGTGATAGACTCCACACCGGATGCGAGCTGCTGAGTTTCTTGATGCCTACTCGGGCTACCACCAGATAAAGTTGGACCCGCTGACCGCTCAAGACCGCCTTCATCACGCCATTCGAGCTTTCTATTACCCCGACTATGACATTCGGCTTGAGAAATGTCGGTGCCACTTTCAGCGCTGCATGCAGAAATGCCTCCTCAAGCAACTCGGTAGAAATGCCCACGTCTATGTAGATGATATCGTGGTGAAGACGGAGAAGCGCGGCACTTTGTTAGAAGACCTCAAGGAAACATTTGAGAACCTGCGCCGGTTTCAAATCAAGCTCAACCCCGAGAAATGCGTGTTCGGAGTGCCAGCCGGCTAGCTTCTAGGCTTCCTGGTCTCCGAACGCGGCATTGAATGCAACCCAGTAAAGATCAAAGCCATTGAGAGAATGGAGATTCCCACCAAGCCGCGAGACGTCCAGAAGTTTACCGGGTGCCTGGCCTCCCTGAACCGCTTCATCAGACGGCTTGGAGAAAAAGCTCTCCCCCTCTACCAACTCATGAAGGAAACCACTCACTTCGAGTGGAACGACTAAGCCGACCAAGCTTTTCATGAGCTAAAGAAGATGCTTGCCACGCCGCCTGTCTTGGCGGCGCCGACTGAGAAAGAGCCCATGCTCCTTTATATTGCCGCCACCAGCAGGGTGGTCATTGCCGCCATCGTGGTCCAATACCAGAAGAAGGCCGAGCTCAGCCAAAGGCAGAGACCGTGTATTACTTAAGCCGGCATGTCCACCTCGGCAGAACTACCGCGTGACACGAAGATGTGCTATGGCGTGTACTTCGCCGCCAAGAAGCTGAAGCCCTACTTTCAAGAGCACCCCATCACGGTCATATGCGAGATCATAGGCAGTCGCGACGCATCCGGCCGGGTGGCAAAATGGGCCATTGAGCTTGCCCCTTACACGATCTTCTACCAGCCTCGCACCGCCATCAAGTCCCAAGCATTGGCCGACTTCCTCGTCGACTGGGCCGAGACCCAGTACCTTCCGCCGGCTCACGACTCCACTCATTGGCGGATGCACTTCAACGGGTCCAAGATGCGCACCGGCTTGGGAGCCGGCATCATCCTCACCTCTCCCAAAGGTGACAAACTCAGATACACATTGCAAATTCACTTTGCCGCCTCCAACAATGTGGCCGAGTATGAGGCACTCATACACGGGCTCCGGCTAGCCAAAGAGCTCGGCATCCGCCGGATCCTGTGCTATGGCGACTCGGATTTGGTGGTCCAGCAGTCACCTGGCGACTGGGACGCCAAGACGCAAACATGGCAAGCTACCGCTTCCTCGTTCAGCAAATCAGCGGGTACTTTGAAGGATGCGAGTTCCTCCACGTGCCACGGGCCGACAACGAGCAAGCAGATGCCCTCGCACGAATAGGCTCAACTCGACAAGCTATACCAACCGGCGTCTCTCTCCAACGCCTCCTCACGCCGTCTATCTAGCCATCTCCAGAATCCGACTCCATCTTCGTGCCGCCTAACCCCGACGCCGCCGGATCCGGCTTGGGGAACCAAGCAGGCGGCCCGGGGACTTCAATAGGTGGCTCGGGGATTGCCATAGTCGCACCCGGCCCGGGGACTTCAGAACCCGGCCCGGGGACTAAGGTAGTCGACCCGGGGACTGCATCAACACCACAGGCGGTGGCCAACTCCAGCTCTTCACCACCCAGCCCACCCACCCTGGTTGCAGTAGCCGTGTTGGCTATAGAAGAAGTCACAACTCCATCATGGGCTCAGCCCATCCTCAACTTCCTGGTAAACAGAGAACTGCCGGCTGACGAGATCGCGGCAAGACAAGTCCAACGCCGAGCCGGAGCATATACAATTGCTAACAGAGAGCTCGTCAGACGCAGTGTCACTGGAGTCTTCCAGCGCTGCGTCGAGCCAGAGAAGGGCATAGCAATCCTCAAGGACATTCACCAAGGCGAATGCGGCCACCACGCAGCCTCAAGATCCCTCATTGCCAAAGCTTTCCGCCATGGATTCTTTTGGCCGACTGCTTTGGACGACGCCAAGGAGTTGGTCAAACATTGCAAAGGGTGCCAAGTCTTCAGCTCCAAGCAACACCTGCCGGCTTTGGCACTCAAGACCATTCCCCTCATCTGGCCTTTTGCCGTCTGGAGACTGGACATGGTGGGCCCATTCAAGACGGCGCGCGGCGGCATGACACACTTGCTTGTCGCCGTGGATAAATTTACCAAGTGGATCGAAGCAAAGCCGATTAAGAAGCTGAACAGGCCGACTGCCATGACATTCATCACAGACATTACAACTCGGTACAGCGTGCCACATAGCATCATCACCGAAAACGGCACGAATTTTGCCAAGGGAGCATTGACACGTTTCTGCGCGACGCAGGGCATCCGACTGGACCTAGCATCCGTTGCCCACCCGCAGTCAAACGGCCAAGTTGAGTGAGCCAATGGCCTCATCCTTTCCGCATCAAGCCCCGCTGGTCGTGTTGGCTGGAGCTGTTCGCCGGCTGTTGGCTCGACGAGCTGCCGCCGTCCCCTCCGAGTTTGCGACTACCTTTAACAAGTCAACCGACTTCACCCCTTTCTTCCTTGTATACGGTGCCGAGGCTGTCATCCCAACTGATATCGAGTTCGACTCGCCTCGTGTAACCATGTACACGGAAGCAGAGGCCAAAGAAGCACGAGAAGACGGCATCGACCTGCTAGAAGAAAGCCGGCTGTTAGCCCTCAGCCGGTCCGCCATCTACCAGCAGGGTTTGCGCCGCTACCACAGCCGGAAGGTCAAGCCAAGATCCTTTCAAGAGGGCGACCTTGTGCTCCGGCTGATCCAGCGAACAGCCGGCCAGCACAAGCTCTCGGCCCCTTGGGAAGGTCCCTTCGTCATCAGCAGAGCACTGGGAAACGACTCCTACTACCTAGTCGACGCACAGAAGCCGAAGGCACGAAATAGAGATGATTCCGGCAAGGAGTCGGAACGACCATGGAATGCCAACCTCCTCCCAAGATTTTACAGTTAAAATTTAGTATGTATCACGCTACCTTCTGTACTAAGTACGAGACAATGCCCCCCCCCCCGAGGAGCACTCGGGGACTGCCACCTTTTATCTATGAATGACGAGTATCATGCTTATGATTTTGTCATTACACTCTTCCTCCTCGTCCGACATCGGGTTCGACTAGTCGACTGTAACGCCCCGGATTCGATGCGCCAGGTGTTTGTCAGTTATTCGCCGTCGTTGCCATGTCATTTGATTGCATGTTGCATTTTGCCATGTCATCATCTGCATTTCTTATCATATCATCATGTGCATTTCATTTTGCATACGTGTTCGTCTCATGCATCCGAGCATTTTTCCCCGTTGTCCGTTTTGCAATCCTGCACTCCTATGTCTGCCGGCGCCCCCTTTTTGCCTCTTTTCATGTGCGGGTGTTAAACGGTCTCAGAATGGACCGAGGTTTGTCAAGCAGCCTTGGTATAGCACCGGTAGACCGCCTGTCAAGTTTCGTGTCATTTGGAGGTCGTTTGATACTCCAACGGTTAACCGGGTAACCGCAAAAGCCCCTTTCTCTTTGCAGCCCAACACCCCTTCCAAAGTGGCCCAAAACCCACCAAACTCCCGTCCATCCTCTCGGTCGTTCGATCACGATCGCGAGGCCGAAAACCGCACCCCATTTGGACTCTCCTAGCTCCCTCTATCTATAAATATGCCCATCCCCGAAATTCGCTGGTCTAATCCCCAAACCCTAGCTCCTCCTCTTCCTCGCAAGGACGGACATGTCCACCGCAGCGGACATGTCCGCCCGCCATCCCCGCCTCCCTCAGCCATTCGGCGCCGCCGCGCCGCTTCACGCCGCCGCTGCCCATGAGAGCCAAGCTGGCCCGCCAAGCCCATCCGCTGCCATCCGCGCCAAGGGCCGCCTGCTCCGCCACCGCCAGCCGCCGGGGCGCCGCCGCCCGCCCGCCCCCATCTCCCCGGCGCCGCCGCCGCCCTGCCGACCGCCGCCTCCATGCGCCGCCGCACGGGAAGGCAGCGCCCGCGCCTCGCTCGCCGCCTCCCGGCGCCCGAGCCGCTGCTCCGCCGTCTTCGTCGCCCCGTCTCCGGCGAGCCCGGCCCCGCCCGGTCCAGATCCAGATCCGGTCAAACGAGGTTGAATTTTCGTCCAAGTCCCCGAATCTGCTAATATTTTCATGCCATGTTCATCGTGCCATAACTCTGCATCTGTAGCTCTGTTTCGTGCGTGTAATATGTCAAATTGTTCGTCTCGACGAGTACATCATTTCATCTCATTGCATCATTTTCATTTGAGCTCATCTTGAGGCCCTAAATGCTGTTAGAAGAGGGCTATGTGATGTTAGTTTCAGATTCTTATCAGAACATGCACTTTTGTCATTTTTGCCATGATTGATGTGTGCATTCTATGAACTTGAGTCCTACATGTGTTTTGTAATATGCCATGCCATCTTTACAGGGGAGTATGCCATGTATTTTTTTGATCTCTGTGGTGACTAGCACAAGCATGCAAACTAGGCTTCATGATGTTGCTGATTTCAGCCCCTGTTTTGCTGATATTTTTATGCCATGTAAACTTGATGCTATCGAGAGATCCATGCTTATTTTGAGATACTTCAGTAAGGATGTTTTTAACATATGGTTATTTTCTATCTATCCATGCCCTTGTTTGCAATTATGGAGTGCCATAACTTGAGTCAATCGAGCTCTACTTTTGCTATAAAATGTTTCCTGGCAGGTTGTTTACATGTTATTCAATTTTGCCAAGGTTGTTGTAGTTGATCCGTGTATGCTATGATGTTGTTATTGCCATGTATAGCTTCTATGACATGCCTTCTTACTGTGAGTTGCCTTGCCATGCCATGTATTGCTCTGTGGTGAGTGGTTCAAGCTCACCAACATGTCTACTTATTGTTGTTCCTGCCATGTATGAATCTGTAATATAACTTGCCATGTTACATGGGTGCCAT
Organism: Aegilops longissima; assembly: GCA_021605205.1. NCBI lineage: Eukaryota > Viridiplantae > Streptophyta > Magnoliopsida > Poales > Poaceae > Aegilops > Aegilops longissima. Next base: position 98,424,931 of record CM038679.1, on the reverse strand, counting down.
CTTATTTTATGGTCAGTAAAGGACTTTTGTTCTATGCAATTAGTAGATTCATGCCATGCCTTTGTTTTCCATGTTAAGTTCCTGTAACATGTTGTTTGATAGATCTAAACATTGCAACCTGATGTTATTTCTGCCAATGCCTGAAACTGTTATTATTTGCAATCTTGCCATGTCATTTTGAGCATGTTCTAGTGATTTCTAGAGATAGATCAATGTTCATGTTTTGTCATGCTTTACCTGTACATCATGCCCATGCCTTTTGTTATTACGTTGGGATGCTGTAGCTTGTTGTTTTGATGCTTGCAATATGCCTAGTTGCTGTTTTGGACAGATTGTTGCTATAACTTGTTTCATGTGTATGTGTTGAACCGCTGTTCGCTTTTGAGTGTGCTCTATATGAAACTTGCTTGATTTTGCATGTAGTTTCATATTATCATGTTGCATCCTTGTTTTGAGGTGTTTGCTTGATGTTTGTATGCATTTTGCATCAATGCCATGCTTATCTTGTTTTGCTCATATCTTCTAGGTCGAGTCTCAATTTAATGAACTTTATATGTAACTTGACTAGAATTTCGTGTAGATCATCGTGGTGCATCTTAACTTGCTGTTTAACAACTTGAACATAAGGTTTATTCAGATCTGGACCAATTTCGAAATTTGCATATGAGGACTTACCGGAATTGTTATATGTTGTTTCCGCCTCATTTAAACTTGCTTTGATGTGTTGCTCTTGTTTGCATCATCTCTTGCCATGAGTAGCTTCATGTAGTCTTGTCATGCATCATGCTTGTTGTGCATCATGTCTTGTTCATGTGTGGTGTGTTTACCTTGTTGTGTGCTTCTTCTTGTTAGTTTCTGTTTCGCTATGATCGTGAGGATTCGCTCGCTCACGCTTGGTTCGGCTTCATCCGTTCGTCTTCTTCATGGACTCGTTCTTCTTCCTTATGGGATTTCAGGCAAGATGACCGTCACTTTGGATCTCATTACTATCATTGCTATGCTAGTTGCTTCGTTCTATCGCTATGCTGTGTTACCTATCACTTGCTGCTCAAGCCATCCCAAATTGCCATGTCGCCTCTAACCTTTTGCACCCTTCCTAGCAAACCGTTGTTTGGCTATGTTACCGCTTTGCTCAGCCCTCTTATAGCGTTGTTAGTTGCAGGTGAAGATGAAGTTTGTTCCTTGTTGAACATGGAGATGTTGTTCCTTGTTGGAACATGTTTACTTGTTGGGATATCACAATATATCTTATTTAATTAATGCATCTATATACTTGGTAAAGGGTGGAAGGCTCGGCCTTATGCCTGTTGTTTTGTTCCACTCTTGCCGCCCTAGTTTCCGTCATATCGGTATTATGTTCCCGGATTTTGCGTCCCTAACGCGGTCGGGTGATTTATGGGACCCCCTTGACAGTTCGCTTTGAATAAGACTCCTCTAGCAAGGCCCAACATTGGTTTTACCATTTGCCTCACCTAGCCCTTTTTTTCCCTTGGGTTCCCGGAGCCCAAGGGTCATCTTTATTTTAGCCCCCCGGGCCGTGTGCTTCTTCGAGTGTTGGTCCAAACGGGCAGATCATGGAGCCACCACGGGCAACTCGAGGGTTGGTTTTACTCGAGGCTGACCTATCCGGTGTGCCACGAGAACGAGGTACGCGACTCCTATCGGGATTTGTCGGCACATCGGGCGGCTTTGCTGGTCTTGTTTTATTGCTGTCGAAATGTCTTGTAGCCGGATTCCGAGATCGATCGGTCTTCCCGGGAGAAGGAATATCCTTCGTTGATCGCGAGAGCTTATCATGGGCTGTTGGGACACCCCGCAGGTATAAACTTTCGAGAGCCGTGCCCGCGGTTATGTGGCGATGGGAATTTGTTAATATCCGTTGTAGTAAACTTGAAGCAAACTCTTCTAAAATACACCAACCGTGTAGCGTAACGCGTGAGTGTCTCTTTTCGGGTTGATCGAGAGGAGAACACGGTTTCGGGTTATGTCCGACGTAAGTAGGAGTTCAGGATCACTTCTTGATCATTACTAGTTGACGACCGCTGCTTTGTTTCTCTTCTCGCCTCATTTATGTATGTTAGCCACCATATCATGCTTAGTCGCTGCTGCAACCTCACCACTTTACCCCTTCCTTTCCCTTTAAGCTTTGCTAGTCTTGATACCCATGGTAATGGGATTGCTGAGTCCTCGTGGCTCATGATTACTACACCACCAGTTGTGTACAGGTTATGCGATGATCATGACGTGAGAGCGATGTTTGCTTGTATTGGAGTTCTTCTTCCGCTTCTTCTTCGATCGGGGATAGGTTCCGTGTCGGCAGCCTGGGCTAGCAGGTGGTGGATGTCGCTTGAGTTTCTGTTTATGTTTCATCCGTAGTCGGATGTTGATCTTGTATATGATGTTGATGTATTCTTGTGGCATTTGTGCCTTATGTTTGTATCCCCACTATTATGTAATGTTGATGTAATGATATCCACCTTGCAAAAGCGTTTCAATATGCGGGTCTATCCTTGGTGGGACCTTCGAGTTCCTTTTAGATAGTGTCGCATATTGGGCGTGACATCGACCCGGGGACTGGCCGCCTTGAGTTATATCCAAGTTCCACCTGCAGTCAGACAAGTAGTGTGCCGGCACCCAAGCCCTCTCTTGTCAAAAGTCGCAGCTCGAAGAACCGACTGTCCGGCTGGCAAGAGTCAAAGGCAGGAAAGGATGCCCACACGAAAAATGGCTAAGGACTAACGAACTCGTATAACAAAAGCCGGCTTCCTCCCATTGCCGACCGGCTACCAGAGTAGCCGGCCGACCGGCTTCCATTCCACCTTGCCACAATCCAAGAAAGCTCAAGTACTTGCCTTCCCACAAATAGTCAAGTTCCTCCCCAGCCACAGACTGCAGAGCAGCTGTTCGGCTGGGAAGGCAGGACCAAGGGAAGGCGGCAAAGGAAACAACCTAAGGATAAAAAGCAAATTCGAATGGAAGCCAAACACATGCATAATTATATTTACACAAAAGCCTTCGAAAGGCCGGCATTCAACATAGTTTGAATACACCCCCAGTGGGTGGAACTGTGCAAATTTAATAAAAAGTTGTTCAAGGAGCAAACAGCAGGAAAGCAAGAGCAGCAGATCAGGCCAAGGGAGCGACAGGCGAGTCGGGCACGTCGGCGGAGGCGGCAGTGCTGGCCGGAGGAGTGGCCGGCTAGTGGGTCTCGGCCTGATCATCACCCCCGGGCAGCGGTAAGGCTCGCTGCGCCGCATCTCGTTCTTCGGAGGCACGATCAGGCTGAAGTTGGCTGGTCGCTTCGCCGTCGGGCACGACGTCTTCGCCGCCCTCCTCTTCTTCTTCTTCGCCTTTGTCGCTGGAGGCAATCTCCTCTGCCGAGTCCTCACTTTCCACCGGGTTCAGCCCGAACCGCTCCTCCGGCTGGGCGACGCCGTTGTCATTCACTTCAGGAGCAAACACGCTGGTGTCGGTATACTCGGCGATAGCCGAAGCGCGCTCGATCATAGCCGGCCGCACCGCCACCAGCTCCTCGTCAGCCTCGTGCCTCCAAGTGCTCGGTGGCGCAAGCTCAACCAGGATACCAGGCCCGAACGAACTCCAGCGCCCGCCGGCGACCGACCAGCAATGAAGCCTTCCAGCCTTGAAGCGCCAACCGCAACCTCCAGCCGCCCGGCAACCGACCGGGGTACGGGAATCACCTCGCCCAGCCGAGAGCGGTCAAGATTTGCGCCGCACGCTGCCTGGCAGAGCATGCGGTGAGCTGCTGCGGTCGGCTCGATCGCCAAAAGTTGCTCCTCAAGCGCCCGCCGTGGCGTCTGGCGCGAATCTCAACCCCTGCTTGCCGGGTGTGTCTCGCGGTGGGCCTCGATGGCTTGGCTGGCGGCAACGGAGTAACCAGGAAGTAATCGTGGAAGAGCAAAGAAACAGCACAAAAATCAGAAGATGAATAAGAGGGCAAGGAGCAAGCAAAGGGGTGAAAAGGAAGGCGGCTTACCATCGATCGATCCTCAACCCGCCCATAGCCCTCGCTCGGCGCTTGCCTCGCTTCAGCCCAGCCGCCGCCTCGGCCTCGAACTCGCCTTAAGGGCGGCCTCGCTGTCTCTGCGCCTTCTTCAGGGCCGCTTTATGGCTCTCCTCCTGGTCGGGCAGTCTCTTGGCCAGCAACATGCGTTCTCAGGCTAAGGCGCTGCACTCAGCCTCCTTAGCTAAGGGCGATCAGGTCCCGCCGAGCTGCTCCCTCAAGTCAGCATTAGTCTCTCGCAAGCGTGGAGAAAAGAAAAAGCAATAAGGAAGAAGTCGTCGGGGAAGATCCGACCCGACCGCGCCAGCATCGGCCGAATCTCGGGACTACACCCGGTGCAGGTCTGACGCGCCTCTACATGAGATAAAAGAAACAAAGTATTCATTCCGGCTATTAGTCAGGTCGGCGGCCTTCTGGCTCAGCTCCTGGGCCTGGGAGTTGAAGGCAGCTGTCGGTGTCAAAACCGGCGGATCTCGGGTAGGGGGTCCCGAACTGTGCATCTAGGCGGATAGTAACAGGAGACAAGGGACACGATGTTTTTACCCAGGTTCGGGCCCTCTCGATGGAGGTAATACCCTACTCCTGCTTGATTAATATTGATGATATGGGTAGTACAAGAGTAGATCTACCACGAGATCAAGGAGGCTAAACCCTAGAGGCTAGCCTATGGTATGATTGTTGTTCGCCCCACGGACTAAAACCCTCCGGTTTATATAGACACCGGATAGGTTAGGGTTACACAGAGTCGGTTACAATGGTAGGAGATCTACATATCCAGATCGCCAAGCTTGCCTTCCACGCCAAGGAAAGTCCCATCCGGACACGGGACGAAGTCTTCAATCTTGTATCTTCATAGTCTTGGAGTCCGCCGTGATGATAGTTCGCTATCCGGACACCCCTAGTCCAGACTCCTCAAGAGCTCCCCTGAACCGGGCTTCATTGACGAGCCTCGAACCAGGCTTCATTGACGACGAGTCCGGCGCGATATTGTCTTCGCATTGCAAGGCAGGTTCCTCCTCCGAATACTTCATAGAAGGTTTTGAACACAAGGATAGTGTCCGGCTCTGCAAAACAAGTTCCACATACCACCGTAGAGAGAATAACTTTTGCACAGATCTGCTGACGTATTCCGCGGCGTGACATCATACCGCGGCCAGGTCTTTATATGAATTGTTTTTTGCTGTTCCACCTCAGCGCGTTTAGCGAGGCGGTTTCCTTGGCACGTCTTATCAAAGCATAGATCGTGCCCCCTTATTCCGGGATTCTCATCAATACGGACGTGGGTAACCCAACCGTGCCCGCTGGCACGCCTCCTCTATCAAAGGCGAGTCCTAATCGACCACGGGTAGGCTCTTGGTATTCAACCTCTTTATAATGAGACCAAGGCCCTCTTCTTTTACACCCTCCATCGAAGTTCGCCTCGGCCGAAGTTCTAACACCCAAAGCTTCAGATTTAGGCGCCGGACCTTCGATGATGTCCAGCTCCGGCCAGCGTGGCCGATGGATGTCTTCCTCCGTCACAGAAGAAGATGTGCTAAAGCTACGAGACGCCGGTATCTAACCGGCGAGATCTCGTGATAGGCTGCCCGCTCCAGGCAGGTCATTCCCACTCCCGAGCCCGGCGAGAACGTGGTGTTCGTGGTCTCACTTCCTTCGGGTTTAGTCTTCCGACGGATCCCTTTATGCGGGGCTCATGTTTTATTATGGGCTGGATTTCCATGACTTGAATCCGGAGTCCATCCTCCATATCTCGTCATTCATTGTCATATGTGAGGCCTTCCTCCATATTACCCCTCACTTTGGATTGTGGCTCAAGACCTTCAAGGTGGAGCCAAAGATGATCGAGGGGCAGCAAGCAGAGTGCGGAGGGGCGGTCATAAGCAAATGTGCTGATGCTCCGTGGCCCGAGGGCTCTTTTCAAGAGGAGCTTGGTTTGTCGCAACGAGGGGGGTTTTATATCACCGCTCCCAGGGGCACCAAATGGGTGGCGCTCCCCGCCTTCCGCTCAGGTCCACCACAGTGGCTGGCGTCATGGGTCAACAAGGGGCTCGACTGGGGCCGCCCAAGGACGCCTTTGTTGCAGGGCCGATTCGAGACCTCCAAGAAAGAGAGATCAATCTGGTTGCAGTGGCGCATGTTATGTTGATTCGGCGCCTTCTGCCCTACAAACGTCGCCCCTCCGCATGTGGGAATTTAATCCGGAGGGACCACGAGCTCTCCAAAATTTTATGGGCACGACGCCCATGGAGATGTACAAATTGTTCTTCGGATCACGAGAGAAGTATCCGGACCTGACTGAGGACGCATGACTAAGCTGCAATCGCCCAGATACTCAAGTAAGTAGTCCCTGAACGGACAAGCTGTTCATTCATTTATCATATATATATATATATATATATATATATATATATATATATATATATATATATATATATATATATATATATATATATATATATAAAGGAGCCGCTTTCTTGAACAGAGTGGATAGCCAAGGCAAAGTTAATAAGGTGTCCGGCTCCCCTCCCAGAGACCACGTCGGATCCCATGCTGACCGAGATGTTGAAGGCCGCGCCTTTTGAAGAAGGCAAAGAGGGGAGCGGGGAAGCAACTGCCCCTACGAAGGAGGCTATCAAGGAAGGAGGGATTAAAAGTCCCATATTTCGAGGAGAGAAGAGGACCGCTTCCGAAGATCCGGAGGTCAAGGCCTCAAAGAGGGAAAGGAATCTTCGTCAGAGAGTCCCGCCGGGAAGTAACCCAGCCGCACTATTTCCCAAGGGATCAGCCTCCAATGAGCCGTAAGTAAAAAGGAAGGGTTTTTAAGTAAGGAACATCCCTGATTTATTTCAAGATAACCGAAATTGTACCTTGTAGTTCGGACCTCAGCCCTTCTCAGCAGAGCTCGTCTTGGGGATCTTCTTCCGAAGATGATGGAGAGCTAAACGCCCACCTGTCGCACCTCATGCAGGCGGACGACCCGAGGTGTCGCCGCGAGGGTTCCCCAAGTCCGGCGGGCCGGAAGGTCCAGCGCCAAGTGGTGTGCAATCGGAGGAGTCAAGGATCTTCTCGGGCGAGGGGCTATCTCAGAAGATCACCGTGCTCTAATGGGTATGGTGATTGAAAGAATTGCATCCGCGGCGAGCGGATTGCATGAAGCCGTCAGAAGCTTAATGACGGGGGTTCGAGGTACGCAAAAATGATGTACCTTCGGCAGCTTATGCATATAGAATGCGCTCAGTATAGATAGTAGCCCCGAGACTCGGTATGTTGTCAAAATTGACAGCGTCGAGGATCAAAATCTCGTTATAACATATCGCCGCTCCTAAAAGGTGGCGAGGCGTCCGTGGCCAGCCGGATCGATGAATATGCCGAACTAAAGCGGCAACTTGACGAGGCGGATGCGACATCGCGCTGGTCAATAAACGGTTTGACGAGTCACAAGGTATGCGACTTCTATGCGGACACCTGGTAAGGGAGCTTGACGCCCATGTCTTACTATTTGTATGCTTAATGCAGATGGTGCCGCTGCTGTGGAGGAGCTACGGGCGGAACTCGCCCGAGCGAAAGAGCAAGCCAGAAATAGTAATGCGGCCGCTTTAAGGGCGACCAAAGAGCTAAAAGCCGAACGGGCTGCTCACTGCCGAAGCAAAAAGGAAATGGCCGATATGGCCAGAAAGTTGAAGAATACTACCGATCGCTGCGAGGTTCTTGAAAAAGGACGTCAAGCGGAGCAAGAGGGCCTGAAGAAGGCCGCCGCCGAATCCAAGGATGCCCGTTCGGCTTTGAGAGCTACCAAGGAGGAGCTGAGTCAGGTCGGGGCAATTGCGGCTGGAAAACCGTTTCTGCTGCGGAGGAAATATACGGATCCAAAGTATGCTCAATTGGACAAGTTGTGGAGTTCGGAGGATGCTTATCTCGACTTAGCGGCGAAGCGCCGCAGACGCGATTGAGCACTTCCGAGGCCGAAAGGCGCTGAAGGGAAGAGCTATATTGGTCGCAATTCCATAGTCCGGGCGCCTTCTTCCGTTAATCGATCGGTTGGCGAATGGGCCGAGCTGAATCGACTATCCGGACTTGCCATGAAGCATGTCATGACTCATTTGTGGCGGGCGGACCCCACCAAAAGTTATTTTGGTTTAGTGCAGCAGTTCCTTGGTGCGGTACCGCGTATCGATGCAATGAAGCGGTCGGTGTGTATTGAGGGAGCGCGGATGGCTCGCCCGTGTCAAGACATCTTTGGGCAGATATGAAGGCCACCGACGTTGCATCCCAAGATTCGGACAAGTTTAGTACCGCCGAGCACTACTTTGAGGAAGTTCCGCAGGCGCTGCTTAATAGAGACGCAGATGCTTGAAGGATATTATGTTTAAATGACATGTATGATTTGTGAAAACAATGTTTCAATATGATATAAGAGCTTTTTATACTTGTGTGCTCAAGTAGTAAACTACTCCTGTCGCGGCCGCTTATGTATATGTATATATAACCTCAAAGATGGCAGTCCTTGGCTTCAGCCCCCATGCACATAGTGCGGGGGTGTTTGCAAAGAAGGCATTTTTCACACTTAATCCAACGTCTTGGTCCTGTTAAGGAGGTGGTAGCGTAGCAAACTAGGCAACCGGACTATAATGCTTTATCACTTTCACTTAGCCATAGGAGTTCGAGGGTGGGGCTACTATATAGCCCCTGGGGGCACCGCACCCTCCCGAATTCGGGGTGCGTATGTGCCTGTCCGAAAACCGGTCCTTTGTTAATGCGGAGGAATCCTAAACATTCCGATGAGCCATCGAGTGGTTGACCAGTCTCTCGCTATATCATGATAGTCAGTTTTCGGCTTTCTCTACTGAGGTGCTCGCCCGGCCAAGCGGGCACAATCGCAGAGTTCTCCGGTGCCGCGTTAGCCGATAAAAACGGAACGTAAGGCAGCAAAACACAGGAGCCGGGCAAACCCAACATTTGACCAAAGACATGATTCGAGCTGATGCATATAAGGCCTAATCTCGAGACGCGCCAATACTCCCTAAGGTATTCGGTCTTTAGGAAAACAGGCGAATAATGCCCTAAGCCCCCGTGTCCGTGCACGCAAAAAAATTCTGGTGCGGCTAATGCCAAAACGCCAGCCTCCTCCTTGGTTATAGTAAGAAACCGGGGATGTATATCAACAAGAGACAGAAAAAGGTTTACGCAGGTCTTAATCTGAAAAGAATCCTTGCAACGGGTCCCTCGCATGTCTGCTACTGTGTTCCGTTGCAGCCGTGATCTCGGACGGGTGTAGCACGTTGTTCATCTGTAAAAGAGAGGAACTTAGTTTAAAAGAAAAAAAAAGATCATGCGAAAGATGTACTTTATATTAAATAAACAGAGTACGATTCGAAGAAGTGAATAAAATTGAGCTTTATTGTCTCTTTTTGATACATGCATGCAGCCCCTTGTATGGGGGTATGCCGCTAGTAGGCGCCGGACTCGTCTAGCCGTGTCAGGGGTTTGAATGACCTATTCAGATTCTTTCACTAGTGGGGCCGGATAGGTGTGGGGCTGTCAAGGCAGTCTCACGTTCTTCCGTGCTCGAGTAACACTTAATACTTCCTTTTAATGAGATGATGCCGCGTGGACCGGGCATTTTAAGTGTTAGAGTTGCATAATGTGGTATTGCGTTAAAGCGGGCGAAAGCTTCGCGTCCCAATAGTGCTTGATGGCTACTTTTAAATGGGGCGACATGGAAGACTAACTTTTCGTGACGGAAGTTGTCGGATGAACCGAACACAACTTTTAGCGAAGAGGGAGCCCGTGACACCGGGCATATGGGCTGGCATTACCCCTTTAAAGGAGGTGTTGCTATGGCAAATTTTGGTTGGGTCTATCCCCATCCTCATGGATTGTGTCCCGATATATCAGGTTTATGTCATCGCCACCATCCATGAGGACTTGTGTAATTTGGAATCTGGTCGATTATAGGATCCAATATCAAGGCAGTCCATCCCGTTCCGGATGCTTTGGAATAGTCCCGATGGTCGAAGGTGATTGGTTTTGACAACCGGTGTTGGTACTCCGCAGGTAGTTTGTGCGGCGCGCATTCTAGCGGCGCCGCTGTTTTTCCTTTGATCACGTGAAGTGAGTTTACTGTTTTAACCTCTTGTGGGAAATTCTTTTGTTTTCCGGGCTCGCTTGTGGTGCTCGTCATCATCTTCACTTGGTGTGTCGAGCCCTTGTGTTCGGGCGTTGAGTCTGCCGGACTGTTTGAAGACCCAACAATCTCTGTGGGTATGATTTGCAGGCCTCCCAGGAGTACTGTGGATTTGACATATCTTGTCCAAGATTTTGTTTAAGTTGGATAGCTCATCGCTATTGTCCTTAAGGGGCATTTTTTTATTGTTCTGCCGTGAGAATTTGAATCCGGCGTTGATTGCCGCGCTCTTTGGACCGCTCCCTTTAATCCGGCGCTGGTCCTTGTTGCGCCGTGGTTGCCCGTTTCCATCCCTGACTTCGGATGTACTTGGGTCGCTGGTGCTGCATCTTGCTAGCCAACTATCCTCTCCCGCGCAAAAGCGGGTCATAAGGCTTGTTAATGCGGCCATTGTTCTTGGCTTTTCTTGGCCGAGGTGTCTGGCGAGCCATTCGTCTCGGACGTTGTGTTTGAAGGCTGCTAAGGCTTCGGCGTCCGGACAGTCGACTATTTGGTTCTTTTTAGTAAGGAACCTGTTCCAGAATTTCCGGGCTGACTCTCCGGGCTGTTGAGTTTGTAAGTGCATCTAGTGCCCCTTAGTGATTTTGGTGTATTGAAGACTTATAGGTTAAGTAACTGATGCGTTTGTGAGTGTACACAGGTCTATAAGACTATGAGGAGTTTGATATTTACAAGTGAAATTCGACCCTAAAATGAATTCTTCAATCAAGAATTTGATATTCAAGACTTTTCAAGACTTTGAAAGTGAAGAAATTGGTGTGATTCTCAAGACTTGGTAATCGCTGAGGAATATGAAGCGTGAAGACTTTTGTTTTCGTAGTTTCATTTTCTCTTTCTTGAGTCATAGGAAACACCGCATCGTTAAAGGGGGTCGAGGAAATACTAAGGAAAAATTTCCATTTGATGCTCAACTCAAAATCCTACACCTACCAATCCCTTCGAGTGAAGCCTTTGAAATCTCATACAGCTTCCATCATTTTTCAAAGGATGTAGACGAAGCTCTTCCGTCACCGAGGAATTTGTTTCGATCGAGGAGTTAGGAATTCGCCAGGCGAATTGCCTACACAAAGGAGGAACATGATAGCCCCGAGGAATTTGATGTTCAAAATTCCGACCGCTCTTTATCTTTGCGCGCCACCTGTCCCAAAATATCTCCACCTAACGGTCATATCATTGAAGGGCATTTATGTCTTATCATGTCGGGCTGCTCCTAGGCTATAAATAGCCGCCTCTACAACCACTAGTTGGTTGGCTGCTCCGAGAGAACTTGACACTTGTCATTTGAGAGCAACCCATCCTCCGAGGACTTTGAGCGAAAATCATCAAGTGAGGAAAACCCAAAGTGAGGAAAACCCAAAACCAAACCCCAACAAACCCAAAGTGATTGAGCATCATCAAGAAATTGATCCGCGTGGATCCGACGCTTTTACCTTTGAAGACTGTGCTTCTTCCAGACGGTTAGGCATCACGGTCTAGAGCATCCAAGAGGAATTGTGGATCGCCGAGTGACCAAGTATGTGAAGGTTTGGAAGTCGCTCAAGACTTACCACGAGTGATTGGACGAGGTCTGCGTGACCTTAGTTCAAGGAGAATACGGTGAGGACTTGGTGTCCTGAGCTGCGTGCTCAAGGATCGGGTGTCCGGACTGCGTGTCCTCGAGTTTAAATACTCACCGCTCCAACAGACGCATAACCGAGACAGCAGTTGGAACTGGTCTACCAAATCATTGTCTTCACCAACCTAATCGGTTCTATTTCCTCAACCCTTTCATTTCCTCATTATCGTGTTGAGTGTTTGTCATATCTGTGTTTGAAGACTTTGATCAAGACTTTCTCAATTTCCTCGCTCAATTTCTTCACCGTTTGTCTTCATCTTGTGTTATCCTGTGATTACGCTTTTTGTACTGTGATTGTCTTCATTTCATCATGATGACTATGCTTGTAATCTGCTATGCTTACTTCGAGTACTTATTCCGCTGCATGTATTTCTTCGCTAAGGAATTTCCTCACGAGCAAATTCTCGATGAAGAATTTGTAAATTCATAAAATCGCCTATTCACCCCCTCTAGTCGATATAACGACTTTCAATTGGTATCGAGCAAGGTACTCCCTTGTTCGTGTGATTTTGGTTTAACCACCGGAGTTTTAGTTATGTCGACCGCAGTATGATCAAGGTCTCAGCAGGTGTCCTACCTTCGATGGGACGGACTACCCCTCATCGAAGAACAAAATGCTAATGCATCTTGAAGCAATTGACAACGATCTCGGTATGTTGTGACAAAAGGTGTTTCCTCACCACACCTCTCTCGAATGATGCTGATGTGAAGAGATTCAAGCAACTCGATTCTCAAGTTAAGAATATCATATGTGGCCATCTCGAGCAAAGGTCAATATGGAAGAGTGAGTGCTTTGGAATCTGCCAAACTCATCGGGACAGCTGTCCAAAGTAAATGAAGGTGTTTCAACTCAGCGTGACTCTCGAGTTGATGTTCTTCGAATCTCTTCAACCGCTTCAAAAGACTCGACAACTAAAATGTTCAACAAACCTTCGATCGCTTCACCGACATCTCAAATGAGCTTCAAGCACTGGTGCCACCGACATCACCGACCATGAGGTGGTGAAGAAATTGCTAAGATCGCTTGATTCCTCATTTGACACTGCACCGATGATACAAGAACGAGCTGACTACAAGTCTCTTGATCCCGCCGATATCCTCGAAAGGCTAAATACTCACGAAGTTCCAGCTTGTCAAAAGAGAGATCTCTATGGTTCGCTATGGAAGAACACGTGCCTCAAGGCCAAGGCTGAATCTGAATCGAGAGTGAAGAATCTGGTAGTAGCCTTGGAGATCCTCAAGAATTTGGCCAGAGCTAGCATCGCTCGTGAAGAAATTCCAGAAATTCACAAGGCGTGGTCGTTTTGGAAAATCCTCAAGAAGCAGTGATTCCTCATCTAGTGACTATAAGCGAAGACTTTGCCACAAATGCAAGAAACCTGGTCACTATATCCAAGATTGTCCTCGATGGGAAAAGGAATTAAGAAAGAAGAAACACAAGGATTACAGATTCGATGACGTGAAGAAGAAGAAGAAATCATCAAAATCCTCAAAGCCTTCTTCTCACAAGAAGAGCAGCTCCAAAAGGCTCGGGCATTCATTGGCAAGGAAATGGACTCAAGCTGAATCTGAGGAAAATGAGGAAGAGGAGGAGTCCAAGAATCCGAATCTGTGTGGCTAGTCCGGCTCTTGCTATCGCTTATGTTAGCAAGTCCATCTTCAACATCAAGAAACTGACTCACCAACAAACCGATGAGGAAAATGATGATTACGCCCCACCTATTGCTTCATGGCAAAAGGTGCTAAGGTACTCAATTTCACCTCCTCTCAATCTAGTGAAAATGAATCGATGAGGATCTCAAGCCCAGCTACTCTAAACTTGCTAAGATTGCTATAAACAACAAAGGGCTTTTGAAAAGGTTCAAAACATGCTAGATAAGAGTGATGATATGTTAGGTGAAGAAATGGATCGCACTCAAGCCCCGATGAAAATCTTGAGAGAGTTCGGCCTAGATTTGACAGCCTTCAAGGTCATCATAACACTCTCTTATCGATCATGAGAAACTTTCTTATGAATTTCTTCAAAGAAAGCAAGATCTTGAGAAGCTAAGAGCGAGTTATGAAGATCTTGAAGGAGCGCGATTCATTACTTGCTCAACAAATCAGCGCTTCTCAAGAAGAATTTGTTCCTCCATGCTTAAAGTGCATTGAACGTGAATCGCTAATTCTTCACCGAATGTTCAAATGCTTCAACTGTTACAAATTCTTCACCTGCTCGCTATCACTAATTCCTCACCGAGGACATTGCTAGTATCACCGACGATGCAGGGTTGAAGGAATTGTACATGATGTGCATGTACAAAAGCCTCAAAGGGCATCGACTCTTTGTGATGTGCTTAAAAGCAGATCCTCAACAGAAACCCTAGGAAAGAGGGTATTGCCTTTGAGAGGAAACTCAATGTCGATGGAACGATCGAAGCCCGAGCAAGATCCCAAAACCTCATGGGTTGCTGCAAAGGGACCTCCATTGATCCATCTACCTTATCTGGTTTTACATGTGAATTTCCTCATTCGATGATGAGTCATTTGACTCAAACTATAAACTGTTCAAAAATCAGAATGGTGAAGTATTTGCTAGATATGTTGGCACTAATCGCAGAACGGTCCCCTATGAAGAAAATCTGGGTTCCCAAGAAGTGCCTTGAAAGTCTTCAAGTGAATGTCCTCATGACACCACCGTGAAGAAAAGGAACCCCAGATCAAATTCTTCATATGGACCAAATTCTTCATATGGATCCAAGTCCTCATACGGACCAAATTCTCACGTGGATCAAATTCCTCAAAAGGATCAAAGTCCTCATATGATTATCATCGTGCTAACAACTCTGTTTTGCAGGTAGAGCTAAGGGCTATGAATATGTGCATTATTCTTCAAACCAATATGTTCATAAGTCCTCAAGAATTTCTCCGCTTATTCATATGCTTACCCTAACCCCTCTTATGTGAAACGAAATGGTTTGGCCTCTATGCCACCATTCTCATATGGTGCTCGCAGAATGATGAACTCTTTGCCACCCCTTCAGATGTGGGTGGTGAAGAAAAGAACTAATCTCTTCTGCAGGGTCAGGTCTCCGGACGTGCCTCAACGTCTCAAGAATTTGTCGGGGCCCGACAAAATTGCTCGAAAGGACGCAGCTAATCATGATGAAATGAACTTTCATTTCACACGCCCTCATATCGCTTATCTCAATACCGATCGATGAAATTCATCGATGAACTTGATATCATATTCTTCATCGATGAAGTATATGAGATCGTAAGTTGTACTAATTCATCCGCAGGATGATCAACCCAAAGCCACCGAGTGGGTTCTCGATAGTGGATGTACAAATCACATGACCGGTGACAAGAATCTATTGATGGATGCTCCCTTATCACCGCCACATCTCAAGCATATCATCTTTGCCGACAAAGGCAAAAGTCGTATTGGGACTTGGTAAGGTTGCTATCTCTAAGGACATGCACATGGACAAAGTCATGCTTGTTGAGTCTTTAGGATATAACCTCATGTCAGCCTCAATGCTTTGTGATCTTGATATGGTTGTTATCTTTGGCAAGTATCGTTGTGTTGTGATTATGGAAGCGACAATTCCAAAGTCTTCAAGGCTTTAGGAGAGGAGACTTGTATATTGTTGATTTTTCCACAGGACCACAACCAGCCGTGTGTCTACTTGCAAAAGCTTCAGAAGGCTGGCTATGGCATCGACGACTTGGTCACGCAGCATGAGGAATTTGCACACGCCATGAAGAAGAAGCATGTCATTGGCATTGAGAATGTCAAATTCCTCAAGGATCACTTATGCGGAGCCTGTGAAGCTGGAAAATGACCAAGGCCAAGCATCCAAATAAGACTATCATGACCACTACTCGCCCCTTGAATTGCTTCACATGGACCTCTTTGGTCCCAATCATTACTCATTGTCACTAATGATGCATCTCTTTATGGCTTTGTTATTGTTGATGATTACTCTCGCTACACATGGGTACACATTGTTACTTACAAAAATCAAGTGCAGGAAATCTTCAAACGATTTTCCTCGAGGGCTTCAACCAACTTTGGTGTGAAGATCAAGCACATCAGAAGTGACAATGGAACTGAGTTCAAGAATTCCGGTCTTGATGATTATCTTGATGAACTTGGTATTACTCATGAGTTATCTGCTCCTTATACTCCTCAGCAAAATGGCGTCGTGGAGCGCAAGAACAGAACTCTTGTTGAGATGGCTCGCACTATGCTTGATGAATACAAAACGCCTAGTCGTTTTTGGATTGAAGCAATTGACACTGCGTGCCACATCATCAACAGAGTATATCTTCACAAATTCTTCAAGAAGACTGCCTATGAACTCCTCACTGACAAGAAACCCAATGTAAGTTATTTCAAAGTCTTCGGTGCTAAATGCTGGATTAGAGATCCTCACCACACCTCTAAATTTGCAACCAAAGCACATGAAGGTTTTATGCTTGGTTACGGAAAGGACTCGCACACCTACAGAGTCTTCAACATCGCACTTCACAAGATTGTTGACATTGTAGATGTGCGGTTCGATGAAACTAATGGCTCGCAAAGAGAGCACCTACCTTCGTGTTAGATTAACCAGCACCGAGGATTCTATCAGTTCAAGGCAACCGAGGATGTCATTCCATCAAGAAACTGCTCAAGAATTCATCCTCAGACGTCAAGAACGCCGAGCTGATGCACCAAGATAATGTCAAGAAAATGGTGCCGAGGAAAATGATCAAATTCCTCAAGACAACCAGCTCATCCTCGCTGCAAAAGAAGTGCAAGTTGACAAGATCATCGATGACATTGAAGCGCCAGTCCTCTCACTCGCTCAAAAGCTTCACACTTATCTAACTTTTGTGGGCACTATGCTTTTGTCTCTATCACAGAGCCCACTAAGGTAGATGAAGCATTTCGAGCCGGAGTGGATTCAGGCCATGCAAGAAGAATTACATCGATTCGAGCTCAACAACGTGTGGGAACTGGTCAAACGCCCAGATCCTCGCAAGCATAATATCATTGGCACAAAGTGGATCTACCGCAACAAGCAAGATGAAAATGGTCTTGTGGTGAGGAATAAGGCACGACTAGTAGCTCAAGGCTACACGCAGTTGAAGGAATTGATTTCGATGAAACTTTTGCACTGTTGCTAGACTTGAGTCTATTCAAGATATTACTCGCCTATGCTAACCATCACAATATCACTTTATATCAAATGGATGTGAAAAGTGCATTCCTCAATGGTAAGCTTGAGGAAGAAGTATATGTTGCTCAACCCCTGTGTTTTGAAGATCCAAAGAATCCTCGACAAAGTCTTCAGACTAAATAAGGCCCTCTATGGCCTCAAGCAAGCCCTCGGCGTGGTATGATACATTGAAGGAATTCTTCGTGAAGAATGGCTTCACACCGGTTCACTCGACCCTACTCTCTTTACTAAATCTTATGATGGTGAACTGTTTGTGTGCCAAATATATGTTGATGATATTATCTTTGGCTGATCGACCAACGTTATAGTGATGAATTTGCCTATATGATGAGTGAAGAATATCAAATGTCTATGATGGGAGAGTTGAAATTCTTCTTAGGTCTTCAAATTAAATCAACAACACAATGGCATATTCATATCTCAGAGAAATACCTCAAAGATGTCCTCAAGAAATTCGCATGCAAGATTGCAAAGGCGTCAAAATTCCTATGCCCACAAATGGCCATCTATGCAATCGATGAAAATGGTATTGACTTCGATCACAAGGTATACCGCCCATGATTGGTTCTTTATTGTACTTATGTGCATCTAGGCCAGATATAATGCTTAGTGTTTGCATGTGTGCCCGATTTCAAGCTACACCAAGGAATCACACCATAAGGCTGTGAAGCATATTCTTCGATATCTAGCTCACACACCAACACTAGGATTATGGTACCCCAAGGGCTCTACTTTTGATCTCATTGATATTCGACTCTGACTATGCTGGTGATCGTGGACCGCAAGTCAACATCTGGTACTTGTCATTTCTGACGATCTTTGGTCCGTTGGTCCTCAAGAAACAGAATCTGCGATCACTGTCCCATCGCGAAGCTGAATACATTGCTGCTGGCTCGTGTTGTGCTCAATTACTATGGATGAAGCAAACCTCAAGGACTACGGCATCAACGTGAAGAATGTGCCTCTCTACTGTGACAATGAGAGTGCCATCAAGATTGCTCACAACCCAGTTCAGCACTCAAGACAAAGCACATTCAAATTCGCCATCATTTTCTTCGTGATCATGTGTTGAAGGGCTTACATCTCCATCGAAAGCACGTGAAGATCAAGAACAGCTAGCTGATATCTTCACTAAGCCCTTGGATGAGAAGAGATTTAGCAAGTTGCGGTGTGAGCTAAATATCTTAGAATCTTGAATGTTCTTTGAAAAGGACACACATCCTAACACTTATGCAAAATTGATGACTTAGATGTGCAACACATGAAGAAACGTTTTCTTCAATCAATGAAGAATAACACTCTAAGTGTGAAGAAATTAATGAAGAATTTGATTCTCGTAACCCTACGACAATTGTACGTGGTGTCTGAAATCATCATTCTTATCTGGTGGGTCACGCCACCACCAAAGTTGAAAATCTTCAATTTGAGTTTTTCCTCGATTTTGAAATTCTTCGCTTTTGAAATTCTTCGTTTTTCAAATTCTTCAGTTTTTCAAATTCTTCAACTTTGCAAATTCTTCACTGTTTCCGCTGCCTTTCTTCATTGGCTATATATATATATATGGATTTATGTCCTCTACAAGATTCACTTATGGCTATTTCTTCAAGTCGCTTTTTACGCTAAGTGAATGTGATCGGACCCTTCCCTCTATGCTATACTCAACCCAATCCATTCACAAATTCTTCATGTGCGTTCTACTTTGAAACTCGTTCAAATTCTTCACTGTGTCCTTGACAGCTGAAGAAATTGCGAACGGAACTTTTAAAACGAATCTTATCCAAACTTCGATTTTACCATTAAACCGCTCCGCATCCCACGATGCATTATTATATCCACCCACGATCGCACACGATCTCCACTACACAAGACGTGGGTGACACATGTCGTGAGAAGGAAGCGGTCAGGCACGTTCGTTCTAAATCTTGGACGAGCCGCTTTTCACCGTGGCTATAAATACCCTCTCTCCCTTCCTCACTCTTTTACTTCGCCGACTCTCTCCCGCCGAGCTCCTCGAAACCCTAGCGCCGCCGCTACTCCATCGTCGCCGGTGAGGAAAAGCTTCACCGCCTTGACCTCTTCGCCGACGTATCGCTACCGACCGTGGAATTTCTTCACTCCGCCGTCCAGAGCTGATTTCCTCGCCAAGTTAGGGCGGAGAAGATCTGAACGATTTAACTTCTCAACTGTTCATCTCAGTTCGTCGTGTTCTTCACTTCGTAAATTAAAAGTTACTTTTATTACTCGCTTTGATTCTCAAATCTTCTTCAAATTCTTCAAAGGTGTTTATTTCAAATTCCTCACACATATGAACACCTCAAATCTCTTGACTCATTTCTCTAAGCTATGATTTTCTTCAAGATTCCTCAATTGTGTGGATCTTCGATCTATACAACTCGAACCTAAGATAAAGAACGCTTATTGAAATTCTTCAAGGCTCATCTGGTCAAAATCCTCAAACTTGTTCTTTTGAAAACCTCCGAGAACGATATGACCTCTTCAAATTCCTCGCACCTATACTCTGCTCACAGTACAAATGTCCGCTGCTGAATCCCTAGGTTCTCATCAACTTAACTCATTTGCAGCGTTCCTC
Source organism: Aegilops longissima (assembly GCA_021605205.1). Taxonomy (NCBI): domain Eukaryota; kingdom Viridiplantae; phylum Streptophyta; class Magnoliopsida; order Poales; family Poaceae; genus Aegilops; species Aegilops longissima. The sequence continues at coordinate 98,405,308 of CM038679.1, read as the reverse complement.
GAAGAAAACTGCACACTTCTTCAGAGAACTCAATTGTTCAATTTCCTCACCAAGAAAATGGCGATGGTAAGAAGCCGCAGAAGGAGGAAAGAAACCGAGGTCATGACAAGATTCAAATCCCCGAGGAAATATATGCTGACTATTGCACACCGATGAGGAAAGCAAAAACCAACGCAAGGTGCGATTCAGAAAATTGAACGGAGATGGGCACGGAATGGAAGGAATACCGCTATGTTACACCTAAGTACATGAAGAAATTCGTTAAATCCTCCATGCCCAAGAGCTCCTTTGGCACCAGGCCAAATAGCTGATCCCACTAGCGCCAAACGCGTGAGGACTTTCCGATGAGTGGGCTAAACGCCAAGCAAAGTTGGCTAAGCAAGCAAAGGAAGCGTGAAGAAATTCAATGAGGATTCTGCCGCTGTGCACATCGAGGTCTCGCCAAGCCGAGGAAATCGATGCAAAAGAAGTCTGCCAATAAGCCAAGTGCTTCTTCATCGCTGCCCTCACGGCCAAGTTCCTCAAGAGCTCCCTCAAGGCAAATTCTCAAGACAAAATCCTCACACCGCCATCTGTTCCATCAAAGTCCTCACCTGCTCCGTCCAAACCTTCGGGCCCGTGCACACTAGCCACTTGTCAAAGGACTGCTGGTTTTTCAATTGCCTCGAGCACCTCTGCAAATTCTCACCTGCTTTCAATTCTTCATCGGCCCGACGCTGTGAAGACAAAAGCAACAATTGGACGTGGTCCTCGCCCAGCCCAAGGAAGAAACAGCTTGTCGTCCACGTACCATCGATGATGAGGCATCCGATGAAGAACTTGAAGAAATCATCGAGACCGCAAGCTAGAGCCGCAAGAGCCAAGGGAACAGCTGTGCACGCTTTTGGACCAAGAAAGTCCTCGATTTCATCGACTCGCACAATGATCCCAATACCCTCTCGCTCGATCTTCCTTTGACACCTGGTCAAAGTCATATGTTGACTCACTTCATTGTGAAGAAAATGGAAGTTCGAGAAGGCGAAGGAAATCAAGAAGGCTCAATACAAGAAGGAGAGGTTCTTGAAGAAAAATGTTGTCAAGATGACACCTGAGGAACTCCTTCAAGTCCAAACTGAAATTCAGAACCTCAGCAAGAACTTTGACACATACTATGCTGATTGGCAAGTAGTCAAGACCAAATTCGTCAATCTGACGAAGAAGCTCACAACTGCTGTTGCTGCACTGAGCAACATGAAAATCCTCAAGTGAAGCCTCCGCTCAGCCTCATGAAGAAAATGCCAAGAACGTCAAGCTCAGCCTCTTTGAAGAAAATGCTGATTCCGTGGCTGATGAAGAAATTCCAGCCACTGAAGAATCGCCAGGCACCCACTAGTGGTGCGCCAAGAAAGCGCTCAAGTCAAGCAATGCATCGATTGCTCAAGAAATTGTTCAAGACAGGGAACTGCATCGCTTGCTCTCAAGAAACTGCACCAAATTCTCAGCTCCTCCTGCGCCAACTCCAACTCCAATTCTTCCATCCGCTTCGATGTGAAGAAACCAAGGCTGCGGAACGAGCTGCTGTGAAGAAGAGAAAAGCATCACCGCGTCGATTCTTCAACTGCAAGAAAATGAAGCCAATGACCAGCTCTGTTGAAAACCCGATTGATGCTATTCCAATTTCCTCCATACCATCAAAGGAAGTAGTTCCTTTTGGAGAAGAATATGGTGCCAACCGATCTGATGAAGAACATCAATCTCCGCTTCGTCGTGAGAAAATTGATGAAGAAATTGAAGTGGAAGCAATCCTTCAACCCCAGCCATTCCTCATCGACCATGAAATTCCTCAAGATGGTGCCGAGGAAATTGAAAATGAAGATGTGGATATTGGATGCACCACTCCAAGAATCAATGATGATTTTGGGAAAATCAACATCCCAATACTCCGCTCTTCACCCCGCTTCAACAAGTTCCTCACTCCCCGCACAGATCGTCCAGACGACTCAAGAAAATCAACCCACCGGTTCTCAGTGCATGAAGAAATTCCAGCCACTAGTGCTGATGAAACTGCTCCGCCGCTGAAAATCCTCGATCGCAAAAGTTGAGGATCAAGAAATTCCTCAAGTCAAGAACCTGAACTTACGGTTCCAGAGGTGGTGATGCAACCGATCGACACACCTCTCGCCAAAACAGAAGAATCCGTTCTCGACCAAACAAAAGTTCAAGGCTAAGGATTTCTTTGTCGAGCATGTGTTCTTCATCGAATATAATCCCTATGATTCTGCTCGGATTAGGAAGAGGCGCTCGACTGCCACCAAGCCAACTTCTATTCCTCGGTGCTTTTCAACAAGGACAAAATCTTCGATCATGCTCATATTCCTCATGTGGATATGGAGTCGCCGCCGTGCTTTGAGCCCGCCCTAAGTGTTCTTCACGATGCAGGTCTTCTAAACTTTTGCACCGATATTTGTGATTGGAATGAAGAGCTAATTCTTGATTCTATGCAACACCGCACATCACCGGAGACGCTCAAGATGTGACTTCATGGGTCTTGGATTGATGACCGAAAACACTCACTACAAGGCTCCAAAGAAGTGAATTGCTTCGAGCCCTTCCACTCAGTCCTCCAGCTTGATGGTGCACGCCGATCTATGAAGAAAAGGAACTTTCAAATCACTATATGCAAGTGTTGATGAAGCCTTTGAAACCAAGGCAAGCTCCAAGGACCAAATTCTCGTCAAGGAATTGTTATATGTGCCTCGAGCAGTCTATCGAATTTGACGAAGACTATGAGTCCTATCAAGGGCCACGACTCGAATGATGAAGAAGTCGTTGGCATCATGAAGAATATGCTTTTCAACATCATCCATGGCGCTCCCGCCAATTTCCATGATTTCTTCATGAGGACTCGCTAACATTGCCATGTCACCTTTTGAGTGAAGCCTTATGCGCCTTTGGATTATGAGATTCATCAGTCAAGATCTTCACTGAATTACAAGGTCGACACTTTGAACCACTGCAGCTACTCCGCCTCAATTGAAGTCCTCAAACGCCAATTGCCTCACCGATGAAAAGGGAAAGGCTGCTGCTGTGATAGATGAAGGCATTCGTCCATTGATGGACAGCCAGCAGCAGATCTTACTCCACCAATGATGACTCGCCACACATGACTCAAAGAAGAAATACCACGATTAAGCATAGTCCTCAAGCTACTACACCTGTGGTGATGACTCGATCGTGAGTTACTCCTCGCCTTCATCAAGGTTGATCGCAATCACAAGTGGGTCAAACGCCGCTTGGTACTATTCTTTACAACATGACCTCAACTCACAATGCAGTGAAGAAAACCACTACTATCTTCATGAAACCTTCAAGCGCACTGGGCTGTTCTTTCACATGTCTACAATGAAGAAGAACTGCAATCAATGGGACTCAAGGAAGAATTTGACTGGTCTGCACCTCCTCCAAGAAATTCAAGAAGGTCAAAGTTCCTTCCTTGGTGGCTAGCTCCTATTCTTCATCTCGCGACATCGATGAAAATGAAGATTTGGAAGACATCGCTGCTGGTCCTACTTCAACGAACAACCCCGATAATGTTTGGCGCCCATCTTCAACTTGAAATTCTTCAAGAGCGTTAGTCCTCGCCGATCCTTTTGGTCATTCGATGACAAAGGGGAGAAATTTGAGTTAGTCTTCAAGCCGGTCTCGCTTTTGTCTATATACAATATTTTATTAAGTTACAACTCTCGCTCTTCCAAACCTTTATTGGATCGAGTTGTAATCTTAAACCCGATGGTGCTTTGATACTTTTGATGCATTATGCTTTTGCTCTATGCTCGATTACATGAGTGTTGATATGCATTGATCCTTGTTATGCTCGATCCTCATGAGCTCGGTGAAAATCTTCAAATCGATTTGGGATCCGATACTTATGAAGAGTTTCAAATTCCTCATACGCATTGGGCTCGATACTCTATGCATCATTTTGCATGCTCGCATATCATCAAGCACCATATTTCATCATGCATTTCAAATTCTCATATTATATGTCAAATGCGTATGAATTACAAGATATAGGGGAGATCTCCATGATTCAATTCTTCAAATGTGCATTGCCTCAAAAGCAAATTCCTCACTATGCACATCTTCGTGGGGAGTTCTTCTATATCTTGCAATCAAAATCCTCATTATCAGTATTTACACTTCATATATTTATCCTCGTTGAAAACTTAACTCAGATTGTCATCAATCACCAAAAGGGGAGATTGTAAGTGCATCTAGTGCCCTTAGTGATTTTGGTGTATTGAAGACTTATAGGTTAAGTAACTAATGCGCTTGTGAGTGTACACAGTGTCTATAAGTCTATGAGGAGTTTGATATTTACAAGTGAAAGTCGACCCTAAAATGAATTTCTTCAATCAAGAATTTGATATTCAAGACTTTTCAAGACTTTGAAAGTGAAGAAATTGGTGTGATTTCAAGACTTGGTAATCGCTGAGGAATATGAAGCGTGAAGACTTTTGTTTTCGTAGTTTCATTTTCTCTTTCTTGAGTCATAGGAAACACCGTCATCGTTAAAGGGGTCGAGGAAATACTAAGGAAAATTTCCATTTGATGCTCAACTCAAAATCCTACACCTACCAATCCCTTCGAGTGAAGCCTTTGAAATCTCATACAGTTCATTATTTTCTTTGAAGGATGAGACGAAGCTCTTCCGTCACCGAGGAATTTGTTTCGATCGAGGAGTTAGGAATTCGCCAAAGGCGTAATTGCCTACACAAAGGAGGAACATGATAGCCCCGAGGAATTTGATGTTCAAAATTCGACTGTTGTGTCATGCGCGCCACCTGTCCCCAAAATATCTCCACCTAACGGTCATATCATTGAAGGGCATTTATGTCTTATCATGTCGGGCTGCTCCCTAGGCTATAAATAGCCCCTACAACCACTAGTTGGTTGGCTGCTCGAGAGAACTTGACACTTGTCATTTGAGAGCAACCCATCCTCCGAGGACTTTGAGCGAAAATCATCAAGTGAGGAAAACCCAAAGTGAGGAAAACCCAAAACCAAACCCCAACAAACCCAAAGTGATTGAGCATCATCAAGAAATTGATCCCGCGTGGATCCGACGCTTTTACCTTTGAAGACTGTGCTTCTTCCAGACGGTTAGGCGCCACGGTCTAGAGCATCCAAGAGGAATTGTGGATCGCCGAGTGACCAAGTATGTGAAGGTTTGAAGTCGCTCAAGACTTACCACGAGTGATTGGACGAGGTCTGCGTGACCTTAGTTCAAGGAGAATACGGTGAGGACTTGGTGTCCCGAGCTGCGTGCTCGGATCGGGTGTCCGGACTGCGTGTCCTCGAGTTTAAATACTCGGCCGCTCCAACCAGACGCATAACCGAGACAGCAGTTGAACTGGTCTACCAAATCATTGTCTTCACCAACCTAATCGGTTCTATTTCCTCAACCCTTTCATTTCCTCATTATCGTGTTGAGTGTTTGTCATATCTGTGTTTGAAGACTTTGATCAAGACTTTCTCAATTTCCTCGTTCAATTTCTTCATCTGTTTGTCTTCATCTTGTGTTATCCTCGTGATTACGCTTTTGTACTGTGATTGTCTTCATTTCATCATGATGACTATGCTTGTAATCTGCTATGCTTACTTCGAGTACTTATTCCGCTGCATGTATTTCTTCGCTAAGGAATTTCCTCACGAGCAAATTCCTCAGTGAAGAATTTGTAAAATTCATAAAAATCGCCTATTCACCCCCCCTCTAGTCGATATAACGCACTTTCAGAGTTATGTGACTTAGATCGTCTGCATCCCGAGGGCGGACATAGGTCCCCTGAAAATTTGCCCAAAACGCATCCTCGAGCTCTTCCTAGCTTCCAATAGTATTTTCAGGGAGGCTTTTAAGCCAATGCCGAGCTGGCCCTTTGAGTTTGAGGGGTAAGTATTTTATGGCGTGGAGATCATCTCCTCTAGCCATGTGTATGTGGAGGATATAATCCTCAATCCAGACTCCAGGGTCTGTTGTTCCGTCTTATGCCTCTATGTTTACGGGTTTGAATCCCGCTGGGAATTCATGATCCAGCACCTCATCGGTGAAACATATGGGATGTGCGGCGCCCCTATATTTGGGTGTGCCGTGATGTTCGGATATTTGGCGTGTTGCATTGCTTTGAAGAGCTTGCTTTCTTGGCCCATAGATGGACCTAACCGGGCCATCCTTTTGATGTGAATCCTTATGCGGATCGCATATCGGCTTGTGTGCGGCGCCATTTGCCGCTCTCTTTTTGCCGTGGGGTCGTCCATCCGACCGGGTGGCCTTCTTACTTTTTTATTGTGGGGGCTCTAAGGCCTCCTCATCGAATTCGGCAGCTAGCTTTTTGGGTAGCTCTTTGTTCGGCGATCGTCGCCAGATTTGTCTCAAGGGTGTTGAATACTTTGCTCCATCTGATCCTCGAGTGCATCTTCCGCTGTTTTGAGCTTCCGCTTCGCTTTTTCAGGCTACGCCAGCATGGCGATGAGCCTTTTCTCGAGGTTATTTTGCTCAACAGTTTGTCCGGGTGAGATCGTCCGGATCTGTTGTCTTCCCGGGACGGGTTGTTTATCCAAGTTGTCTTGTTCGGACGATTGCTCGATAGCTTGTTCGTCAGTCCATCGGTTCACCCCGCTCTATGGCTGGGTCTTTGTTGAGGCGGGACTTGGTTCGGCGTTACGCTGCCGCTTTGACTGCTTTTCAAGGGATTTATCCTTCAGAGCGCCTGCTGTTCCTCGCTCTTCATTTCCTTTAGGTGTATCCACCATGTATACATCATGGGATGAGGTGGTTGTCCAAAGCATCCTATAGGCGCTGGTTCATGGTTGTCTCCACGCCGTCGTCCATACCGCCGATGTCTTCGGAGTCGAAATCGAGAACGCCGATAAGCTTTCGGCTGGCTACGTGGGTGGTGGGTGGCGTTGAATTTCTTCGTCGTCAGATCCCAACCTTCCTGACCGTAGTCCGGCCATGGCTCTCCGGATAAAGAGAGAGACTTTAGTGAATTCAGGATGTCGCCAAAGGGCGAGTGCTGAATGATGTCCGCGGCCGTGAACTCCGTGATTGGCGCCCGATCGATTCGATTAAGGGCGCGGAGGGTTTGGAGTCCGGAGAGGAGTCCGCACCCGAGTCGAGGTCTTCGCAGCGACAGGGATGGAGTTCGCTCAATCACCGTGAGAGATCGTAGCTTCGAGGCGCGTGTCCAACCACTCGCCCTGATCGGGGAATCCGCCCGAATTAATGGTCGGAGCGGATGTTGGTGCGGCCTCGTGGCATTGTTCGCTGCAAAGCTAGATCATGCCCATCGAGACAATGCTTGGGGACGCTTATTGCGGCTCGAATCCGTCAAGATCAAGTCTCCGCGGATATCGGCCGATAGTTCAAACTTCCAAATCTGACTCGATGGCAGGGCGAGCTTTCGATCTGCTCCAGATGGCCAAGTGAATTGGCCCGCAGTGCAAAGCCTCCGAATACGAAGATCTGTCCGGGAGAAAAGTCTCACCCGACTACGCCGTTGTTGATGATCAAGGAGCCATCGGGCCTATCGGTGACGACACGAGGAACTCTCAATGAAAGCACCAATGTCGGTGTCAAACCGCAGATCTCGGTAGGGGGTCCCGAATCGTGCGCCTAGGCGGATGGTAACAGGAGACAAGGGACACGATGTTTTACCCAGGTTCGGGCCCTCTCGATGGAGGTAATACCCTACCCCGCTTGATTAATATTGATGATATGGGTAGTACAAGAGTAGATCTACCACGAGATCAAGGAGGCTAAACCCTAGAAGCTAGCCTATGGTATGATTGTTGTTCGCCCCACGGACTAAAACCCTCCGGTTTATATAGACACCGGATAGGTTAGGGTTACACAGAGTCGGTTACAATGGTAGGAGATCTACATATCCGATCGCCAAGCTTGCCTTCCACGCCAAGGAAAGTCCCATCCGGACACGGGACGAAGTCTTGAATCTTGTATCTTCGTAGTCTTGGAGTCCGCCGTGATGATAGTTCGCTATCCCGACACCCCTAGTCCAGACTCCTCAAGAGACAAGACGGAGATTGTGATACTCCACGAAAATCAGACGAGTGCGAATAAGAATAAGATTGCCGCCAAGGCCTGCTAAAAAGTTCCAAGTCACCGCTTAGCAGCCGACTCAAACTCGGGACTACACTCCACTGGTACTGACGCCGCTTCTACGGAAGAAATCAAGAAAGAAATCGACCAAGGCCAAGACTCACCCGATGATCTGCTACAGAAGCGAAACTCTGGGTGTACTGCTGCAGCGAGGCGGCCTGGTCTGAAGCTGCGTCGGACCTCCCGCGCCGCCACGCTCAGCTTGGTCGTTCCACCATTGGCGTGCACTCGGACGTGGCTGGCACCGCCCGCCTCGTGTCTGAGCCGCCGAGCTGGCACCCACAGCTCTTTGCGGCTCCGGCGCCGAGGACGCCTCTCCCGCAGCACGGCAAGGCAGCGATCGCACCACAAGATCCGCCTCGCCGCCGACTCGCCCCAGGCCGGCTGCTCAGCGCCGCACCAGGTCGACCGCTTGGCCCGCTCCGATCGGCGCCACTGTGGCGCCCCCCAGATCGCCACGCCATCCTCCCTCCTATCCATCACGGGTTGGTCGTGGTTGTCGGCGCTGGGAACGGGGTCCCAGACTTGCCTACCGCGGCCTGCGGGTGGCTCAAAGGAGGCCTGGGACAACCCATCTCCATCGACACAAGCTCAAGACCCTCGCGAGGGGCAAGCCTCATGGGCGGACGACCAAGAGCTTCTCAGCGCAGCCTCGTCAGCTGGCTCACGAGGAGGCGGAGAGTTCAAGGCAGGGTACTCGCGAGGTGCCCGTGACGCAAGCCATGACGACCAAGGGCGCCCGGGCGAGGCGCCAGCCGCGCAGCGCCCCTCCTTTCCTCTTTGGTGCAAAGGGAGCAAGCGCAGCAAGAGCATCAAGAAAAGGCATCCGCTTCGTGCAACAAGACCAAGACCAGCCCCAACGGCTGGAATGCGCCATCGTGGAGCCCAAGCAAAGGCTATCACCAGAGCCTTTGGCAAAGCGAGGACCAACTTTAGTCAGATAAGTGTACCCGCTGTTCCCCTTCAAAATGGCCAATTGTTGGCGCCCTTCCCGCTCAATATTTTGGAAGAGGCCCAGGGCCTTCGCCTATAAATAGGAGTAGCCACACTCAGTGTAGAAAGAGGGCATTCGGAACCCAGAGAGAGAGAGAGATAGAGACCCGATCCTCAAGCTAGAGCGACGGGACACCACCTAGAAGTTCATCACACCCGCCAAGAACAGACCCTCACGAGGCTGTTCTTCCCTGTATTGTTCCTCATCAGCCCAAGAGGCAATCCACACACCACACACTGGAGTAGGGTATTACACCACGATGGTGGCCTGAACCAGTATAAATCTCGTGTCTCTTGTGCTGTTCTTCTTAGTAGTTTAGGTCCCTGCGATTTGGCGAGGTACGAGACGGTGGAGGGTTGGATCTCCGTGCGCACCCCAGAGTTCGAACCTTAAGGGTCTGCCGGAACCCGAAATCCGACATTTGGCGCGCCAGGTAGGGGTGCGCCGGAACCTGCCTTTCGTCGCCTCGTTCTTCCCCGACCACCGCAACCATGTCTGATGCTAGTCGGGCCCGCGCTGAGCGCCGAGCCGCCCTCGCCTCCCATGTCGCCCAGACAGCTCCTGTCGGCGGGCGCCTGCTTCCTCGTCACTGCCGTCAACACCGCCGCCGGCCGGCTGGGGACGGCAGCAAGCATCGCCCCTGCGGCCTCGGTGACCTCACGGGTGGGCTGCTGCCCTCGTCGCCGCCGCCGTGCGGCTCCCCACTTCTCGGCCCTCCTCGGCGGCTCGCAGCGCCACCTTCCACCGCCATGTCAAGACATTCGTCCGCCGGGTCGGCGCCGCCCACGCTGCGGGGCTCCCTCAGCAGACGGAGTCATCGGCCGGGCTGACCTTCGACTCTCAAGACCACCCCGCCAACTCGGCGGCTTGGTGCGCCCCTTGCTCAGACACCTACCATCCGCCAGTCGCCGTCACCAGACCCTCATCGACAGCGTCACCAGGCCTTCAACCTCCTCTCAGATACCTGTGGAGCGGCTATCGCCCAGCCGGCCTTTTTCAGCGAGGAGGAGGGTCGACAGCCCTTGGGGCAATCCGCTTCCGGTGACCTTCGCACCTACGACAACTTCCGCGACGGAACTGGTCGACTTCGACATCGGCCCCATCGGCCTCCCCTACAATGCCATCCTTGGTTGTCCAGCATTGGCCAAATTCATTTCCGCAACCCACCCGGGGTACAACCTCATGAAGATGCTCGGGAGCAGCGGCGTCCTCACTGCGCCTGTGGATACTCAAGGTGCGCATGAGCGCCAGTTTCACCCTCAAGACGGCGGCTGCAGAAGACAGCCCGCCGATGCGGAAGCCCCAAGCCCAAGGGGCTGCACCGACCAAGAAGAAGCAGCTTGTTCACTCAAGACAAGGCGGAGACTAGCAGATATTCGCCGATGAGGACGGGTCCTCAAACGCCACCTTCACCATAGGCACCAACCTCGAGCCCGAACAGAAGAAGCCTCGTCAAGTTCCTACGCGCGAACAAGAAGGTGTTCGCCTGGGAGCCCGATCAGTCAAGGGATTCCATGGGGCGGATCGAGCACCACCTCAACGTGTTCCCTAACGTGCGCCCAGTGAAGTAGAAAGCGAGGAGGCAATCCACTGAAAAGCAGACCTTCATCGTCCAAGAGACCCGCAAGCAAGAAGACGCGGGGGTTATTCGCGAGGTCCGATACCCAGATTGGCTGGCCAACCCCGTGGTGGTACCAAAGAAGGGAGGAAAGGAGCGCATGTGTGTCGACTTCACCAACCTCAACAAAGCATGCCCGCAAGATCCGTTTCCGCTCCCTCGTATCGACCAGATCGGCGATTCCACCGCTGAGTGTGACCTGTTGTGCTTCTTGGATGCCTTTTCCGGGTATCACCAAATCAAGATGGCGGTGGAAGACGTGGAGAAGACGGCCTTCCTAACCCCGTGTGGGGTGTACTGCTATACATGCATGCCATTCGGGTTGTGCAACGCGGGGGCAACCTTTCAGCGGCTCATGCACATCACCTTGGGTCCACAGCTCGGGAAGAATGTGGAGGCATACGTCGACTACATCGTGGTGAAGTCTCGCGAGGCCAAGACCTTGATACAAGACCTGGAAGAAACCTTCGCGAGCCTGAACGAAGTGAGCCTGCGACTCAACCCGGAGAAGTGTGTGTTTGGAGTTCCCTCAGGCAAGCTCCTGGGTTTCCTCGTGTCCCACCGAGGCATTGAGGCCAACCCGGAAAAGGTCAAGGCAGTGGAAGACATGAGCCAACTGAAGACCCTTAGTGTAACGCCCCGGATTCGATGCGCCAGGTGTCCGCCAGTTATTTGCCGTCGTTGCCATGTCATTTGCTTGCGTGTTGCACTTTTCCATGTCATCATATGCATTTCATATCATGTCATCATGTGCATTTCATTTTGCATACATGTTCGTCTCATGCATCCGAGCATTTTCCCCGTTGTCCGTTTTGCAATCCGGCACTCCTATGTCTCCCGGCGCCCCCTTTTACCTCTTTTCATGTGCGGGTGTTAAAATTTCTCGGAATGGCCCGAGGTTTGTCAAGCGGCCTTGGTATAGCACCGGTAGACCGCCTGTCAAGTTTCGTGCCATTTGGAGGTCGTTTGATACTCCAACGGTTAACCGGGTAACCGCAAAGCTCTCTTTTGTTGCAGCCCAACTCCCCTTTCAAAGTGGCCCAAAACCCAGCAAACTCCCCTCCATGCTCTCGGTCGTTCGATCACGATCGCGTGGCCGAAAACCGCACCTCATTTGGAGTCTCCTAGCTCCCTCTACCTACAAATATGTGTCCCTCCCGGATTTTTCGTGCAGTCCAACCCTAGCCATCTTCCTCCTCCCGCAGCCGGACGTGTCCGTTCCGCCGCCGGACGTGTCCAGCCCCGCCGCCACGTCGCTCGACGAATCGGAGGACGCCACGTCAGCGCCGCCGCCTCCCTCCTCCACTCACGCGCCGCCACCTCATCGCGCCTCCTCTCTCTCTCCTCCCACGCCCGCCGCCGCTGCCATGGAGCCAAAGGGCCCGCCCGCCTGTTCGGCCGCCGCCGCGCTGCCGCGCTCGCCGTAGCCCGCCGCCTCCGGCCGCCTCGCGCCGAGCGCCCGGCTTTCTGCGCTGCTTGCTGCGCCGCCCTGGCTGGCCGCGCCCTCCTCAAGACGCTTGGCCCGGCCGCTCCGCCCGCCTGCCCGCCTCACGCGCTCTCCCGCTGCCGCCTCCTCCCTCCTCGCTCGCCGGCCGCCGCCCATGGCCGGCCGCGCCTGGAGCTCCGGCCCGGCCACAGACTCCGCCGCCTCGGCTCCTGTCCTCCGGCCGGATCCGGTGCTCAGCGACGGATCCTCCTCTCCCGTCCTTCTCCGCCATCCCGCCTCCTCCCGATCTCCGCGAATTCGGCGAGGTCCGCCCTGCATCAAGTCCGTGCCTCGGTTGACTTCTTTCCCTTCTCTCTGAAATCCACTAAGTCCTCGTTATTTTGTTATTTTATTGCATTTTCATCGCATTATATATCTGTCATCGTAGCTTCGTTTCATGCGTGTAATATGTCAAAATGTTCGCCTCGATGAGTAGATCATTACATCTCATTGCATCATTTACATTTGAGCTCATCTTGGTGCCCGAAATGATGTTGGAAGAGTGCTATGTGATGTTAGTTTCTGTTTCTTAACAGAACATGCACTTTTGTCATTTTTGCCATGATTGATGTGTGCATCCTATGAATTTGAGTCCTACATGTGTTTTGTAATATGCCATGCCATCTTTCCAGGGGTATATGCCATGTATTTTTGTGATCTATGTGGTGACTAGCACAAGCATGCAAACTAGGTGTCTTGATGTTGCTGTTTTCAGCCCTGTTTTGCTGATATTTTGATGCCATGTTAACTTGATACTATAGAGAGTTCCATGCATATTTTGAGATACTTCAGTAAGGATGTTTTGTTAAAAATGTCTTGCTCTATCCATCCATGCCCTTGTTTGCAATTATGGAGTGCCATAGCTTGAGTCAATCAAGCTCTACTTTTGCTATAAAATGTTCCTGGCAGGTTGTTTACATGTTATTCAATTTTGCCAAGGTTGTTGTAGTTGATCCTTGCATGCTATGATGTTGTTATTGCCATGTATAGCTTCTATTCCATGTCTTCTTAATGTATGCATGCTTAGTATATCATGTATTGCTCTTTGGTGAGTGGTTCAAGCTCACCAACATGCCTACTTATCGTTGTTCCTGCCATGTTCAAACCTGTAATATAACTTGCCATGTTTACATGGGCGCCATCATATCTTCTGATCCTTTTTGGCTTATGGTCACTAAAGGACATTTGTTCTATGCATTTAGTAGATTCATGCCATGCCTTTGTTTGCCATGTTAAGTTCCTGTAACATGTCGTTTCATAGCTCTAAGCATTGCAACCTGATGTTATTTCCGCCAATGCCTGAAACTGTTATTAGTTGCAATCTTGCCATGTCATTTTGAGCATGTTCTAGTGATTTTTGGAGATAGCTCAGTGTTCATGTTTTGTAATGCTTTACCTGTACATCATGCCCATGCCTTTTGTTTTCATATTGAGGTGCTGTAGCATATTGTTTTGATGCTTGCAATATGCCTACTTGCTGTTTTGGACAGATTGTTGCTATAACTTGTATAGGGTGTATGTGTTGAACCGCTGTCTGCTTTTGAGTGTGCTCTATATGAAACTTGCTTGATTTTGCATGTAGTTTCATATTATCATGTTGGATCCTTGTTTTGAGGTGTTTGCTTGATGTTTGTATGCATTTTGCATCAATGCCATGCTTATCTTGGTTTGCTCATATCTTCTAGGCCGTAGCTCCGAATTAAATGAACTTTATATGTAACTTGACTAGAATTTCGTGTAGATCATCGTGGTGCATCTTAACTTGCTGTTTAACAACTTGAACATAAGGTTTAATCAGATCTGGACCAATTTCGAAATATGCATATGAGGACTTACCGGAATTGTTATATGTTGTTCCCGGCCTCATTTAAACTTGCTTTGATGTGTTGCTCTTGTTTGCATCATCTCTTGCCATGAGTAGCCTCATCTAGAATTGTCATGCATCATGTTCTTTGTGCATCATGTCTTGTTCATGTGTGGTGTGTTTACTATGTTGTGTGCTTCTTCTTGTTAGTTCCTGCTTGCTATGATCGTGAGGATTCGCTCGCTCACGCTTGGTTCGGCTTCATCCGCTCGTCTTCTTCATGGATTCGTTCTTCTTCCTTATGGATTTCAGGCAAGATGACCGCTACCTGGATCTCACTACTATCATTGCTATGCTAGTTGCTTCGCTTCTTTCGCTATGCTGCGCTACCTATTACCTGCTCCTCAAGCCATCCCAAATTGCCATGAACCTCTAACCGTTGTCACCCTTCCTAGCAAACCATTGTTTGGCTATGTTACCGCTTTGCTCAGCCCTCTTATAGCGTTGTTAGTTGCAGGTGAAGATGAAGTTTGTTCCTTGTTGAACATGGAGATGTTGTTCCTTGTTGGAACATGTTTACTTGTTGGGTTATCACAATATATCTTATTTAATTAATGCATCTATATACTTGGTAAAGGGTGGAAGGCTCGGCCTTATGCCTGGTGTTTTGTTCCACTCTTGCCGCCTAGTTTCCGCCATATCGGTGTTATGTTCCCGGATTTTGCGTCCCTAACGCTGTCGGGTGATTTATGGGACCCCTTGACAGTTCGCTTTGAATAAGACTCTCCAAAGAAGGCCCAACATTGGTTTTACCATTTGCCTCACCACCACCTATATTTCCCTTGGGAGTAATTAACCCAAGGGTCATCTTTATTTAGCCCCCGGACCAGTGCTTTTCTAAGTGCTGGCCCGAACCGAGTAGATCATGGGCCCCTCGTGGCAACTCGAGGTTTGGTTTTACTCGAGGATGTCTCATCCGTGTTGCCTCGAGAACGAGAGATGTGCAGCTCCTATCGGGATTGTCGGCGATCGGGCGGCTTTGCTGGTCTTGTTTTATTGCTGTCGAAATGTCTTGTAGCCGGATTCCGAGACTGATCGGGTCTTCCGGGAGAAGGAATATCCTTTATTGATCGCGAGAGCTTATCATGGGCTGTTGGGACACCCTGCAGGGTTTGAACTTTCAAAGCCGTGTCGCGTTATGTGGCGATGGGAATTTGTTAATATCCGTTGTAGTAAACTTGAAGCAAACTCTTCTAAAATACACCAACCGTGTGCGTAATCGTGTGTGTCTCTTTTCGGGTTGATCGAGAGGAGAACACGGTTTCGGGTTATGTTTGACGAAGTAGGAGTTCAGGATCACTTCTTGATCATTACTAGTTGACGACTGCCTTTGTTTCTCTCTCGCCTCATTTATGTATGTTAGCCACCATATCATGCTTAGTCGCTGCTGCAACCTCACCACTTTACCCCTTCCTTTCCCATTAAGCTTTGCTAGTCTTGATACCCATGGTAATGGGATTGTTGAGTCCTCGTGGTTCACAGATTACTACACCACCAGTTGCAGGTACAGGTTTGCGATGATCATGACGCGAGAGCGATGCTTGCTTGTGTTGAGTTCTTCTTCTGCTTCTTCGATCATGGGATAGGTTCCGTGTCGGCAGCCCTGGCTAGCAGTGGTGGATGTCGCTTGAGTTTCGTTTATGTTTCATTCAGTAGTCGGATGTTGATCTTTTGTATATGATGTTGTTGTATTCTGTGGCATTTGTGCCTTATGTATGTATCCCCATCTATTATGTAATGTTGATGTAATGATATCCACCTTGCAAAAGCGTTTCAATATGCGGTCTATCCTTGGTGGGACCGTCGAGTTACTTTTGGATAGGGTCGCATATTGGGCGTGAAGTTGGTATCGAGCCTCGACCGACCCTAGGAGCCCCTTGTTTGATCGTAGTTTGGCCGATGTTGAGTCTAGAATAAAACTATTTTCGGAGTCTAGTTATATCGGAGAGTAGGAATTCTTTTTACTCCTCAGCCCCTTCGTCGCTCTGGTGAGGAATCTTGACGTAAGTGTTTTGAACTACTCCTCTTCCTCTTCAAATTTTTCTTTAGGATCACGCAATTGGTTTTCCGGTAGTTGTTCCTCAGCTCTTTTTATCCGGTGCATCTCTCGTCAAGTCGACTCGAACCTCTTTGCCTTTGAAAGATCAATCCTCAGTTCTTCCTCCGACGTCGTTGTTTTTTTTCCTTGTCCGAAGTTGTCCTTGTTTTTCCCGCCCGGCCACCCTTCTTCTTCTCGGAACCGGAGTCCGTAATCGAGTATCCATCCTACTCGTGTGAAGCCTTTGCTTTCTTCAACCGGTGTTTTCTCTTCAAGATATTCGTCGGTTTCCCCTTCCAAGTTGCCTCTGTTTTTCCCGCCCTCCCACCCTCTTATTCCCGGAGTTCGAGTTTCTTCCGACCATCAATTTCATTCGTGTGGAGTCTCTTCAGTCTTCCCTCAATTGTTTCAACCGTGAATTCTCGCCTGCTCGTCATTCTTCATCTCTTTTCTTTTCTCGTGGACTCAATTCAAGTTTTTCGGTTAATCATATTCTTTTCCTTCAAGTGTTTTCCTGCTCGCTCGCTCTCGCCAATTTATCCTTCCGAGTGCTCAAGAAATCTCAGAGATCCGCTCTATGTTCCAATTAATTCGAGGTTGTCACCTCATTCAAATATTTCAATTGTTCCGTGCATCAATCCTTTCCAATGGTGTTTTTCTCTTCAGTGGGCCCTAACCCACGTGTCTTTTCCCGTGATCTTACCCGACTCTTCCGATTTCCTGAGTTATTCTCAAATCCTTTTGAAGTGTGACGAAGAATGAATTTCATCAGTCACATGTCTTCTCCAAGATCGCTTTCAAATTCTTTTCATCTTTGGGTCAACCTTCCTCTTTTCATGCTCCGGAGTATCTCAACAATTTTGGTGGTGTTTCTCGTCGTCATTCAAGATCGAAGAAAAGTTTTTCCTCAAATATTGCCGCCTCTCGAGATTCATGGTGCTAGCTTGATGTTATCCAATCTAGTTGTTTCCAGTTGTGCAATTCTTTTCATCCATCCGAGTATTTCAGAAGTTGATTTCTATTTCTTTTCATCCGAGGCCATCTTTTCGAAGATTTCTTCATTCTAAGTTTTTCAAATTCGCTCTCCAATTATTCCATATTCGTGCTCTTCGCTCGCCTCAATATTCTTCCGTGCTTCGCTCAAATATTCTTCTATCAGTTCGCGATCTCTTTGTTCTCTTGCTTTTTAATTCCTCAAGTATCTTCGTGCTTTCTAATTCTTCTCGGTGATTATTTCTTTTCATCACCATTTCAATTCTTACGGTGGTTCGCTCAAAATTCTTTTTCCGTCATTAGCATATCAATCCATTCGTTCTCTCAAATCCTACCGGTGGTTCATGAAGACTTTCTCAAGTTTTGTGTGATGTTTCCCTTAATCCTTTTCAACGAGAATAAGTATTATGCCAAATCCATTTCTTGTCATCAATTTGATTTGATGAAGGATAAGCATACAATAAATCTTATTCTTATTTCATCCAAGTGATTAATCTTTTCTTCGAGTTTGTTCTTGAGGAATAAATTCTAGTTCCAAGTGTTTTTCATCTTTTCTTTTCCGGAGTTTAAATTTTCCTTGACATCTCGTCGAACCTCCATCTCGATTCATCGCAGGCTCATCTTATTCTTTCTTCCTTCATTATATCTCATCACCTTTCGTTACCGGAGTTCTTCATGGTGGTTCTTCATGATTTAATTCATTCTTCAAGTGTTCATCAAGATTTTGTTGGCGGAGTTCAAGTATCTTTTCTTCTCGCGCCTCAAGTGCAATTAATTCTCCGTATTCTTTTGAAGTGGAGTTTTGCATTCCTACGCTTTTTCTCAGCTATTCAATCATTTCCGCTTATGGCTGGTTGTCACCTCATAATTTCTGAGATGTTATCCATAAGTCCATGACAAGTTTATTCTTTTCATTGTTGATTTTCTCAACAACTCCGCTTAAACCTTCCTTCTAAAGGTGCTTTCTATTTCATTCGTGACACAAGTTGTCATTTTCTTCTCCGTTCTTTTCATCCAACTCTTTTAATCCTTTCCGGAGGTTTTGTGTCATGTCTTCATCAAGTATCATTCCATCCTCTCAAGTTCATGTTCTAATCCGTCCTTTTTCAGCAGGAGGGTTTGCCTAAATCCTTTCAATCTTATTCGTTTCTTATCTTGTTCTAACACGAGTGGTTTCAGTGTCTATCTTGTTTCCATGATAATTTGATAATCGTCATTCTCGTCGTTCCTCTCTTCTTCTCGAGGTGCTCTCGATTCTTTGCTTCTTCTTTTGAGTTCTTGTTTCACCTCATCCTTTTTTTTCTTTCTGTCTCGGTCCTAAGATCTCGGGACGAGATCTCTTGTTAGTGGAGGAGTGTTGTAACGCCCCGGATTTGATGCGCCAGGTGTCCGCCAGTTATTTGCCGTCGTTGCCATGTCATTTGCTTGCGTGTTGCACTTTGCCATGTCATCATATGCATTTCATATCATGTCATCATGTGCATTTCATTTTGCATACATGTTCGTCTCATGCATCCGACCATTTTCCCCGTTGTCCGCTTTTGCAATCCGCACTCCTATGTCTCCCCGCCCCTTTTACCTCTTTTCATGTGCGGGTGTTAAACTTTCTTGAATGGCCCGAGGTTTGTCAAGTTGCCTTGGTATAGCACCGTAGACCGCCTGTCAAGTTTCGGCCATTTGGAGGTCGTTGATACTCCAACGGTTAACCGGTAACCGCAAAGCTCTCTTTTGTTGCAGCCCAACTCCCCTCTCAAAGTGGCCCAAAACCCAGCAAACTCCCCTCCATGCTCTCGGTCGTTCGATCACGATCGCATGGCCGAAAACCACACCTCATTTGGAGTCTCCTAGCTCCCTCTACCTACAAATATGTGTCCCTCCCGGATTTTTCGCGCAGCCCAACCCTAGCCATCTTCCTCCTCCGCAGCCGGACGTGTCCGTTCCGCCACGGACGTGTTCAGCCCGCCGCCACGCCGCCCGACGAATCGGAGGACGCCACATCAGCGCCGCCGCCTCCTCCTCCACTCACGCGCCGCCACCTCATCGCGCCTCTCTCTCTCCTCCCACCGCCGCCCGCCCGGAGCCAGGGGGCCCGCCTGCCCGTTCGCCGCCGCCGCCTGCCTGCCGCGCCAGAGCCCGCCGCCTCCGGCCGCTTTCACCGAGCGCCGGCACCTTCGCCATCTGTCGCCGCTGCCGGTGGGCGCGCTGCCGCCCGGCGCGGCGGGCTCGCCCGGCCGGCCACCGCCCACCGCTCGCCGCTCTCAAGGCTGCCGCCTCCTCCTCCTCGTCGGCCGCCGCCGCCTCCATGGCTGGCCGCCGCGCTGGAGCTCCGGCCCCAGCCGGATCCGCCATGGCCGCGCCGCCTCGCCGCTCGGCCTCCTGGCCCCGGCCGGATCCGGTGGCTGGCGGCCGGATCCGCCTCTCCCCCGTCCTTCTCCGCCCTCCCGGCCTCCTCCCGATCTCCGCGAAATTCGTGAGGTCCGCCCTGCATCGAAGTCCGTGGCTCGGTTGACTTCTTTCCCTTCTCTCTGAAATCCACCAAGTCCTTGTTATTTTGTTATTTTATTGCATTTTCATCGCATTATATCTCTGTCATCGTAGCTCCGTTTCATGCGTGTAATATGTCAAAATGTTCGCCTCGACGAGTAGATCATTTCATCTCATTGCATCATTTTGATTTGAGCTCATCTTGGTGCCCGAAATGCTGTTGGAAGAGTGCTATGTGATGTTAGTTTCTCTTTCTTAACAGAACATGCACTTTTGTCAGTTTTGCCATGATTGATGTGTGCATCCTATGAATTTGAGTCCTACATGTGTTTTGTAATATGCCATGCCATCTTTCCAGGGGTGTATGCCATGTATTTTTGTGATCTATGTGGTGACTAGCACAAGCATGCAAACTAGGTGTCTTGATGTTGCTGTTTTCAGCCCTGTTTTGCTGATATTTTGATGCCATGTTAACTTGATACTACAGAGAGTTCCATGCATATTTTGAGATACTTCAGTAAGGATGTTTTGTTAAACATGTCTTGCTCTATCCATCCATGCCCTTGTTTGCAATTATGGAGTGCCATAGTTTGAGTCAATCGAGCTCTACTTTTGCTATAAAATGTTCCTGGCAGGTTGTTTACATGTTATTCAATTTTGCCAAGGTTGTTGTAGTTGATCCTTGCATGCTATGATGTTGTTATTGCCATGTATAGCTTCTATGCCATGTCTTCTTGATGTATGCATGCTTAGTATATCATGTATTGCTCTGTGGTGAGTGTTTCAAGCTCACCAACATGCCTACTTATCGTTGTTCCTGCCATGTTCAAACCTGTAATATAACTTGCCATGTTTACATGGGCGCCATCATATCTTCTGATCCTTTTTGGCTTATGGTCACTAAAGGACATTTGTTATATGCATTTAGTAGATTCATGCCATGCCTTTGTTTGCCATTTTAAGTTCCTGTAACATGTCGTTTCATAGCTCTAAACATTGCAACCTGATGTTATTTCTGCCAATGCCTGAAACTGTTATTAGTTGCAATCTTGCCATGTCATTTTGAGCATGTTCTAGTGATTTATGGAGATAGCTCAGTGATCATGTTTTGTAATGCTTTACCTGTACATCATGCCCATGCCTTTTGTTTTCATATTAAGGTGCTGTAGCATATTGTTTTGATGCTTGCAATATGCCTACTTGCTGTTTTGGACAGATTGTTGCTATAACTTGTATAGGGTGTATGTGTTGAACCGTTGCTCCCTTTTGAGTGTGCTCTATATGAAAATTGCTTGATTTTGCATGTAGTTTCATATTATCATGTTGGATCCTTGTTTTGAGGTGTTTGCTTGATGTTTGTATGCATTTTGCATCAATGCCATGCTTATCTTGGTTTGCTCATATCTTCTAGGCCGTAGCTCCGAATTAAATGAACTTTATATGTAACTTGACTAGAATTTCGTGTAGATCATCGTGGTGCATCTTAACTTGCTGTTTAACAAATTGAACATAAGGTTTAATCAGATCTGGACCAATTTCGAAATATGCATATGAGGACTTACCGGAATTGTTATATGTTGTTCCCGGCCTCATTTAAACTTGCTTTGATGTGTTGCTCTTGTTTGCATCATCTCTTGCCATGAGTAGCCTCATCTAGAATTGTCATGCATCATGTTCTTTGTGCATCATGTCTTGTTCATGTGTGGTGAATTTACTATGTTGTGTGCTTCTTCTTGTTAGTTCCTGCTTGCTGCGATCGTGAGGATTCGTTCGCTCACGCTTGGTTCGGCTTCATCCGCTCGTCTTCTTCATGGATTCGTTCTTCTTCCTTGCGGGATTTCAGGCAAGATGACCGCTACCCTGGATCTCACTACTATCATTGCTATGCTAGTTGCTTCGCTTCTTTCGCTATGCTGCGCTACCTATTACCTGCTCCTCAAGCCATCCCAAATTGCCATGAACCTCTAACTCGTTGTCACCCTTCCTAGCAAACCATTGTTTGGCTATGTTACCGCTTTGCTCAGCCCTCTTATAGCGTTGTTAGTTGCAGGTGAAGATGAAGTTTGTTCCTTGTTGAACATGGAGATGTTGTTCCTTGTTGGAACATGTTTACTTGTTGGGTTATCACAATATATCTTATTTAATTTATGCATCTATATACTTGGTAAAGGGTGGAAGGCTCGGCCTTATGCCTGGTGTTTTGTTCCACTCTTGCCGCCCTAGTTTCCGCCATATCGGTGTTATGTTCCCGGATTTTGCGCCCCTAACGCTGTCGGGTGATTTATGGGACCCCTTGACAGTTCGCTTTGAATAAGACTCTCCAAAGAAGGCCCAACATTGGTTTTACCATTTGCCTCACCACCACCTATATTTCCCTTGGGAGTAATTAACCCAAGGGTCATCTTTATTTAGCCCCCCCCGGACCAGTGCTTCTCTAAGTGCTGGCCCGAACCGAGTAGACTGCGGGGCCCCCTCGTGGCAACTCGAGGTTTGGTTTTACTCAGAGGATGTCTCATCCGTGTTGCCTCGAGAACGAGATATGTGCAGCTCCTATCGGGATTTGTCGGCGATCGGGCGGCTTTGCTGGTCTTGTTTTATTGTCTGTCGAAATGTCTTGTAGCCGGATTCCGAGACTGATCGGTCTTCCGGGAGAAGGAATATCCTTCGTTGATCGCGAGAGCTTATCATGGGTTGTTGGGACACCCCGCAGGTTTGAACTTTCAAAGCCGTGCAGCGGTTATGTGGCAGATGGGAATTTGTTAATATCCGGTTGTAGTAAACTTGAAGCAAACTCTTCTAAAATACACCAACCGTGTAGCGTAACCGTGAGTGTCTCTTTTCGGGTTGATCGAGAGGAGAACACGGTTTCGGGTTATGTTTGACGTAAGTAGGAGTTCAGGATCACTTCTTGATCATTACTAGTTGACGACCGCTCCTTTGTTTCTCTCCTCGCCTCATTTGCGTATGTTAGCCACCATATCATGCTTAGTCGCTGCTGCAACCTCACCACTTTACCCCTTCCTTTCCCATTAAGCTTTGCTAGTCTTGATACCCATGGTAATGGGATTGCTGAGTCCTCGTGGCTCACAGTTTACTACACCACCAGTTGCAGTGTACAGGTTTGCGATGATCATGACGCGAGAGCGATGCTTGCTTGTGTTGAGTTCTTCTTCCGCTTCTTCGATCGGGGATAGGTTCCAGTCGGCAGCCCTGGCTAGGTGGTGGATGTCGCTTGAGTTTCGTTTATGTTTCATTCGTAGTCGGATGTTGATCTTTTGTATATGATGTTGATGTATTCTTGTGGCATTTGTGCCTTATGTATGTATCCCCATCTATTATGTAATGTTGATGTAATGATATCCACCTTGCAAAAGCGTTTCAATATGCGGGTCTATCCTTGGTGGGACCGTCGAGTTCCTTTTGGATAGGGTCGCATATTGGGCGTGACACTCAAGGAGATGCAGAAGCTCACAGGGCACGTAACGGCGCTGGGCCGTTTCATCTCCCGATTGGGGGAGCGGGCGCTACCTTTCTTCCAGCTGATGAAGAAAAGGGGCCTTCGAGTGGATCAAGAGGCCGACAAAGCGCTTTCAAGACCTCAAGAGGTACCTGACCAGCCCTCCAAAGGATGGTGGCCCAGCGCCTCAGAGCCCTTGGTACTCTACCTCGCCGCCACTCCCTACTCCGCTAGCGCTGCTCTGGTGGCAGTTAGGGAAGAGCGTCAAGCCAAGACCACGGCGGCCACCCGAGCTAAGGCAAGACCGAACCAGAAGGAACTAGCAGAAGCCAGCACCGCAATGGAAGAAGATCAGCAGTCACAGCAGAGCGCACCAAGGGCAGGGGAGGCCTCCCATCCAAGCACCCAGCTTCCGGAGGCGCCGTCGCCTCAGGAGGCACCACAACTTCCGGAGGACGCCACCAGCACCGACGCCCCCAACCTCGTCGAGCGCCCGGTGTACTTCGTCAGCACCGTGTTACGAGATGCGAGGGCCCGGTACCCCATGCCGCAGTAGCTCCTCCTCGCATTGTTGGTGGCTTCGCGCAAACTGCGGCACTACTTCCAGGGTCATCCGATCAAGGTTGTCTCGGCATACCCCCTGGAGAGGGTGCTCAGGAGCCCCAACTCAGCTGGAAGGGTCGCCGAGTGGAACATTGAGCTACAAGCATTCCAGGTCGAGTTCAGTACGACCAGAGTTATCAAGGGGCCGTGCTGGCAGATTTCGTGGCCGAATGGACAGAAGCACCGGTCCTCAGGGCCGGCGAGGATCGGTCCCTCTCCCTGTGGAGCGGCGCTGGAAGGTTGGGTCATGTACTTGACGGAGCTGTTCTCCGTGACAGGGCGCAGGGCTGGGGCGGCACTCATATCCCCCGCCAGACAAGCTCTACTATGCCTGCAGCTCTGTTTTCAAAGATGGCGAGAAGGTCTCCAACAACATAGCAGAATATGAGGGGCTGATAGGGTCTCAAGGCTGCCGCTGCCCCGGGGTGAAGCGCCTACCATCAAGGGCGATTCGCAGCTCCTAGTCAATTTCTCCAACAAGGTGTCTCGAGCCAAGAGATGAACACATGGAAGCCTACCTCACGGAGGTCCGCAGGATGGAGAAACAGCCTGGGGTTGAGTTGTAGGACGGCCCAGCGGCACCAATCAAGAGGCGACGACATCGCCAAACGAGCCTCCAGGAGGTTACCCAGAGCCGGGTGTCTTTGAGGAACGACTCTTCAAGCCTCACCTGCCGCTGCTATCAAGCACAAGACAGCCTTGGGAGGAGCTCCTCACCGCCGCCCGGGAGCCCCACTGTGGGTCGGCCTCGAGCACGCCTGCTTCTAACGATGGAACCTCAAGAGGAGTGCTGGATCACAGAGCTCAAGAGTTACTTAACGCATGGGGCTTTGCCGGAGAAGGAGGAGGAGGCAGAGCGTGTGGCGCGGCAAGCCACGACGTACAGCATCATGGATGGAGAACTCTACCGGAAACGACCAAACGGCATATCCTCGCTACTGCATCACCGTGGAACGGGAAAGGAATTGTGGCAGATATACATGGCGGAGATTGTGGGCACCATTCATCATCACGGACCTTTGTCGGCAAGCATGCTCCGCAGCGTTTCTATTGGCCCACCGCTACCAACGACGCCATCGAACTCGTGAAGGCTTGCGAGGCTTGCCAATTCCATGCCAAGCAGATCCACCAGCCAGAGGAGTTCTGCAGACCATCCCCTCACTTGGCCGCTCGCGTCTGGGGCTGCACATTCGGGCCCTTTCCTGGGCGCCAGGGGCTATCGCCACCTCTACGCCGCTGCGGACAAATTCACCAAGTGGGCCAAGTCGAGGCAGTCCGCGCCATCCTCACCGGCTCGCTGTCAAGTTCATCAAGGGCATCGTGAGCGGTTCGAGTGCTAAACCGCATCATCACCGACAACGGTTCGCAGCTCACCAAGAACCTTTTTAAAACGCATCGCTAACCTTGAACGCAGATATATACGCTTCGTGGCACACCCCACAGCAATGGACAGGCCGAGCGGGCTAATGCAAAGGTCCCGAGAGGCCTCAAGACCAGGACGCTCAAGAAGAAGTCGAAGCTCTGCGGCAGAGGCTGGTACGACGAGCTTCCATCCTTGTTGTGGTCCATCCGCACAACCGCGACTCAAGCCAACCGGAGAGACCCCTTCTTCCTGGTCTACGGAGCCAAGCGGTCCTCCTCACGAGGTCAAGTTGCCGATCCGCGCGGGTCCTGGCGCTCGATGAAATGCTGCAGACGCCATGCGGGGACGGCTCTTGTGCCGGGGAGGAGTCTGCTGGAAGCTGCATCATGAGCTGCAAGGTACCAGCAGGCACTCCCGCGATACCACTCACCGCAACATCCGCCTCAGAACTCTCGAGGTAGGAGACTCGTGTTCGACGGGTCCTCTCTGTGAGGGACTGATAAGCTCTCTCCCATGTGGGAGGGCCCATTCAAGGTTGTTCATGTTTCTGTGCCTGGCCCGTGTGCTTGGAGACGCAAGAGGGAGTACCTATGCAGAACGCGTGGAACATCCAGCACCTCCGGAGGTTCTACCCCTAAAGGGCCCAGAGCCTGTGAAGAAGGTGAATGCCTGTGAAGCTCATCTTTTTGGAAAAGGCCCAGAGCCTGTGAAGAAGGCGAATGCCTGTGAAGCTCATCTTTTTGGAAAAGGCGCAGAGCCTGTGAAGAAGGCGAATGCCTGTGAAGCTCATCTTTTTGGAAAAGGCGCAGAGCCTGTGAAGAAGGTGAATGCCTGTGAAGTTCATCTTTTTGGAAAAGGCCCAGAGCCTGTGAAGAAGGCGAATGCCTGTGAAGTTCATCTTTTTGGAAAAGGCCCAGAGCCTGTGAAGAGGGCGAACGCCCGTGAAGCTTGCTTCCTGAAGGAAAGGCCCGGAGCCTGTGAAGAAGGCGAACGCCTGTGAAGCTCGCCGCCCGTGACACTCTCACGTAATAATGAGTTGGGGCTGTACACGCCTGCAGTCTCATGAGTGCCGCCTCAGCCCCGGGCTCCCTCCCACACCCAGTGGCAGCACTTAGCTCAGCTGCCGGTGAGAAGACGTCAAGACTAGACTAGGTGCCGGACGCGCTTTTTCATTTGCTTTCGCAGCTTGATCGGTTATTCCCATTTGAAGTTTTTATCAAACTATCGCCTTTTTTGGCCCGTGGTTCTTCGATATTTTTCGCCTCCCGCCTCGATTTTTTTATGCTGGGACTCGCGAGGCGGAAGCCTCGAGCCCCGCGAGCTGCTCCTACCCCTATCGCTCAAGTTTTCATGGCCCCTGGTCTGCAGCTGGAGCACCCTCCCGACCATGCCTCACGGGCAGCACAACGCGAACACGGGGCCAGGTCGGTCGCCATGCCACGGCCGGGTTCACTTACGAATGGGCGACGATGTAGGGAACAATATCAGGATAACAAAAGCATTATAATAATCAACGGCGCGGTTCTAAAACTCCCCACGGGCCACACATTGTTTCCTTTTTATGCAGGATAAAAGGAAGGAAAAGGATGTAAGTAGGTGAAGCACGCCCCAGGCGCCCGAGCTTAGTCGGACTCCATCTCGCGCTTCACCGGGCGTGGCGGCGAAGGATGGCTGCCACCCCCAAGCAGGAGCGACGGCATGGGGCTGGCCGGTCGCTGTTGGAAGAATCGCCGCCAAGAAGAGCTGGTGAAGCATGAGGAGTCATGGGCATCGCCCGCCTGCTGCTGCCCTCCGTCAAGGCCGGACTGAGTCCTCGACCATGTTGTCGCCCCTCAGGCAGCACCCATGCGTGGCCGTTTTCCCCAAACACCCTCACGTAGAGGGTGGTGTTGCCATCATACTTGAAGTGCAGGGAGCATCGGCGGCGGAGACCACGCGCGCGGGCGAAAGTCTGCTAGCCGCGGGCCAGGAACAGGTTCCCTGCAGCAGTGACCTCCAAAGAAGCCCACGAGGCCCGGCTGCAGCAGCCATCTGCCTGGAGCCAGAGGCCACTTAGTGCGCCATCTGGAAGCTCACCCGGGAGGAAGCACGGGAGCTGGAGCCTGACGCCGGACGGCTCCTCCGCCTCACCATGAACTCCGCAGCGCAAGAAGCATGAAGGCGCTGCCTGGGACGCGGCCGGGCACGCCCGACCATGGCTACCCGCCGTCGCTGGCTGAGAGCCTCCCCAACGACCGTTGGGGACCGCCGTGGAGGCGACGGGGTGCTTACGAGGGCGACCTCTACCACGCTTAGGCGGAGGAGAGGAAGATTCGACCTGGCGGCCCTTCCCTTTCTCTGCAGCCGAGAACTTCCTTGGTGGAGCCATGGAGAAGAAGGAAGACAAGAAGGATAGATCGAAGGGAGCACGCTGCTCCATACTTATGGTCGCGAAGGCCAACCGCCGCCTCCACGATCACCGATCATTATGACCAACTCTACATGCAAGGACCTGTCGAATCTGGGCGGTTACCAAGGCATCGTGGGGGAGCAGTGCCGCCCACGTCCGATCAGCCGCCACGCGGCGCCCAAGGCCGCAGGCTGTTAGGGGCTCATGACGCTCAAGACTTGCCCTTTCGCCTCTCGCCGGCCAAGTCCGGGCGCCATGGGCCCGGGCTATGTCGGTGTTCTGGGAACGGGGTCCCCAGACTTGCTCGCCTGCGGCCTGTGGTGTGGCTCAAAGGAGGCCCAGACAGCCCATCTCCATCGACACAAGCTCAAGACCTCACGGGCGGACGACCAAGAGCTTCCTCAGCGCAGCCTCACAGGTGGCTCACGAGGAGGCGGAGAGTTCAAGGCAGGTACCTCGCGAGGTGCCCGTGACGCAAGCCATGACGACCAAGGGCGCCCGCTGGCGCCAGCCTGCAGCGCCCCTCCTTTCCTCTTTGGTGCAAAGGGAGCAAGCGCAGTAAGAGCATGAAGCAAAGGCATCCGCTTGATGCAACAAGATTCAAGACCAGCCCCAACGGCTGGAATGCAGTCATCGTGGAGCCCAAGCAAAGGCTATCACCAGAGCCTTTGGCGGGAGAGGACCAACTTTAGTCAGATAAGTGTACCCGCTGTTCCCCTTCAAAATGGCCAATTGTTGGCGCCCTTCCCGCTCAATATTTGGGAAGAGGCCCAGGGCCTTCGCCTATAAATAGGATTAGCCACACTCAGTGTAGAAAGAGGGCATTCGGAACCCGGAGAGAGAGAGAGAGAGAGAGAGAGAGAGAGAGAGAGAGATAGAGACCCGATCCTCAAGCTAGAGCGACGGGACACCACCTAGCAGTTCATCACACCCGCCAAGAACAGACCCTCGCGAGGCTGTTCTTCCCTGTATTGTTCCTCATCAGCCCAAGAGGCAATCCACACACCACACACTGGAGTAGGGTATTACACCACGATGGTGGCCTGAACCAGTATAAATCTCATGTCTCTTGTGTTGTTCTTCTTAGTATTTTAGGTCCCTGCGATTCGGCGAGGTACGAGACGGTGGAGGGTTGGATCTCCGCGCGCACCCCAGAGTTCGAACCTTAAGGGTCTGCCGGAACCCGAAATCCAACAGCGGTCGGCTTCCTCCGACGGAGGCGCGGGGATGTTGGGATCCATGGCACGAAGAGAATGACGAGCTGCGGAGGCTGATTGCGCAGAGCCTCCGCCTCCCTCTCCTCGGCCGCGGCTTCCGCCTGGGCCTTGGTCGTCGCGTCGGCTTGCGCCTCGGCCGACTTCTCCGCCGCCCGGATGGCCTCCGCCTCCGCCGCTTCCCGCCTTCCTCGCGCACACCCACAAGATTCTGGCTCCATTGCCTCCATGAGGTCGGCGCTGGGATCCACGCGGCAGAGCTCAAGACCTCCCGTCAGTCTGACTATGGAGGCGGGCCAACCTGCTCAAGGGAAAGCGCGCCTGCTCAAAGAATCAAGAAGACGGCTTAGATGAGCCTCAACCAAAGAAGACAACAAAAGTACGAGACATCCAACACTTATGCCGAGACCGCCTGTGGCTGCTTCACCCCTCATGGAAGCGGGTCGCCGCGTCAGCCTCGCCCCGCTTGGTCGCCCTGTGGAGCCCTTGTGTTTTTTGGTCGGCCTGCCAAGAGACCTGCCCGCCCGACGCGGCGCCACTCGCAGGTGGCGCGCAGAAGGTCCCGCTTTGGCGATCGGGCCGCCACCGATGACGGATGGCGCTCGGCTTGCCATCATCCGCCAGTCCTCGGTTGCCGTGAGCTCGGGTCGCTTACCTCTCCGCCTGCTCCGACTATTGCGTTGTCCATGGCGGCCGCCCCAGATCTGGTCGCCGGGTCGCCCACCCGGCGGTCGGCTATAAACCGGTGTTCGCCCTGCGCCCCGGGCGCCGGTCAAGAAGGGGTTCTGCCAAAGTCAAGCCGATTAGTCAAGAGTCGCCATCGCGAACCCGACAACAAAAGAAGAAGAAAGTAAAGAAAACTCACCACAAAGGGGGATCAGCCCGAGATTACGGCGCTTTGCCATACCGCCACCTCAAGAAGCTTGCAGCTTGAGATGTAATTCACCATGTAAGCTACCTCGCCACGAGGCATCTCCGGTGCTCACGGCATGGGTCGGCGGCCGCCATCCGCAGATCGTGGCGTCGGCTTTGAGCTGGAGCACCGGCCCACGGCGCGGGCGACCAGGTCGGCCCCCACCAAGCCCTCCGATTGATCATCACCGAGCCGGGTGACGGGCGTTCTGCCCTTGAGGGCGACTCGCTCGAAGGACCAAGACGGCTGCCTCTCAGCGCGGGCTGGCTACGTAGTTTACAGATTCAAGTAGTCGCTTTGCGAGGCGAATGCTCTTCACGAGAAGTATGATTGCTGCTAGAGCTTCACCGATCGGATCATGGGATAGGCGAAAGGGGTTGTTGTCGGCTGTCCTCCGCTGCGGCGAAGGCGCCATTGTGGGCGGGCACACCATGGAGACGGTGCCGAAGCTTGCACCGAAGAACTCCCCAAAGAGCTCAAGGGTGGGGAGGACTCCAAGAAAACCTCGCGACAAGGTGATTTAAGGTCGACATCAGCATCACCGCTGCTGGGGTGAGGTGATGCGGCTGGAGATGATAGAACTCGAGGAAGGAGCGGAAGAACCCGCCGCCGCAAGCCGAGGTCACAGCAAGGCGAGCGAAGATAACCCGCCGCCTCCTCCCGCCGGCGAAACTCTCATTCTCCGCGCGAGGCGGTCTTAACGAGGTCCTCGCCGGCAACCGCCAAGGCCTCATGGGCTAATCGATGTGATCTTCATGGATGTTGGAGCCATCCCACGAGCTAGACAGCGCCATGGGAGCAAGAGAAAATGAGAGAGGTGCGGCGGCGGAGAGCACAGCCACGCTGTGGAGGAACCGCGGCAAGCCAAGAGGGTTGGCGGCAGAGCGGGGCGGTGGCGAGAGCACTGCGGCGGCGGAAGAAAGGAGAAGGAGGCAGAAAGAAGGGTGGAGCGAGGGCGAGTGAGGGAGTCCCGGACTAGGGGGTGTCCGGATAGCCGGACTATCATCACGGCCGGACTCCAAGACTATGAAGATACAAGATTGAAGACTTCGTCCCGTGTCCCAAGGGACTTTCTTGGCGTGGAAGGCAAGCTTGGCCACACGGATATGTAGATCTCCTACCATTGTAACCGAAGTCTGTAACCCTAACCTATCCGTGTCTATATAAACCGGAGGGTTTTAGTCCAGAGGACTAACAACAATCATACCATAGGCTAGCTTCTAGGTTTAGCCTCCTTGACCTCGTGGTAGACCTACTTTGTACTACCCATATCATCAATATTAATCAAGTAGGAGTAGGGTATTACCTCCATCGAGAGGGCCCGAACTGGGTAAAACATCGTGTCCCTTGTCTCCCGTTACCATCCGCTTAGACGCACAGCTCGGGACCCCTACTCCGAGATCCGCCGGTTTTGACACCGACATTGGTGCTTTCTATTGGGAGTTCCTCTGTCGCCACCGATAGGTCTGATGGCTCCTTTCGATCATCAATAACGACGCGGTCCAGGTGAGACTTTTCTCCCGGACAGATCTTCGTGGTTCGGGGTTTTGCAACATCGGGCTAATTCGCTTGGTCATCCGAGCAGATCGAAGCTACGCTCTGGCCATCAGTCAGATTTGAAGTTTGAACTATACCGCCGATATCCGCGAGACTTGATCTTCGACGGATTCGAGCCGCAGCTAAGCGCAAGACCGCTCCATGGACATCTAGCTCGCAGCTTAACAAGGCTCTCGGAGGCTGCACCTGTATCCGCTCCGACCCTTAATCCGAGCCGATTCCCGATCGAGGACGAGTGGTTGACACCGCCCGGGCTACAATCTCTACGCGAACGAAATAACTCCATCCCTGTCCTTTGCGAAGACTCAACTCTAGGGTGCCGGACTCCTCTCCGGACTCAACCTCTACTCG
This sequence comes from Aegilops longissima, assembly GCA_021605205.1. NCBI lineage: Eukaryota > Viridiplantae > Streptophyta > Magnoliopsida > Poales > Poaceae > Aegilops > Aegilops longissima. The sequence continues at coordinate 98,373,829 of CM038679.1, read as the reverse complement.
CTAATCGAATCCGATTACGCCGGGTCATGGAGTTCATCACATGGACATCTTTCAAGACTCGCCTTTGGCGACATCCTGAATTCACTAAAGTCTCTCTTTATCCGGAGAGCCTTGGCCGGACTACGGACATGAAGGCTGGGATGCGGACTACTAAGAAATTCAAGCCCACCCACCACCCACTTTGTAGCCACTGCCGATGATTTAACCGACATGCTAGACTACGATTCAAGACATCGACGTATGGACGACGATGCCAGAGATTTATCAAGACCCAGCTTACAGGCACCGGAAGGCCACCTCATCATATGACATATACATGGTGGACATCCCAAAGATGGGAACTGCGATGGAACAACGGAGGATGACCTCCAAGAAACAAAAGGGCCGACATCACGCGGCGCCGCCTAAATCCCGCCACAATAAAACGGTGATTCCGACACGGAGATAATAACACCCCTGCATAAAGGCCAAGAGAACCCCTCCAGCAGGACTCAGCGCAGAGGAGGGAGAAGTAAGTCCGCACGACAAGGCGGGCAGAAAGAGAGGTCGAGGACGATAATTATGCGCCCTCCCAACATGAGGCAAGCCTCGACGACTACTTAATTTGTCGCGGCCCGAGGATCCCGCCAACAGGAGCTGCTTTCAAATGCAGGCTTATAGCCACGGCAAGCAGCCTCAAGAAAAGCAGCAACAACTCAGTAGCTAATCAAGACCTCGCTAGTCGACAGATGGATCAAGTCCTGCAGCCAAGAGTATGAACTCAACGCCTCCAAAAGTTACCCCAAACGCAGGCCGTTGCCTCGACTAGAGGAGGAAGCACCCAAGTCACCAATAAGACGACATGGCAGATCACAACCTGCGCGGTCATGGCGAGAAGCCTCTCGCCCTCCGCTTGCCACACCCCCGACGCGCCAAAAGTACCAAGGCACGGAAAATGCGCCGACTTCATAGATATATTGAGGATAAGGCAAACATACAAGATCGATCCACGGATCGCATGGGCGCCCAACGACGCTGGATGATTACCGTCTACACGGATACAACAAAACCCGCCGGGCCGAACACAAGACAAAGCTCATATGAGCTACGCCGTGATATAGCCCAATACAGAGGCGCCAAGACACCCACTATGCTTCATGATGAAGTAATGGATCATCAAATCCCCGAGGGCTTCAAGCCCGAACATCGAATCATACGATGGTACCATAGATCCGCGGTCCGGATCGAGGACTATCTCCTCCATATCCACATGGGCTCAAGTGTGATGATCTACATGCCATCAAATACCTCCCACTCAAGCTTAAAGGACCAGCTCAAGATTGGCTCAACAGCTTGCCAATAGAATCAATTGGTTGTTAGGAGGACCTCGAAGCCGCATTCCTTGATAACTCTCCAGGCACATATGTGCGTACCACTCGACGCCGATGACCTTAGCCACATAATCCAGCAGCCGACGAATCGGCTGCATAATTTCGACACGGTTCTTACAAAGAAAAATCAAATCGTTGATCGTCCTGGATGCAGAGGCCCTGCAGCCTTCAAACATAACATCCGCGACGAGTGGCTTGCCTGACACCTAGGACAGAAAAGCCGAATTCACGGCAGCCCTCACAACCTCGTGGACTCGCTGAAAGGGAGAGGACAGCTGGCTAGCTCGAATGAACAACTTGGCCAAACATCCCGATAGTCCTGATACCAAGGAGAATAATGGCAGGTCGCACACGAACAAGAACAAGCGCCAGATTAATGGCGATAATATCAAGATACGGTTAGCCAATGCCGGATTTAGAGGCTCTAAACCCGTCAACTAAGAAGCCATTCAAAAGAAATACCTGTGGCCAGTCCAACTTGGACCGAATACTGATCACAGCGATACATGGCACCTCAAAAACAGTTAATCACACCAACAGGACTGTTGGGTGTTCAAACAAGTGTAAGTTATGCCAAACTCAATGACAAGGCTGCATAGAGATGATGAGGAAGAGCCCCGGATCACGAACAATAGAGGATGTAGGGTTTTCCTCCACAAGTGCGGACGGTGAATATGATATACGCAACCCACATACCGAAAAGGGAGCGGAAGGCACTAAGGGACGATATGCGATGGAGCCACGCTCAAGTTCAACCCATGGTCTTCCTGCCCGATCACCTTCGATCAAGGGACCACCCCACTAGTATTCACACAGCGGCTTCACCGCATTGGTTCTTCGACCAATTATCGGCGGATTTCACTCACCGTAGTCCCGATGGATTATGCGTAGCAGCCTCTAACCTGCTTTATCAGATACAAGCGCAAATGGGCATAGACCCTCAAGGATTAAACCTACAAAGACGACCTTCAAAGGCGCCATACCGTGTAGAGGCCATTGTACGGGCTCGCTTACACTCAAGCGGTCTTTGATCCCGGATAACTTCTCGGTTAAGAGTTAATCTTCGACATCGCCCCATTCCGCAGTCGTTATCATGCATCGCTTCGGACGAACCGTGATTTGTAAAGTTCACGCGTGCCGACTACGATACCTCAAGCTCAAGATGCCAGGCCTCGAGGAGTAATTACGATCAATGGAACATCAACGCCTTCTCCGAACGGAGGAGCACACGGCGGCCTCCCGGCGGAGGTACAAAGCAGCCTTCACGCAATTCTGAGTCCGCCACTAAGCGTCCCGGACACCGCTAAGCTGCCGCCTGAGTAACCTACAACAAGACCGCCGGCACGATTCAAGCATCGCCAGAGCAATCCGCCCCCAACCCCGCCTCGCAAATTATGCGAAAGTATTACGCTGCATATAATTACGCCTGAGATACCATGGGCATATGGGGAGGGCAAGACCACGACACGCCAAGAATGCGCTCGACCGCACTGGGGCCCTGATTGTGCCATTCTTTTCTTTTTCCTTTTTCTTCCTTTTTCTTACTTTCGTGACTCCTTTCATCAGTCCTGTCCGCACTAGAATCGCCGAACTCACGATGCAACAGTACCAGGAAACAGAAGCCACGCCAGTGTTCAGTGGTCTCTATTACGAGCATTATACCTGTTTTACATACCACCCCGCAGCTTACCTCGAGGGGACATGTTAGATAGTCCCATCCCTTGCTTATCGTGACTATTTGTATCGCTCGCTTCCATGCAATAGCATTTTTGAATAAACACTACATAGCTTTCGCTTATTATTGCTCTTCCTTTATATATACATATGTTCATTTCACGACATGTTGCAACCTGCACACTTTGGTACGCCAATACACTGTGGGCTTAAGTATCCCAAAATTATGGTGTGATAAGTCCTAACACTTTCACAAGTGCAACTTTAACTTATAGCATTATATGAATTGGTTCAATCATGTCTTGGGTCAATAGTTGTTTGCCCGGCCTTGTTTTGGTACCTTACGCCCGCTTATATCGGCTAAGGTAGCAACCGGAGAACCATCGCAATTGTGCCCCAGCTTGAGCTGGGTCGAGCACCTCGGAGGAGAAAGCTAAATTGACCGTCATGATAGGGCGCAGAGCCGTCGCTGTTCGAGAGGTTTTTCGGTCCCTAATGACTTATGCCGCTTAGAGCGAGGAACCGAATTGTCCGCCAAGGCGTGATAGCGCCTCAACTCGGGTCTTCCAAATACTAGGGGCTTCACCAAATTTAAAATTATAGAATTCTATGGCTAAGGAGAGTGTTCAAGCATTATAAGTCCGTTGTCTTGTTCGCTGTGTTGAGCGCCTCCCAGATGGACCCAAGAATGGGAACAAGAGTGCTCAAGTTTATCCCAAACACCCCAAAGACTGTGGGCATGGGGGGTAGCCAACGACTTGCCATCTCTCAAATTTGATAAACGGCCGCACGTATGTAATATTTTAAATTAATAAGCATTGCTTAGCGATATGAACAAGTTTTCAGCGACATGTGATAACAAATGCGTAGTTTATTTAAAATTACATCTTTGGAGCACTCATCCGCTTATTCAAGTGGCACCTTCAGAGGCCCTCATAGTACATTTCGGCGTATGATGCTCATGACTCCTTCTGGGCCCGTCTGGCCACAAGCCTCTCTCCGATCCAGCTTGCCCCAGCAGACTTTAGCATCGGCAAGGGGCCCGACGACACCTCCAATGCCGATGGAGCGCTTTGATGATTTCAAGTCATGACAGCATCCACCACCCGCTGCACCAAGTCAAGTAGCTCCCCGGCATGGCTTCCAATGGCCACAACAAGGCTTATAAGGCCCTTCATGGCCTGTTCAAGCGACCTTGTGGAGCTCGAGTAATGCCTTCAGCTGGTCGCCAGGCATCAATGTTCGGCCTCAAAGATATCGAGACCGTAACACCTTTTCCGCCGAAGCCCCTCCTTGGCTGCGGTAGAGAATGCAGAAAGATCGAGTACACTACGGGAAAAATCTCATAATGTCCTCGAGAGCTCCGAACTCCGCAAGTAATAGGTAATTCACTTACATGCTTGCTTTGCATAAAGAATGACTTACTTACCCGCCGCCATCTTCTTCAACGACCAATTTCTGAGGGCTTTTGGCCTCGGCCTTAGCAGCTTTGGCACTTTCAAGAGCCGAGGCGAGCCTGACTCGAGTCTTCGAGCTCACGCCCAAACCTCGTGGTTTTCCATGAGAGCTTGGAGCCTTGTCAGATTTTGGCCAGCTGCGCCCCCTTCTCTCACAGGTGCATTCCAGAGTCATGAGCTGGCCACGGACACCGCCTTCGTGGTCTCCACTGCTCGTGGCCCCGCAGCACCCATATTATTCCTGTTATTTTTGCAACCAAAACCTTTTCTATAAGGCATTTCTTTAATAAGGTATTATTTACCTTGTTTGTCCTCGAGCTGCTTTTTGGCTTGTCTGAGCTCATTCTCTGACCGCCGAGGTTCTGTCAATGCATTGATCTCTCCCAGTCCAAGGCGGCAGAGGTCGTAGCGCACAGCCGATTCCCATATTGACATACTTATGTTAGACTCCCACGTGATATCTTTTTAGATCCTTAGTCCGCTTTTCTTTCCCAACACCAACTAAGCATCAGGGCTACCGCCTATGCAATATTTTTACATATTTTAAACTCACCAAAGCCTCGTTAGAAGGCTGGTATAGCCGCCACCGGCTTTGGTGGATCGACCTGTCCGATCACCGCACTCATAACAAGCGCGGTGCTCCTCTGATGGAA